>JANVCC010000021.1:10074210-10350874 GCA_025345505.1 Todiramphus chloris collaris | reverse complement strand
AGGAGAGGAGAGGAGAGGAGAGGAGAGGAGAGGAGAGGAGAGGAGAGAAGATAATGACTTGCTTAGACATTAACTTGCTATACTGTCACAAAGGTTACTCTCAAACATCAGGACTCCCTGAGGAGGTCTATTTCCTGGTTTCATCACAACTGCCTCTACAACTTCACTTCTTTAAGGAAGATGCCATTTATTGACATACAGTCTCGCCTCAGACCCCACTGAAAGAAATGAGATGCAGCAGCAAACCACTCATAACTCTGATATTCTGATAGCAAACTCAGATTGCAATGTGAAGACATAAGGAATACAGGATGAATGACTGCTGGGTAAGACTCCTATTCTTACAAGACTAGGAAACTCTGAAGATGAGCCGGAACTCTCAGATGAATATACTATGTTTGCCAACATGAAAACAGTCCAAATAAGAATAAATTTCTGATGATTTTCCTGTCTTACAGGATCTATACTTAAAATGTTCCATCTATTCAAAACACCATAGTCAGCCTTTGTCTAATACCTGTAATGTGAGAGTTTAAAAAAAAAAAAAAAGAAAAGAAAAGAAAAGAGGAAACATTTGTGGAATTTCTAAGACTTCTGGAAAACGCCAGTGGGTGACTCAGGTTAAAAATCTTACTGACCCAAGAATTAACAGAAAGAGATTTTCAATGAAAGAGAAGACAAATAAAAAGAAATATTAAAATGAACTGACAGCCCATGAAATAAATAAAAAATAAAAGGACTGCAATTGCTGTCTTGGATTTGTCACTACTTTCCTGCCTCCTCCAACAGCATTTTACATTTGATTCAGCAAACACAAGGTTCACCAGCTCTATCTCACACATGGTGGAAAAATCACCAGGCTAAAGCAAAATGTTTTCCAACAAGACCGTTGGGACAGCACTTACACCCTCCAGACCTCAGTGCCAACACTATGTTTTACCATCCTGGTTTTCAAGTAGTCTACCAAGAGTTATATGTTTGTTCGCTGCAGCTCTGAACCACTTCTTGGCTACAAGTTATTGAGTTAAATCTCCCTTCTTAAGTTTGAACTTCTATTGTTTGCAGTTCTCAGTGTTCTTAAATGTTCTCAGTGTTTGCAGTTTTGGCACTGTTTGTACTGATTGCACTTGAAGGACAATAAAGGCATGTTTTGTGAAATTACAGAGCAGTTTAATTCCTGCCTATCAGCTAAAGCCCTGCTGTGGTATCCACAAACCAAATACCTACCTGATGGCAGACAAACCATTCACTCCTGCAGTCTCAGGTCCTGCAACTGTCTGTACCTTTCAGCTTAAAGGTCCACAACATTTAGAACTCATGAGGGCACACAGAACATGTACAATGCCTCCTATAGGCTGATACCATCTTCTAACAGCCAAAAGTATCCTCAGAGCACAGCAAAATCCCAGAATTCCCACCCTTCCTCAAAGCAGGTGAAAAAGATGTTGTGTCCTGGCAATCAAAACAGTGCTCAGGATGTCTTGATGGCTTCTACTTCCCTGCTTGCAAATCTGTGTCATTTTTTCTTTCCCATATTCCTACTGCTGTTGTGTAAAAAGCAGAGTAATCATTTGAAGCTGGTGTTATTCATCTGTCTCAAAGTTAATGTCCACCATCTCCTTCAGAATTTCTCAAAGGTACACTCCAGTCTCATGCCATCTCTACCTAGAAAGCAGATGGAAACAATTTTTTTCCTAAGAAAAACATCCTCGGTAAGAAGTTCTTTGCCTACAGTTGTAGATGGTAAAGACTTTTTCCCAGGTAAAGAAAGAAAAGAATGATGATGCCAATTATGTTCACATCTTTAACTGGACAAGGCAAATCATCCTGTTCCTAATCGCTTCTTAGAAAGTCCACTATCCTACTATTGGTAATTTTTCCTGTGCATCCTGTCTTCATGTTGATAAGTCTACTAAGGTATCTGGTCTTACAAAAAAATCCTTTTTTTCTGACTCTGTAGAAAGCAGAAATTAAGTCCTTGCATTTCCTGTCACATAGTGAGAAACTCTAGTCATGCAAAGCCATTGAGAATTCCCTGAAGACTTGTAAACTTTAGAGCTTTTTTAGTAACACTGAATATGCTCATCTGAACAGGTCTTTGATTAGCATCTAGGGCTGCAAGTTTCCACATGGAGAATTCACATCTCAAAGGTGGAGATGCTGCAATTACTCAATGTACCTGCTGACAAAGTTTAGAATTGCAAACAGTTTACTCATCAATGTTGATTGTTTGGGGATATTAAAAAAAAAGTCCCAGAATGACAGTGGGTCATGAGAGAGAGAATTATGAAACTTTCTAAAGGGTTTTACTATCCTCTTTTTGGCTAATTTCCCCTAGATATTATACTCTGTACTTTGGGAGCAATTCCACAGGACTGAGGGTAAGAAGTATAAAATACATCCCCTCCTAATGCTGAATTCATACTTGGGAAGAATTAATACTGTGAGAAAGCCATGATCTATAGTGAATGAGAGACGGGTGCTTCCCTAAACTAACCATTTTGCGACAATTTCTGCAAAAATTTGACTAAAAAAAATCTCTTTAAGACATAAACCTCTTTCTGCTGCCAAATTTGAGCATAGACTCTGAATTACATTTGCAAGTACATCTACATAGTTTTCAGACAGTACCCACAGTGGACCTGATTTTACACTTCTTTGTACCTTGTGTACCCTGCTAGAGCTTGATTTGGTGGTCTAAACATAAGCATCTAGTGGCACTTGAGATATCCAAGGTTGTCTTGCCTAGCCTTCTGTATGGTCTGCCAGATCAGATTGAGACAGGACTTCCATAAATCCTATATCTTCCAGCTCCATGCAGATACCACAGATCAAAGGGCACTATGTCCTGCATTTAGGCAATCATGTCAGACTCCTAGGTTTAGAAAAAGAAGGTATGTAACAAAAAAAAAAGTCAGATCTTTTTATTTAGTTTGCTATTTGTAATTTAAATGTAAATAGCTACTTAAGAAAATAGGGTAGAGAAGAAACATAATCATAACCTGTATTGTGGTTCTTTTTTTTTTTTTTCTTTTTTTCAAAAAACATTACTATCCATCCTACTTACTATTAAATAAAGAGCCAATAACAACAGAAATGATGATGACAATAGGATTATCATTAAGCCTGAAGACTATTTCTTCTGCTACTAAAGTGAGTGTCAAGAACCACCTTTGCCCTTGAAGGCCACCTGCTTTCAGTTTTTGACTGTTTTAATCCTTATAGAACATGTCAGGGTAGTGCTCCCTGAGAATAAAACATTTGCTTCATTTCAGCCTAAAGGTGAGGTTGAAGCCATTTGTTTTTAAACCTCATGCTGTCATCTATAATTAATGGTATGACCCTGACTACAGAGCTTGAAAGGAGTATATACATTTTCAGATGCAATTCTGGGGTTTTTTTGTTTGGCAACTAGCCAGTTTCTTAAGCTTTTATCTTTGAATACAAAAGGTTGTTTCTAGAGATTGAGCGCTTGCGTTATTTTCAGTATTTTTATTGTTTTCATCTGCTAGTATCAGCAGTGAATGGACTTTTGCTATTTCAAGCTGTTTGTTAAGCCAACGTCTCCCAAATCAGAATAGGGAGATAAACTTTTCTTCAGTAAGAATATATGCCAGCAGCTCTTCCGCCATCTTACATTTTTTATTTTAAATAGTTGGTCTGGCAATTGCACTTTTCCAGAAATGCAAAGGGCCATTTCTCTCATGGTAGATGTACCAGCACACCAAAACAATAGCCTTGTCACTCTGAAAGTCACAGATCTAAAGGAAATTAAGGCTTTGTAGCACACAGTAAATATGAGCTATGCAATTAAAATAACACTTGGTGGTTGGAAGGAATTACACTGCAATTAGATTATTGCAATATGTGTTTGAACATGCTGAACTGAGTAGAAAAAAAACCACAGGGGTCACAAGCCTATGCTCATGGAAGTCACTGGAAGTTTTGGTACCTGCTTCCCTGGAAGACAAAATTGTTCCTGACTTTTTAAGTCTCATGTACAATTATGAAAAATATTACATATAAATCTCAACATCAGCATTCTCGAAATTGAACAGGACTCCTCAATACTTCCAGATGGTAATCTATTAACAAAAGAACCTATTCTTTATGTCTGGCACATTCCTCTCCCTCCGTAAACCTATATGTCACAAAGGTGATAGCCATGGAGTTGTGTTTTTCAGAACTGCATGTGTTGTTGTTACCTGTGCCCCGCTAGCAGACTAGTGACTTAAAAGAGCAGGATTGAGTTCAGACCATGGTTACCTGACTTAAACAACAGCATACACAGTCAAGATCACATTGCCCCAAGCATGCTCTTTTCCCCCAGCTCCAAAACAATGACACCACTGGCTACAGCTCCTTGGGAAACAAGACAAAAGTTACAGGCAATATAATTGTGTTATGTTCATTTTCATATGGAAAACTCCATCAAAATTTTAACATACAAATCATTAATTTCTAAGGAATATAAGTTTACTTAAGACAACAGAAAGAACCTTGTCTTCCCACAAGGAAGAACACATAGGAGATGTGTGGTTTGAATTAGACACTTGTATCAACATCCTAGAACTGTAATTCCAGACAAAATGCTGAGGCTTTACTGAAAGAGCTGCTTGGTTTTAGACTCATCTTGCAAGTAATAAGATGAATCAGAATTCCGAGATGAAGAAAGAACTTTGGTTTTTTTCATCTCTGTGCATGACAATCACTGCATTTGTAGGAGAAATCACATAGATTACAGTAAAATAGCAGAAGCTGTTCATAGACCATCTGATTTGCCATGTTGGCTTGTCTTCCAAAGGCCTTTCCAAGCCAGCAACTTCTCTTTTCCCTCTGGAAACAGAAAGCAATGGGCCAACTATTTCCTTCCATAAAGAAGCTGAATGTGATTACTGTTTTGTGTTCACCTACCAGTAAGGAAGGTCTTGTCCCTTTTACAACAAAAATTCAGCTGAGAATCATGACCTTTCACAGCTTTATCCCAGGAGATATATGACACTAGTATAAACTTTTAAAATCTATTTCTTGAGGGAGGAAAACCTAAGTCCTCATTTATTAAAACAAAGATACAGTGAGGGTGATCTTAAATGTCATGCTTGGGTCTTTTCAAATGTTCTTAATCTGACAGAAATAAATTAATGTAATTCTCTAATTTTCATGTAGCCCAAGGGCCTTTCAACTCTCAACAAAGCTTAAAAAAATATACCAAAAAATTGCTATTATTATCTCAGTTGCCCTAGGGAAAAGAAATTAAAGGGAAGATAATTAGCTATTATATGTCTGTGAAGGTAATTAGATATTTAGTGTGATATGTAAACTCTCTCTGCTAATTCTATTGGAAAACAAAACAGTATTTGAAGATGAACATGTAAGGCCAGAAGTTACACACACTGTCTTTCTCACAGATTAAAGTTTTGATGTGTTTTGAAGGTAAAGACTCAATATATTTTCCTAGTGTTTTCTGCAAAATTACTCCAAAACATCACTAAATATCAACATAGTCATATTTTCACAGCTTTATTAGGGATTTGCTCATGGAATCATTGTCTTCTTATGATCAATAAGACAATAAGATAGGAAAGAAATGAAATGTTTTGGTCTATGAAACAGAAAACACATTACATGGAATGTATTTTGTCTCTCTCATGTGGAAAAAGCTTTCTACTTTGAACACCAACACCTACATACTGAAGGTCAAGCATGAAGCATGACCCAAACAATTAGCATTGTTCAGTTACTTATAAAGTCATTTAAATACAAAAGTTTAGATAGGACTCTTTTGAATTATACACTGAGGACATAAAATCATGTAAGGCTGAAACTCATATCTGAAAAGAAAGAGAGTAAGAAAACAAAATGCATTACTAACAACTATTTTGTGTTTCAAACCACTAGGATTTAGATGTCTGTTCATTAAATTCCTTTAACACATTCATTTCTAGGTGTTCTTACAACACATTTGTTATTGCAGAAAACAGACTAAATGATTTCCCAGTTCTGTACAAGTTGTTTTAGAGAGGAATATCTAGTCAATAAAACCAGTGTATTTTGTCAAGTATTTGGTGGTCAACTTTGAAAATAAATTGCTTGGTTTGACGTCAGCAAACGGTGCTCAGCTTTGTCAGACAACATCATCTGCTGCACCCACTCTCAATCCAGGGCATGCTTTAGTGGTCAAATCTCCGGTTAACTTTCCTGTTCCTTTCAACACATTAGATTTGCCCATCGGTAGTATTCTTTCAACCCTTTTTTCAAAACAGAAATGAGAGCAATGCACAGTGTTACGGAAACAGGACTGATGCTTCTGTTCTCCAAGGCAATGGGAACAGGCCTAAACAGCACAGATTCAAGCTCAGGGTTGTTCTATTCAGAAAATCCCGAACCTGCTCATGCTTTTCCAGGGATATTATCTTGCTCTTTCTAAAGATGTTGTGAAGAGGAACAAATAGGCAAGAGAGAAAGCTGTGCATGAAAGAGAAGGGGTACCACAGGAGAATGAGGGAAGACAAAAAGATAAGGAAGAAGAGATGGAGAAACAAAGAGGAAAATAGCATAGATGTTAAGTAATACGTGGGATTTTCATTTGGCTAATTGTACATTGATTTATTGCTCTCAACTAAATAAGCAATTGGCAGAATATATATAATTCCTTCTAAAATGCTTAAAACTCTTTTGAAATTGTTTCTGACATCCCCTAGTTGGATGTCCTCTTTTTTTTTTTTTCCTAATCAGGATGAAAGTGCTTGGATGGGGGAGGGGGTCTAGGTAAGCAAATTGTAATTACTCCACTAGATTAATTTTTTTTTAGATTGAGTCTTCTCAGCAGAATGAAATATAGTCATGATATCTCATCACAGTCTCTATCTGTATCACAATGAATAATCTCATTATACACTGTACCCAATTTCCTTTCATGACAGATACTCGGCTTATGCCAGCTGTTATAATTCTGTTGAAGGTTCAGACCTATGTCTGTATTAAATTTGTAAATGCCCTATAGAAGAACTAGCTATAGATTTATAACATCTTGAAATAGGTATTATAAATTTAAAATATTTTATTAAATTGCATATAATTGTTATCTCACATATATCACAGCACTGTAACTTCTGGGACTCCATGTAAGTCATTTTTTATTAACACAAATACAAATTAAATAAAAATCAGATCAACACATGATCAGTGCTTGCAGATAATGTGGGATTTCATCTGTGTTCCTCATTTTTCTTCTGTGCTCAAACTTACATTTTGCACATACAGCATGTAGTACATTTAAATTTGAGGATCTCAGTGCACTTTATGAAGACTAATGGATGATACTCCACAAGAAGGCTATCAAGTAAGGATTACAGCTACTGTTATTTGTCATCTATTGAAGGTTAGAGAGGATTTGGGTTTATTGATTGATGTGCAATATTGCTTTCTTTCTTGAGCTCAGAATGGAATGAGTGTCTTTGTTGCCAGTTGATGTGGCTTAAGGGGCAGTAAAAAAACATGCTGTATTTTCATGTTTCCTTTCTATGTTTAAAGAGCAAACATTGGTGACATGCTCTCTTACTATTCACATGTCAACACCACAGGAGTAGATGAGAAGTAGCCCAAAGAAATACAGTCTAGGATTTGGTTTTAATGTCTTTCTTTTAGGCCTAACTTCCACCGTCCCTCTCCATGACATCTTCATTCTTTCCTTATTTTTCTATTACCTCCCACATGGTATCCACAGCATCTAAAGATACTTTAGCAGCAGCATGTGGCTGTGACCTCTCTCTGCCTACCAACAGCATCGTTCATATAAGAATCAAGAGTCCTTGTCAGCCTGAAGACATGAAGAAAGAATAATTTTCTAACCACGCTCACCTATGGATTTTTTACTGGCCTGCCACTGAGACATGAAGCTTAGCAACATGTCCATATTAAATGGACAGTGACAGAAGTGCAAGACCAAAGCTTGCACTAATGCTATTTGTGGAAACATTATCTGTTGGCTGTGAGCACAATCCCCAGTTTCCCCTTAAGTACGATGATTTCAGCTGGCCTGGTACATGTGTCCAAGACAGCAGCTTTTGAAAATACAACACTCTTTCCTTCACAGCTCTTTCCTCTGTAAATGAACAGATTCACCATGTCACAAAAAGCTACTGCTTCAACAAGGGAAGAAATGACAAGTCACTTCATCTTGTATCATCACTACAGCACACGTATTAGCCTGGGCCTCTGCTCAGAGCCATCTTAAGGCATCAGCTAACACCCAAGCCCACCCACTGTGACTGATGATGCAACACATACGTGGTACGATCAGACTCCATATGACAATTTCTTGTGATGGAGAATCACTCATATATGCATGGAGATTGTAACAAACCTTGCACTCTATGCGTCAGAAAATGCAAAACTGTCACAGAAATATGCAGGAGATTTCTCTCCGTAAGAATCAAGATTATTTGTAAATTCTGTGGTGAATTGGCAGCAAGCAGCAGCTAAGCCCCACACAGCCACTTGCTCACTCCTCTTCCACAGTGGGATGAGGGAGAGAACAGGAAGAACAAAGCAAGAAACTTTGTAGGTCAAGATGAAGAAATGCATGAAGGAAAGAGGGGAGGGAAAAAGTGATGCAAAGGAAATCACTCACTGTAGATCAATGCTCAGCCAGTCTCTGAGCAATGGCTACACCCCACACCAACTGCCCTCCTCTCCCCAGTTTTTATTGTTGAGCACATGATTATACACTATGGAGTATCCCGTTGGTGAGTTCAGGTCAGCTGCCCTGGTTGTGTTCCCTCCCAATTCATGCTCATCCCCAGCCGATTCGCCGCGTGGGAAGAGTTGGAAAAAGCCTGGATGCTATGCAAGTACTGCTCAGCAACAGCTTAGATGCTGGTGTGTTATCCATACTTTTCAGTCACAAATTCAAAACACATCACCCTACAGGCTGCTGTGAGGAAAACTAACTCTATCCAAGGCAGACACAGCACACTGTGCTATTAAAAAAAAATCCCCAAACAACAACAAAAAAACTCAACTTCATGCATGCAATAAACTATCAATAACAAAGGAAGAAGATAGTCTAAAATGTGTTTATTTGCCCTTGCGAAAGGTAGCAGGCCATCTACCTAATCACCTCCTACTTGCTGTAGGTCTCAAAGTAGTTTTCTGCTCTAATAATACTGCCACCCACCTAGACTGTTGATCCTTTCCACTGGGTCTCCCTTCACACCTTGAACTTTCATTCCTTTTTTGAGTAACAACCTGAAAAGATCTTCATCCTTGTTTTGCTGGAGGTCTCGGTCCCACTATTACTGATAGTGTTAGAATAAACTGAATGAGAATAACTGCCAGTAAGCCAGCAATCTGTTAATACTATGTATCATGCCAGTAAGAAGTAGTCATTTTTTTCTTAAAAAAAAAAAAAAGATAAAAGAATGGAACAAATATATTATTTCTCGTAACAAATACATGATTTACAAAGTCAACAGGCATTGAATCCACAAAAAGGCTCAGTCTCAGTATTTCAAGACATCATAGATGGGGTGTTGCATTTGCAGGAGTGCAAAAGAATCAGATAAGACGACTGAGGGAGCTGTGAGTGTGCATTCAGAATTGGATCTGATAATAAGTTGCGGAGTCAGAGTTCTGAAATTCATCCTCCTTCAACACACTTTCCACTTTGTTGGTGGAGATTCATCACACACATACTGGACTGAAAATGAATGATGGATGTTAAATCTTTAATAGTGGCCTACTGAGAAGTAAGTTTGGGAAAGGAAGTTCTTCCCTCATAGTGTTAAAATTAGGAGATTTAAGAGATTCACTGAGATAGACAAAAGCTAAATCAAAGTTCAAAACTGGACAGAAAAGGAAGAGTAACTGGCAGATTTTTGTAACAAAAACAACAGATTTAATTGAAGTATCATTTAAGGTCACAAGGGGCAAACTAGTCCACAAAGAATTCACAGGCAAGCAAACAAAATCAAGAGGCCATAAGAAACCATGGTCATATGTTTATGGTAAATATCTCTACAACAGGGACTCATGTCAAGAGCTGAGTAGTGAGAACAAGCATACTTAAAACAATTTAAGAATGGCACCATTTGAACTGTGTGTCTGGCTGTCACAGGTGATTACTTGGGGGTAACACTGAGCTTCTGATAGTTTCACAGCAGATTTTAAAGTCATCTTAAAGTTATCTCCAGTTTGGAGAAAGAAACTAGCAGTCTAAGGAACATGCAAGATGGGGAATCCAATGAAGGTACTGCTTCTTTGAATGAAGTTAATTTGGTAAGTGTATCATAAACACCATCTGCCTCATATCCTAGAGGCAACAGAGGAAGAAGAAAGCTTAATTTGGCAAATCATGTATGGCTCAAGTGTCAGGCAGTTTATAAACCCTTGTAGAGCTCCCTTCATACACACAGGAACTACTGAGTACTTCTTTCCAGAGCATTCCTTTTTATTTTAGATGGAAAATTTCAAGAAAAAAAAAAAAAATCCTCTAAATTTTCCTCAAAGAATCCTGAGTTCAAACCTGACAACATGACATACGCACAAATCAGCTGATGTCTTGTTTCCTACTCTCAGCTTGTATATGAAAAGAAGATAACGTTTGAAGTCAGGCCACAAACACTGAACAATTAAAATTACTTCACTCATTTGAGTTGTAAAATGTTAAAAATGACCCATTCTTTGGAAGCACTTGCAAGCATCACGTACCTCTCTGATGCTACCAGAATCCTTCAGATACATTCCACTCCCTAAAATCTATCTCTAAGCATCAGGAAAAGCTAATGACAGTAAAACAATATTAATGCAGTTATGGGTATTTCCATTCTATCATTTACTGTTAACATTTGCTTGATGTTTTGGATCTGAATGAGGAAGGCCTTTAAATTTTTTTACTGTATTACAGATATTCATTAACTTCTGCATACAGTGATTTGAGACATAAAACCAGATGTAACTTACCAGATGGTCCAACCAACTCCCCCATCATCTCCAACTATTGTATTTGTACTATCCCAAATGTGCATTTCCCAGGAGGAGGGAAGTAAGGGGCCTGAGGTCCCCCCATGACCACTGTCTCACGTTACACACATGCTCTAAAATCACTTGATTTGTTTGCTAGTCAGGCTTCTCTCCTTCAGAACAGCTTCAAATTGCCTTGGGACCAAAACTATGTCTACCCTTAGCCTCTCATTGACTTTCAGAACAAATGGCATCAATTGTTCTTCTATTGTTGTAGGCGTCCCTCGTGAACATAAAACGAGAAATAACCAAGGAAAAAAAAGTCAGCACTGTAATCAGTAAAAATTGCTTCTGTTTGTTTTTGACAATGTTTGGACTTAGATTAAGGGCTTCTTGAATATGGTAACTCACATCCTCTCTCCCATCTTCTCGTGATGATATTTGCAAGTCAGGCTTGATGCATGGTAAGATAAAAGCACTGAAAATTTGACTGACTTCTCCAGAGCATTAGTTTGTCTTCAGATAAATAGGAAATTAAATTCCATAGATCTGTCAAGTTGGTATATTCTACCAATAAAATAACTGAATGTTTCCTGAATCCACTTAACTTTGAATATGATTGATTAACTCTTTTTCTGAGCCCTTCTGTTTGCCATTTCCTCAGCTTTGTGGGAGTTTGGGTGGGGAAAAAAAATGCTGCTCTTGCAGTTCTATTAAAGTTTTCTACATATTCCCTCAAAAGGGATGCCCTTCGTGAATTCTCCAGAGACTTCATGACCCCAGGGAAGGAGGAATAGTACCTAAGCTATGGAAGTCTAGAGAATTCATGTCCGTGGTATTTTGCACATTAGTCAATGGCATTTTCCCAAGTTCTAATTCAAATACTCCTTTTACAACATGAGGAATTCAGAGGCTTGCCAAGCAGCTGAAGACTTCTAAAAGGTTATGTTCTTAAGGGCAAGAGACAACCTCGGAGACCAGGCACTAGGGTAAATGTTTGTGCCAGGAATTCTAATGTTCATATACAAAACTACAATGGAAAGCAAAATGGGTTGAGGCAAGGAACTGCTTGTTTGAAAGTGGAAGCTTGCTTCTGGATTGTCATCACCATCCTCAGGAGAGTGAGTAAGACATTTCAGGAAAGGGTGTGTATTGCTTCTCACACCTAGACAACATATCTTATGACAGTGACTTTGTTTAAATTTTTATTCATTTCTATAATATTAATTCAAGCCTTTACAAGCTAATAGAGACTGGTTTCTCCTCAACAGTTCCAGGTTTTATTACTCTTTTCATTTAATTTGTGCAGCAGAGATGCAGTCCAACCAATGGTGCTCTGGAAATGTGGCTAAGTTCTGGAAATCTGGTTTAAAAGTTTGGTATGTTGATTTTCAGACCATTGCAAGGCTAAAGTGATTCTTGTGCCTAAACATGGGTGAGGATCCATGTTTGAATCATTTAAGAAGTCTAGTGTACTTTCTCCTACTGACTGCTATGGGATTTTTATGACCATAAACAATTCAGTTTAGGAATCCACATGAAAAGGAATTTTTCTTACTTTTTGAGGGGCATAGTTTCATCACAGTTTTCACAATATGTAAGGAATCTAGGCTGAGGCCACTTAGAGAACAGCAATGGATTTGAGGTGGAATTTTCCAAGGATCTAACTCTCAGGATATTTTATTGCAAGGTTCGCAGTAAATGACTTCCTTTTTTTTCCAAAGTCCCAGCTGCTGAAATGGAGAATTATAGGAACACATAAGAATATTGAAGAAAAATTGTGAAACTGGAACCACGTTACCTCTCAGGACTTACAAAACCAGAAGGAACTGCAAGGAAAAAGGCATTCATTTTTTTAAATCTTCAGATATTTAATCCTCCCTATTTCTTTTGCAAGACTGACTCATGATTTTTAACTTACAGAATTAGTAACACTTATTTTCAAAACCAGAGTTTTGAATATCAGAAGTTACTTAGGCATTGCATTTATGCACATTCATCCTCAACTGTTTTCATCTCTGAGTTACCTTGGCAAAATTCCTCCTTTTGCTATTAATTTACATGGGAGATTTGTATCTAGATTTCCAGGCTAGTCTGAAAACACTGAAGCCTTAGGACACTCCTGTGCTGCTCTGTTACTTTTAACCCCCCAATCTTCGTCCAAGTAGTTACCTATGGGAAGAGTCACAGATCAAAGGGTCATTGTACTCCGAGAAAATAGACACCCTTTGATCACTTGAGAGTTGTTTTTCTCAGGCAGCGCTGGCCATCCTCCCCCTCTCCCACATTCCCCCTCACACACATGCAGTTTATTCCAAGCAGATGTTAGCTAGTGCATCTGCCACTTTCCTTCTCAAATGACTTGCAGAACTACATCTGCTTAGTATGACCTCTGAGGGTCTCTGCCTGTCCACTTCTTCCTACTGTATGTTTTCAACCTTGTGCACTTCCTATATCCCACACATGCCTCTGTCTCTTCCATTTGCTTCCCTTCTTCATCTTCTTGACTTCGTATCTGTTCTAAGCTGCCATCTTTTCTCCACTCCATATTTATTCTTATTAAATAAATGCTGAGCAAGAAGACAACTTAACATTTGGTAATTATAGATAAGGGCAGAGAAATTAAGTGATTTGCCCAAGGCCACACAGTTCTGTGGCAGAAAGGTGAATTGATTTTAGGTCTGTGACTCAACAGACTCATAAAAGAAATCTTAGTTGAAGAATATATTTTAAACATCAAATCAAAGTTTGAATCCAAATGAAAACAGCTCCAATTACAGGGCCGCTTTTATCTTCTAGTTTCATCTCAGCACTATTAGGCACATGAGCTGTGTCTAGACTTACCAGGTGGGGCACGCCGCAGTGCCTGTCTGACTCACATGCCTGGCTTTTCGTCCCTTCTCGTTTACAACATGGCTGAGGAACACACCCAGGGCCATGAGCTCAGGGCTGTAATATAGATGTAAACATGGAGTGACTCTAAAAGCTTAAGTTGTTCAAGAACTGTCTTTGAAAAGTACAAAATTCCCAAGGACTTGATCTATGTCAATCTAATGATTGAAATGCGACCAAAACTCTTTTTTTTTGTTGTTATTAACAACTTTTTTTTTTTTTTTTAAACATAAGACTTCAGTTTTGTTAAAACAACCCATCAGTTTACCTGAGGTTTGATCGGTAGAGCATGTGCATTTGCTTATATCAAATTTCTGAATGTAGTGATAAACAAAACTGTTTACTTATGCCCCTCAAAACATGCTTTCTGCTGTACTCCAAACCATAATGTCATTATCCTTGGCACAGAACTACTAGAAAATTTTGTCAGCCTGTCCACAAAAATTATCTCTGCAACACCATTGAATTCTAGGGGCTAAGCCAGTGCTTTGGTCTGACACAGAGTATCTCTGTTCTTGCAGCCACCAGAGTTAAGTTCTCTTAGAAAAACAACAACAACAACACAAGTTTATGATTCACTTTCAGACTTTGTTCACCTAAATTACTTGTTTGTGCACTATGGAAGGAAAACAAGAGACTCCAGAAACTCGCACACACAGCATGACCTTGTTTATGCCTTTTAACTGTATAATAAATGCACAGATAAATATGTAAGGGAAGGGTCAGGCGATCTTTCAGTGAGACTTATCTTCTATGCTGAAAAAAACAGTCTGCTATAAATGAAAGTTTAGTATCTGAATTTAATATTAAACTGTGCAGCAGAGGAAAAGTGGTGTGGGTTTTCTAGAGTTTTGTCTTTAAATCCTGAAACCTGGTCTGAACTGAAAGCATGACTACAACTTTGAATTGGTTCAGAGAAAAGAATAAAAAAGGCCAGGAATTCAAGACATTATTTTTTTCCTTGGAGGTTTCTAGTTTAAGGAGACTGTACAGTTTATCAAAGCTTCAAAAGAAGTTTAAACATCTCTTTATCTTCAACTTCCTACCAACTGTGTAAAGAAGGCCTCAGGTTTGCTTATGCACCTTCACAGGTGTCCTGTAAATCTGCATACCCTTCTTTAATTCAGATTAGTCCTTTGTGGTATTTATTCTCCCTCTGACGTGTCTTTGGGTCTATGTTCTCTTCACTGACATATAAAATTTAAATGAGCAAGATCCAAACTCTCAAAGCAACTTTTTAGAAGAAAAGATAACTGAGGATGTACAGAAGGCTGAAATCCAGACTAGGAAATTATAGAGGTTGAACCCTACCAAACTTCAAATTCCTTACAAGACTACCAGTGAAGTCAAAGGAGTCTTGAGTGGAAAAAAAAAAAAATCAGTCATTTATCTTGGCAAAGATTTAGGTAGAGATGGGCAAACTTCACAAGATTATTGTTTATATTATGGTAAGATCCAAAAATTCCAAATCACAAAGGGAATAGTTTCCTGTCCTAAAAGACTGATAATGTGCAGTGAAGTCACATAACATGATGTCAGAATATAAGAGCACTTCTCTTAGAAGATTTTTACAGAAATAAAAGTGAAAAAGAATATATGTCTGAGGATCAGTATTAAGGAATAGTAGAGCTATAAACATACAGCCTTTCAGGAAGTCATTGCTAAAGTTGAGGGTACAATAAGCAGCAGGAAATGCAAGAGGCAAAGACAAGATTTCAGTTAGAATCTTGAGTAGACAGAGGAACACATCACTCCATAGGTGAAACAAGTAGCAGCTGATTTCATCCCTTATCTCAAAAAATAGGGGATATAATAAGCAAGAACTAAAAATATTTAATTTTATTGAAGGGAGCAGAGTCTGGAACAGAGAAGTAGCAAGCTACCAAATACACTGGGTGTATTCATGTTGACAGACCCTGATGACATTCACCCAAAAATACTGAAAAAATCCAAAGTAATCTCTGAACCATTAGCAAAGTCCATTAACAAAGTCCTTAAGAATTCACAGGGTACAGAAAACACTCCAAAGAAGTGAAGAAAGGCAAGAAAATGAACTGCTGAGGAAAAAATTACAGGAAAATGGGTAAGTTAAATGGCTTTAACATTTCTGAAGTATCAAAATCCATTATTGGTCAATTTATCTGTAAGGATTAAAAAATGAACAGGTGATAAACCAATACTGATTTGTATATCAGTACAGACTGTAACACACTAGCCTCATTTTCTTCTTTAGCAGGAAAACTGGCCAATTGGATAAGAAATTAATTAAAAATTAATTAGGGGAGGCATTATGTGTGATTTATCTTGTCTTCAAACTACCCTGCATTAAGAAAACTGGGAAATATGGCTTTGATTAAACCCATGTCACAAGATTGGTACACACCACTTTGGGAGAAAACAGACTTTCATGTAGTTATGAAGTGCTTCCTGGTCAAACAATTATCTAGAAGACAGTGAAATAGTTCCCTTTTCTACATGTTCTGAGCCAAGTTACATTCAATATTTTAATGTACCGCTTTGGTCGGGTGTCTGAATTTCTTGTGTCATCATTTTTACTGTCTAGTAAAGTAGTACTAATATATACACTGGCTCATCAGGGAAATTAAAAAAAAGGTCTCAAGAACAAGACCTTGTCCAGTCAGGCACAGAAGAACTTCTTCCAGATACTTTCAAAGGCAGCTATTTTTCATCATTGGCTAGTGGGAAAATAGGCACTTATTTTAGGAGGACAACTTTACTAAGCATCTGAATTGCAGATGTTTAAAACAGGAAAGCTGGATTCAATCCCTTCATAATGAAATTGAGTATGCTTCTAGATTTCTTAGATATTTTCAAAAGTGCAAGTTACAAAGCTGATGGAGGAATAGAAGTTGAATGATCTAAATTAATTACAGAAATTACTTCAAATCACTAGCTGAAATTCACAAAATACAAGTGTAGAGATTACTCTGAGGAAACACAACTCCGTTCTATAAATACAAAATGAGAAATATGAGTTGTCATGATGCAACAAGAACATAAAAGTAATTAATAAATTGAATTTATGACTCTTGAAGAAAAGACAGCTCATACTCTGATTTTAATGACTAGTTAGACAAACATCTTTCAGGGAGTGTTTGAGTATTTGCTGCTCCAAAGGGGGATGCTAAAAGACTTGTTGAGATCATTTTGACTTCTTCACTCCTTTTATACAGTAAATACACTAGGAGGAATAAGGGAATGAATTTTTATTATTCACATTTGATAGATGGGAAATTAAGCTATATAAACAGAAAGTAACCTACATGTGGCCACATAGAAAGTCTATGGTAATGAACCAGGGATGGGATGCAAATCTGTTAAGACATAGTCTGGATTTTAACCACAAAACCATCTTCTCTCTGGCCTTTGTATTCCATTTAGAAATGTGTTCAAACATCTGGATGTTTACCTAAAGCCTATCAAGAGTGATCTTCCCCTTTGGACTACATCCCTTTGCACAACAGACCTGTCTCCACTTCCTAAGGGAAAAGCTAGCACGTACTGTCTCCTCTCACACCCACAACCTGCTTTTAGATATTCAGCAAAGAGCCTCACTGCCCCTTTTTAAACCTGCCAGGCCTGACTGTCTCACAGGTTCCTGTGTAATAATAGAGAAATCACTTTACATTTTGGACCACATTAGCCACAAGGTACATTTCAGGTTAGGGGACAGCTCAGGGCACTGGCATAGGCAGCCACAGACTCCAGTGTTCAGAACATGCTCTGCTCACGTTACAAGAAGGCTCTGTGAGATTCAAAAATCTGTGTCTGTCAGAAACTTCCTGTTCAGACAAAAGCTAACCCAGTTATGTAAGAAGGTGTTAAATGTACATGGAAAAAATATGCTTTTCCAAGAAGCCAGGCAGTGATTACATTTGCTAAATCTGCAGTCATTTTCTAGCAACAAATAAATAACCAAAGACAGCACATTTTCTGAAAAAATAATGGTGTTGAACTAAAGGAGGCAATTGCCATTTCAAATCAATAAAATGTAGTTCCTTGTATTTTCGTGTTAAATAAATACAAAGACTTGCCCAAAGAAAGCAACAGCTAAGCTGTTTGTTTTTATATTCACTTGGATCCTCAGATCTCTTCCAGACAGACTTGTGGATAAACAGGTTTGTTTATGAAAAATCTGCTCATTACTGCATCAGCTATATCTGTGGCATTTTGGTTTCAGATGAGTTGCTCTTCAGACATTTGTTAGTTTAAAATTAGGGGGTGCACAGCCTAATGGATAAAAGCAGGATGCTAAAGTGACATAAGTGGGGTTCTCAAGTAATTCTTTCAAATCTGTAGGCTCATCTTGAAACAACTCATCTTAAAAACAAACAAATAAACAAACAAGCAGAAAGTGAATAAATATTAAATATGTAAAGCCATTTTGTCTGTTTCCTGTTGTATTTGACAGCATTCCAAAGGAAGGTTGCTGATATTGTGTAGATAGGGTTCCTGAGAACTGTGAAGACTACCTAAATAATACCTTATTTCCTACCTGTTTTCAAAAAACATCATTTGTTTCAAGGAACACAATTCCTCTGTAACACTGGTCTTCCTCTGTGTCATGTTTCTGTGAGATACTGCGTAATTTAACTATTTTGATTAGTTTCTAGGACTGCATCCATCTTTGAGAACATCCTGCCCCTGTACTTCCAGGTAAATACTAAAACATGTTTTGCACAATGATTCTGTATTTTTATTTCTGTATTCTCAATAAGCAAGTTAATTGGGCAGGAGAGAGAGGGGACTTGGCAGACAATAGTACACAGCCATTTACACCCAACTGACAACTGTGTTAATAGACTTTTTAAAAAATGTGTTACACGTCACTGACTTGACATAGAACAGCTGTGTCCAGACAAAGAACACTGAAAAATACCACCTGGCAAATGATATATTCTTTATGGATAACAACTAGTCTTTGGAAGACCAGAGATGTCACTTTTTCTGCTTTGTTGAAGATTGATGGCCACCTATTGAATGAGAATGTACTTTTAAATTGGAAAGCATCTTATTCAACTAATGAATACCCTTATCCATTTCTACAGCATAGGTAGAACCAAAAGTCAGAAGATGGTCTTCAGTTACAGTTATCTGCATAAGCAATATTGTTTGGGGGGATAGTCTGGGTTATTTTTTTTCTCAATGGGCTTCTTTTTGCCTCACCTCAGAAGCTAAATTTTCCTTCTTGCAAATGGATTAATGCAAATTACCCTTTCTCCATGGGTTATTTCTCATCAGTTATAGTGACAAGGGAGAAAATGATCAAAATATTGATGAAAAGTGAGGTGAGGTTGGACTGAAAGACAAAGGACCTGATGTCTTCCAATTAATGTCCTCTCCTCATGACAGGAGGCCTACAGGTTTTCATTCAGGACAAGTTGCTTTTGTGAACTGCAGTGAATGACCTCAATGGAAAAAGAGGTTAAGCTGAAATTGTGTCTTATGAAACCTGTAGTCATGTGCTGACACTGAGCAGCAGCTAATCATGACTGAATGTCCTTTGGCTGTGCAGCCTAAGGACAAAAGCAAAATTCTTTTTTTTTTCTTATGTATAACAAAAATCCTATTATTATCTCCCCCTTTCCTCTTGCATTCATATTTACCTAGGCTTGGAGAGCACTATTATTATATCCCCTTTTGCCATTGTCTTTATGGTTTCTATTGTATTGACTGCCTGGAGTGTCTCTCTTCTTCCTTTTCTTTAACACGGTGTACAAAGCAGTGCACTGCTTTGACTTTCTTTTCTGTATTCATTTATAACTTCGTGTGTTTCATAATGCAAACTTGAATTAGAAAGCACTGTCCTCTTTTTAAATAACAAGGGTGAAAGATAATCCATTTTCAGTGCACTAGCTCACCACTTTTTAGAATAGCGTTTATCTAGTGACACCGCATAGTCCATTAAGCAGCATGCAAATGTTCTCCCATTTTACTTCTCATTCTCAGAAGTGAGCAAGGAAAGAGTGCTCAGAATAATAGTTTTTTCCTAGAACTCCAAGACTTTCCAGTTTTCCTAGGGCTACTTTTTTTCCCTCAGGAGTAAACGTATTACATGTTACAGGGCCCAGACCCATAATAACTATAATTAGCAATTCTTTTCATTAATTTGAAAGTAAAATCATATTTATAAATATCCAGCTTGTGTACAACAAGGCTGATGAGGAACTCACACTACAGTCTTACTATTAACTAGTATAACATATGTCACGATGAGGTCGCCACAGACCTCAAGAGAGTGTATTTCTATGTTTGCATGTGAACAGAACATCCAAATAGAACTACTGTAAAAATTAAGGTTGGAAATGAACCTATTCCAGCACTTGTACTACCTTTGTTTTGCCAGTAAGATAATGTGGCCTTCTCTTATGATGCACTGCATTTCCTGGTCTGCATTAAAAGGAGCGGTTTTTTTCCATTTCCTGATTAAGAGCATTGTACTGTAAACTGTGGCATTTGTATTTTGTATGTTATATTTCTCAATAATGCAAAACCATTATAGACTGATATTGCCACTGCAGTTCAACTACGTAACAACCAAGCAACAACAAACCTACAGTATAAATAGAAGCTAAATGGAATAGCATAAATAGATGAAGACTTGAGAACACTCTTAATTAAGAAATAAATCACCTTTTGATACTTAAAACTAAATATGACATTCTTAATAAATTTTCATTTGAAAGGAGAGGAGGCTTAGACCAACACACAGCTATTAAGTTCAAACATCTGCATGCTGAGTTTTCTATTTGCGCTTGCATGTACTGCAAATATGCACACAGTAAGACAAAAGGAAACATTCTGATGTGCAACCTCTGCATAAAGGCTCCATACAGCAAACACAGCCTTGCTTTTCAGGGCAATCAGATTGATTTTAGACCTAATAAAGACCACTCCAAGAGTGATTAGGCTTTATAACTTACCTATATTTTGCTGGAAAACTGCAAAAACAGTGTAGAAAATGTGGGTTTAAATGGGAAAAATGGGCATACCCATAGACAATAGGATAGTTCTTCATCTAGAGATGAAAACTTTCTTTTTTTATAAATTAAGACCAAACAAAGCAAAACATTATTGTTACCATATGCTGATGAGGTTAACTGCAATGACCACCCTTATTGAGACAGGCATGAGCAAGTTGTCATCATACATTAATGAGTTCAAAAAAAGAGTAGGAATCTTTGTAAAGTGTTTGTTGTTTCTTTTTCTGTGGGCCTGAAGAAATTAAGGAGTAAGGAGATTAGAAAAAACAAAGGTGATGTTGATAGCAGAGCAAGGTGAGGACACTAACTCTTGGGTCTGTTGTCCTAACTGAAGGATATGTAAGAACAGTTATCAGTCATTAAAAATTATTGTTCAACTTTTATATTTGTTTAGTTATCTTAATCTACAAGTCCACTGAAAGATAAATTCATAAATATAAGATACCAAAGGAAGAATATGACTTTTACTATAGTGAGTAGTAGTATTAGTATGCTGGCAAGAAAAATAATTTGTTTAGTGTTTATCCTTTGGCAGTAGCAATAGTTTTGTGTGTGTTATTGGTATGTCTAGGTTATAATACAGACAGGAGAGGTGCAATTCTTGTGGACAGTTATACCTTTAACAGACTTGCAAGACCAGAGTTCATTTTGCTCCTTAAGGGCATATATGAAACCCTGAGCAGCTTGAATTTAGCTACTAAAACAAGCAGATCTCATGCCAATTTTTTGAGGGATCATCAAAAAGCAACAACAGAAAAAAAGGAAACCAGTCTGTGCATTAAGCAGGAGGCCAGAACATATGGCCAGAACATTTTGCTGACTCCTTTAAGCCTTAAATAATGTACATGTGAACATAGTAGGAACATTTTGATCAAGGGCATTAGAGTAAACCTCTAGCTCAACCATGCTTAGCTGTATGCATACCGCTGAAGTAAGCAGTGTTGGCTGTCATTTCTGTTTGTGTGGGCAGCTGCTTGGGCACCTGAGTCTGTCTGGAATCTTTTGGTGCTAGGTATGCACATGGGATCTCCCTTGTGCCAAGGTAAGTATCTCTCTGTCTGGATGGTATGGGTTTGGAGAAGATGCAATAGCAATGTCTTCTTACTGAATACAATAGAAGTCTCAGCTTCTCTGTTTTCTCCTCAGTGTGTGCTTGAGCCAAGGCCACACCAGGTTCTGGCACCATGTTACCCCCAGAAATGGGGCAAAAGAGGGAATGGAATGGAATGGAATGGAATGGAATGGAATGGAATACTGGGGGATGAGACAGCTTATTAGGCAGCTGAGTAAATGGTGGTGAGGTGCTGGTTTTTATGAGCAGGAGGGAGTTTATTAGTAGGAGGCTGAAGTCTTAGTTGTAGAGGTGGCAGATACAGAGGAGGCAGATGACCCAAGGCCAAAGATCTAGTTGTGAGTGAGAGTCTATAAAAGAGCAATCATGATCAGAGTCTTGTCGGGAGCCTAGGTGCACGCACAGCCCGTGCTCAGGCTGCTACAGTGATCAGATACCTTCACCCAGCCAACGGCCCTGATGGCAGCACATTCTCCAGCAGCCGTTCCCAACAATAGCATCTGTTCCACTGCCACTGCTCATGATGGCAGCTAACACTGTTGGCACACCAATCATGAGGCTTGCCCAGACTATGGTTACCAGGACTGCATCATATGATGTTTGTAAAGTTCCCTTCTAGTTTATTAACGGTAATCTCAGGTTTCTGATGTCTACTCTAGCACACCAATACATATGTGTTTAATAATTGAGGTACAACATCTTTCAATTGTAAATATTTCCCTTTCAAGACATAAGAAAATCATATGATTTTGTGACTCTTGAACCTCAGCACATCTTACTGGAGTTGTTTTCCAAATGGTATTTGGTAGTAGTTGCCTACTATGATTTGCGATGGTTCAGTTTCCTGCTCGGCTCTGCTCCCTAGTGAAAGGACTTGATGCAATACGGGTTGCCTATCAGCCATGGACCACACCTCTGGACTCTGCCATTTCTTGCTCATCTGTACTGGGAGGGTGGTTAGCCAGGCGTACTCAGAAGCATAGATCATTCTTTCTGTGCAAACAAACCTGCAGCAGTAAACACCATACCCTTGGCTCATGGTGCTTGTGAGTCACTCTTTATTGATGGGTGGTGGTTTCAAGTGTGGGATTGTAGCAAGGAAACTGCTTTGTTTCTGCTTTGCTTTTATTCCATGAAAAGAATATAACTACCATACTTAGCATTCTCAAAGCTCTCTACAAGCTAATCCTTGCAACATTCCCATGAGGCAGGCAAATATAATTAACCCTATTTCAAAAGATGTGGAAGCCAGGATGTAAAAGGATAAGTCATTTGCCCAGGTCTTAAAGGTAAGTCAGGATCTGAATTCAGAAATATCTGGCACAAGCCAGACAAGTTGGTAATGCACTAGACAAACTGCTTCTTAAGCTCTTTCTCAATTACCCAGTTGAAAACAAAGAGGGCAGTTAAAATAGCAGTAGTACAGGCTGTGGGTTCGATTGAAGGTCCAAATTCAAAAGTAATACCTGGCCTTACATTAGGGGATGTTTGGGTCCAGAGCATAGAGCACAGTACAGATCAGCTTTATGCCTTGCTCTGATTTTATAGTAAGATGCTGTTGAAATTTAGTTCCTAATATAAGGAAGCTGCATCAAACAGCTTACAATTTTTTTCATTCTGCCCCTGCAGCTATTGTCACCCTCATTCCCACCCACCACTATTGTCCTTCATTTCTTCCCTCAGGTTTCCTATATCCACTCTTAAGATCTCTCAAAGTTCCTCACCATTTCCCTTCACCAAGAAACTTTCTTGATATCATCCACCTCCTTTAAGTCACTTGACTGACCTCACCAGTGCCTATTCCCTCCTCTCACCCTCTCCCCACTCAGGAAACATCCATCTTCTTGTGTGCTATACCACAGACATCTCCCACCCTTCCTGCTCATTCTGCAAGCACCTGACAGTACACAGGCACACTCTGCCAACCCCAGTGCCTGGGTGGTGCTTCTGCTCATTTGACTACTTGTTTGTTGGCATGTCTTTCCACTTGTATTCTTACAAATAGGGTTAGATTATCTGTGGAAAGAAGAGGAAAGAAACCATTAATTTTGTCTGAAATTGTTACAAACGCCTAAGAGGGAGTTGGGAAGTGTAAAGCAGACCATAATGCATCCTAGGAAAAACTGAGGTGGCTTTGATTTTTCCAGGGAAAAGGCAAGTAAGGTTGTCCAAAAGAAAAACTTGGCCATCCTGACCCATTTTTAATTAAAACTGATAATATCTTTCTCTGCAGCATGACTCTGCATACTCATGTCATTCCGTTTTAGAACCAAAGGAGATCATTTAGTCCTTACAACTACTTTGTGCAAGTTTGCTTATATATTTAAAGCCAAAGCAGATTTATTTGAATATACTATTTACCTGCACACTAATCTTGACAGATTGTAATACATAGGAAGCATAAGAAAACACCAAGCAAAGGTTAAAAGCCATGTTAAGATTACACAGAATTTTACTGTTTTGGAGTTTTTCCCTTTTGTTATATACAGAAGAATGACCACTGCATTTTTTAGAGGGTCAAAATGTGTAATATATGAGATATTTTTACAAAAACATGTATATATGTGTTTGCATGCATGATTGTCCATCTGCATCTATATGTGTGTTTCTCTGTGTGTGTGTGTGTGTGTGTGTGTGTGTGTGTGTGTGTGTGTGGAGAGAGATAGCTTTAGATAGGCAAGACATTCATGGAAGTCATCTTGTTTTCAAAGTCTACATTGTTAGTATTGAATAATTCATTCTAGAAACCCCTCCTTCACAAAATGTGAAGTAATTTATCTTTCAGTAGAGTCTTTTCAGCTTTCTCATTTAATTATGAAACTGAAACCTCTCTCTTTCCAGATATTATCCTGGCAAGGAATATCTATTCACTAGTTCCCAGGCAAACACCCTATGCCCGAATCAACAAACAGGTTTGGAAGGAATGATTGCTAAGGAGAGGTCAATGTATCCTTTGACAGCTGGGTTACTGTTTTATAGTTAGCTGAGCTTTTTAGACACTGAATGACATACCGTATTTCCAAAGGAACAGTTTTCATTGGCACTAAGTTTACTTTTTATTTGAAACATTGTTAAGAAAAAGCAAGGTGATGAATCCTGTCTTATTTTATACTATTTCAAGAAAACAGTTCTAATGATCTTAGCTTTTATTCTTTTCCATGTTTTCTCTCTCTTCCAGTAATCTCTTAATGAGCGGTTTATTTGGCCTAGTTTTGCAAGACCTTTGCAAATGGAAAACCAAACAGGTTAAAGAAATTAATTCTGAGAAGTTATAATTCAGCAGAAACTAACTTCACAAGTCCATCTGGGAACTACTTCTCAGGAAAGAAACAAACTGAGAATCTAAATGTTAAAAATCCTGAACTTCAGATATTTGCACCTGAACCTAAATTAATGAGAACTGCTGTAGGAAGAGACCTAGGTATGGCTATGAATAGATTACTGGGAACCTCTTTAACACATCAGTCAAAAAAAGAAAAAGCAAATACACATCTGAGATGCAGAATCCCTTTCACTGAAATGGTTATAAGTACCACATTATACATCAGAAACATGTCCAGGCCTAGGGTCCCTGTGGTAGCAGGAACAAACAACATCGAGAGACAGAAAATAGTTAGACACAGACAGGGCACATAACCACATAACCAGGAAGGAAGGAAGGAAGGAAGGAAGGAAGGAAGGAAGGAAGGAAAGGAAAAAGGAATGGAGGATAAAATATTCAACAGAGAAGAGCAGAAGCATCAGAGGACTTTGAAGATGAGCCAGACATGAAAGCATGGAAGGGAACTGGGACTAAGGGAGATTGCTTTTATTTAAGTAATTAAAAAGTGGAGAGGTTTAAAAAAAAAAAAAAAAAAGAAAAGAAAAAGGTGACTGGACAAGTTTCAATGAATTATTTTAAGTCCACTACCACATTTAGGAGAATCAAATAATTCCAGTTCCTTGCTCTCTGTTCCTTGATCACTCTCTGTAACTGCAGACTGATCCATTCAGAGGATTGGTTTTTATTCTCCACATATCAAATTTGTAGTAAACAGAAAAACCTTTTGCATAGTAAGGGCTATTTAATTGCAACATATCAGTAACAGATAAGCACCTACGCAGAGATTATCATGCTCAAAACATTGTGGAGGCATTAACTAATTGTGTTATGTATTATTACCTTCATTGTGCACATGAGGACATTGGACAGAGAGAGGAAATACCACACCCAAGATGACAAAGTTCGAAGGGTTCATAAAACTTTTGACCCTACTACTTCTGCATTTTACAGATCTGTTTACTGAAAATACGGAACATTTTTGTTTATGAAAGATGAGGATTAATAATTTACCTGGGACATTAGGCCCTTTGTACCTGGTGTACAGTAGCATGCGTTGTAAGTGTTTGAACTTTTTACAGAGAACTGACAAAGTTTAAATTGGCACGCCATGCCTCAGGCCACACCAGAGTCATGCATGACCTCCAACTGGTAAATGCATGTATTTGTAAGGAGATGTAAAAGATAGTAAACTTCATTTAAATGTGTTTCCTGTCCCATGGAGAAGTGATGGTTGCATGTGAAGTCACTTGGTGGTCTGTATTGTGTTAGGTTTAGCATTTCCTGTCTTGTAGATAAAAAGAATTATGAGTTTCTACTTTCTTCTTCCATCTTTTTACTGAAATAAAATTAGTATCCATGCAGATACCAAAAACAGTATCTATTTCTAGCTGTGTTAAAAGTGCACTTGAATTGTGCATCAACTGTATTGAAACAAACTGCTTTACTTCATTACCACAGGCTTTTCTGTCAATAAATTGTAGCTTAGATCAAAAGAACAGGGTTGCCTTCCATTTTCAAATTCATCTACTTTGTTCAGGCATTTGCTTTCCTGAAGTCTTAAAGAACTTCGATAGTGTAAATGATTTTGGGTATTATTCACTCTTCAAGATGCCAATATACTGTAGTCAAGAAAGGACTTGATATGTTTGTATATATATATATGTGTGTGTGTGTGTATACATTCCAAATAATATTATTTTGGTGACTGTCTAACAAGTGATTCCAAAGAGAACACTTCTATTACGGAAGGAAAAACTCAAGCATTTTCTTAACATCTACTTTCCTCATCATATTAAAAGCCTGATTTCTCTAAATGTTTACCTCCTTCTCTTCAGAAATTCCAGTTTCCTACAACCTGGAATTTGCCACCTCACCTGAACTCAGCTGCTCCGAACCTGTTTGAAGTCACTCTGAAGTCCTAGGTGCTTTTGAAAATCAGTAGCTTTTAATAGACCTTTTTTCCATTACTATGTTCCTTGGCCTCTAAATACCAAAGAACAGATGCTACAGGCATCTATTATTATATTGTATGTCGTCATTTTCATCAGGCTCACACTTTCTCTGTCTTATTTGTAATTTTTTTTTCTCTCTCTCTGTTTTTTTTTTTCTAAGGGTAGGAAACAGATTTGAATGCTGACCTCATGTATTGTAGCTGCTAGTAAAGCAGCACTGGAAAGTTGCTGGATCTATTTTGTGACGAGTCCAATAGTATGATGATGATATTTTATCAATAACAATAAATCACATAATTATTTATGCATCACAAAATGCTATTCCAAGGACATTTCTTAACAGGATAACTTACATCATGAAATTTCTGAAAACAATCATGTATTTAATCAGCCCCACATGAATCATGACATCTTGACCACCATCTCATGTTTTGTATACACACGCACACACACACACACACACATATATATATTTATACATATGTATATATTTAAAAGTTTCTTGACAGTATATGTTCTTCTCACAGTCTCAGTTCCTGGAACCAAAGGACTTCACAGGCATTTTGGCTTTCTGGTTTGACTTAAGACTATGGCCTGTTTGGTGCCAGGTATGCAGTGGTGGAACTATTGCTATGCCTGAAGTTAAGTATGCTTTATTATTTTTTATACGCTTTAGTATTTTTTAGGTTTCTGTCTCTACACATATCTGTAGATGGTAAACTGCACCTGGGAACGAGCAGCTGTACTGCGCTCTGGCTGTCCTCAGGGAAATAACTTTATTTTCCCTTCTCCACGTATTTTTCACAGACGGACGGACAGACAGACAGACAGACAGCTGCAATGTGCCCATATACTGGACGGAAAGATCAGCTTTTCTAACCATCACAGTTAGAAGAGCCAGAGGAAATCCTTGAAAAGCAAGGCCTTTTTCCACTAATCATGTTAGGAAGATGGAAGAAGGCAATGAGTACTAGTGTTGCTGCTGACAGCCACCCCGTACAGCAGCAACTATTGTGCTGCACATCCTGTTCTGTCTCAGCAGCAACAAAAGCAGAAGACTCAGATGGGCAGAGGAGGGAGATGAGTAGTTAAGGGTAAAACAAATGTTTCTTGTCTCCATCAGCGTAGGCAGGCTTGAATACACTTGGAATTTGCTTTCCTGAACGAGCATATGCCTCTGGCAGAAGCACAGATGGGAAATGAGGAAACTTTTTTTTATTACCTGCTACTCTGCCCAGAGACAGCCCAGATGTGACTGGCTAAGACACAGACAGAGGAGTATGTGACACATGTGCTGATACTAAGGGTTTTAAAGGAAAGCAAGACATCTTGGCTTACTGCTTTTCCTCAGTAAGCCTGGGCTTCTGATTTAACAATTCTGTTAATGGTTGTGTCAGGTGGGAAAATTTAGACATCTGCATTGTCAATATTTTCACCCAAAACAGACAATGTAGGCTCCCCTTCTGTGCAATGAAATACAGTGAAATGTGTGGGCATCCCTAGGCCACAGTTCCTCTCAGCAGATAATGATGTCCATCTCTGGTATGATGAGTTGCACCCAGAATGTCCTTTTACCATCTGTACTTACTTAGAGAAGGTGCCCCAAAACTGAGAGGAAATTTGCAGGCACAGAATCATAGAATCAATCAGAATGGTAGCGGTTGGAAAGGACCTCTGGAGACCATCAAGTCCAACGCCCCTGCCAGAGCAGGATCACACAGGACAAACCACACAGGAACAGATACAGGTGGGTTTTGGAAGTCTCTACAGTAGGAGACTCCACAACCTCTCTGGGCAGCCTGTTCCTGTGCTCCCCTACCCTTGCAGTAAAGAAGTTCTTCCTCATGTTGAGGTGGAACTTCCTGTGTTCCAGTTTGTGTCTGTTCAAGCTCAAGATATATGGCAGGTGGTAAGAAAACGGTCTCACTAGACAGGGAACCAAATCAAAAGGTGATGCTAATGTCCTGTGCTACCCTCATGTTAGTCACAAGTCACTTCTGTGTGCATGGACCATGAAGTCACCTAGGAGTCCTCTACTGCATACTGGAAAGAGGTTCTAGTGTGAAGTGTAAGGCAATGGGTGGGAAGAGAAGCCAGCATCTCTCAGGATCTAAAATGGCTCAGCTATGACCTTGAAGATGCACATGAGATCATACCTAAGCTTTAGTAATGGCCTTTCTACAGCAGTTCTTGTTTGACAGGTCCCAGTATTTTATCCCACAGAGTAAATAGTGAGATTGTGACTACAACCAATGAACATGTCGTAACCTAAAGTGGGGTGAAGGAGATCAGAGAAGCTTAAATTCAAATGCAAGTAAGGTTCATCCTGATCATTAGGAAATGATAGGTGCTGGCTAGCAGAAAGCAGCTTGGGAGGCTGGTTCACATGGGAAGTTTTCAGTCCTGCACAACCACACAAAGGGCCCTTCTCACTATAAAATCAGCCTGTTACTGATTACAAACCAAGGACTCACAAGTGGAACTCTCTGAATACAGAAGAAAAAGTTTGTTCTCAGTTAATGGTCAGATGAAACAAGAATACAAAATTGTTACATGAATCTTCGTATAAAAGTCAAATAAAATTTACACTGTGATAGCTGTGGTACATGACTGTCTCTGATGATTAAACTGGTGCAGTTGCCTGAACTTTTTAGTTTTGCAGATGATTTCAGTGGAAATAATGGAACTGTAATCATGTTCATAATACTTTTACACTATATGTGATTTTTTAAAACTTAATCTAATTCATAGGGGCAGGAAATATGCCTGATAACAAAAATAAAGGCATGTAATTAATGTCTTGCTTATTATAAAATGAAATGCATTGAAGTAATGCTATTTTTTCATCACATACCCCTAATTATTTAATGCTCTGTATTACAAAAATTATAGCAAATGTCTTTACCAGGTTACTGCTCATTATATGCCAGTAAATATAAAATTAAGTGAAAAACAACTGTTTAGTGTATATGAGGAGTAAACTCTGTAACACCCAGACTTAGGAGTCACTCAATTTTTAATGTGCTGTGTACATGATGGAAGGATGCTGTCTAAAAACAATGACATTCTTAAGCATTGGCAACAGCATGTTGACATTCTGTACTAGCTACACATGCTGGTTATTGCAAATGACAGTCTCTTCTCACCCTGGAAGCAAGTGGTCCTGAATCCAAGAGGTTTATATGGATAAGGGAAAATGTGCTTTTAGCTTTTCCATCTACATATGTAGGTATTTTAGTGGACTCACACTGATCTTAGTGCAAATGTTTGTCTTCCACAAACAGCTGTATACTGAGTATTCTTCTTTCAAGAAACTGTTTGGAGCTTAGTAAAGGGAAATATGGTTTTACAGAAGAGCACTAACGTAGCTGTATCAAAAGTAAGCAAGTACTGGATCAATGCCAGAAGAAGACTTGACTCCTAATTTTGACTTTTCAACTCAAGTAGATTGTATGACAGATCATTTTAGGTCTTTTCAAAACATACTATATATTCTCAGACATACTATAATTTCTGTTCTACATCTCAGCAAACAACTCCATTTTTACAAAAATTATTTTCTCTTTTCAAGTAAGGAGGTTCAGCAGGAGACATGAAATCAGAAACAAATGAAGATCTAGATAAGTCTAGTGAATACCAGTGTTGTTGCACATGAACATAAAAAATGAAGAAGTGCAATGAATAAACCATATTATGAGTCTCTCTGAACGGTGCACATGCTGCAATTACAGCTAGATTTTTTTTCACCTGAATTATTAATAAAATTTTAGCTCATTTGAATTAGTAATTTTTCATGCAAAGTTTATCAGTGTCAAATGTCCTCTTCATTTCTGTCAGGTTTGTCTGAGACAAGTCAGCCCAAATACAAAATCAGGTGTTCAATACTAAGCCATCCATTATCGAGTTGGCCTTTTTTTTTTTGAGAACAAGTGCTATTCCAGCACTTTCACAAGTTTAAAACATAAAACACGAATCATTCCTTCACCACTCTTCAATGTATATTTCAGGTCTCGGGCTGAAGGTTCCCAGCCTCTTGTGTAATAGAGGATCTCAAGTGAGGAAAAGACTGGAAACAAATGCAATTAGCATTTGCTATTCAGATGGAAGTGTAGTTAAGTGAATGCAGCTTGTGGATGCTGAATTCCTGAGGAGCAACAGAGAGAGCCCAGGCCTCTTTGAGGCCAGAGAAGGAAACAAATTCATCTACTTTATTTGAGGATACTTACAAATAAGAGAAAAAAAATTCCACACAGCAGGTCGACATAGCCCAGAAAAACAAGACATACCACGTATAGTATGAGGGTCCAGATGTAAATACCAGCCCTAAGAAAGGAAGCATCACTGAAATATATGCAAGACATTATCCTGCTGCAGGTACTCTCCTGTTCCCACATGTCTGCTGCATACCATAGCTACAAAATATGTGTCTCTATTTCCATGAACCCACTCATAAAGGTTTTTGCTTGGCTGATTTTTCAAGTTAATGATAGTCAAGGCACTTGGGAGAAAGATTTATGTCAGTAATACACAGGTTCAGCAAACTGTCAAAGAGTTCTGCTGTGCAATTAATCATCTTTTCTCTGTTACAATTTGTAAGTGCCAAGCACATACACAGAACCATTTTTATAATATAGATATCACAGGTATGTAAGTACTGTATGAATCAGCTATAAAAAAAAAAAAAAACAAAACCAAACAAAGACTGCTTGCTACAACATGGATTTGTAAATCTTTCTCTGCATAAGACACCCCTCCAAAAATTGTGGAGGCTGTCGCATTTAACTGTCATCATTTTTATGGCAGTACTTTAAGCAGGTCTGCATCTCAGTTATATCTCTGTTCCCCAAGCTGCTTCATCTAGAATTATGTACATGAGGCTTTCGGGTTTTTCCAGTGGGAAGTCAGTCCTAGCAAAAAAAAAAAAACCAAACAAAACACAACACCAAAACAAACAGAATAAAACCACAAGAAAGGAGATTGGCTAAGAGTATGGTCTTGTTGCTGTCATTTTTTTTTTTTTTTCATAAAAGTGTGACTGGGGAAAGAATCTACATAGATTGAGAGACTGATGATGCCTATTAAACTATTAACAGCAGCTCCACTCGATATTCTCGAGTTCATGAAGCTAACATGCTGTGTCCCAGGGTCAAGTGAGGAGACAGGAGGTTGTCTTCATTTCTTTTGTGCTAGTGTTGTTTCATTATGAGTAGCAGCCCTGATAGATGCCTTGATTCAGAAGGAGCTGAGGGTTACCTTTTTTGATAGTTTCTGTCAGGTACTTTCATGACTCAAACTTGTTCTTTGGGCACCAAAAGAAGCTCACTGTGTTTTCAGGAAGAGGTAGTATTATCGTCCAAGCCCTAAAGTGAGACTTCTGAGTGATGGAGATATGAATTCCTAGGTCAGACTAAGTAATCTGCCTGCTTCTGTTTCCCCCTCTTTTAATCACCCTCAAAGTCAAGCTTTTCATTACTCAACATCAGTATAGGCTCAGAACACAGCTTCTTAAGAAATGTATTTATAAATAGGTAAAACTGCGGACTATATGTCCCGACAGTCACAGGGGGATTCCAGTAGAAGCAGGGTCATCTCCAAAGGTGTCCATGTTTAAGAGTGCTCACATCTTCCTCCTTCCAATGCCTTTCCGCCTTCAAGGGACAATGTGAGAATGATGTTAACTTTAAAAGTCACACTCTCAATAACCTATTGCAACTCCTATGAACAATTACTTTTTGGTACTCGAAAAAACAGAATATCCAGATTATTAGTGTTTATTACCCCAATAATTTCTGAAAGTCAGTTTTATAATGTGTATACTACAGCATTCCACACAGATCAAAGCAAACAAACTGCTATAATTGGGTCTTGAGATCAAACACACCAAGCTTTACGTTCACTAAGCTACATGTGGCTTAAATTACCTATATTGTACAATCCTGGACTGCATGTTACATGCTGTACAGTAAATAGAGCACATATGGTTGGGAATGTGTTCACCGTATATGTTAGTTCTCATAAGAACCAACAGGATCACCTAAATGCACTGTCAAGAGCCTAATAAAAGTTGGTTGTGATATCCAGATTCAGACCTGATATGGACAGACACCAATTCATTGATTTCAGTGGGGTCTGCAGGTGCTAAAAGTAATGTTGAGCCTTTTATGTGTGCCTTCAAACATATGTAGACACAAAATCAACACAGCACAGAGCAAATTCTTGCCTCTCATTAATATATTGGATTACTCTGCATTTACATGAGCAGAACAGGTGTCAGAGTATGTGCATGCATGGACATGTAGATTGCAGAATTCCACCCCTGTTCACTTCAGTCCTTTTTTTCATACAAAAAGTACAATGTTTACACCTAGATATGAGTGGGAGTTTATATTAATGCCACTAACATTTATATATTCAACCCCTGCTTCTAAAGACTATGAAATATTTTGTTGATTTCAATGGATAAAAAGATACAGAGACACACATTATTTTATTGTGTTTCACTGACATTTAAAAACCATATTGCAAGAAGACGTGAAGAGATCACCTTGAGGGAACTTGGGTGCCGGAAGATGTTCGAAGCACCTAAATAAATTAGCATTCCTGTTATTATATTATTTTGTAGGTATTTGTGCTCTTCCAGAAACATACCAGTTTACCCACAAAGTTGCAAAGTCATTTTCGAATACTCAAAATTAGTAATATTTCAACTATTCTGGGAAACTGTTGATTACTAAAGTGCAGCAGAATGTAAAGCCTGGCATAGCCAGAACATATGAGTACATTTAACCAGTTTTCTCACTTGCCAGCACTTTTGGAATCGATAAAACACTTGCTAGAGAGCTGTCACTAACTTGTCTCACAGTAACAATCTTCACAGCTGACTATAGTGAAATCTTTGTCAAAGCTTTTACTGACGCATGTTTCTTGATGCTGCACTGTTTGGAAAGAAGTGTAACAGCAACAGAGAGGCTTGGGATGTTTTTGAAGAGTGAATGCAGAGAGGATACACAGCTGTAACTGGACATCTGCTAGTGCAGCAGGGTAACATGAATGCAAGAGATTAATTCCTCATTTTACCATGGTGCATTATGCAAGAATTAACCATACAAGCAGCAGTGCTAAAGGACAAAATAATATTCTAGGTCAAGCTATAAACCATTCTGCTACCATTGGGGAAAAAAAAAAATTCCCAGAAAAAATGGTGAAATCTTTCCTGGAAAAAGCATATTTTTCATGTGTTCTTATTTCTGAGAGAAAAAAAAAAACCTGGCAAATACCAATTTTCCAGTAGCTGCTTCAATTTGAGATGAAGGAGGATACTGTGTAGAAGGCTAGTGTCTTTGCAGGAAGTGCAGGTACACTCACCAGCAAGCAGGTTTGATTTTTCAGACAGTGATCACTTCCAGTATGCACTGATTTCTGTAGAGGTGAAGTATCTGAGTATCTTACAAGCAGCTGAAACTTTTTGTGCCCTTGGACCTGAACTGAGGGAGTAGTTCAGCATTCCAGCAGAGCCTAAGGGATTCACCCAAGACAACAGAATTAAGCACCTGACCGACGTAACCACTTTCATCGATTAGGGCTGTGCTGTGTGGCTTCAGTGCTGGTTTCACTTTATACAACCTGCTGATTGCTTCTCCTCTCTGCTGACAAGAATCAGATAAATCATCCTTTCAAACCATGTGGACATGGAAGAGTCAATAATAGACTTCAGGCTGGAAGAAAGGAAATGGCAGTTGTTGTCTTTGACTACGTCCACGCTGACAAACGAGAGACCAAGCAATCCACATCACTAAAATCAAATGGCATGGGCTGACTCGTACCCTTGCTGTGTAAGGCTCTGTTTCTGCATATCAGGCTGACTCCCTCCACACAGCACAGTAATCAGCCCAGCATCCCTTCTGTCTCCTCAATAGTGTCTCTAGGACCTTAAGGCATGAGTATTATTCTAAATCTGCCTATCAATTCCAAGGCTTCTAAAACGGTGTGAAGGCTATGTTGCAGCCTGACAGGACAACTCAAACTTGAGGTAGATGTTGCATGATCCATGATGCAACAGGAGGGCATATAGAGTTCTTTGAGATTTCTGGGATATGTTGAGGGACAGACTGATCCACAATGCTTTTTACTGAGCAGTCCTTGGAGCACGGTGACTCTTGTCTTGGGAGAATGAGCTAGAGTGGTCCAAGCCAGAGTTTGGTGAGCTAACAATTAAGCCGTCTGGATGCTCAAAAGGCCTGTGCTCCAGCAAGATGCCTAGCCTGCTTTTATTCAGTGAATTTACCTTATTCAATAAAGAGCTATATGTAGTAGGGACCTATATAACAAATATCATTTAATGACAATAATGCTAAATGAGAAAAACAGAAGGACTCTTCAATAGCAGGCAGGTGGAAGCATTTGAAATCAACATCCCAAGAATGCAGGCAGAAAGTGATGGGTAAATGATATAGCCTTTTTTCTGCTGCTTGCCCACCCGGGATTTATTCTGTCTCTGGAAACACTTAAGTTAATGCATTCTTCTGTAATTCATTTTTGTATATATTTTCCATATTTTGCTCCCCTATTTTATTTTGTTACCAAAGGTTACTTACATGGAAACGGAAATATTTTGAGGGTTTCTATTTTTCTGTTCTTCCTTCGTCAGGTTTTTTTGTCTAAATGCACTCTTTGGCTATCTAAGCTGGATTGCTTCTGAGACAAGAGCATTCCTCACAGACAACTGCCCGACAAAGAACAGGATGGCTCAGCTGTGACAGGGACGTTTACAGAGGAGAAGCTTTATGCTAGGCAACAGCAACATCAATCCCCATATCAGCTCAGCTTTTCCTGCACGTGTCTGAAGTCTTAAAGCTTCAGACTTGAAATTCAGTGGACTTGAAATTCAGGAAAATTTGTCCAACCAATTTCAGCAGATACGGACTTACCAGGCAGTGCATGCAGGTTTGGGAATCCCCTGTTTCTGCTCCTTTCTGCTGCAGCTGGAAAGAGGCCAAAGCAATGCGCAGTCAGGTGGGGGGCATGGGGGAGAGAAGGAGAAAGAGAGAGAATCTGCATGTGTAGCTGTGCGTATCTGGTTTTGTTCTCCACAGAGTAAATTTTGTACCCCAATAGCAGGCATTTCCAGCGTCATTCCCCTGCTCAGGCAGAACCACATCTGCCCCTCATTTCTCTTGTCCCTTACAAAAGACAAGAGAAATGGTAAAGCTCTTTTCCTGATAACTGTTTCTTGGCTTGCATTGTACTGCAACTCCGTCTTAGTATATTTATTTAGTTTCCTTGGCTCTTTCCTAAAGTGAAGATTGAAAGCAGTAAGTGTACTAGGTCAAACACAGTTGGGAGCAAACAGCAGTGCAGATACGGGTGGCATCCAGAAATGCTGCAGGAGTCATACTCAGACCACCTGCCTACCTTATGCGTCAAGACTGCTGCAGCGTATAAATCCAAGACAGCAGTGTGCAGTTCCTACAGCCTGCTATCCAGAGCTGCCTGCTGCAGGTCAATCTTGTATATAATCCTAGGCGAGGCTTAATACAGTCAGGTTTCATACTGCCCTCTGAATTTTTACTGTTATTGGATTTGTCTTCACTTGTATACTACACAAACACCTTAAGCCTCCCTTTCTTTGTTACAGTTTATCTCTTTATTTTATTGCTTTATTTCTTCTGACACTGAAGAAATTAAACACGACGCTTAGCCTGCTTCATTGCAAAAAAACCCTAAAAGATGATCTAAACTTTAAGCTTAAGTGTCCAACCAGATGATTCAACCCTAACTTTTTAAATAGTAATTTTTTACTCAAGCCACTTGTTTTTACTTGAAGAGGTTTACTGGTTCAGTTTTAGAAGAGTGACCATGTCTACCAGTAGTTTGTTTTAGGAACTCTAAAGAACATGTGTCTTCAGTGAAACTTGCTACCTTTGTAGTCGAATGGCTTACAAAGCTTAATTTTAGCTGTCTAACAGCAAGACATTTAATCTGAGGTAGTTGAATCCGGTCCCTTTACAGTTAATGAAAAAAACCAGCATGTTTATCCGGGAGACAATTCACATTTCTCTACCAATCACAGAAATAGTAGGAGAGTCTCTACTAGACTATAAACCAAAATTTTAGTTGACTAAGAGGTCTCTCAATAAAAAGAAGGTAGTGCAGTCATTTTGAGGACCAAAATGAGGAAAAAGGAGGTGGTTTTCTGAAGAAAGGCTTTCATTTGAAACAGTTACACAGGATCTGACTGTAAAATTAGTACTCAAGCATATACATTTCATCAGAAATAAGTGATTTTGTAGGAAGAAACAGTTTAGGGAAAAGATATATGCAAAAGTCTTATGAAGCTCTCTTGTATTCCTGAGATACTTAGCTTCACACAGAGTGGTTTCTCCTGAAATATGACCCTCATGTTCTATTTCCTCTCACAATACAAGATAGCAGTCCTAAATGGGATCATGGCAGATTGGAAGGTAGCAAGACTGACATGGGATGTTTCATCCAACAGCTACCCTGGGATTTGGAGGTCATGCCAGATGATTAGTTTTCTGTGTGTGTCCCTGCCAGAAATATTTCAGAATTGCTCGAGCAGTCCAGTACCTCCACGAGCAGTCCAATCAGACTGAAAGAGGATTTACACAGAGTAAAAGGCTGTGCAGCAAGTGCAAGAGTTTTGTTGCTGCTATTACTTTCTTGCTTTCCATCTGGTTTTGACCCTACCTTCCTTCATACCTTTCCCTCTCCAGTCTTGCCATCAATATTGGGTCCCTGTCTGTGAAGCTTTTGTGCCTGGCTACTCACCATTGTGGTCAGAAGACCCTTCATGCCTCATTCTAGCCTTTCTCATCTCTGTGCTGTCTGTGCTACAGCTTTCATTGTTCAAAGAACTGTGAAGTACAAATGACAAATGATGCTTCAAGAAAACTCAGAACTCCAAAACCTGCCTATTTATTTATGCTCAGTCTGGGGTTAATTCTTGGACTATTCTTGCCTACCCCACCACCATGTCTTCTGACCCCAGAAACCATAAGCATTAAATCATTAATCTTTCCTAAACACAGATCTACACAACAGCAACACCATCTGTTCTGGAAGTGCTATGGAATACACCTAGTTCACAATACTTTGCTTCACATACCACATTAAGCATAAATAAGGGGAAAGTGTCCTTAAATTACAGATAGTGAATGTCCTAAAGTCAAATAAACAGATATTATCAAAAGAAATCATGTAAATAGCTTTTCTATTTGAATGTTAATGATTTCATTTCCAGTAGAGGAATTGATTCTGCAGGTTTGATTTATTGTTAGCTCAGGTCAATAGAATTGATTTAGATATTGAGCATGATATGTGCCACTGTGGTTATTGTTTCCCTGAAATAATTTGTTTTGATATATAAGCATTGATTAAACTTTTACTACTTTAATAGTACCAGCCATTGTGGTACTGGGATGACATGTGCCAGCACAATATACCAGTCTTCATTTCCTGAGCTAGTTATATGACATGGGTCAGGGTTACCAGATGCTGTGCTTTTTACTGTACAGTATCATGGCATTCAGCAGTAAGAACCCACTGCTACACAGACATTATTTTTGAAAATCAAATGGAAATCACACATTCATTACAACCTGATACAAACAGTTATACAACCTGACAGAGCAAGGAAGACAACTTGGCAGTCTTAGAAAGGAAAATGCTCTATACCTCTTGCGGGACACATCAAGTAACTAGCACTTCAAACTCCCAGATCTCCTCTGGTCTTCTGAAAATGTCCACCACCCCAGCCTGTCTACTTCAGAGGGGTCGTCCCCTGGACTTACACATGTTGCTTATTCATGTGCCTTTGCTTTCTCAGGGATTGGAGAGGGAGGTGTGATTTTCGCAGGTGCTTGCATAGAGCTCTTGACAGTACCAAGAAACAACTCTAGTATCTTTTCATTGTCTTCTCATTACCATATCTATGAAATTAGAATATACAGCAGTATACACACATTTTTTTGTAAAACTGAAAGAGATATTAGCTTCATAGATTACCAATTAATCTGCCTTTGAAAACTAGTAGTGTTTCTAGATGATCTAGAACTACTAGTTCTAACATGAAGGGTAACAAATTTGTCCAGATTCCTCACAGAGTAGGGAATCATCAGATGCTTTTTCTTTTCAGGCAACAAGTCTCTGAATTGATCTGTGATTCTGCAATCTGTCTGATATTCTATGTATGGCTTTCTGGCAATTTGCTACCTCATTTGTTTTTTAAAATTAATAGGTTTTGGGATTTGCAGGGATTTGCTTTGCAAAATTTCAGTTTTTATTCAAAATGGAAACAGTTATCCTCACATTTGCTGCAAGCAGGTATTTGCCCTTATTGTCTGACTCTGATTTTGTTCATAGTCTTCATTAGCTGCACCTTAAGTGTTCTTAAGTACTTCCACTTTAAAAAATGAAATCTTCACTGCAAATCTTCACTTCTACCTGTTCTGAGCAACATCATGTCCATTTCTCACAGGGAATGCTTTGCTTTGATCTTATTGCCAGTTCTAATGCTTTTAATTTGATCTCCAATTATTCCCTATAATAATTGTTTCAGTTCATGTGTCTCAGCTTTAATATAAGGGTGATTAAGTACTCAGTGATCCTGCTTGGCAGACACCTTCTAGTAAAGAAACATACCATTCCCTGTCAAAATTCCTACAGGAGTCCAAGTGCTCTGAAATTTTAAAATTATTCTAGAAATACATACGCTTCTTTGTATTTCCAGGGTCTAAGGTGTAGATCATTACTGTACTGAGCCCACAATAAATACCCATGTAAAATACTTCTGGACTTTATAATTGCAGTTCCTTTGCAGTGCAACCACTTCTTCTTGATCTGCCTTTTTGAATTGTTTTTAAACATTAAGGAATGATTGTGTAACATGTAAAAGTGCTCGTTTAGAGAGAACTTTATATCTTGTTTTTCCCAGCCTTCGACGGACCAAAATTGCAACAGGCTACGGCTCTCTCACATGGCATGAAAAACTCTGCTGACTGTTGTAACACTAGGAAACACTGAGCTACATACATTGTTATAGACGGGAATACCATAATGAATTGAATCAATTATGGCATGCTAACTCTGTCAGTGCACGTTTCTAGAGCTGTAGCTAATACTTTATTTTTGACACAGAATAAACAATTTTGAGTTACAAACGGGAATTGAATTTATGCAGCTGTTAGAATGCACAGAGCTGTAATTCAGAGACAAAACTGACTCTCCTTTTTCTTTCGTTTTTATCTGGAAAGAGGTTTCATCTTTCAAAAGCAGAGACACAATTTCACCTTAAGCATGTTTTCCCTTGCAAGATTTAAAAAAAAAAAAAAAAAAAAATTACTTTAAATTATAAATTAGAAACACGACAATTAAATATATTCCTGTAAATTAGAGGTACCTTTATGCAGAGCTATGTCAAAGATATAGGTAAAGGTATCAATACACATACATATTTTTTAAGAAATCATTTTGTCTTTATAATCATTCCAAGGCAGATATCACTGAATTCATATTGACTCTATTCTCTTTACAAATAATCTTTTTTTTTCCAAAAGCTGAAAATCCATTAATAAACATTTTCAAACACCATCAAGGTGTTATGCATTCTAACTTTGATATACTCTTTTTTTTTTTTTTCTTTTCTTTTTTTCCCAACTCAGCTGCAGCTTTTAATGCCCTCTGTTGATAAAGCCTTTTGTCAAACATATCCAATGGGAATTTCAAACAGATACTTACTTCAATACAGGTTTATGAGGATGTGATAGGTCAAGGGAAATAGATTATAACATGAAATAATATTGGATTAATGACACCTGTTCTAATAGATGAATTCCATGTTTGCTTCTTAGGGATCAAGATAAATTAATCACCTCTTATATATTCTAGACATTTCTACTTGTTCTTTTCAAAGAAAGACAAGAGTCAACATTTGTTAATATTTAATTGTTTCATTGCTGCTGAATATTTCCCTCTGTGAAGACTGAACAGTAGGAGAGTTGTAAGTACAGCAATAACCATTTGCACCTGCTGCTTTACCAAAACTCTTTATCGCCTTTATTCTTGGATCCATGGACAACAGACACTGTACTCTTGTAGGGCTTCTGTTTGTCATCCATCTCCATAGCCAGATTATCTTCTCTTCGTAAGGTAGTGTACCCTTTCCTGAACCCCATCACACTCAAGAGGTCAGTCAGAAGTGTCAGTGCTGGGTATGTGCTCTTGACTGGAAGACATGGGATGCTTTACAGCTTGCAGCAAATCCTGACCATCTTTTCCAAACCTCTGTCAGAGGGGAGCTATATCCCAGATAACAAATACAGCTTTCAGTCTCTGTCAAGAAAAGCAAAACGCTGAAATTCAGAATTAGAGCCCAGTTCATCAATAGGTGAAATACTGGAACACATACATGCTTTTAAGAAGCATTTATATTATAACTGCCCTGCTACAAGGACCATGCTACATCTCTTTGTTCTGTGTTCATATGGCTCTCAGCACCACAAAGTCCTAGCCCACAATAGGAGCCTGTAAATATACAGACTGTTGCAGTAGACAGGTAATTGTTATCGTAATGACAAGTGCTCTGTTTGTCCCACTGACCTTCCTCAGAGCAAATACTTAGATAATATGCTGCCCCAGCCTTTCAGAAGGGATGGTGTCAAGGGCAGTCAGCTCTTGAGAAAGGAAGTCCAAAACTAGTCCAAGAGGAAAAAGCAGTGTATAAAAGGAGATGCACAGGCCAATTAGATGAGCAGGTAAATATCATCACTTGGCCTTGGTTTTTACAAGCCTGTTCTGCATGTAAGAGCAAGTATGGTGACCACAGAGTTGGCACAGTATTGTAAAAGAGTGGTACACATGTAAATGTTTCTCACACACCAAGCAACATCTGCTGCTTAATAGAAACCTTGGTTAATCTTTATGTTTTACTTTTGCAGTAGTTGACTGGAATTTTTTTCATATCCTTTAGTAAACAACTGGATCTATGAGAGAAACTTTTCCACTTTCTTGGGAACTTCTGGTTGGGCAGGAAACTTTCAGATCCATGTTGTTGGGATATGTCTATTATTTTTACTAGTTTTTCTCTTCACAATAATCTCTCTCCCATTCTTCTGCCTTCAGCTTTTTTATAAGCTTTATAAAGCTTACCTTCTCTGCAATGGAAAAGAAAGGAATCTCCATTCTCTTTCACAACTTTGTGCTTCTGCAGTCATTTTGTCCCAGACTCTTACTCCTCACCTTCTCATTTATGTCCTATTGCTAATGTCATAAAGGAGCCTATTTAGCCATTTTCTATACTAAAGTTGCTTTCCCAATCTTTTTATAACCTTCCTTCTTTCAACACCAGATTCAGCTTCCTTGCTTCTGTCTTTTAGGTCATATCATTCTGTCCCATGGCAAGCCTGACTTAACTTTTTCTTTCCCTTACCCACTATTTGACTTAGCCTCCTTCCCATCTGCTTTTCAGCTTCATCATGTTATTTTTTTCCTGTGTTATGACTTATTATAAATTCATCTGGATAGGAATTTTATCTTCCTATGGTTTTAAACTGCTCTTTACAGATGGAGATATAAGCAGTGTAAATATTTATTAATACTAACTGTTACTTAGACACCACCTGCATGACCCAAGCCTTTTGCACTAACAATATGAGTAGGTCCTACTCCTCTTACAAGCTGCGAATAAAACTAGCTTATGATCAAAATTTTTATTCTACAGGTTTTCAAAATCTTAACTTCTGATTTAATTTTAAATGGCACCTTACCTTCTGATACCAGCTTTGCAAAGGTCAAACCGCAAGTCCATTCGTATGCAAACTGACTGAAGTTTCTCTTGTCAATTAATATCGTTGTGTTCTAAATTCATACAAAGAACGCGGCTTTTCTGAGCAACCCAGCAACATATATCTATCAAGTGATTCTAAATTGCTGTTCAAGTAAGAATTCCCAAATTCTTTTTTACAGTATCTCTCTAGTGTCAATGCATTAAATTTAAAAGGGAGATAGGTCTGAGAAAGAGCTACATCTATTTAAAAAAAAAACTAACCAGTAATATGTTTGTTTTCCCCAAGTCTCTGTCAGTCTGTCAGAGAAAATTAATATGTAGACATATTCTTGTTAATAATATTTGTTTACCTTTGTATATTTCTGTATAAACAGACATGTTTGGGATAAGCTCACAGTGTGCCTGCAAGGCTTATTCTGAAATGTATAGATGCAGTCTGGGATTGCCTAACAGCAAGAGAATAGTCTTGCAGCTAAAATGACACCTCTAGCATTTCTCTAGTTATCTTTCTAAATCTATATTTGGTCGATACCTATGCCCTCTTGAAACTGGCAGAGGGTGTTTTGAATGGGCATAGTGCCACCCCAACAGATGGTCATTGGCAAAGACATGCCAGAGAACCAGTATGTGCATCACGTCTGAGTATTAAGCAATGAATTTCCATCCAAGAATGTCAAAACAGCAGTCAACGCAGAACATCTGAGCCTATGGTTAAGGGGATATGCTGAGTATTCCCTCTTAGAGCTGGATCAACCTGATGACTTAAAAAAAAAAAAAAAGAGAGAGAGAGAGAGAAAACATTCTCCAGCTCTGAGATTTTGGCTCAATCAAGAATATAAGGAAAGAAAAGTATTTAATGAAATACCCACCTTTAACAGCAGCTCCCTACACATCAAGCACCTGAAATCTCTCCAAGTAAATTAAAATAGGCTTCCATGGCATGGATCAGTTTCCTAGTGAATAGTTCCACTGATGGCAGCAATTAGACCTGCACATTACACATCAAGGTAGCCCGTGTCTGTCTGTTAAACACAGCCCAGTCCTGTCTGAGGTATATTACACACCATGTCAATTCAAAATGGCACACAATGGTGAATAATACCGTGTCATGACAAGAAGGTTTAGTACATCTGTAACTAACAATACTCTTTGCTGGAAAATTCAATCACTAGTGCAAAAAGGGCAAATCTAAATCACATATTCTCTATCCTTCATTTCATATGCTGATACATAGTAGAAGTAAAGTTCTGAAAGAAAAGGAGGGAACATACTGAGTAGTTCCAGTTGGGACAGGGTTAATGTTTATTTTCAGAAAACAAAGACATTGCTAATAAACAAGTTGTACAGTTCTAAGGAATTTATTGTGAAGGTAAGAGCTGATGCTGTCTGCAGAGGGAAATACTAAGAAAGTTTGCTTATTCTTGTTCCAGGACTTGAAAATTAAATTGGTTTTGGAATTTATTTCAAAGTCAAATCAAATTTGTGTATCAGAGAAGATGCTGTGTATCAGGATGAGAAGCTGCCATTAACAGTTGTTGAGGCCTCCAGCCACTGAGGAATGGATGCTACTACATCCTCTCAAGCTACTAACCCTGCATCTTGCTTAGCTTGTTTTGCCTGGTATCTCTGATGTTTTGGCTATATCTACAGAGGAATATCATGCTGATCTATTTGTTTCAATCGAAGTGTGGCAGCTCAACTCTCATAAACTGTTCATTCCACATTGGTACCTAACAACATCATTTTGTTGGTAATCACAGTGTAAATGAAGCTTTGTGATTATGCTTCTTAATTGCAAGACCTCTACTAAAGAAAATAAAAAAACAGCGAAGCTATTTGATTCTGCCAAAAGTCACTGTTCTGGTTTTACTAGACATTAGACATAGCATGAATACCTAAAATTATGAAAAATACGAGGCTGGAATTTAGGCCAACAGACTGCCTGATTGCCATTATTTTTGCCGATGTAATTTCTGAACTACTAAAGCATAGTGGAAAACAACACTGCTGAATGTCATCATCAGCATAATCATTGTTAAGAACTGTATAGGGCATTTAGGTCTGCTGAGAGCAGATTTTTTTTCCTAACAAAAAGCAGAGGTAAAGTGTTGCTTTCTCAGTGCTAGCCTAAACAATTAAACAAGAACAGGGTTCAAGGTTTAAAGCCTGGTTCAAGGTTTAAAGCCTATGAGGACTGGGAGGGGGAAGGAGTACTTGCAAACTCCTGTATATCATGTATCTTTCTCATCACCCACAGGGTTAATGTTTGGGGTTCATACCAATATCAACATCCTATAGGACAATTCTATCAGGTGTCATCTCTGTACCGTGCAGGTTAAGGGAAAATTAACATTAGGTTTTGTCCCATACAAGACAAGGCATTCTAAACCATCTGTTTACATAAGTTTCTTCTGCCTCCAGAGCAATGCATGCATTTTTCACCTTTTCCAAATTCCTTGGAAAAATACTCCTTCACAACTCTGCTTTCACAGTTGTCTGCAAACACAGCCACTTAAGTTCCAAAAACATCTCTTCAGATTCTTTTCATCCATTCATCCTTCTCTCCCCTACAGTTTATGATGTTTTAGATGCTCTCTACATGATGACTCTCCCGTTGCACTGACTGAGGAATGCCAAGTAAAATGGCAAGGAAATCAGAAGAACAAATAACAATTTTAATGCCTGTTCCTAGCAAATGTTTGCATTACAGTTTAAAGATGAATTTACAGATTCACATGAAAGTAATTAACACAGGTATAAATTTCATTGAAGCAGTTCATCCCAGCAGTCACTGTAGGAAGGAGACTGACTTTTAGCCAGGGTGCAGGTGAGATTTTCAGCCGAGCTCTGTCCTGCCCCACAGCACACTATTAGCAGTGCTACACAAGCTGCTCCACTGTGGACATCTCCCTCATCTTTTTGCTGTGATGACAGTTTTTATTTCTATAGATTTGGAGTGCTATTTTCTATGGCTCCAGATGTGATAATTTCCATTTTAACTCTCCCAGGATAGATTAAACATTTTGGAAATTCTGTTGATTTTACATAGATGAGACAGTTGGAAAGCAGCAAGACAGTAATTGCATACGTAAACACGTAAGTTGTCTTTCTGCAGGGAGATATTTATTACCCAGAAAACATAAAAAGATTCGAACAAGGCTTTCAATCCCCAAAATAGTCTGCTTAACAGAAGTAGCTTTCCTTGCAGTTATACTGTGAAATAGCGTGTAAATAATGTTCAAAGGTTTCCTTCTCATCAGTTTATACAGAAATTTGAATTTTCATATTCATATTATATGAAAACCAGGGGCCAGGTAGCACTTCTCCAGTGGCCAATGGATGAAAAGAAGGGTGACAATTGCTATGTTATAAAAGTCTTCTAGAATATGAGAAGCAAAGAAGTGAGATGAATATGAAGCCATTGGGAACAGGATGAGAACTCTGCTCTGAGCTGAGTGTGACTGCCTGTTTGCAATATTTCTGTACCACCCAAAGTTACTGGGGATGTAGCTTTTGATTGTCCTGACAAATCCTCTCCTGATAGATGCCCATAGCAAGTAAACAACATTGAGAAAGCTCTGGGCAGCTTGTTGAAGGCAAGCATTTTTTGTAGGGTACTGACAACAGTCTCTGTGTCCCTATCACAGCACTCTGCTTTGCAGATGGCAGCATTTGCTAAAGAAAGGTTTCTGGTTCCTCGTAACAGACACATTATGGGAGCTCCTTTTCTGACTTCTTCTTTCCTAATACTATTTTAGCCTTTCCTTGCTCTCCTTTCAAGCAGTGCCTAGCTCCAGGGGTGCTTCTGCTTCTAGGTTTGCTTTGATATACCAGCATCCACATGCTACTGACTCTGGCCTAGATAGGACTGAAGGAACAATTCTCAGAAGCCCAGGACTGCCAAAATAGCTGAGGTCAAAGCACATGGGAATTCATTAACACATTATATGAAAAAAAAAAAAGGGGGGGGGGGGGGGAAGAAAGAAAGAATATTTCTGGGAAATATTTGGCAATTGTACACTGTTATCTGCAAGTCCTACTGAGCTCTTTGCTTTTTCACCAGCTGGTACATGATGCAGTTTTTTTTCACATCTCTACTCAAAACTGAGCACCCTGAAGTAAGAAGACACTTGAGAAAGCAAACCTTGGAGGTTCCAGAGAGGGTATTAGCCTTCCGAAGCTTTTCCCAGAGACCTGACTTTTGATAAGGACACTGTCTTCAAATGAGCTACCACTCATCATTTGCCCAGTATCCTAGTACTGAAAAGACAAAATCTACTACAGAGAAGTACCTCTTTCTGGAGGAAAAAACTGAAAGAAGAAAAATGATCATAAAAGACAATGCACAGAGATGCAAGAGGTTGATTTCAGGAGGTGTGTTCCTCTTCCTGAGGAGCTCAGAAGCCCAGGGAAAGGAATAATTGAGTAAATGTAACCTCTGTTTTACTTGGAATAAGAGTTGTTCATTTTTTCTATAAAGAATAAAAAGATCTGATACAATGGAAGCAGACATCTGTTTATCTTACTTTCATGTATTAGACAGAAAATGAATGTGATGTCCCACTGCAGAGCTCTGGTTCTACAATAATACACCTCCACTGATTTTTCAAGCAGTTGGTAACGCCCTTGAGTAAGTCAGTCCTGGAACAGATCCAGAATATGTATTATTTATTATCCATAAGGGACAGCAAATGGCAGCATATACATCCTTTAAGAGAGTAGGGCTATGTAAAAATTTGAATAGTTTTCATAACATTTTCCCAGTTTTGTTTCTCACCTTTCAAGATTTTCATATTTCAGCAAACACTCACAAAACAGTAAACTGCCTGCAAATTCCTGCAAAGTCAAAAAGATCAGTTATAATAGTTCCACTTGAGAGCTGACACACCTCTATTGGAAATAATCCACTTTTAAGGTGAAGATCACTTTTTATGATGCAAAAGTGGAATTCACCTGCAATTTGCAACAAATACCAATGTTCTCTACATTTAAGGAGGTCTGAAACTTACTTAAATGAGGCCTATAACAATGATGGGTACAATCTTCTTAGCAGGCCCTGTTGCAGCAGGACAAGGGGTGATGGTTTTACACTAAAAGTGGATAGATTTAGACTAGGTATAAGAAAGACATTTTTTACAATGATGGTAGTGAAACACTGTCACAGGTTGCCCAGAGATGTGGTAGATGCCCCATGTCATGGTTTAGACCCATCTGGGAGCTGAGCACCACCTGGCTGCTCACTCCACCCCATGGGATGGGAAGAAGAATAGGGAGAAAAAGGCAAAACCATGTGAGTTGAGATGAGGAGAATTTAATAGAACAATGCAAGAGAAGATGAAACAACAATAAAAATAATAATAGTAATGAAACAATACATAAAATGAGTGATATAAAATGAACCGAACTGCCTAACTCTGCACCAAAAGCTTTGCTAGAGGCCTGTGTGCCCAGCCTGGCAGATCCCCACCCCTGCCCTTATATAGTGGGCATGACATCAGTATGATATGAGTATCCCATTGTCTGTTTTGATTCTTTATCACTTCTGGTGAAAATTAACCCTATCCTAGACAAACCCAGGACACCCCATCCCTGGAAATGTTTACAGTCATGTTGGACAGGACTCTGAACAACCTGATCTAGTTAAAAATGTCCCTGCTCACTGTAAGAGGGGTTGATTAAATGACCTTTAAAAGTCCCTTCCAACCCAGACTAGATTCTATGATTCGGTGATTCTATGAAACTGAATGTGAGCAAGGACTATCCTACAAAATACACACATACTGATCAAAGTGTTTATATAAATACCTCCTTGCATCTACTAACCCCTGGTTTTTTTCACTACAAAAATAAAAAAAAAAATATTGTATCTGTGCTTTATTTATTAAAAAAAAACAAAACAAAACACAACAATATAAAAGAATGTGTGAAACTCTGCTGACTACATTATTTTTTTCCCCAAGACTTTCTGTTTGCTGTTTTCTGAGCAATTGATAGTGTAACTTATTCATAATACAGAATCACAGTATTAAATCCTGATATGTGGAAAAAAACCCAACAACTTCCAAAGGCTTAAAGTACCAGCATGTCTGAGGGTGAATAAAACAATGTGGGTCCAGCAATTTAAGGGGGTAAGAAAGATTTTTCTGGATTAACATGTAATGTATGGGTTTTTTAGTTCCAGCATTACATGCTACTTGCCAGAACAGTTTGATGCTGTGAATTGGGATTTCTAATTTCATGAATAATTCACAGCTCACTGCAGTGGTTCCAAAAACTCATAACACCTTATCATACATTCATATCCATGCTCAACTCTGAAGGGAATATTGTTTTGTTTCTAGAAAGTGTTGTGATATCTTGAAGAGTAAGTATAGTTCAGCTAAACATTAATAAAAATTCTTGTGTGCTTACATTCATTTTCTTCCTTCTGATCTTCTGTATAACCCACAGGTAAACATCTTTTTTAACCACAGCACCCAGTCTGAAGCTACTGTGCATTTCAATGGCCTTTCGACCATTTCTTGAGTTATCAGAATTTTGCCTTCAGGACACCAAATAGTCAGGTACTGTATTGGCTAAAGTAGATTTTGATCCCATCTGAAACTAAATTGAACTTCAAAAAATATTGCTGTCACCTTTTCTTGCAGACATCTGCAGAGAACAAGAGACCCAAGTAAGAAGGCAGTGTACATCAAGATAGAAAATTATCCTGAAGTGGAAGTTTTACCACTGAGAGTGCCAAAATTGTATCTCTGATCATGATGATCTGATCCAGTACAGAACATATCTTCAAATACTTGAGTAACATTTCCAATTCTTCCTTTGCAAGATACAGAAAATCCATGCTGCTCCAGGGCAAGGGGAGATTAGAGTGATGCAGAACAGGAGAGGAAGCATCATCACAGAGCATGTGTGAAATGAAAACTTAATAAATGTAGTTACAGACCAAAGAGAAAACCCTAGAAATGTGCAGCCTCACAATTCTTATTCATCTAATATCTCAGACAAGTCCCAGAGTAAGGAAGCAGAAATGTACTAACTTAGAACAACTCAAAACTTATGGCTTCAGGGAGCACAGATGGGGCTTATCCTCATGTGTTGTGACAGATCAGTTCCCCACCACAGATGACTTGCTAAGTTCACAGTAGGTCTCAGAAGTCTGAAAGTGAGAGAGTCAGCTTTCAGCATTCAAAGAAAGACTTGTTTTCAACTGCACATAGAGAAAGAAACGTGTATCTGTCCTTCTGCTATAGTACCTGCAAATCAGGGTCAATGGGAAAAGTACAGAGCCCAGGTTACCTGCATTTTGCTGAATCATGTACAACACAGCAGAAGGATGATAAAGTGCAACTAAATCGGAATGGCAGCATTTCATGCTCTTCTTGCACTTGATGCCAAAGATAAAAAAAAAAAAATTTCAGTCCAAGATATATAGGTAAATACCTGAAGTCATTGATACAGAGTCTCAGAACTTCTTAGCAATTCTTAACTCAATGTTATGAATAGCCTTCTGACTGTTTTCCGTAGAACCACCTAAGTTTGGGGGCCTTTCAGCAGTTAATATTATTGCGATATGATATGATGTTAACACTTTAAAATAAGGAAAGATAATGGAATTATTTGCCACTGATGTCTATGTATGAATGAGGTGCTGTTTGGAGTAATAAATACCCATACTCATGGATAAACAGTAGTGAGTTTCAGGGTCCATGTAAATTATGTGATGAATAATTAGGAATTTATCACATTTTTAGCCAAAGCAGACACAGATTTGCTTAAGAAATTCAGAAATGCCAGCAGGATCTACCTATAGTACTGTAAAACTGTTCACTGGAGCTAATAAGATTGACTCAAACCAGCAGACAATTGAACTATTATTCCTTTGAAAATAAAGGATTAGAAACTTGTGCTCCCAGATGTGGTTTCAGATGAAACAGAGAGACAGAATTCCGTTTGATAGACAGGGAAGGGAGTGCCTCTCTGTTCCTGACTCTAAGAAGTTAAATAAGCCCCTAGAATAGCATTCACAGCAGGTTTTCTCTGTGTCTAAGACAGTGATAATGATGAGAATAATACATTTCCCTGGTAGGGTTCCACTTAGAACACAGTGTTCCGTTCTTGTCAATTCAGATTAAACAAGATACTGCAGGATTTGAAAAGTATAGAGGCAAAGTGCAGTGAACTATAAAGACAGAATTGTACAAAAACAAGTAAACATATGTGTCTTAGAGTTTCGGGGAAAACTAAATAGATAACATCTTGAACATGTGTACAATAAAACTGACAGGTGTGACAATACAGCTCCTGTAGCCATGTCCGAACGTACCCATGCATAACAGTGTTCTATAACAGAAACTGTATACAAGTTATGTTTGAGGTTGACCGAATACCTGCTACAAGATAATGTTTTCTATGAATTACTGAGCCATTCAGATATACAGCTAAATGGTTTTTATTTTTCAGATATGCACTATACACTTGCCTCATCAAAGTATCAAGGCACATTTCTGTTAGGAGTTTGACACTTTCCAAGAACAAAATCATGGAAATACACATTTTTCCCTATTTAGAAAAGAATTTTAAAGTCATTTTGCTGTCAATCTCTAGTCTTTTTCATGTGCTTCAGAGTGAAGGCTTGAAATGCATTTGAGATGAGTTGTTCTGCTGTCTTTTGCTATCCCCAAGAAAACTCTCAGGTCATAGAAGCATCTGGAAAATTTTCATAGAATACCAGGTTGGAAAGAACCTCAAGAATCATCCCGTCTAATCTTCCTTGGCAGAAGCCTGGTCTGGGTAAGATGGCCTTTTGCCTGTCCACTAAATCTTAAAAATGTTCAATGCTGGAGAATCCCTTACTTTCCCAGGGAGATTATTCCAGTGGCTGATTGTTCTCATTATTAAAAACTTTCCTTTTGTGTCCAATCAGAAACTCCCCAGGGGTAACTTGTATCCATTACCCCTTGTCTTTTCCATGTGACTCCCTGTAAAAAGGGAGTCTCCATCTTCTTTGTAGCTACCTTTTAAATCCTGGACCATAGTGATAAGGTCTCCACTAAGCCTTCTTCTCTCAAGCCTGAACCAGTCCAATTCTCTCAGCCTTTCCTCACGTGACAGGCTTCCCAGTCCTTTGATCATCTTTTTGCCCCTTCTCTTCGCGTCCCTTCTCTGGACCATCTTCAGCCTGTCCACATCTTTTTTGTATAGCAGGGACCAAATCTGAACACAGTATTCCCTTGAGGAGAGTGGAATAATGACTTCTCTGTCTCTGCTGGTGATGCCCTTGTTGATTCAACCCAGCATCCTGTTGGCTTTCCTTGCCACAGCAGCACACTGTTCACTAATATTGAGCTTGTTGTCCACAAGGACGCCCAGGTCCCTTTCCACAAAGCTGGTCTCCAGGAAGGTAGATCCCAGTCTGTGCTGCACTCTAGGATTATGTTTTCCATGGTGCAAGACCTTACACTTGTCTCTGCTAAATTTCATAAGGTTCTTTTTAGTCCACTCTTTCAGCATATCCAGGTCTTCCTGAAGGATGGCTCTCCCTTCTGAAGTTTCCATTTCCCCACTCAGTTTGGTACCATCAGCAAACCATCAGGGTACAATTAATAGCATCATTCAGATCACTTATGAAGATCTTAAACAACATTGGGCCCAATATCAATACCTGGGGAACCCCATCTGTGACAGGTTGCCAGTTTGATTTTGATCTTATGAGGACAGCACTGAGTTGATGAGGATTGTCATGGAGTTCAGCAGCTTTGGATGTCCATTTTCACTCAGCTTTTCATCCCAGGTCCTGCACATGCTCAAACTGTTTTCACTTTTTTTGCAGAGCAATGTAACCTCTGGAATCACTACTAGACTTTCACTTGTGAGGAGGGTTGCTGCACTCACCTGCAAGAGGCAGTCCCTGGTGCACAGACTGAGCTTCCATTCCTCCTCCCTTTGGTCACCTCCAAGTGTGTGGGAAGATGGTGCCAGATGAGTAGATAAGCAGCAACTGGGAGTCGCAGACCAGGAGATCTGCACCTGAGTGAGCTGGAGCTGGGAAACAGAGCAGGGGGGAGAGGCAGAAAGGAAGAGTAGAAGGTGTCAAAAAGTAGGGAGTCTGATTTGGAGAGAAAGAAACTGAGGTGGATGGAGAACAGTGTTGAATGACCACTGGGTAGGAGGATAACAAGGATGGAGACATGTTGCTTACGTAGAGAGGTTTGCTTATAATGTGCTCTTTTTCAGAACTAGAAACTGAGCCCAGAGGACACATCTGTGAAGAGTGTGGAAAAATACATTGTCCTATTCCATGCTAGTCTAATGAGCTGCCTAAACAGCCATTAAGGGCTCACAGTTGCCACTGACTTTTCCTATTAGATGATACAGCAGAAACCTGGGGAGACAGGAGTCCTGTTTAGTAAATCCTAGATCAGAGCCCATTATTCTGTCTGATTAGATATCTATGGGAAACGGGCTGCTTTTTCCTGTGGGTGTTTTATCTGCTTATTTTTAGGTAAAAAAAACCCTTATGCCTTTTAAAGAATATTAAGCCTGCAAAGGCAATTCAAAGATTGAGAAAGACCAGAACTAACATTGCTTGTGCGGTCTGATTTTTACAATATCTTTAATTACAGGATCACATATCTTCTACAGAGCCCTTGTCTCAGTCAGGGTGGACATGATATGTGGATGAACTGGGATGTGTGGGGATTGAGTTATGGTGCCATTAGTGCCTGAGTGTGGATTCAGGCCACCCTGACTGCAAAGCAGAGTACACGCATTTAAAACACTTGCCCTGGGAGCTTAAAGATGCTCAGTGATGAAGGTTAAAGGGTGAAAATTAAGCCAGCAATATATAGTAGATACCTTTACTTCACAGCAAATATTCCCATATTTGAATTAAATTAATGGTATATATTTCAGTTTTATCTACAGACTGCCTTCCTAACCATTAACTCTCTCATTTCCAGATTCATGCCATCATTCGTTCCTGTGGAGGGTTATTAAGAGGATATCCCATTATACACAATAGCAAATGTCTATTAAGTCACTAATTGAGAGGACCTCTGTCCAAATTGCCCGTTTCTCTCAAATGAACTATTTTACCTAACAGACCCAGAAACATTTACAGAAAACCTGTGTGTATAAAACACATTTCCTTTTTATTTGGAATGGAATAGTGAACTCCAGAAGCTGAGTTCAGCTTCCTGTTATCTTTTTAAAATTAAAAAAAATCACATATTAAGAGAAGAGACAGAAAGAACATAGAAACAATTTTCTGTCCCTTTCTATCCACCCAGCTGTATTCAAAACTACAGCTGGTACAAAGCCCAAATAAATGCTGCTGCAGAGAAACGTATCCATTTTAGTGGAGTAGCTTGTGTGATTTCTCATAAATGCTTTACAATAATGACAGCCACAGCTCGGAAGCTATCATGGTCTTTTTCCCTGGAGAGCAATATGTGAACCATACTTAGTGTTTAACCTTTTCTGAGAGGGCAAATGAAGCAGGAGTCAGACATAATCAAGAACTGGAGAGGGGAAACTATATAATCAAACATGTTTTTCAGAAATGTCATTCAAATTGTTCTGGTTTGTTTCACTGGATCCTTTTCTTGATTTTGGTTGCGGGCAGGAGGGTTGGAGAGGGTTGTAAAAACACTTCACGACAGATCCAAAAATATAAATCTTTTCCACATTAATTTCCATATTGACCAGACAGTTACCTCACTTGACTGAATCAGGGACCTCCCTTTGGAAGGTCTTTTCCCTACACTGGGCAAAGTGAGAATATCAGTTTTGTACAGGCACATGCCCTTCACCTGCATGTGTCCACAGTGCTAGAGCACACCAGGGACCTGCTTGTGCTTTTGGCCTTGCAACAGCAAAGCCTTCAGCAGCTCTTGCAACTGATTTCAGTGCAGGCAAGATGAAACCCCCTCATAAACATGCAAAATACCCATGGACATCTCTAAACTTGAAAGAAAGAGCTCAGATGCTAAATAAGTGATACTGGCTTAATTTTCAGTATAAAGTAGCCTAGTATGTTAATGGTAGTGTAGTCTGTCATTAATGCTAAAGAGCACATACAGAGTTTCTAATCTGAATACAGATTCTTTCTTAACTCACTACTAAGTGTGAGCCTTTGTGTTGGGAACAAAGTGCTGCTGAGGCAGCCAGATATGTATGAAAGACCTATAATGGCCACTGCTAGTATGTTTTACCCTCTCAAAAATCATAGCTCTTGCTATATATTTAACATGTTACAAATACATATCTCACATCTAATTTGACATTAAAATTGTCGTAGTCGTTGTACTGGGGGGGGATTTATTTGTTGTTTTTTTCCTTAAGTGCTAGGGAGGTAAATGAGAGCATAATTACATTGTCAAAGTCAATAATAGCAAGCAGCCTCTGTCAGGTCTTGCTGTGCTCAGCACAGTTTCACAGGAACTGCTGGGGAGCTCTTCCGCCACCAATCCATTTGGCTCCATTTAAGAACTGAGTACAGGAAGGTAGTTATTGTACAAGATTAGTTTCCTGTATGCTGCAAATTGGCAGTAGCAGAAAAACACAGGATGAATTTATTAGCTTGCAAGGTCAGCTAATAAAAAGAAAACTATGTAACTCGGACTGTTGTTTACTTTAAGTACAATCACTTATTAGACTTCATGCAAAATTTAAACTACTTAACTCCTGCATTTCCAGTCTGCAAAATCATCACAGGGAAAAAAAAAAGACAAACCACACAATAACAAAAACCCCAAGAAAAAAGCTTTAATATAAAAACAAAACAAAACAACTGGTCCGGATGTTTGTATTTGAGGAATTTAGCAGTGTTAGAATGCCCTGCTCTTTAAAAAACTGTACTAAATATGCAGACCTTGAGATCCACAGGCAATTGTATGAGTTGTGTTTTGTCACTACTGCAGAAAGATATCATGATAAAGATGATCTTACAATATTTCATTTGTGCAATGAACACTAGCATTAAGTTTTGGGAAAGATTGCTGTTTCTAATGAGATAGAGATTTTGGCATAAAAACCATTTTTTTAATTGAAGTTCATGAGACAAAAAACCATAATTTTTGGACAAAAGATAGTATTTGAAGATGATAATAACATTGTGATGTTCTTGGGGAACAATATGTGATGTAAATTTGATTTATTGGTCCCTTTTCTTGCCACAGACTGCAAGTGGACTGTTAAAATAGTACCATCATTTCAGAAAAAAATGTAACTCTGTGCTTCAAACAGCAGATAATTGGGGTCAGTTCAGCTTGAGCTTTCTCCAGAATCCAAACACACACACTCACACAAGTGGAAACCTGGATAAAAAGAGGATTTTGAACTCTGTTGTAATACCTGTACAATAAACTTACTTCAGATGAGCAGTCAGAAATTCCAAGTACTTAGATTGTTTAACTGAATTTTTTAAAAACTCTTAAATATGTCAGGTAGTCATAGCAGTTAAGTGCTCAACTTCCTTTGAAGAACTTTGAAGTATATGAGGCACCCATTCACATCACTTTCCTAGAGGAAAGATCTAGGCTGAAGCCTTTAGGCACATTAATGTGGTCACTTGTCAGTAGCTCAGCATGCCTAACCTGTATATTGTTTCACCTGCTCTTTGTGCAGGACACCAGAATTTAAGGTTTCCATGCTGCCAAGGAAGGATCAGCAAATTCCTCTGAAGAGCATCAAAGGGAGATACAATCTGTCTATGTTAACCACTGAATTCTTGCTGCTGGTTATAAGGTGGAACAATAGGACACCGTACCTGCCTCCCTTTACTGAGTCCTTCTCATCTTATCCAGGGATCACCACTCAGATCTGTCCCTTATAAATAAGTAGGTCAGCGTCTCTGTCTCCTCCACCTGGTATAGGAATATATGCCTCTGAGTTTCATGGATGTAACCCTGGAAAGTGCCGTTATTAGGGTCTTGAGAAAGAGTAAACCATTATTATTTTTTAAATAAGACAATGTAATGCAGGGGATGCTGCAGGAACTTAATACACAGCTTAAATATACCTGTGGTGGAAAGGCAGGATCGGGATCACCAAGACCGTCAACTGCCAACTCAATATCTGATAATAACACAAGAGCTTTTAGAGATGCTGGTATGTGGTGACTGGCTTTGTGGTGGCCAGGGATGCTGACTGCCTTTTAAATGAAAAGACGGGGAACGACTGCTTGGAGGCCTAAAATGTTGACTGGTAGAAATTTTAACAACGTGAGATCAGATTCTGTTATTCCCTGGTGACCTTGTTCAACTGGTCTTTCATCAAATGGTTATTCTGAAAGGTCTCCTGAGCCACTGCACCTGTGACACCAAACACTCTAAGTCAGTCTTCAAGCATTTTCTCTGCTTCTTTCTAAAGAGAAACATCCAGTTTGTTGTCTACCACAGAAGCTCACTGCTCATCAGATTCAATTAAGTCAATGAAGGTTGAAAGATGGAAAAATAGAGTTATGATGACAGTTAGCAAATCAGAGTACTAAATGAAAGCAGTAGATAGTGTGAGTTACTGTACTTAGTATATTCTTTAGCACTGTGGTAGACTGAGCTTTCCTCTTCTTGGGGCCCCGTGTTCCAGATGGACCCACAGCACACTGATCCATCTTTGGGAATGGAAGGCTGGGCCACACAGTAGACAAGAAAGTGACACCCAAGCAGAGCATGCTAAGATGAGGCTGCATTTCAGTGGGAAAGGGTAAAGCCAGGCTGCTAGCCTCTGCTTTCTGGATGTTAGCATCGATGTAGTACAGAAAAAAAAAAAACAACAGACATTTTCCTGGGAGTAGGAACCATGTTCCTTTCTGGCTGAGGAAAATTCTGTTGCTCACACCTCTGTCTCCCTTTCTGTTGAGTCCCTACTCTTAGGAAAAAAAAAAACCAGTTACTACTGTGAAATGCAAGATGACAAAGGCACAAATTACTCTGTCCTCTTTAAACACATTCCTAGTCTGACTTCCTACAGCAGATGAAGGTATATAGTCTGTCTCTAAGGTAAATGTGCAGCTCTATTGCTCAGACAGCCTCATTTAGCTTTACTGTCCAGCCACACACAGAGGACCTTCTGTGTGCCCAGGTGTTGGGACATGCTTTGCCTGACTTTGTATCCGAATAATGCCCACCCAGGAAAAGGAAACAGAGATGGGAGCCACATCATCAGGGAAACAGGATTTTGATGTGCACAGTGGTACAGCCAAGCAAGTAAATTTGGGCTGACCCTCAGGAGCCTCACTAAGCCTCCAGAAACACTCCCTGCTTACCAATACAGTAGTTGGGTGGTGAGGCCTCCCTGCATCACTTAGAGGTGCTCTAAGTCACCCTCCCCACCTGAGCCAGCCCCAACTGGGTGGAATCCAGCCCTCTTCCACCAGGGCTGGAATTCGCTTAATATTCTTTCCAGCATTGCCCTCTTCCTCATAGACCTGCCCACTCCCACAGAGGCAAGGCAAAGGGATGGTTATTTTCCATTCATCCAATCTAAGCCTGGGTATCCAGCAATGCAAGTGGTAGGGGGCAGTGAGAGAGTAAACAAGACACTGTTCCCAGCACTGCTTATGCATGTCTTAATTAAGTGTCATCAGATAAAGAGCATCAGGAGCAGGGGCAAGAACCCAGCCCCTCCCTTCTCCCAGAGGAGCACCTTCATGGTTACAGATGCCTTCTTGTTTATTAATCTCTCACTTTGGCTCCTGCAGGCCTGGGCTGCCTCAACCCTGTAGCCCCAGCCATGCCTCATGCACTTTGCCTGCCCACCCTGTGTGATTTAATCATGAAGACTTCGCCAGGCAGTTTCAGATTTGCTCATCTCCTGCGGCAAATGAATCAGAGCTGGAGTGGAATGTGAATCTGTGGAAATAAGTCACCTAAAATGCAGTTTTCTGAAATGTCTCAAGACACCTCTAAAAAAGCAAGGAAGACAAATGCAAACTCTTTTGAGAGGAAAGAGTGTAATGTACAGCATCAAGCAGGGGGGTTAGAGCAATTTGCAGCATGCAAGACTTCAGTGCTCAGTGTCTCTTATCCTTAGTCAGCAGAGGCAAATGCTGTGCCCTTAGCACTATCATGCTGTAAAACTAGAGATTAAATGTAATGGTGTCAGAACCAAACACTGACCCAGGGTTTCAAACTGTTCCACAGACCAGAAGTACCAGCAACTCTGGGTTTCTCATGGGGAATCAGCAACTACCTTAATTCAGAAAAAAAAAAAAAAAAAAAGAAAAGGAAAAGAAAAGGGAAAGGAAAGGAAAGGAAAGGAAAGGAAAGGAAAGGAAAGGAAAGGAAAGGAAAAAGGGGAAAAAAAGGGGAAAAGGAAAAAAATAAGCAAGAAGGGAAAAAATACTGTTTGACAGCATATAGTCACCATAGATCAGATGCAAATTCACTGATGTAATTAAATTATTCACCAATGCCAGTTCATACTACCTGATGATCTGAACTTGGTTCCTGGGATGTCCAACAACTTCTAGAAGATCTTGAGTCAGTCACAATGTGCCAAGAAGATTCCATTGAGAGAGATTTTGGCAGTTGCATTTTCAAGGCACCCTAAGCAGATTTAGGGGCTTTGGTAGGTAAGGGCATTCAAGAAATCAGAGGTAACTTTCAGTTTCATGTGAGTCACACTGGGAGGAATATTGAAGAGTGTTTCGCACAAGCTGGTCCTGTGCCAGAAAGCTTTTACTTACATACATAGTCCCGGGCATTGAGGTTACCCACCAAGATAAACTTAAACACTCATTTACACATGGATTAAAATAAACGTGGATTAAAACTAGAGATAGGTCAATTCAGGTTGGACATTAGGAAGAATTTCTTCCCCATGAGGGTGGTGAGACACTGGAACAGGTTGCCCAGAGAGGTGGGGGAAGCCCCAGCCTTGGAAGTTTTTAAGCCCAGGCTGGATGGGGCTGTGAGCAACCTGCTCTAGTGGGAGGTGTCCCTGCCCATGGCAGGGGGGTTGGAACTGGATGAGCTTTAAGGTCCCTTCTGTAAGGAATTAAGGTTTGTCTTTACAAAACAAGCTGTAGGCCTGCTGTAGATAAGACTAGCACCAAGAGACAAGAATAACAACAGGATGGATTCCACTGATTGAAGAATGGAATGAGATTTGTCTTTGCAAATAAACTGTAGGTCTGATGGTGAATGAAATTTAGATACAATGGGACGAGCCATACATTCTGTAAGAGATTAAATGGGGGGGGAGGGGGATTATACATTAAAAGGGAATCTCTAGATATTAAGCGTTCTGGGAAGTCTGTACCTCTCAAGTACCTCAGCCAATGGGGAAAGAGAGAGGGAAAAGCAGATGGGAAATTAGGATAAAAAGGAGGCTGCATCCTCCAAAAATTTGAGAGACCCCAGGCGAATGCCCCGTGGCCTCTCCCTTTATTCGAATAAAGTAAAAGGACTCCTCTGTCTCCTTTTTGGACATAAACCTCTGGTGTTTGTGGGTTAATTTTCCTGAACTTCCAACCCTGACAATTCTATGATTCTATGATTTGAGAGTTCCCTCTTAGAAGAAGAGTTGCCCACAGCCTGCTGTCTGACAGAGCCACATGGCTGTAACCTGGAAGACAGGAGGGCAGTTGCCTCTACCTACTTCTCTCCATACTGTGAAGTAGGAACCTTTAAGCAGTATGGGAGTGAGCAAGCGTAGCCTTTATTTCCCCATTGTCTCTCAGAGGGAAGCAAGACAGCACCTTGAAACCCTACTACACTGACCCACTAAGGCATATAGAATTTTAACCTATAATTTAATCTGGGTAATGCTTAACAATGTAGCCAAGCTAGTCTATGACAGGAAGCAGGGTACATCTTCCGTGAGCCATGATGTGCAACAAAGCGATTCCCTATTTGGGTGAGAGGAATTGCTGTAAATCTGCCTCCACTGAAGAGCAGAGTCACAAAGGAAGCGGTCTCACCCAGCCTCCAGGATGGTCAAGTAATTGTGAGCAAGCCATGATACCATGATCAAGTAAGATAAGCAGGAAAGGGTTTGTGTTCACCTTAGTGAGGATTGCACAAAGCTTCCTTTCTACTGCTTAGTTATCTTGGTCTTTACAAGTAAAGTAGGTGAAAATGCAAGCTCTGAGGGAGCAAGAATTTGATTCAGTTTTTAATCCTAACACAACCTGCCTGTTAAATTACAAGCTAAATCCAAGTTTTATCAATCTCTGCCCCACAGTCTTGCTGAGATTTTTCACATTCCTTTGTCAGCCAGTTTAATTAGAATTTTAAGGCTTTCATGTTCAAAGTGTCCACTTTGAACTGATGGGGTCAGCAGAGTTCAAAGGAAAGGATGAAAAACTCCAAAGTCTGAAACAGAAACAAACCTTATCCAAACTTTACAAATGCTGAGAAAGTTTGGATCTGGAGGCAGAGATTGCAGTTTGAGTTCATAGGCAAAAGGGAAAGTTATGTTTTTCACACCACAAGGCATCTCTACATTCTGTGAAGGTGATCAAGCTTTCCACAAACCCTGAGCCAACAGAGTTTCTACAGAAATACTTAGTCTGGACAAGAGAATACAGCCACTTACCTTGCTTGCTTAGTCCATCACTAGACTGCAGATTTATGCCTGGTGAATTTTTGTTGGCACTACTGAGATAGACATATTCATGTGAGGTGCTTGAATATAGTGGGGCATGCCAGGCATCATAGGTGAGAAATATTAGCACTATCTTCTTGCCCGTAGTTATAACTTGTAACATTTCCCACAAAAAAAAAATAAAAATAAAAATTAAGACATTATTAAAATACAGGATATAAATACAAAAAAAAAAATAGCTTTTACAATGTAGTGCGTGTTCAGTGACCTGTTTGCACACACATACCCATATTGTTACAAGTTGCATGTCTGGTTTGAAATTCCTTATGTTTATAGAGTAATAAGGGACATGACAAACTTGGGTGACAGCATTTCTAGTATTATTCAAAGAACACAATATAAAGATTTATTCCTACGCACTAGTGCAGAAACACAGAGCTAAATGAATAAAAGAATGAATACACACACTGTAAAAAACACTCTTCCCTCCAGGCGAGATTAGATGTCTGGTTAAACTGTTCTGCATGAAGTCCATCGCTCATAGCTGTGCACACTCTGCATACAAAGAAAACACTCTCCCTGTCCCAGCAAAGAGGAGGCTGAACTGTACCAATAGGGTCTGAGTCACCACCCAAGACAGTCAGGTTTAGGAGCATATAGTGTGTACATGGAGGCTTTTGGGCTTTTCCTGGCAGAGATATAACACTTGTTGCTGCAACAGGTGTTCATCTGGCTGGAGTCCATAGTGTTACCTGGCTTAAGAACACAAGAACATCCATAGTAAGGTCATCTAGCTGGAAAGAGAGAACACCTAGAAAGTTGCACTGCAATTATTGTCATCCCAGGTTTCCTGATCAAAGGGTGCATAAACTCTCCCAGCTTGTGAGAAGGAGGCCACTCAGAGGAATGCATCTTTTAGCCCTGAAAACATACACAGCAGCCAAAGCTGAAGAAAAGGAATCAAAAGGCTAAGGGAATATGTTGATTGAAAGAGATATTGAGGAGTATTTGAAGCAAAGAAAGACTAGTGGAAGGGGAAGTAGAAAAAGCCTTGTCACATTTGGGACTGGTCGCATAAGACCAGTAAAAGGGATGAGAAATGATTTAAATGGTATGTGGGAAAGGGATATGGTTTTCTCTCTTTGGACCTATTATTCTCTTTCTTCCTGTGTCCCTTTTTTTTTCCTTTTTTTTTTTTTCCTTTTTTTTTTTTTTTTTTCCTTTCAAAAGATTTTTCTATGGATGTAATGTCACAGACATAACTTTAAATAAAAAGCCAAATCAAAACAAGGTTTTAGTAACTGTGAGGCTGATCTACCCTGCTCTGTGGAGAACTGTACCACAAGCTGGCCCCTAAAAATACTACAGAGAGCTGTGACTCATGCTCACAAGCACTGCCTGATCAATGGGAACTTTGAGGAGTCTTTTGTAGGTATTTGTGTATGAGAACGCGCACATAAGAGAGACAAAGAGCAGGAATGTGTTGCTATTAGATACCTCACTGTGTCCTGATGAATCCGATGTGTGAAGGTAGCAGTTATTCTGCACTCCAGAAGGCATGCTGTGTTATTCCTCTGGTACTATTGTTTTGGTCCTCTTATCAGAGCATATGTTAATAGCTTTATGTTACTTTCCCTGAGAGATGGAAATTGCTAAGAATTTCAAAGCTCCGTCAGGGAGGAGGTAAGAACGGTAGATGCCCCAGAAACACCCTGCAGAGAGATTTAGCTCCTAGCTGAATTTTTACCTTTAGACAGTTTTTTTTCAAGCACTTATTATTTTCCCTTAACCTGCAGAGGCAGCTATTTTCAGTAACATCTCCCAGTGTAGGGAAAAAAAATGCTGTTCATATTCACTTATATTAATTAACTGAGAGTAAAATCTGCTTCTGAAATAACATCAAATTAGTAGAGCAGAATAGCATATTAGCTTGAACACATCAAAGTACTGAATGAAGCTGCTCAGCATCTATAACAAAGCATCTTATATGCCTGCTTTGTAAATCACAATAAAGAAGTGATTTGTACAGTACTTTTGGCAGCTTTTGTGTTTTCTGTCATATATTTCACTTCTTTATTCCTGACACAGAATACTGTATATTATTAAAACCTCTGGAATAAAGAAATATGTATCAGGAAATATCAGTAAATAAAATTAAACATTACACAGTTGCATTAGAGCACTTTCTCAGAGAAGTAATGAAATAATGTGAGCTACAATGGCATATTTCTTTCTGCTTTCCTTTACACCATTTCATGCTTCTTGATCACCCACTGCAAAAATCACTCCCAGAAGGAAAAGAAAAAAAGCTTCTTCAAAAAGTGATGAATTTTTAAGACATTATAACCCCTCAAAGAGATTTCACAGATAGGTGTTTAGAAACGCTGTGCAAGATAACAATGTCACAAAATCACAGTCAACAGATGCAGTAGGGAAAAAAATTAGTTAACACTCCCAATTCTGTCAGGTTATAGGAAAAACTGGGAGGCCTATGAGTGCTGTATAAGAGTATTACCCATGACTGCAATGTATAGAATGGCCTCACATGCAGCATCCTTGCATGGATTACTTTTTCTCAGTGCAGAGTGTACTTCCATTAGATCAGGAAAATGGTTGTCTTCTCAGGTAGCCTGTACCTCTGTTCCCTTAGTTGTCCTTCACAATCTCTTGGTTTGGTTTTGTTTTTGAGGACATAGGGCAGGGTGAAAATCCACCCTGTTGAGCAGCAAAGAACAGGGTGAATTGCCACCTCTGCTGATGTCATGCTATTTTGCCAGAAATCTTCTATGACCAGGGTTAGCAGCAGAATCAATTTTCGCTCTTTTAGGAAAAGCCTACATAAAGTATCAAATGAACCCTAGTGGGGCCAGATTCAGACAGCTGTGGCTTTGATTCACTGTCCATATTAGCTGATACAAGAAAACAAACACCAAATCAGGAAGAGCTACAGCAGAGGGATGGGTAATAAGTGAAAAAATAAAAGGAGTTGTGGGCATGCCCTCAGGTAAATCTACACCTGATCATTGATTTCCACATACAAAAATCCATATGTCCTCCTTGCTCAACCACACACATCCATGACACCACTGCATTTTGGAAGCTCCATGCAATTCTAGGTCATCCCCCTGAGAAACAATGAGGTGGCCCAGAAAAGGCTGACAAAAGGGAGACAAGGACTGGCAAGGGTGTGGAACGTCTGCTCTGCGAGAGGAAATTAAGTTGCCTGTGACCTGTCAGCCTGGGAAGGAGGCAGAAATATATGACAGGAGTCTTAGGAGATGGTAGTGGCATAGAGCATTGAAGAGGGAATGTTACAGTACAAAAGCTACTGTTTCTTCAAAACAAAGTAGTTTCTTTTTTTCTTTTTTTCTTTTTTTCATGTGGCATATAATTAAACTATGGGACTTCTGGCTTCTGCAGGATGGTAGAAAGCCAAAAATATACATAGCTCTAAAACTAGCCTTGCAGACTCACAAAAGGAAAATCTATTGTGAGCTACTAAGAGGGAAGATATCACCTTTGTGCCAGGTGGACTCTAGCCCCCAGCTGATGAAAAACACAGCTAAGGAGGATTCATTATAGTCTGCTTGTTTTTATACCCTCCCCTCATCATCATTTACTGCACTGTGTCAGGGAGAGGATAGGGAGCCTATCAGAACCCTATGAACTGTCTCATTACAGCTTTTTCCTTACATTAACTATATTTACCATGCAGGAGCTCAGATTCAGCCAGCTCCTGTGTCAGTAAAGACTATCACAGTAAATGACTGGGAGGCATGGTTATACCTAAAAAAACCCCAGTTCTTTGGCTCCCATAGCATTAGAAATTTCAGATATTGAGAAATATCTGCATATATACCACACATATTCCATGTATATATACCACATATATTCCATGTATATATCTATATAACATTTATACCTTCGTCTCAAAGCAGGCAAGCAGTGTGTATGTACCTCCAAGCTACAGGCCAAGCAATGATGCCTCTAGTCAGCAAGCTAGATCATGTAAGTGAGCACTGAGAATGAGAAGATAGGAAGTGATGTAGTCACAGCAAAGCAGGGGAAAGAATATGTGTGGGAGATATGGAATGGCATTTTGAGGAAGGCATATGTTTGATGAGAGTTTGAAGTTTTGCAGGAGGAGAAGGAGCTACAGCTTTAAGCATGTAAATCACTTCATTAATTAATCCCTTTTCTTTGAGTTGGAGAGTTCAGTCTGTTGACTTAGTATATTTTCAATCAGTATTGATTTTACTAAGAAAACAGGACCTAAGTTTACTAAGAAAACTAAGGATTTCTCACCAAAACACTGTCTAATTTAAGTACATTTAACATCTATCTTCATCAGTTACCTCATCTGCAAAAGCAAAAGAATTTTTATACCTCACTGTTCATGCTACATCATCATGCTCAGCTCCCGTTTTAAAAAATTTTGAGATTTATTGTGCTTATCAACATTGAAAGAAGCTTCATGCAATTGTAAAATACCTAAGAAAGAAGAAAGTTCAGACCTTTAGAAAAGAGTATGTACTTTACTTGGTCCAAATAAACACTTTGATAGATTTCTCATAAAAAATAGCTTAGTAATTTCCCTGTTCAGCTCCATTTTCTCTGAAGTTAAAAAGCACCAGAATGCAGCTGAGAGAATAAGCTCTGGCTAGTTGTACTTTGTTTACATTTTATTTATGTGGATCAGCTGCAAAACAGAGTGTTAGTGCAATCCATCATTAATGAACCTTTGTACTAAGGACAGGGAGTTTATGAGGACTAAACCCTGCAAATAATATTGGACTTCATAACTAAGTCAGCACAGTAGGACTAAAATGCTTTATTGGATCTTATTCACAAAAGGTTTATACTATACCGCTGATATCTTCCATTTCACTTAATCACTTTTATGAACACAAGCCGAGCCCCTACTGCAAACTCCCACCAGAGAGCTTAGCAGTCTAAATGATACTTCACTGAAGCTTCAGAAAGTCTCTTTGTTCTAGAGAAAACAGCAACCTAACCCTCTTGGTTTCACATTTGCTTCAGAAAGTATTTTTCTGCACTCTCCTTTGCTGGGAACATATGCACAAACAGAGACATTATTGAAATGTATCTGTCGTTTATCTGTATTGCCATAGTCTGCATTGTCTTTGGGTAACTCAGTAAGAACAAGGTCATTTATCTGCATTTCCTCAGGGCAAGAAGTTTAGTAAAAAGATTTTGTAACCTAGGTGGCTTTATATTAGTAATAGTATTACATCACTTTTATATTCTATAGACACCTTTATGACACTTGTCATTGTCACAAGTGTCAATAGTTATCTCCCAATTTATGACAGTAGTTGGACCTTTCAAATAGTTTCTACTTACCTAAGCACTCCTTTACTTGAATCCGTGTGTGAGCAGGGGTCTGAGGAATTTAAGAGGACACCATGTCTGTACTAGGGAATGAACATGTCATGAGCTCTACTCTGGCATAGAGACCAGCTGTCCTACAACTGATGGTGTTCACACACCTGAATGCTCTTGGCCTCCAGAAGAGCAGGCTCACACCCACACTGCCTGTGGGAAATGATCCCAGCCCCATAACACCCACACTGCCTATGGGAAATGATCCCAGCCCTAAGCCATTCCCAGAAACTGGGAGAGTGCCAGCTGATTTAGGCCAGAACAAGAGCAGGAGGCACCCTAACAATTCACCAGGACACACAGGCTCTGGACTACTAATAAAGACATAGACTTCAGTTACTCTGAGCTTGTGTCTCAGTTCTATGTCAGGTATTTCAGTGGTACTTCACTGGAACATTTTGAACCTCAAAATACTAAAGATCATAAGGTGTTTAAATGCAATAGTAACGGGAAGAGGCATTGGGGAGGTAGAGGTACCAAAAAAATAAGACACTCTTCCCATACTGACAATAGACATGCTATGCCTTGTAAAAGTAAATGAGAACATCAGTACTGTCAGCTTAGAGCTTCTTGGTGGTACAGTGAAAAACACCAGCATGCTTTAACTTGAACAAGAGTTCAAGAATGTATCTCTAAGGAGCTACAGTGCATTCAGATCACAAAGGGAATACCCCGTGCAGCGCACCACTAAAGATATTTCATTCCCTATTGAAGGTCAATGAAAAAAAAAAATGTGTACACTATCATAAAGAAAACCTTCTTTACAGAAGTATGCATTTTAATTGGCTTTTTGTAGTCATCCCCTTCAAATAACACTGAAAGTTTCTTCTGACAGTAGTAAAACTGTTCCTGCATTTATTAATTGATGATAGTATAAAAGAAAGTAATTAAAGATTCCATGAAGCCATTCATTCTGACTGGCTTTTGTGTGGCAAGACATTCTTTCCCACTGTGCTAAAATTAACTGTTTCAGAGAAATGTATAAACAACGTGAGCTACAATCAATAGCATCCTCATCTGCCAGCAGCATTGTCAAGTGACAGCCAATCTAGCCAGCGCTGGGACTGATCACTCAGATTACTTTCAGCAGATTGACTCCTGATGATCAATATCAAATATTTAACACATGTACCTCCTGCTTTGCCCAAGCACTGAGAGGAAAGACTGAAACCAGTTTGCTGTACAGTGCTCTCTCATCAATGGATTTATTTAGACACGAGCATACATTCTTAGTTCCCAAGAAATTCACAAGTTTCATTCCCACTTTCCATATATTTTACAGGGAAATAACTGGTGAAATCTCAAAAACCAATCTGAATGAGTATTATTACCATATATTCCCAAAGCCTGATGTCTGCTTTTGCAAGCACTGAGTAGCCTGCTCTTTTTTTTTTTTTTTTTTTTTTGGTAGTAATCCCATTACCTTTTCTACTGATCGGGGCAGTCTGAGTCTGCCCAGCTGATTAGCTATTATTATGTCAAAATACTTTGTAATCCTCTCTGATCTCTTCTTAGCAGCAATGCTAGGGCAGTGATACTCTCGTTTGAATATGCTCAAACATCCAATCAGAGGAACAACTCAGGATGTTTACCAGTCTTCTGTTTTTTTTTCTTTATGTCCAGAATCACAAGCCAGTCTAGAAAACAGTATTTACTGCTTCTGACTTTCCACAGGGGCTAGACGGACTGAGAGGATGCTCCAGAACTACCCCAGGTCAGGGGGAGAGGGGATTCAGAGCTCCCTAAATCTCTGGTCCTCAGCAGCCAATGTTTCCTTTTCCTGGCTAACAATGTGTGGAAGATGCTACTCATTTATGTCTTTCCTTGGTGTGGACCTGAGATCCTGCTCTTGGATCTGGGATGTAGAAAGCAAGCTCTGATTCTCTAATCCTCAGTGTTTATATTTCTTGTGGTTTTGTGCCTCAGAATAAGTAAATCAGCAGCTGTCCTGCCTGGAAGTTACTGTTGGGTAGATGCATCCCAGGTCTTGTCTTAGCCACAACAGACAAAAGACGTAACACAAGGGGAAGAAAACCAAATGAAAGTTAATGTTAAATCTCGGAAGACAAAAACACTGCAGTGCCAAATTCTCCTATGGTAAATCAGCACAGATTCATTGTTGTTTACATCAGCTAAGCAGAAGAATGGAAACTGCTGACAGAATGGGAGCTCAGAGGCACATGAGTCAACACTCATTGAATTTCCATACTCTCATGACCTAGTAATGTTGTTGGGGCATTCAGCAGAAGATGCTGCTTAAGATGTCTTTTCTTCCCAATAAATGAATTTTTGCATTCAGGGTGCATACAGGAGGTTTACAGAAAGCTTTCTAATATTGAAGAAACAATTCAGATCATCAGCTTGAAATCAGTCAGCCTGCATCTCAGGCAAAAGCTATTTGCCAGGGAGATCTGCTAGGGTAAAACAGTCTCCTAAGGGGAGCAGTGGAAATTTTGTATCTTGACACATCACAAGCTACCCTGGATAAAGCAGTACTACATGCATAAGAAGAAACAATCTGGCTTTTCACAGGGAGATAAGTTCAAACATTGAGTTGCTGAGATACTTTGGAGACAAGTGTGATGTGAGGTCTAAAATAAACAGAGCACTTCATTGCACTATCAGTAATCAACTGTGGAGAGCTATCCTGGTTGCTGTTCTCTGCTCTAACCTGTAAAATACTGAACACCATAAATTCTTGTTAGAGAGAACATATAGTGTTTTCTAGGATAAAAGAAGAAATATCTCTGTAATGATAATAATAATATAAACAAACAAACAAACCTGCAAAAACATAGGTAATCCCACTTCTGAAAAATGACCAAAAATCAACCACGTGAATTGAAAATTCACCACCAAAAGAGCATGTTATTTTACAAGACACCCTTCTCTTCAGTGTGCATTTTTGTTGACTCCATACATACAATGCAATTACTCTCCATTTAAGCATTTTATTTCAAATGGGATTTATGGTCAATGTGAATATATTTCAAAACCTCATTTTGCCAGATTCATAAAATTTTTTTCAGTATGCAAAAAGTTTGTTCTCATTTGGGCTCAGGGTTAACAATTCTAAGTTGGTCTGACTCTAAGTACCTAAAAAAAAAGTCTTCTGTTGCTGAAGAAGTGGGAATAAAGATTCCAGCTGTTACAAAAAATTAAGTGAATAGAATCTGAAGGTAGAATATTGGACTCCCTCCAGAAATACTTGCTTACACATTGTTTGTGGAATTTTTCAATATAAGACATTTATCCTAAAATCCCGAAATCCATACCAAGTCCTCTGTTATTTTCTAATCCATCAGTAATGCTTATGGTTGCCTTTCAAAGAACATGTGCAAGACAAAATAACATAACTTTTGCTGTAATTAAAAGTGAAATCAGAAACTTAAATGTCAGTGTACACATGGGAGAGAAATCCCTTTCCATTTGTTCTTCTTTGTCATCTTTTTTCTTCAGATAAAAACAACCTTTCCTACCAAATATTTTATCAAAAATTCTTTACTTAAACTTATACTTCCTGTCATAGACTTTGGCACATACAACGCTTATTGTTTCAGTTTAAAGTTATAACATAATAAATTCAGACATTTTGTGAAATAAATAGAAATAGCAGGTAGACTTCTCTTTTGCTTCATACAGAAAGAACAGAGAACTTATCCATTCTCTGCTAAGGAACAAGAGACTGAAATGGAAAATATTTCTGAAATACTTTCAGCTGCAACATATATAGGTACAGGCCTCAACAAATTGAAATAACCCCAGAAATCTTTCAGCATTGCTAAATTTGGCTTAAGTAGCTCCCACCTTCCCTGTCCCAGACCATAGTTCCCAGCCTTGCACTAAAGCTCATTCTCCTAGTTGTGGCTACATGACTGTTTCTGTATGACACGGTACTGCAGTTGCATCGGTAGCATAAGGATACAAACTATCAGTAACTTTCATGTATTTCCATGGCTTGAGGCATCCATGGCCACAGAAAAAAAAATCTTAAGTAACCTTAATTATTTTTTTAATTGAAAGAATGCTAATATCATGTTTGCAATATGTAAAGCCTCATCCCCAAAAGGTCTATTATTCTAGCTATACGTGGAGATGGAAAGCTAATGCTTCTTCTTTTCTGTCACAATCAAGTGATCTATTGGGGTGACAGTGGATGAAAATATTTTTGTTTCCTTTGCAGAAAAAAAAAAGTTATTTACTCTATTTTCACATTTCTTACTATATTTTTTTTTCTAACCTTTTTTTTTTGAGTCACTTTAGATTTATTTTAATCATCTGCTTCATTTGTATGCAGGCCTCCACCTGACAATGTGCTGTAACCAACAGAGACACTCCTGTATATCTTGTGATGTGTCTTATGGTAATCACTGTTATCTGATCCATGCAAAATCATTTCTCTACTCCTTTCACAAAACAGCTTCTGCCACTTGGTGGGGATACCCCAGCTTCTCATCAGAATGTGGCCACAGAGTCAGTGGTCGGTCACAGTCCACAAGACACTGTAAGAAGTCATCCAACTGAAAATACAGAAATTGTGCCTCAGCCCAGTCTCAGAACCTTGTCACTTCTATCTGTTTTGCATTGCACAGGACCCATTTATCCCAGATAGTACATACACACCAAGGGCCAAGTATCATTCACATACAGCAGGTTTTTAGCCTCTGTTAGAGATATCGAAAGTGGCAATCTCCACATACCAGAAGAAGCTGAGCAAAGAGGAGAATCTCCTGGGCAATATATTTCTAGTTTAGCTTTTCACACTTCAGCAATTATTTGATCATTTCTATATAAAGTCTGCAAAGAAGTACAACATTTTTTTGCTTTTAAAGGAGTTATATACAATGTAAACTGATGTTGGCTGTTACCAAGTATATAGACCTTGATTTCAAGACATAATGTAGCTTTGATAAATGAAATGGCATTCAGCAAAGGTAGCTTAGATCTAATCACTCAAATGTTTCTCTGAGTGAACACTCCTGGTACCTCCCTGGCTTACTTCCCATTCCTCACATCTCCCCAGACAGATCCTTCAGCAGGGGTGTGTTAACCATTTGCTCTTTATATAGACATTAACGATTTTTTTTTGAGAAGTTTCCTTGCTTGTGTGAAATTTCTTGCATAGATCACAAAGCAGAACCGTGAAGCAATATTGTGTTTTAAGCAGCAATCTGAAACATGAAGCCAAATCTATGACTTTTTTTTTTCAGAGCATTCAATTCAGTGTAATCTTCAGATGACACAAAAAGAAAAACCTTATTTCTTCTGAGCTTGTTAGTTACTTTTTTTAAAGGGTTTCTCCAAGCTGAATTTTGCACTTAAAGCAACATTTAATTAACACTTATACTGCTTAGAATTGCACTGGAACTGTCTGATCATTTGACTGACTAATCCAATCTTCTCATTCCATGTGCAACAATGCAAAGAGGGACACCTTTTAAAATGGGGGAAGGCTAGTCCCCTGAAGGGCCCAGTTCAGGGGAAAAGGCCAATCTCTTAATGTACAAGACTGGCAGACACCCTAAGTGATTCAGCTGGAGCTCCAGAGGGCACTCCACCTGAAGAAGACACAACATCCTCTACACCATAAGCAGACAGCGACAGCAGCATCACAGAAGATGTGCAGGCTCTGTTCTTTGTCAGCGTACAAATCTCTGCTGGTGGTCAGGAGAAGACAGAGAGAGAGAGACCTCTTACCCTGTCTTCTCCTTCTTCTCTCAAAGCTGATAGCATCTACTGCAGTCAAAGACCCTGTCGTGGCTTGCACTTCGCACAGAGGCACATAAGACAAGTTTCTGCCTTCTCCATCTGTCTTCCCCTACGCTGTGGCATCCCACCTGACCCAGCCTAACCTTCCTACTTCTGCAGACCTGGTTCAGTCATGCAGCTATGTGGTCGTGCAGCTATGTGGTGCTTCTCTTTACCTGACTGCTAACAGAACACTTCCCTTCCCTGCAGAATGACTGTGAGACTCATTTAATGTCTGCAACTCATTTCGAGCTCATGAGGAGAAAGGTATAGTTTAAGCATAACAATATATCTCTATATGAAGCTCTAGCTAAGACTGAACATTGAGTTACTTAGATTTTCCATTTAATGCTAGTGTTCATGTAAGTTACAATTAAACCATTCAGTTTTGTCTGTGGAATTTGTTTCATCCAGGTGATGAGTCAGACATACACTATAAAGTGTTTTGACAAACTGGCAGACCCCCATATGAACAGGCACATAGAACCACGGTATCGTGCACAGAGGAAGGGATTTCTGCAGTTCATCCAGTCCAAATCCCTGAGGTTTCAATATCTACAAGGACAGAATTTCCTGTCTGGTCCCATGGACTCATGAATGTTCAATTTGCTTAAAGGCTCCCTGTCTATATCCTCCTTTTTGTTTCACTCCCACAAACTCTGCAGAGAAAGGAAACAAAGGTTTCTTCACTATTCCTTCTTATATAAAACTGGGAGGACAGAGCTGTGAATGAGTTAAAAAAGCAATTAAGCAAAGATATGGAATAAAAATCCATCAGGACTGTTCCATGATGAGATGCTGATACCACCAGCTGATACCAGGCAGTCCTTATTCCAAAGTTTTCCAGATAGTCAGATGCCAAACATGGGAAAACTCACAATATAGTAACCATGTTGCTTTTTTTTTTTTCTTGTGCATCTGTGCCAAATCACCATTTTGTTGTCTTACACTGAAGAAGAATAGATCTGAAAGACTCTCACACCAGCAGACAAGGTCCCGGGCTGAAGGAAGTTTGGTCCAACCCAGTAACTTCTTGCCCATTATGTTTAATCATAGAATCATAGAATCACAGAATGGTAGTGGTTGGAAGGGACTTCTGGAGATCATCGAGTCTAATCTCCCTGCCAGAGCAGGAACACCCAGGGCAGGCCACACAGGAACAGATCCAGGTGGGTTTTGAAAGTCTCCAGGGAAGGAGACTCCACAACCTCTCTGGGCAGCCTGTTCCAGTGCTCCATCACTCTCACAGTAAAGTTTTTCCTCATGTTGAGGTGGAACTTCCTGTGTTCCTGTTTGTGACCATTGCCCCTTGTCCTATCACAGGGCACCACTGAAAAAGTACTGGCCCCTTCTATTTGACACCCACCCTTCAGATATTTGTAAACATTAATAAGATCCCCTCTCAGCCTTCTCTTCTCCAGGCTAAACAGCCCCAAGTCTCTCAGCCTTTCCTTATAAGAAAGATGTTCCTGTTCTTTAAACATCCTCATAGCTTTCCATTGAAGTCTCTCTAGTATTCCCTCTTGAACTGGGGAGACCAGAACTGGACACAATACTCCAGATGTGGTCTCAACAGGGAAGACTAGAGCGGGAGGAGAATGTCCCTTGACCTGCTGGACACACCCAGGATACCACTGGTCTTCCTGGTCACACTGGCACATTGCTGTCCGATGGATGATTTATCTCTGCAATTTAAAGCATGTTTTAAAGCTTCCTTGTGGTATATTACAAGTACTCCAGTGATACAGGCCTAGATGCAAATGTCTAGTCACTCAGAAAAGCAATGCAATGCTGTTAAAAAATGCTTTTATTTCTGTAGCCGGTCACCAACACAAGTTACATGGTCAATGGACTATAACAGCAGAAAACTGAAAACATTTAAAAGATGGGTTCTAAGCAGTCAATGCAGACTTCACTTGCAGTACCTACAGACACCAAAGTTGATCATGGCTAGCTGTAACCTCTTCCACCACTCTCTTACCCTAGCAAGGCTTCTCAAGTAAGTGTTATTAGCCATTTGAGTGCTGGACAATTGCAGAGGGATCTTGAGTCTTTAAAGCTATTTGATGATTCCTGACCTTGGCGAAACCACACAAGACTTAAATCCATCTCCACTTCAAAACATTGTCATACCCTCAAGCAACAAGTGGGGAACTCCCCTCATTTCAAAGCTAGTGGTTTCATAAAGATGGCAGAAAGTGCAATATGAGGTTGTGGTTCATACAGATAATGATCTGAAGTTAGTGACCTTCATTGAAAGCAGCACTGAAGAATAAAGAAGCATTATATAAACTGTGCATCCTTAAAAGTAGGCAAAGATACATAATGGCATTAAAGCCCATTAATTCCCAATAGATCCTGTCACAAAGGGGACCTGTGATATTAAATAACTAATTCAGCTCAATGAGTTATTTTTATCTCTAAAATTCTACCTTAGCAGTCATTTTAATACAAAAAGACCTTTTACTTCTGATTTTCAGGATTTTTTTTTTTATAATGTGCATATTTAAAATCTCATGAATATTCTGAAGGCTTCACATGTGGAGGTCAGCAAGGGACTGTGCTAGCACTGCCCTCTTTAATATGCATATTAGCCACTGGTGGCTTGGGAGATTGCTAAGTGTACAGCATAAGCAATTTGACGAAGCCACAACTCTCTGCTTCCCTGACATCGAATGTAGATGAAACAGGGTTTCTCTTTACCCTGCAAAACAGACTCTCTTCAAGACTGCAAGGCAATCCAGCTAAGGAACAGGTATTAGAAAGCTGCAAAGAAAACAAGAGTGAAATAAGTACAATGAAAAATAGGGAAGACAGTGTTAGTTAGCTATATGTTGTTTGTTCTCTTCAGTATAGGTTTCATTGCAACATTGATGGAATACAAATTGACACAAAATTCATGTAAATTTATGTAAATGCATATATAAATGAGTTGCAGCCCTCAGGCTCCTGGCAAGTTGCCACAGTGGCTCTGAGCAGAGCAGAGACTTTGCACCACTGTAGTACTCTGAGAGGTGTTATTGTGAATTAGGTTGTGGTTTTTCTGAGAAACATTAGTAGCTTTATCAGTTTCTACATAGAGTTTGCCAGGGGCAAAAGAAATACCACTTTGTGAACTTTTGGCTTCTTATCTGAGTTAGTAATAGCACTGAGCCTAGAAATAGCTGTGTGTGACCATTACAAACTCTTTCACTTTCTCAGCAGAGTTTATAGCTACTGTGAGACAGAAACACACAGCTCACGAACATGATAAACTTCACTGGCATTTGTTTGGAATCTGTAATAGCCATGAACTCGGAAATAGCTGGTTCACGACCATTATAAACTCCTTTGGCTTCTCAGCGGACACTTTCTAATAGCCATGAGCACAGAAATAGCTGGTTCACAACCATTAAGATCTTAGTCAACATGTCTATTGGGAATATAATGGTTGTAAGCCCAGGAACAGCTACTTCATAATTTTTACATGTGTTTTTTTTACTTCCCCATACTGAAACACATCTGTGTAGCCAATAATTTGCCAGTAAAAAATAATGCCATCATACAGGCTTACTTAGCTATTTGGGGATAATGCAACAGCACAAAATATAATACACTAAGGTAAGTGGCAGGACTACATTTGGGTAGCTTTCCAAAGCTTGTGGCTTATATCTGATTATTTTCTATCTGCCTTGGTATTTAGCCCCATTGGATTGGCGTTCACGGATTCCAATCCCATCTCTATTCACAAGGGCAAAGGACAGCTCACAGGAGGTGTCACAGACAGTAACAAGAGCAAGGATGGGGGGTAATGGCCTGAAAGCTGTTCAGGGAGGCAGCTTCATATAAAGGATCTCAGGATGAATATGACACCTGTACAAAAATACCTGTAGCCAGATCCATAGAGGTACTTGCTGGATTTTTTTAACTGAAGATATATTGAGTCTAGCTGGTTGTCTGTTGACTCTATGGCCAGACTGAGATAGCTGATACTCTGCATGCAGAGTCCCACCGTGGCCCTTAGCAACCCTTACACAAAGTCTATGTCTCAGGCATGGCATGGCAGGAAGGAAATCTGTTCATGGCCCTCTTGAATCTCTGCAAAACACCTGCTCTTTGCAAAAGAACCTCTTCCCCTTCAGAAGTCTTCTAGACCAAGTGTGGGAGGCCTTTAGTGTCCTCACAGGTCCTTTGCAAGAAACTTTATATGTTTACGGGTGCCTACATAACAGCTGACTATCGTTCGCAGGCTTTACCAAAGGAACAAAAATACAATTCTAATTCTCAAAATAGAAAGGAAGCATGAAAACACTTTTCCTCTGTTACCCTCTCCACAGCATCTGGCTCCACATATTTTCCTTCAAATTCCCCTAGAGCCCTCTCCTGTGTGACCTCCTTGTCACCAATCACACTAGGGCTCTTGAAAACACCTCTCTTATCAAAGAGGGAAGATTTTCTGGGGGTGGAAAGTCTCTCCTTTCCCCAGCTCACCAGCTGAGTGAGGGCAACAAAGCAGAAAGATACTGGTGGCACAGGAGGAAGCATTTAAGTATTTGTATGCTCTTCTGCCTACTGCTTTGGGGAATTTATTATTTCTTTTAATAAGGAGTGTTTGTGTAAATCAGCACCTCTGGGGCCAGGCAGCTGTAGTCTTGGGACCTAATTCTGTTCCCACTGAAGTCAGTGGCCAAATCTCTATTGATTTCAAATGAAGCAGCCCTCAGCTCTTTGGTGTCTTCTCTGTATTTCCTACTAAGAAATTGTTTTCTTTAAAGCTCTGACATCACATGATGCAACCCACTGTAAAAATTATGCTCTTGGTGTGTACAGAGATACAGAAATGAAGGAGAGATTTTTCAATGATAATGATATTCTTCTGTGGCACAGCAAGCACAGGAGCTGAGCCATTGTAGGATAGAAAGCCTCTGGAGAAAGCATGTACCAACACATCAGGCTTCAGAGAAGAGATCATGTTCCAGCAATTAAACATAAGAGGAATCAAACATTTTAATTAATTTTATCTGAGTTCTCACTGTTTAAAACTCCACAGCCTTTGGGAAGGAAAAGGACAGATGGGGCTTTCAAGGAAGTTAAGGGACAAAATAAAGGAGTGAATGGGCAAACGGGGAGGAAAACAATAGGAGAAAGAGATGCCAAAGCCTGTTGTTATGGTGGTGCTGGGGAAGGACCTGAGTCCCAAGAGAAGGGAGAAGGCGATCAAGGGTCTGATCCTACAAATCTTTATTTGCTTATGTGAATGATCTCATTGATCTTAGCTGGACTCTGTGCCTGGGAAACTATTTGTGGAATCAGATCACAGAGTGTTCCAGAGCAAATGCTACCTCATTCATTGCCTAACCTGCGAACTTTCAGCCAGAGGAACAGATCAGGAGGAGGAGAAAGGGGTGTCAGAGTAAGGAGAGAAAGTAACACAGCTGAACAGATTTTGCTCTGGTGTTAGCAGAATGATGTCATTGATGTCACCTTGTCACTCCTTGCTCTAAAAGAAAGGGGAGGTCCAGGTACTTAAGAATGTATTGTAAAAATTAAATGCATTTCCTGGGTTGAGGTTTAATTCACCCAAGGCTTAGCCCAAGTTGATGTCTGACAAAGTTACGAAAATCCTTAAAAAATAAGAAATGTTGATAGAAATTTATCTAGTCTGGTGTGAAAGCCATATCCTACTGATATATCATGCTAAGCTATGATGTAGATGAAGAAAAAATTTACTGAAGAAATAAACTTGTCAGAGTAAAAATTTTGTGTTAGATATCAATTTATTGCATTTCCCTTGTACTCATTACAGTACCTGCACACTCTTAAATTCTAAAAAAGTATTTGAATGCCTGATTCCTACTGAAACCAGTAGGATTTAAGCACTTAAATGTCTTTGAGGGCTTGAGTTCTAGTTCACTAATATTATAAATTTAACAGTACTTTACCTATTTTCTCCTAATGATGCCTCATCTAGTTTCTGGTTGTTTATTTTGTTTCACAGCACTGGTAGCACATTAATAATATATATTTATATACACAAGCTATCAAGAATGTTTTCCAGTGAAAAAGATTTTCACTTCCAAGAGCTTTGGACGGAGTAATAAGTTACATACACATTAGTTACTGCAAAAAATACTATGGCAATTGTTATTAGGTACTGAGGTGCTTCTGTCCTTGCTGACATAAAAGGTTATTTTACCAGCCCCTAGAGAAAAAAAAGAAAATACTAGATGCAATGTCTTCTGTTCTATTGCATAACCTGCTGCTAATCACAGAGCAGCTTAATTGCCACAGTGAGAGCTTTTAGCTTTAGCATTATAGACACTCATGTTTTTCAGAAAAGGTTAGGGAAAGATTTTCTAAAATTTAAAAGAAGAATAATATTATACAGAGTTTTTTCTTAAAAACAAACAAAAAAAAGGTGGCAGTTGCTTAATTTGACTGCAGGATCTACTGTGCAAAAATACATCTATGATGAAACAATTGCAATCATTGGGTGATGTGCAATCAGAAAAAAAAGACAGACAAAACAAAACTGTATGACCTATTTCTTAGTCTGGGAAATAAAGAATATTCACTTCTAATTCCTTCCATGTTGTAGACAGGTAGGAAGGTGAACAGAAAAACAGGAAAACACAGGTAGGTGATGATAGTGATTTCTTTTAAGGACCTGAGTAGTATAAGACGATTTTTGTTTGTTTTTGTTTTATTTTGTTTTCCCACATGTAAATTTAATTTCAGAGAGAAATAGCTCCATTAGGACATGGCACCAGAGAAGTCTGTCCTTTCACCACCTGAAGCACACTTTAATCTGTCTAAGGCCATAAGGATCAGGCCTATTTTTAGTAAACGTAATGCTAAATAACTTTCTTTGCTTTAATTAAGCTCATTGAACTAATCACGAAAGATAGGAGATCAAGGCACAGTTACTTAATAACTATGACTGTGGTAAATATTGAAAATATTGGCAAACTTTTCTAAAATACAAAAGTGTAATATTATGGATTCTGATCTCTCCCTGGTTTTGCATGAATGTAAATGTAATTCTGCAGCCTCACTAGAGTTTGTCCACATTTAAAGCAGTATTGATAAAATCAGAAAGAGATTTGTTTATTCACCACTCTGAGGAAAATATCAGGCTTTTCATAATGGCAGAATTTTCTTTTAACCAACATTTTTGTGACCAAACTTCTTTCATGAAATATTTAGGGTCATACTGGGAAGTGCAAAGTGAAACCCCAAGACACAGTCCTCACTACGTTTCCAGAGCTAGAATCTTATATAAGACTCATATCATTTCCTGTTATTAGTGCGAATAAGTATTTGGATTTCTTTTCTGTTATAATGTTTTGACTATTCAGACTTGAGATTGTCTAAGTGCATTAAGTCTGAAAAAAAGCACAAATCAAATTTTGACATATTTCCTTCCCTTTATCAAAAATTCTTGCATGAAATGTTTTTCTCTTGAGCTATATTTTGGAAGTTTTACCCACCTCAGCTGTCTATTCTCCATTTACCGTTGACAATAACTAAAATACCTTCTAAAGGCTCTATAGGGCACTTGCTCATGAGTCCTCCAATTTATCAGAAGATGCCCGCCACATAAACATAGGACAATGCATACTTGAAAAAGATATTCTGTGACTAGTAAGTAGGAGTAGGCACAGAGTAAAAGGATGGTAAGGGTTAATAAGGTAGAGCCGCTGTAACAGCAGAGTTTGCTGTTTAATTTCTGTGTAGGTGAAGCCTGGCATTCAAAGGGAGACACAGCTCTGGGAATCCTATCTGCGGTCATTACCAACACCATGTTCAGCACTGGTTGGTGGCACAGAGCTGAGCTCCACAGTATTGCCACCAAAAGTAGGCACACCAGTAGCACCTCTTTCTTAATTGTTGCATAAAAGACAGGATGCAAGACAACAAAAACAATTAGTTACGCAGAAGAGTTGCCTGTTGCCAGTCATATTTCAGGTGAGGTGAGGTATAAAATTGCAGATTAGGCCTAAAAAACAAACAAAAAAGTGTTTTGACAGGCAACATAGTGACCCACTGTGCACCTAAGACAAGTGGTGAGAACATCCACATTGGCTGGCAAAAACTTATTCAGATACCTGAAAAGTTGCTGTTTCATATGTCTGGAGGGGCCACCATTGTGGTGGTGACTGGCACCATCTCAAAGGCTGTCTGGAGATCACAAAGTCTTCTCTGGGGCCCAATCCAGCCCATACCCACATGTTCCTCCATGACTACTCAGAGGAAGAAATGATGGTCCCCAGGTTTGTTTTTAATAGCCAAGCAGTTAGAACATTCAGCCTTGTGGTAGGAAAATGGGTATTCTCAGAACCTATGTAATCAATACAGTTAGTCATACTTATTAAAAGAAGCTCATTGTGATGAAGTGACGGGGAAAGATTTATGATGAGCAGGAGACTCCATATCAAATTAAAAATGTCGCATTCTCTCTGTGGGCTGTATAAATCTGGTGTGTATTTTGGAAATACCTAATATGTGTCATTTTCAGCTGAAGCTTATAATGTGAATAGGCATAAGAACATTTGGCAGATAACCCAAATTACAGCGTCACCATTGCAATTTCATTTGGAAACAGATATATTAGAAAACTAATCTGCTAAGAGGTGTGGAACAAACTGACACTTGCCTTTAAGCTCTCACAGTGCCAGAATTATAGAATTTATTATTATTATCATCTTAGCATATTTAAATTAAAGTCAATCAAGAATGTATCTAAACTCTAGAATGAATTATTATCACTGTGTCACTGCCTTGAAATCTGTTAATTATCTAGGAAGGATCCATTTGGAGACTTGCTGCACAGATAGATACGTACCATATGCCTGATCTGAAGACTTTCACCTGTCATTTAAAATAAGATTAATCTCTTGAATATCAATACATGAGTGCAGGGTCATGAATCTGAATGAAATGATTCTAAGGCAAGCTCATAATAAAATTAAATTCCAGTTTCTTTTTCTGGAGGCTAAAATGATAAATAGACTTTGCTGTCAGGTCTGATTCTTGATTTAATCAGTAATAAATAAACAATCCCTATCACAAGAAGGCTGCCAGCTCAGACTCTGCAACAGTCTAACACCTTTGGGCAGAGTGCACCTATTTGCAAAGTAGTTTTCAAAGAAAGTAGCTTACAGGACATATGACAAAAAGAGATAGGGAATTAAAGTCTTGTAGAGATCTACAAGATCTGGGGACCTTAGCCACTAGAGAAAGACTGGAAAGAATCTGCTCTGTAGTGGAATTTCAGACACTCAACAGGCTAAATATTCAAGATGAAATCTTGGCTCTAGTCAAGTCAGCAGCAAAACTTCCTTAGATTTTTAAAGGCTAATATTTTCCCTTATGTGATTATAAGTATTGTAGAGCACAGCTTTGTAAGATGATCAACACTCAGAAGTAATGACTATTCACAGTGCCTGAGTTAGGACTTGATTTCAGTTCAGGCATATCTGATACATTTCTTCATACCTTATATGAGAGCAGATACTCTGTACATGTGGGAACAGGTCCCTCATAAACTAGCAGTAAAATCTGTCTTCCTTATCAAGGTATTGTTTAGGTATCCAGAGAAAGAGGAACAAAACCTCAAAGGAAGAAAAATCCCCTGCACTTCCATCCACCCTTCTCTACCCAGGAGCAATGAAAGAAGTACTTTTTGTTACCTGCAGAAAGGAATTTTCCCAAGAACCTGTACTTTTAATTTTCCTTTGACTAAGTGGAAAAAGGAACCAACAAGACAATTTACATAATTGGTTAATAGTATCCTAATTAAAAAAACCAAAAAAAATCATAGATAGAAGCACAGTAAGGAATGAGGAAAAAAAGTAGCCCTGCAAGGAAAACAAGCAATAAAACTAACCTATTGATATCTTAAAACAGTCCCAATTGTTCTTGAACCTGGTTCAGGGTCAATTGTGAGTTACAGGAAAGAGAGAAAGGCCTAAGTCCTAGTAACAGATAGAAAAGTGTTTCAAGTATGGTCTTTATGTGCTAGGAGGAGAAAAAAAAAAATTAAAAAAAGAATTTGCAAGCTGGAAAATCATTCTTTTTTTCTTTTTTTTTTTTTAAGGAGAAATACAATGTTTCAATTTAATTCATTGTTTATATCCCTGGATTAAACCATCAGGATTCTATAGATGTTAATTTAAAAGCACAGAAAAATATGTTTCAAAATCTATTAATTTTTTTTTGACTGGTTTAAAAATTTTCCTAGTAACATTGTAACTTCCTGCTAACTCTCCTGAACAACTTCTTCGAGAAGATGTCCAAATGGGGTAGATTTTTCCTGCATTCCTACTCTTACATCTTTGCCTTCTCTTCTTTCTTGAATGTTCAGTCTTATCTCTATTTCTTAAATCTTTTTATCTCTATCTCATCTAGGGATTTTTATTCACAAACACAAAAGCTCTCACTTATAACAAGGTATCTAACATGGAATACTTATAAACACAGGAAAATTTCAGCTGGAACGAACCAGAAAGAAGTAGAAACTGTTTTGACCAGCCATCAGCAAAACATCTCTCCCCGTCACCACTTGAACAGCTTTCTAGCACCTCTGCCCTTACAAAATTACCTCCAGCTATAGACCTTGCTAAAATCCTGTAGTAAACTACCAACCACCTGAAGTAACTAGGTGATATCCATGTGTCCCTACATAGTTAAGATCTTGTTGATATTATATATGTTGATTCTATTATGTTTCTGCAGGGGTTGGCTGACATGACCTGGTAATTCTGTAGTAAAAACACACCTCTCCATGAGCAGTACAGTCTTAGTGTTTTATGCTGTTTCCCATCACAGCAGCATCTAAGCACTCTCCTTGTCAAATCAGTCACATTAGGAAAATACATTTCCTGTGAACCACACAGCTGCAGCCACTTTTTTTTTTTTCTCCTTGCTTTGAAGTTTTGATAGCACATACTTTATATCTTTGCTAGCCTTTGGAGATGACTTACATGTTTGTTGGGGCTTGAAAAAGAAGTCTTCATAGCCCAAGAATGCCTACAATAGTTCAAAGCAGCAGACCATACATGTCTTTGGAAACAGCCAAAGAAATTCTTCCAAAAACTTCTAAGACAGATGAAATAACCTTGCAGATTTATTTTTTTTTCTGAATTCCACCTTGATAACAGTGATCCTAAAGCATCAGGGTGTGTATCTTTGATCTCTTTTAGCCTTTACAATGTCACTACCATGGTTCTATTATTAATAAAAATTACAAAAATCTTCTAATAACTACTTAGAAGCTCTTGGTTTCAACAAGAGCTAGACAGACCTGTTCAAAGAGAAAATGAATTCTAGCCCCCACAGAAGCTTTCCAAAAGGATTTTGCTAAGGCTCAGGTGCAGAACAAAAATTTAATCTTAACTCTTTTAACAGACCTAAGTATACTGAATGGTGTGAGATAGCATTAGAAATAGTCTGAGATAACAGTATCAGTACCAGCTTAGCAAAGCATGAGTAGCAGTTGGAAACAGTGTGTGCCTAGTTCAGCTTTAGTCATGGTAAAAAGAAATAACATGTTTGGAAAGCTTCAGTAGTGAGAACATTCAGATTTTTAAAGCTGAATGAGAGCCTTCAATGGGTGAAGGTCAGAAAGCAGCTCTGACTGTAAACAAAGGAGAGTTCTGTCCCCTCTGGCACTGAATCTGTATTCCTGAATAGATTCCCATCTGTACAGGCCCCTTCTTGAAACAAAAACACTGAACTGAGGTTAAGTTGGATAGAATGTGTCCTAAATGTCATACACCTGCAGCAATTTCTAGAATAAATACTATTCCAGTTTGTTTATTATTCACACAATTGCAGATATAATGCATTCCATATTACTGTTATATATGCTAATAACAACTAGCCTGCACTTCATAGCTTTGTATTTTCTTAGTTAATCATGTGTTTGAGATATTAAACAAATTTATTTTAATCTCTTTCTATGAGAATATGGTTCATCTACAACTGGTTCTTTGAAGAATCTTCATTTCCAGTTGTATCTAGGGTTCAGTGCAAGCGCAAGATTTTGAGACTCTGGCTAACACTGCTTATTGAAAGAGATTTTATTTGCAGTGATGCCCTATATTTGAAATAATTTTAATAAATTAGAGAAGGAACACTAACTCTTCAATCCTCCAAGACATGTTCATGGTGGTGGTGGCACAAAAAAGTGTTAAACAACTCAAGATTTAGGGTTCACCACATCCAGAGGAAAAAACACCTTGGTATTTGAGTTATCCTCAAATGAACTCTATCACAAGACAGACATTAAGAGGCAGGTGAAGAAGGAAAAACGGTTATGGAAAACAACTATTTACTCTTGTTCAGATAGTTACAGACTGATTACTTGTTTTAAAATCAAATGTATAGAAATAAAAGGGAATAGTATCTCTACTTTAGATCCACTCAAAGACGTTTTTCCTCTTTGCTTCAAATACTGCTGTTACCATGCACACTATTCTTAAGATGAAACTCCTTCTTAGAGGAAAACCTTGTTGAGGTAAAGACTCCTGTTGAGGTCATGTTCAAACTCAAACCTTTACCCCACCACAGATACCTGTGATCTGTAATTTCATCAGAATGATAATATTGCCACTTCTTCTGAAGGATTATTGGCCCTCTCCATCTAACTTTGAGACTTATAAATGTCCCTTTAAGGTGGAGCCATCTCCCAGTAAACAAAAACTTGGTAGGGACTATTTCTATATTTAATATAAACAAGTCATTAACCCCCTGGGGAGACAATGTTCCCTCCTGCCTGGTGTTTAAAGAATTCAACTCTCAATATGTGTATCCTTTATAAACAAAAATCTGTATCTCATGTCAACATCTAAGCTGACAATTGTATTTTATACAAGCATATAAATTACAGTATAAAGTGGCTCATTATGTGTTGTTGATAGAGGAAGGACATAACACAATACAAAGAACTACTAGGAGATAGGAGTTTGATGGTTTCCTTAATCTGGACCTTGGAGAGTATCATACCATACTTCACATTCTCCTATGCCAAGCAATCATGGCTGTGATGATGAACATTTCTTTCACTCCAAACCTAGAAACTGTTCTTTATTATATATTTTCTAAGTACAGGTCAGTCAGGTGTAACAAATAAGGCCCACATGCTCCAACAGCAAAATTGCTTCTTTGTTGAAGTTGGATCCCAGGAAAAGCTGAACTGTTCCCAGCTGGCACCGGTTCTCAATTTATATGATCAAAGCTGAAAACACAGCTGTCACCTTGATGTCCTTAGCCTTTTGTTGTCACTGTAAAAGTTTGTACTTACATCAGTGGTTAGAAGTTCTGCTTCATCTGTTGCTGAACATTATCCAGTTGTGTCACTGCAGTCTATACTGAAAACAAAAATGAAATCCACATAACTTAGACACTAGTTTTCTCTAATGGCAAAGCAGTGTAAAATAGTTTGTCACTCCCCTGCCCTGGGACACATGGTTCCCATCATTGCAAACTCACCTGGCTCAGAGCTGCAGCACAGTGCCCTCCCAGTTCTGCCAACTGAAAGGGCTGCTTTGGGCTGCTTTGGGCTTTTTTGGGCTGTTTTCTGATCACAATTACCAGAAGGACTGGAGGTTGTTTGTTGTTTGGTTTGGTTTGGTTTGGTTTGGTTTGGTTTTTTTTAAAGATACTTTTGAAGATAATTTTTGATCATTTCAATGATCTGCTTTGCAACACGTCTCTACAAGTAGTTTTGTCAGTCCAGCTAAGAAAGTAGTAAAGAAACACTGCAGAAAGTGGGAACAGGTAGAGGAATAAGAAAAGTGAGAATTCTTAATCTGTTTTTGCTGATGAGAAAAATGTTACTGGGACGAGGTTTTTAGGGTATGGCTTTGTTCAGGAGGACAAGTTAAATAACTGTTTTCCTGCAGGTAAAGAGAAAGTTTGCATTCCCTCCCCATGTCCTGGCACCCACGCCTGTTGTTTAGATTGTGCCAGCTGTGGTTTGTCTGGTAGCACAAAGGGACAACTAAGTTTAGTTAATGCACTAAATGATACTAAGAATCAGTGGAACAAAAATTAGGGTTGTTGGTTTGGAGTTTTTACCCAACTGATGGAGTTAGCTTAAAGAGAAAAGGAAGGGAATTATCCTTGTGAGTGGAACAACGAGAAGATGTGGGAAAGAGAGCAGGAAAAGAAAGAGGTGGAGAAGGAAAAGGGTGAAATGTAGTTTGTCTTTTCAGGGATAGCAGTTATTCATCTGGCTCAGCTATGTCAGGAACATTTGCCATTACTCTTTTAAAAAAATACCAGCACTAAGAGGATAACCATTGCAACCAATAAAAATATTCACTTGCAGTTAGGATTCTTGTTATAAAGACAGAAATAGAGCCTCGTTACTAAGCAAAACTCCTCTCTGTGACGAACACAGAGATGTGTATGTTTGTACTGCTGGCACATCATCACGTGGAGATGAGAAGCTGCACCTCAACCTGACCAGGCTGGGGCTTGGAGCAGGGCATGCAGCAAAGCTGTCAATGTGTTCATTCTGACATAAATTTTAAATCCGTCTGAGAGGCAACTTTATGACATTGAGCCATCCTTCAGGGAGTCATCTTATTCCCAGACCTTCCCAGCATACAACCTACATTACTTTCAACTTCTTGTAACATTCATTTAAGCCAACAGTATTTGTTGCATGTGGGTCCAAAGCAAGAGCAGATAGCAGGATGTCATTGCCAGAAATCACTGCAATGCTGCTGTTCAGGCTGGTTTTGTCTCCTTTGCATTATCTACATGATTCAAAATAAGAGTAGACTAGGCTCTTTCTTTTGCAATAGTAACAGCCTTGAATAGGAAAAAGGAGTAAGAAGCCTGAAATCACTGACTTCTCATTGCTAAGATGATGCTATCAATGGTAAACTAACATTTCTGATACATACCTGCCATTATATGAAAATACAGTTCTTTCTGATTTTTGTCATTCTCATAGAAGAGACTTTGGTTTTCATTGTCATGCTCCATTTTTTCACTCTGTTGCATTGGAATTAACCCCTGATGGAACAAAGCACAGTCAAAGACACAGTAATTTAGCATGGAGTTAAGATACCCAAAAGAGATGACAGAACCCAGGCAGTCTGAGAAATGAACCCTTGTCTCCACAAAGAAGCAAGGTAAACAGCAGCAGGGCCAGCAAATTACTGTGTCCTTTAGTATGACTGTGCAAAATCTCTTTACCTACTGGCAAAATTGCACATGTGTCTGGAGTTCCTTGCCTACAGCTTATTAATGATAAATCCAGGAGTCATTCCCTAAAGAACTGTCTCATCCTGCCATTGGGCTTGATTTTCAGAGCATCACCTAACTTTCTACTGACCTCTTTGAACCTGGGGCACTCAGTGCTTCACCAAGCAGGGCCATAAACTGGATAATATTCAAAGGTTTTACTCCAAACAAGTCTGCCTTCCTGTAGGTTATTTTTGTTACTTTTATTAAGAGCATGCATCCTTTAAAAAGATCATTTTCTCCCTCAAAAAAGTAAACAAACACCAATAATTTCCTCTGTTAGGAAACATTTCTTCACTCTCTTTCTTTTGTCAGCATGCACCTGACTGCTGCTGTGGCTGACACCAATAGCCTTTGCTCTGTTTACTTTAAAGAATAAGCCACTGCTGTTTGATTTAGTTTTTCATTTTTAATGCATAAGCCCTCTCTTCATCCTGCATTCCAGAGAAAAGGAACTAGAGTTCTTTTAAATAACATGCAGGGTGCCTCCAAAGACGGAGCTGTAGATGTAAATCTCCCTAGCAAATTTATATAACTAAGATTTATAGCAGAGGGGAAAAAAAAAACCAAGTGTATGAGCACCAAGTTCCTCTGGTAGCATTAATGTGACAGGTGTACCTCAGCCCAGCCAGTCACTTTTTATTTAACTGTCAGTACACTTGTTTAATGCTTCTAGCTGCATTGCACCATGATAGTGTTTTGTTCGAAAGGTCAGCCACCCACACCAAAGTTCAAAAAGACATTTAAGGCAAACAAAAAATTAAATCAAAGGTGGCTTTCATCAGACCTGACTTGAGCTAGCTGGGCAAAATGAGGTTCGGTAATACAAAGGTTCCACATATTAAAGAAAGAATTCTTGTCAGGGCCATATGAATTACAAAATGAATAAGATATGAAGATCTGTTGTTCTTCCTTATGCTTCTATCTGTTCAAAGTATTCAGGCTATCACAGCTACACAAGGAGGGATTTGTATATAGAAATTAAATAACACTGAAGAACAGGACTTAACATTTCATTCTTAAGGGAGAAAAGGACCCTGATCTTCACTGAGGAGACTCAGTGCAGTTAGTTAAAAGTGGCCAGAATTGTTTTTAAATTATGAACTATGAACCTCCAATCTCAGGTCCCTAATCTTGAAGGCACTCTCCAGTCATCATACTGGAGGTGTCTAATGAAGTTGTGATGGTTACTTCAGCATTTAATACCAAGAAAGTGATGATCAATCTAGAGCCCTGCTATCTGAGGCTGCCAGATCCTTCCCCCATATCAACTGATAGAGGCAAAAAATAAACTGCAATGACTAAGTTAGATGTCAGTTGAAGATGTCTCTATACAGCTCACATAAAGCCAGTCTAGAAGGAAAAAATATCCCTTCTCGTCTTTTGTCTTTCCCATCTCGGGAAGGAGGTGGCAGAGGAAGCACAACAGCACTTTCCAAAACCTGGGGATCCCAGTAGGTGGAAATATTCCTTCTTTGGACAGATTGCCTGGGTTTTATGCTGCCAGATGAACAAAGCAGCCACTATGCCCAAGAGGATTGGAAACAGGGTAACAAATGTGAAATTAAATACCTTTTTGGTTTGGTTTGGTTTGGTTTGGTTTGGTTTTGTACAGGACCAAAACACAGAAACAGCTGCTTGAGATTCAAACACAGTCCTCTTTAGTATGGAAACCACTTAAACAAGTTGCTTCAATTGGTTGATCCTCAGCAAGGAAAAGAGGATGTTTATATAAATCCTACGCTTCATCCCAGATAGCAACATAGCAATATCTTAATCCAAATGACATGGGGCCTGATCTTTCAGACTCTTCGTGTGAATATTTCCTGATGAATTCCATGCATCAGAAACATGCTACTAATCTATTTCTAAGTGCATCCATCTGATGCAAATATTTACAGTTCTTTATTAGTCAGTGACGGTCCTTTGGCCTCTTAACTGATTTCATGATAGCTTGCCTGTACAGTGGTCCTTGAAACACCTCTAGGGATGTATAGCAATTTCTGATACGCATCTGACTATGCTAAGGTAAAAAGAACAGATATTCAGGTGGGCTTTGCAGTACTTCAAAACTTACACGGTGATTTACAGCTCCTGAAAACAGAGATTGCAAACTGTCCTTCCAAAGAGAACAGTCTGAGCAAAGCTGAGTATCAAACTCAACCAAGCTGAACATGGGGAATTGGACTCTGCCTCAGGAGTCACCCATATCTAATCTTCATACCTTTCAGACTGGTTTTATATACCACAAAGCAGGAAAAACAGAAAAGAACAGCGTTTTCTTTTTTTCTTTTTTTTTTTTTTTTAATTTTGATGTCTTTTTGTCGTTTAGACCTAGGGTCAATGGTCTTCTTTTTTTTTTTTTTTTTTTTTCTTCACGGGTAAATAAAGAGTTCAACTACAATCCGCTTAATTTTTCATGTTTTGTGAGAATGAAAAAACAAACAGACAAACTAACCTAAAAAAATACAGTTGAAATTCAGCTTTGAGGAGTTTACCGTTCTGGGGTATTTTGGCTATCAACTGAAAAGACATTTCAAGTGAAAAGCGACGTTTAGTGTAAAAATTTAATCGGCTCCCTTTTGAATGCAAATCTCCAGAATGTTTATACAAAAATTATGTGCATTTCAAGGTACATTCATACTTCTTCACCTCGTCCAATACGGCTATGCAGAGGCTTAAGTGTTTGTTCAAGTGTTTTGCTGCAGAGGAGCCTCTGAGACCTTGATGGCAGAAGGCATTGTTGTGGTGATTTCAGACCTCGAGGCAGGAAGGAAATTGCACATGTGGCATCTTGCGAAAGACAGAAAATAACACTGGCTTTTTCGGAAAACATAAAAGCGGGCTTTTCCTTGGATTCTAAATGGACAAATTAATAGTCATCAGCAAAGGCAAGGAGAGGAAAAGAAAAATGATAGAGAAAGCGAATAACGGAAGAACAGATGTCTTTCTTCTTAACAGGCTTTACTGAAATGCTTTCAAACAATTGCCTTTGGATCAAGAAGAATTCCTGAATGATTTTGCAAAACAAAGTAGAACTGCAAGTGAGAGCAACACTGACAACCGAAGGGGATGTTTCCCAACTCAAATCTAGTAAAACAAAAGGTCGGGGAGGCGGGAGAGGGCAGAGGGGGGGAAGAGGGGCAGGGGGGAAAGCATGACTCTATGAAAGAAAAGAAAGCTGGTTTTAGATGGATGGACGTGGCTGTAAAGATGGGAAAGCACTTTTATTTCTTGGTGTTTCAGTGGTGCGTCTATATTCTCAGTGTTTCACAACCCTAACATTGACTGGTGTGGTTTGTAAGGGCATTTGTGTTTTCATCCTACTGCTGCTATTTTGCATATGAATAGGAGTGTTTTCCTCCAACCTAAGATATCCATAGGCTTGTGTTATTGAACAAAGCCAAGGGACAAAAACAGTCTTCCATTGCTGTACAGTCCACCTAGAGCTGTCTACAGAAACACAGTGCCTTCAGACATATCCCCTCCATGCACCTGAGATGCCTGCACTTCATCTGAACTGCACTGGGCGACCTTCCTACCCATCACGCAGCCTGGTTTTGTTAGGGGCTGTCTGTCATCTACACTTTGCACTCCTGTGAACAGGGATTCACTTCTTTGTTACTTTCTTAAGTCCTTAGCCAGCCCATAAAATCCACGGTCCATCACTACATGTAAAGCATGTGGATTGGTTTTTTTATTTGGGATTTCTGAGTGGGTGATTGTGCAACCTTTGTAAGACTTCCATTTTTGTGCCAAACTGCACATGTTTCCACTGAAGGAAGCAAGGCTGGACCTTGCCTCATGCATGGTTACCTTACTCAGAGCCATTGTGCAAACAGCTCTAATCTAAGAGTGTGGGGCAAAAGCTGCGCTTACCCGTGCAGAAACACCACTAGTAAAGCCAGCGAGTGTCTGAATCACAACCATACAAGCATCTGAGAAAACATCTTTTACTGCAGACCCTTACATTAACTTCCAGTTTCCTTTTGGAGTGGAAGACCATGGGAAGAACCACTTGGAGAAAGGCAGCAGTCAGAGCACCTTTCACAAGGGCAGTCCTTTATCTCACTTGCCTGTTGTCTCCTGCCCACTACACACATGTAAGCATACCACACCATCACACAGGCCTCACGCTGGGAAATACCCAAGAACCCAGCAGTCACCACTGCAGGCTACTGTCAGTTCATGGGGACAATGAAAGTCCCCAATAATGTGCCAAAATGCATGTGTCAGTCCCTAATATCTCAGTTTGGAGTGAAAGAAAATGGAGAGCATCCTGACTCAGGTTGGAAACATTTGCTGCAGTCAAGCATTATTATACAAACTTCCACAAAAACAATGAAAAAGAAATATATTTATTGCCTGTATTCCAGGAACTTGACTGAATAAGCAATGGATGTTGCTTACCATAGGCCAGAGAAAATACTCTGCCAGAATAAGATTTTGTTCATGGTTTAACTACGTTAATTCAAGCGATCCAGACCTGGCACTCAGAGGTTTTAGTTCCACAAACACTTTGGTCTGGCACTGAGGCCAAAAGAATCAGTCCCATTCTCCCATCCTTCTTTTTTTTTCTGACTCAACATTGCCCTCTCCCTTGTTCTGGCATCAGGAGTCCTGTGTCTGTGCAGTGAACCAGAGGGGGGAATGGACCCACGTTTGAGCCAGCCAAGCCTCTTTTCCTGGCATAGCTTTCTCCTGGATGGGTTTCCCTGCCCAGCGCACTGTGCTGATGCATTAAATCCTGCGGTGGCACCAAGGAGGGCATGGCTTAGGGTCAAGGTGGAAATACACACAGGGGCATGAAGAAAGCAGGACTGCTTATTCCAGTGGCAGTTCTCTCTATTAGCTTAACTTGGCTAGAAATGACTGTGGCATCAGACTTATTTTTTCTTGCTGTAGCCTCCCAATTCACTGACCTGTTTTGGAAGCCCATCCTCCACATTGCCATGCTGTAAACGTCTAAGAGGATGTTACTTACGCAGAATATTTATTGAAGTGACTGCATAGAGCTTACACAAAGAAAATATACAGAACATGCAAAGAGTATGCAGCATACATCTACTGCACAGGTTTATAAATGGTTTTAAGTATGTTAAGGCTGAATATCCAAATCTGGAACTCAAAAGGCTGCACTTTACAAACACTGGTGTGTGATCCAGGAGGGGAAATGGACCTAGGTTAGGACTGAATATTTAGTTCTTTCATAATTTATGGCTACCAGTAGATAAAGCAGAACCACTGTTGAAAAAGACTGAGTGAAAAATACATGGCAAAATAATTAATCTGATTTTAACAAACAGTGTAAATAAAGAATATTTGCTTTTCTCAGCTAAATACTGGATAGTCTTTAATAAGGGGGGCGGGGAGGGAAGCAGCAATATTTTTCTGGGATCAAAAAGCAGCAGTTCGGCCACTGGCAAGAATCCCTGTAGAGTACATGGAAGAAAAGTGAGGAATTAGACTGAGGAAAACTGAGGAATTTTAAAAGGCTGCTTTCATTGACTGGAACTTTACTCAATAGACTGCAGCACATTAACACCAAGAGAGTATTTGACATTTTTCTGCATTTCTTAGAACTTTCATATTTCCCAGTACCAGTCAGACTAAATATTAAGTATTTCCTCAGTGATGCTGTTTGCTCTTCAGTGCTTCTTCCTCTGCCCAGACTGATCTGTTGACAATCAGCTACCTAGGCACACACTTGGGTCTATGCATTGCCATTTGAATCTTTCATGATACAGATACTACCAAATGCCATGTTGCAGGTGGCTTCAGGTGAGAACAAGTGTATGGTTTCTCCTCATTAACACCTTTGTTTTCCAGACAATAGGATTTTCCTGGCAGACTTCACTCTGAAGTAGAGACCGAAGGAAAGGAGCACAATGACACTTGCACCTCCCAAGCTTTCTCTTCCTCCTGTCTCCTACTCTTCCCACATCTCTTTCTTTTTCTCTTTCAGCCCATGGCTTACTGAACTCCCCTCTTCCAACGTGGTTTTCTACTTTTTCTTCTTCTTCTGGAAACATGACCCACCTTACACCCCGAGTCTCTGCCCTGGTTCTTATGAAGACTCATCCTACAACACCCTCCTGGAGAGTGGATCCGTGACATGGTTGGCAGACAAGCAAAGGCACCCACTTACAGTCAATACCCATCATGCTGATGAGGTAAAGGACTGTTCAGGATACATCTTACAGATTCAAAGGTGTAAGATTGAAGGGGATAAGGGTCAGAAGAGAGGCAATGAAGGCAGGCCACATGGCTAGAACACCACAGAGCAGCAAACCAATGTTGCAAACGGTACACAAGCATCAGCATCTAATGATTCTGGTACTACTTGATACCACGTATGGTCAGAGCTGCAGCATGCAGTTCTGAAAACAGGGGAGGAGGGGGAAGAATTGTTCCTATTGTTTGGGATTTTTACTGTCTTATGGTTTTTATTTTCCCTTGTAGTGAGCAAGTAGAGTGGTTACTGTATAACATAAGGCTGACTATTAACTGACAATTAGGCACATTAAATCTGCTTTTTGTCCCCTCAGGCAGTGGCCCCTAACTGTTGTCTCAGAAACAACATGTTGAGCACCAGATTCCTCAGCATCACTTGCAGCCATCAGGGAAAGCGGAGTACAGCATCAGACATCACTTGTGGTGCATTACTTCTTCAGTACATTACCACAGGATAGTGGAAGTTGAGGTTCTCTGCTTGGGATTAGCCACTGGCCAAAAGGCATCAGAAAAGAGAAAACAACTGAAGATGGAAGAGGAATTGGATGATGGCAACAATCTTGTCCAGCACCTGAAAGCTCATCTTTTCACTGCAACAAAGAAGAAGACTGGGCAATTCTTTGCTTTCAGTGTCTTCCACAAACTCCTTGGTTAGGTTTATGAGCAGATAAATATAATCTCTGCATTACATATGGGCTCCTGGTGCCATGCTGCATTTCATGGGGTAGCTATGAAAGCTGTGTCTTTCTTTATAACAAAAAAAAAGAAAGATAAAAAAAACACCAAACAAAAAAAGTCTGGAAACATGAGAAAGTAATTCAGATCACACAGAGCTATTCACCTGGTTTGGAATGATTGTTTTCTTCAGTTTAAAAAGAATTATTTAAAACGTTCTGAAGTTCAAACTGACCCCACACATCTATTTATGTTTTAAGTTGGAGCATAAAAGGAAATTATTCATGAAATACTAGTTAGGTTGCAATGTACTGCTGATCCATAGCCACAGATATAGGAAATTCCCACCGATAACTCTGAAGGTGTTTCCCTCCTTACATTCAAGTGTAATAATGATGATGGAAAGAGGCTGCCTGCACCTCTGGTGTAAAAGGCAGCAGCAGTAATGCTTATTCAGCAGAAACGAAGGGATGTCCAAGCAAAGAAGACAGGTACACAAGCTAACTTTGCAGATAATCCTGGTCAGCCAGACTTAAAGTGAAGCACGCATTTATGGATGGTATTGTAAGCGTGCATGTGCCCGACACTCTCCAGATTTGGATTATAAAGGTTACATACAGATAAATTAATCCTCTTCACTGCACAACCTGATTGTGGCTAAGAGAGAGATGATCTATCTTAAGGGATCTTATCTCTGAATCCCTGCTCTGCATTCAGGAACTCTCCCCAGGCAGGGCTAACAATCTTGCATAAATCTCATCCTTTACATGGAAGAGAAGGAGAAATACCTTTACTGGCCTCTTGCAGCTATCTCCATTGGTTCAATGTCTCTCTTCTCAAGTGTAATGGGCTCCCTCGGGTTCACCCTAGTACACTGACAATGTGCTGTCCTTCCTACTGAGTAACTTTTTAATACCCCGCAAGCTCCACCTGTCTCTTAGTTGTGCTGCAAGTCAAGTACCTGCAGCAGCACAGCTTGCCTTACAAGTTGCCAAGGCTACCCCAAAAATTCTTCCCTCCTCTTCTCTGCTTCATGTATCCTTTTCTTGGTACGCAAATGTCAGCAGTTGTAGCCTAATGTAGGGAGGCATCTGGCAGTGATGGCTGCCACAAAGGAGGAGGCTGTTGCCGGAGATGCTCTGCCAGCAGCGTTATGCAGACTCCCCTTCTCAATTCACATTTTCTTGGCACCTACACCCCTGTCTGACTGACTTTTAAATGGGCAAAGAGTCAATCCAACAGATGGGCTGAGTGGCAGGCAACCAAGACACTATGAATGTACATTGTCTGGGTGTGGAGAGTCAAATTGCCAGTCAGGAATATCCAAGTAGCTGCCCGTCACACAGCTATGTGACGACAGCGCAGAGATATGCTGTGAATAGCCAAGTTTGCATGTCTTCTGTAACAGCAGCATTCATAGACAGAAAAAGTACAGTAAAGTGGTGTTGCAGCTGACCAACGCTTGAGAGGAATCCAAGAAGGAATTGTGATGGAGAGGCGAGTCCTGCGGAAGAACAACTTTCCTCTCACAAAGAATCTGGGGCCGTCCCCCATTGCAATACCTTCTGGCATAACAGCAGAAGATTTGAACACAGGGCAAGGAAAGCTGCAGAGAAAGTTTCTCTTTTGTCTCTCAGGAGCCCTTTAAAATTAGTACAAAAAAATCAAACACATTAAATGTTTTTGCTAAACAGCTCAACAGGCTTTGTACAGTTTGTGGTGGCCCCTGCATGTGTGGTGTGAGCAGACTAGCCTAGCAAGTCTAGTTACCAAGGAAACAGGTTTTAAACTTGAAACATAGGTAGTCAGGATGACTTTTTTGGAACGTGTTTCTTTTCTGAGGAGGGAATGTGGAAGCTGGCTCTCAAAATCCTCCTTGCTGTGGTCGCAGGGCCGGTGGAATATGCTGTTGCATTGCTGACCCTGACTCACTGGTCGACGAGAAAAGGAAACAGAATCTGTAACAAAAGATCATTATGCAGCATTGACTTATGATTTATCGTGAAATAAAGCAAATGGGGTTTTAATTACACAAGGACTTCCGTTCTTTGAAGGAGCTAATCAATCACATTTTTGCTGTCCTGAAATGAGATTTTTTTTTTTTTTTTTTCTAACATAAATCTTTTAAGTCGCAGCACTACGGCTTTATAGGAAGAGGAAATTGATATCAGCCATTCCTGGACAGAGTGGCACTGAACATAAAGTCTCTTTCTTCCAGAATGTACTCATTAGTTCCTTCTCTCAATCTGACTTTGAATGCACTTGATTAAATTATTAAAAAAATTTCATCCCAAAATGACAGTTTGTAGGACAAACTTAATTAAGCTCTGGGATTGAGGAATGGAAAAGTATGTGCTATGCTTCTCGTTTTGTGTGAACTCCAGTGCTTAAGTAACTGCATGAGGGCCATTGTAAGACCCTGCAATATGTCAGGCATGATTCCCCTCCACCTGATATGAGGGCTCTCCAAGGCCAGGCAGGGCAGGTACTGTCACTGATGCCCGCACTTCCCCAGCCACCACTCCCTTCCCTAGAAACACCAACTCTACCTGCACTGAGCAGAGTCATTTGTTAGCATCTTCTTATTTCACAGAGAATACACAAACCTGTCACAGAGAGCTTGGAAAATCATTTGGTGCATGTAACAAAAAGGGAAGGAATTCTACTAACTTCACTGTCATCTCATCATTTATAAATACCAAAAAAAGAGTTACACCCTCTGTAGGCTAGTGCAGGGAAAGTTGTGAAATTATAACTTTCTTGCCACTTTGATCAGACTGTCTAGACCATCAAAAACTTGAATCTGATTTCTCTGCAAAAATAGCACCATAGTTTTTGGCAGGAGTGTAATATTAATGCAGCTTGAGATCTTCAGCATTGTTTCTTTTAAATTTCTCAGGTTATCTTATCCTGGCAGTTTAGAAATACAGGGCTTCATTTGCTAATGTTCACAGTGCATCTAGTCTTTTAGCAGGGCCATCGGTGCTAGCAGCGGTGGATATAGCACATAAATACACCCTTTTAAACAAATCCAGAGAGAAAACTACAGCAAGCTTAATATGATGCTCAGTCATAACTAAGCAGTTCCATTGACTTCAGTGAGGCTGCATAAAAATAACTGCTAGCAAAACTTGGCTCAGAAACTTAATAAAAAGATGAAAAGGAATCCTTAAACCACAAACAGTATGTGGTTCATTTTGCAAACAATTGCTTAACTCACCAATCTATCGATGATAAAAACAAACCTCCCCCACTCCTCAGTCAACAACAACTAAAAAGGACTAGGAAAGCAAAACTGCCAGCGACACACAAATAAACTAGAACAGGAAAAACATATTAATGAATCTTCTTCTAAGAGGTAAACAAAATGCTGGCTTCTCGCCAAGGAGGCATGCATCAAAATCAAGCAGGGGACCCCAGAAAGCGCAGCAAAGCAGCCGATAAAGCCTCTTTAGTGCTGCAAATGAGGCGGACACAATATCTGAGCGATGGCTGCGCCACACACACAGTGGAGGGGCGAGCGGAGGGGCCAGTGGTCCTCTGGGGAAGCTGTGTGTGCGGCCTGGCCAGGGGCTGCTTGCCTCCTGCAGCCGCCTTTGAGGAAGGGGCTGAAAAGCCGAGGGTCCCGCTCTGGCCACCTCAGTGGGGAGAGCACAATGTCAGGAAGAATCGGCTGAGGTTGATGTTTTGTGGCATTCCCCACTGGTGCAGCTGGCTGGATTGGGAGCAGATCCCAGCAGACGATGTATCCATTCCCTTAGCTGTCCCCATCCCATCCATTTCTACCCTGCTTCTGTACCCACCACCCTAAAGGCTACGGTGTTTGCTGGATAATGATGCACAGCACTCTGTGCTTAGATGGAGGGGTTTCTTATTTCTTCCCTTGAAAGGCTCCCGAAAAACCTGAAATGCAAAAGGAAATGTGAAAAGTCTCACTTTTCTTTTCCTTCAGTCAGTCATCTTCCAGAGCTGCCCTGCAGATTAATGCCGTGAGACAGGGGCTCAAAAAGAGCTTTGCAGAGCCCTCACCCTCACTGTGTTTCAGTCACACGGATTAATGTGACAAGTTAAATGGATGCACTAAGAGGGGTGCACAGACAACGGTTCAGGCTCTGAGGCAGGAAGATGAAGTCTTTGGTGGCTGACAGAAGTTGGTGGTCTGTTTGAAATTTCTCTTTTCATTCAAGGGACAATAGATTTTCATCTTTGTGGCTCTTCTGTGCTAGAGGACAAGTAAAAAACTTACCCACTCATCAGCAAAACAAACCAAGCAGACAACATCCTCCAAATACATGTTGATTGGTACACTGTCAAGCTATATTTGAATGTACACAAAACATCGTAGTAACAAGTATAATTAGGTCTTTATCACAGTATCCACTGATAAAAACAGAGTTCTGCTTCTGCAGAAGAGGACAACCAAAGTGTTTCGCTGACCAGCGTGGGAGAACTTCACCCACAGAGCAGTGATGCACCTCACACATCAAGAAAGTACATTGCTGCTTTACACATCAAACTGAGGACAATCACAGTGTAAAATGACAGGTTTGCTGGAGCTTATAATTTGGCACAGGACAGGCAGTTCAATGGCTGGAGAGTGTAAAGGCAAGTCCAAACACAAATGAGGTTCTTCTGACCATGACCCCTGGATGTTTCTCCTAATCTGCCTGTCTGCAAATGAAGAGCGAAGATCACAGATATAACCTGGCAATGCAGTTCTCCACATACATCATGTAACAAGTGTGCTTGTTAAACAAGAAAACAAGAAAAGAGCAGGTTTCCAAAATGAAAATGATGCTGTCTTAAATTTCTTTGCAGTGCTGTTTTTCTGGTTTTGAAGGCATTGGACTACAGCTTCTCAATTGGAAATCTCATTTTCTTTATTCCTTTAGAACAGAAGAATACTGGTGTCTGTTACCTTTTGAGAAAAATACAAAGTCAATAAAGTAATGAAATGTTTATATTGTCCAAGTATTTCCTGTGAAATAGTAAAACTATTATTTGGCTAAAATAATATAGAATCCAGCACTGTGATATTAATCATGCTGCATCAAAGGAAGAGAAGGAACATACTATTCCCATTTGTCAATCTGTTACTAAGAAAAGACTCTACTCGAAGTAGAAACACTTCAATATTTGTTCTTTAGATAAATAAGATTAAATTTTAACCTTTACTCTTCTGAAACCCTTAGAGAAACATTCATTTATCTGCAGCTGAAATTAATATTGGATTGCTTTATTGATTCATTGGCTAAAGGCACAGACCAGCCGTGAAAATTCCTCTCTGCTTGCTTTGACACATTGAGCAGAAACAAAACAAAACAAAAAAGTCATTTAAAAGCAGTATAGCCTTGAGAAAACGGGCAGGCATTGTGAGGTTTGGCATTCTAGGGGGGAAAAAAAAAAAAAGAGTTCTTTGTGTATCTCTCTTAAGAATCAAGATATTTATATGGATCAGATTGATAGACATGATAAATAACTGACTATAATTACATTTCTTGAGGTACTGCTCAAAGGCAATCTTATACCACTACACAGAAAAGCCTTCAGAGGACATGAGGTTTGAAAAACAAACTATCAAAAACAGATAAACAACCTCCCAAACTGAGTCAGAGCTTTAAGTGCAGTAAATCACCATGAATGCAATGGTGGCATATTCCTAATCTGCAGCCACTGAGACTGGGGCCCCAGGGTTTATCTTTGTGCAACAGCTTGTGATATTTAGACTGCAAATTGGCAGCAGTAAAAGGGCAATCGGTGGGTATATTGTAGGTGAGCTGGGTGACCCTGCTAAGGGCGAGCTCGGTGTGAACTTACTTCCCAGTCTCTGTGTTTACACCCTGATCCCATGGCAAGCGGGAGATAATTTGAGGTAACTACTGCTCCACAGGGAAGGGGTAAAACACCTCACAGTTACCTCTGGATCAGATTAAGTAAAATACTAGATATGGTGGTGTAGTTGCTGTCTCTTATTTCTCCCCTGTCTTCATAGCTTGTTTAAGCATACACACATTTACATGAACCATGACAGCTTCACCATGGTTTATCGCACTGCTGAAGTAATGGCATAATACAACCCCCCCTGCACTTTCTGGTCCTTTTGTAGGATGGCCATACTTGTCAGAAATGTTTGATGAGAAGAGGATGCTTTGTCATGCCAACCAGTTTCACCCCTAATGCCCAAGGAACAGTGGGAGCCCTGCGCAAAGACCCTGCTCTGCCCTGAGCCTCCTCAGCAGGGGGGAGTTGCCAGTCTTCTGTAGTATGCGGGGTGGGATGGTTCCTCTCCTGATACATGGAAACCATTCCTGTCTTCTGATACAAAATGATACTGCCTGCAACTGGCAGGGAAGTCAATCATGGTGTTGCTTTGTTTTTTGGATTCATCGTGTTGAATAAGGTTAGTCTGCAGTTAGATAAGAGCACACTTGAACAAATGATCTGAGTTTGAATTGAGAGTAACTAGTCTCATCAGTTCCTTTCCCTTCAACATCTGCATCTAAATCAGGTCAACTGCTAGTAAAGGACCAGTGTTACAGAATTTCGCCCCCCAGGAGTAACTGCACTGTCAAATAGGGTCATCATATATTGTAAGTACCACAAATTTAGACGATGCCTTGGAGACCTCCATAGGGCATAGCAAGCAGATCTCTCCACAATCACTTAGTGTACAAATTTGTCCAAAGAGCCATTACGCCTGGGTGAAAGGAAACTTTTTCAAGTAATTGGAAGCATCTATTAACTCTACTTTTTTAAGGTCAGACTTTTCACACAGAAGTATTCTAGTATTCTAGTGGAGATTTAGTAAATTCACCCCTTTATACACAAATTTCATATTTTGATCTGATATTTTGAATTAAGGGTACACCTCGGTTGACTTCTTCGGGTAAAATCTATGTCATGTTATAAGATCTAAGTCTGGGCCCTTTTGCTTGGGCAAAAATTTCCATGCCAGAGTTTGTCTGAGGTAGAATGGTAGGCCTGGATGATCACCTCTGCAATACAACTTCCTCAGGCTAATGACTGAATGGAGAAGTAATAACGGCATTGTTGGGTACACCCACATTTTCAGACAAGATCCTTACTTAATGAGAAGGAAAATTATTTTGAGGAGCAGTAGCAGAAAATTCAAAGGTTGAGACAGAATAATACATTAATGTTTAATTTCTTTCAAGTGTGGGTGTTCAATTTGACTGGTCCATCTGCAGCAAGCATGTTTCCAAGTAAGGGAATCTTGGCCCCCTATTTAGCCCCTCCTCGTATTCATATTAATGGCTCTTTAAAGGCATGTCTAATTTCATCTTCTGCCTCCTGCATTTACAATATGTAAACATAGCCCGATGTTTATATCCTGTTCCTTGTGGAATAGTGGCTAGTATTTTGGCACTAGCGCTCCTCACCTTCTAGCCATACCTTCTACATTCGGTTTAGCACTTCCTGGTGCATTTTTCTGATTGTATTACTTATTTTAAGCAGAGTGGGAAGGAGAAGCTGGAAAAAGACCCTGTAAAGAAATATCGAAGATCAAGGAGACTTTTCAAAAACTTTGTCAGCCACATGTTCAACACATGACACTGTGTTGCCTAACAATGTGTTAAAAAATTGTGAGGCCACGGCTCATATGAAGCAATGTTATGTGTCATATCCATCCCACAGGCCACAGTTTCCTATACCTACCTCGAACATTGTAAAACAGGTTTAGTTTGATATCTAGATTAGACACATCACAATAATAAAGAAAAGATAATAATGATAAAAAAACCCAACCAAACAAACAAGAAAAAACCCCACACAATCCCCCCCAAAAAACAAAACAAAACAACCAACCCCCCCCCCAACAAAAAAACCCCAAACAACAATGAAAAAACCAAAACAAAACAAAGAGAAAACTCAAACAAACAAAAAAACCCAAACAAGCAGGGATCTTTATTTTCGAAAGTAAACAGTGACATTTTCTCTCTGCAAAATTCTGGTAGATTATTGAGACATTTAGGAGTCTTAAATCCTGTTTGCAGAAGTCAGATCACCACTAAATGTCACAAACTGTACCCTTATGTAAGAAATATATATCATTAACTGTAAATTAAATATTTCATCACCCTAAAAAGCAAAATCCCCACTCATTAATGCAGACTCTTTTAGAGACTCTTGTCCCTCAGGAAAAGCCAGGTGCAGGTCAGGTGAGTCTTGTAGTGCCTCTTGATGTCTCTGAAATAGCTGGTTGAAGTTCCTCAATGTGGAAAAGTCATCTGGGAATGACTGAAGCATTAGTAATGTACTGAAAGATTTGCCTCCTACAGAGCATGAAGGCTTGTATCTCTGGCCAAATCCGTTCCCTTTGCAATATTCAGCAGTGGCTCTCCCAAGAGTAGACTCAGGTTGCACTTCCTCACTCACAATATTCACAAATGAGTTCAAAATTTGCATAGCAAAGACCTAAACCCTTTCTTCTTCCCATTATCTTCAAGAACAGAAAGCAAGTTCAATGGTAGGAACACGTCCTGAAGAAGGCAATTTGCTTATGCCATGCTCATCATTAAAAGGCTACTGAAACCCACATAACCCTTCACCTTTTATAGTGGTCTCAAGGGCCACTCTGAACTGGAGAATTTGGGAATGCTTTGAAGCTCCAGGGCACAGGTAAGTGCTCAAGATAACCTCATTCAATGTTGGTGTGACACCTGGACATATATCAACCCTCCCCTGAATCCTGTACCACAAAAAGTAAACCAAGGTTCTCAAGGAGGCTGGAAACCATGGACTGCTTTCACATCCTCGAGAAGGACAGTCACTGGACAAGGACTTAAAAGCACCACTCTGAGGTCAGTGCACGTGTTGCTCTGTTTGGAAGTACATCACACATCACATGTGGAAGTACACCTACATCACACAAAATTGTGCTGTGGGTGGGCTGAGAATCCAAAGGTTTCCTTTATGCTCTGATTATCAGAAATTGAACCCACCAGAGAATCTGTCAATGGATTTCCATATGTCTTATCAAAAGCTTTCTTCTTCTATGGTTTTGTGAGGTACCACTCACATACTGTTGACTTTTGGATAGTTATCTCTCTCAAGAGCAATTTCAAAGACTAAAGCAATTGTCCTTTCTTTTCAAGGATGTAGGTACCAAAAGAGATGCCACTCAGATACTCCTCAGCTTAAGCTAAGGAGATCTCTGCAGGACTCTGCTGTGAAATGGAGAGCAAGCTTTTTGTGAACCTACTGTTGTCATACCCTGCCAGCCACCACCACATCCATGCCATGAGTCAGTGACCCTCACACAGATCATTTACTTTGGTGCAAAGACCACTGAAACAGGGTCATATACACAAGTATAAGGGACATTCCTACTGACCAGGTGCAGAGCACTACAGTGATCCCATGGTGTCTATGATTGTGCCCCACAGCCCCTGCACACAAGCCAGCAGATGAAGGTACCTACATAGAGCATTAGGTTCTCATTCACCTTGTAGCAGTGTGACCACACAGCATGTATAGGAAAAGTCATCTCCCACTAAACAGGTTTTCAGGAGGCCTCCCATATCTTCCACTCACTTTTAAAACTGAAAATAAAAGCTAAGACAAATTCTTCTTCTAATTATTTGCTCAAATACATAAAACTTCACCTTTATAATACAGATCTTTTTATTCTTAAATAAGATTTTATGTGATTTCATTATTTTTTGTGAGTGTTATAAGTGTTAAAAGGAAAGCAGATAAGTGCATGCAGAGCAGTAAGATTTATTCAGAGAAAGTGATTTTATATAAACAACCAGAAAAACTACCCCACTCCTACAGAAAACAGGCACACAAATACTTTACTCCTTTCATAAATAATGTATTTTATTGCATATGGCTATTAAGGAGAGCATCCATGATCAATACAGACTAAATACAATACACTACTCTAGTTCCATTTATTCTGGTCTCCAGCAGCATCACATTTATCCTTATATACAGTGTGTACATTGGAAGACACAGCAAGATAAGTTAAGTCTCTTGTCATATCACAATAGCAAGAAATATATTTAACATCTTGATATCCAGAAACAATACGTACCCAAAAAGAAAACACTGCTTAATAACTGTTAAGGTTATATAGCAAAAAATATTTTAAATTTAAGGTAAGTCAGGCAAAATGTACAAAGACCCAATATACATTGTGAAGTTTTAGCAAACATAACATTTATACATTTTGGTTCCATTCTGTAAACTAAATCAAGAATGTAAGTATTGCATATGCCTTTGTGAAATATACAGGATAGAGAAGAATTGACTATACTGTCAAGTTTTTGTTTTGAAGTTGCTGTGTGCATTTTAGCCATTTGTTTTAGTGGCATGGTTTCTTAATTGGTACAGAGGGCTACTTCAAAACAGAAGTTCAAAACATTGAATTCAGCAGGTACCACACTCAGTGCTATGGGGGCATCCTGGCAGAAAATGTCAAAAGGTATTTGTGGGGGTTTTTTCAGTTCCAGACTCAAACAAGCAGCATTTTAGAATGTCTTAGAACCATTTATAGTATTATCATTTTTTAAAAAACAAACAAACAAACAAATCAACAAACATAAACAAAACAACTCAAACAGGTAAGAATAGATATTTAAATTGATTTTAGATCAAATATTGTATGAGCCTATGCATTGCTGTGATTTAAGACCCCAAAATTACACTGAAAAATACGGTGTGCCATGGGGTAGGGAAGTAATTAGTTTACATTCATCTTTGTCTTGTAATACAATCCTCAGTTCTAAAAATTCAGCATGTAAGCAGGAAGAGCGCATTGCAATTCGTTATTTTTATAAGACATTGACTCTCGTCTTCCTCAGGAAAAAAATCCCAGAAGATAATGCATTGATAATAGTGAAATACAGGTTCCACCTAGCACAATGATTTAAAAAAAAAAGAAAAAGGAAAAAAAAAAAAAAAGTCTCACATAACACACATAACTTAGTAATACTTAGATGTCTATCAATCAGAGCAGGCACTGGGGAGGTACCCTTAAATGTATGCAAACTCTTTTAAACAAATTTATCAAAGGAGAAAGAAGGTGGCATGACATTCTGCTAGTCTGGTGCAACATGACATTTGTGACAGTAGCCACCATATCACTTGGATTTTCAGGCTACTGGAAATGTGATGCACAGGTAGCCTTGAAAAGAACTCAGGGTAAGTGACTGCAATGATTCTTCTTCCCTGTAATGATGCCTGCAGCTGCAATGGTGCTTTCCTGGTAAAAGGCAAATATCAGGATTTTCTAGATGGCAAGATAATACTGTGTTAATATTAACGCTAGAATCTGCCCAATACCCATTATCTTCCCTGCATTCCTAGCATGCCTATGTGGATTTTTGGTTACAAGAAACTGCAGCTAAGAACAGGGTTAGCTGACAAAAGAGAGCTTGTAAATAGAAGAAAAGGCTTTTGCAATCTGAAGTACCTACATAAACACCTACATAGAGAGGATTAAACAAGTGTGTCAAAGGTACAGAGAGATACCCCCAATACAGTTTGATGTTTTTAACTTACGTTGCTTCAGTTACACATTTTATATTTGTTAACTACTCTGAATCCTCTGTTCAAGTCTGATTCACAGAGTTCCATCCCATTTTTTGACTTTTCGGTGCCCTGGTTAGGCTTTGTCTGAGAAGTAAACCCTGCGGCTAGCAATTCACAACCCAGCAGCAGCAGCTGTACACGTTGCAAGTCCAGTAAGGCTGACGACCGTTCTTGAGAGAGACTCAGCATAGAGATAAAGGAGGTCCTGTCAGACACCAACACTGCAAATCCGGCTTTACTTTGAACTGAGGTAGTACTGTGGTAGGCTTGAAATTATGCCAGTAAATACCAGATCCTACTGCTTCAGCAGGTGTTACAGAATCCCCTAATATGCCGAAAAATAAATACAGTTTGTCTTTGCAGAAAAAGGAAATGAAGGCATTGGCCATTAGTAAAAGAGGCCGGCAGAAAGGTTCCTACGATCTTAAAGAGCATCTCCAACTTCTGTCGAAACAGCAGCAAAGTGATACCGTAGATGCCACGGACAGGTAATGAGTTAGGCAGGTTGCTTTCCCTTCCTCCCAGATTTGTTGCACAGTTTAGTCCACAGCAGTTATGCAACTGTCCGGACCAACAATAACAACTACAACAAAAAGTAAACCTTAAGCAGCTTCAGTTACCAAAAAACCCCCAACAAAACACCCCAAAAACAAAACCTAAAAAAAAAAAACGAAAAAAAAAGTATATGCTGAGCAGCTTCTTTGAATGTTGTACTCTGTTGTTTGAGGTCATGGTGAGAAAACTAACTCCTTCACTCTGAAAAGAAAAATGAAAGTCAGTCAATAAAACCTGCAAAGAAAATAATCATATTTATGATTTACACAACACAAAACAAATACCATAGACAGATTATCCAGAATGGGTTTTCATGAAAAAAAAAGAAAAGAAGAAAAGCTACTCAATAACTACTTCTATATGTGTATATACTATAGGGTATTGCAGAGGCATCAAGGGGAGTACTCCCCTGTCCAATACCATCACCTTTTTTTGGAACTTTTCAGCTGTGGCTCTTCAGACCAGCAAACCATGGGAGATAGAACAGGCTAGAAAACCTGACACAGAATGCCCCCAGTTCAAGATGTGACCATCACTGTTTGCATCAGTGGAAAATAAAAGGAGTTGCAGAAAGTAGGTACAAACTCAACTGTTTTTTCAGTCAGCTGTATGCTACCAAAAGCTGTGCATTTCCAGACAGTAAAAACAAGTTTCTTGAGACTATACTGTCTTTACGAAGAGTCTTCTAAAAACATAAGCAAAGTACAGAAAGAACATTCTTCTAGCTTTGTTATTTGATTTACTAAATAACTGTTATTCCAGATATAAAAAACTGCGTACGTATGCAAATGGAAGGAATCTTCCCCAAATTACTGACTATAAAATTGCTTCAAAAAGTCAAGGTGAACTATGCAGTAAAATATAAACTGATTACAAAGTGACCCATTGTATTTTAAAGAATGCAGCTGACTCCTTTTGTGTTTTTTCACTGTGAAGAATTAATGGATAGTATGTGCCACCACCATAAAGGCACATTATTATATTTGCTCCCAACATTAAGATGATTTGTTAATGTGTTCACTAAAAAAAAAAGTCAAAACTCCCTTTGTATATTGCTTATTTTGTAGATTTTTCCTGTTTGCTATAATATTTGGAAAGCAGCAATGAACAAACAGTAGTGATTAAGACACCGAAACACAGTAAATTCTACATGAGAAAACATTGACACCTCATTTCAAAAAGTGCCGACCACACGGTAAATCCCGACACAACATCAGGGTACAACACTACGTTCATGCTGAGTGCTATTAATAGCATCTAATTAATTTAGTAATTTATAGACATTTTATTGGTTTATGTTGTTGTTCCCAAGTTTAAGAGTCCAATGAAAATTTTCCTTGGAAGATGTATTACACAAATTTTCCTAAAAACTGAAGTTCTTTGGACCATTTTGGGAACTAACATTGCTACTTAAAAAGACAGAATCAATTAATTTTGATTGCATTGATAAAAGAAGTCAGCATTCCTGTGTATTTTTAATTCCTTTGGGACCATAAAGCTAAAACAAATTATATATGAAACCTAGATGTCCAAGTAAGCATAGTGCCCATCTGCAAATTTCAATCCATATAACCTCTGATAAACCAATACAAAGGATTTTCCTTCAAGTCTACACAAAAACAAAGGTTGACATATCTTGGCATAGATGTGAGAATTTCTAAATTGCTATTGAATCTCTCAGAGCTAAAGTTTACTTAAGGAATTAGTCCTGCTGGAATCAATTGGAGACAGTATATGATCAGATACTTAGAATATTACTTAGGATTTTATTTCCCGACACAGCTTGAGATGAATTAATAGCTTGCCAAGACCAAGAGGAAAGCATCTCGTTGCCCCTTTCCATTGGCATTTATTTGCTGACATTTTTCTGATCAGAAATGAATTCAAATCTACCCATTCAATCTTCAGAAAATGAGCTTTGTTGTTTGGGCTGGGAAGGTGTATCAAATGAAGAACTTGAACTGTCTTGTGACACAATCAAGGGAGCCCCAAAAGTGCCTTCACCAACCTGTGTGGGAGAACATGTGGCAGGATGGATGGCCCTCAGAAGGTAGGAAAAGCTACTGAACAAACCCCTTATGTTTGGAATTTTGTTGAGAGAAGCGGGATAAACACATCATACAGGAAAACAAGTGAGTGTTTAAAGGTACATGCTGACTCTGCATTACTGCTTTCCTCCTCCAAAGGGAAACCAACCTGACAACTAAATTTAGGTTCCCAAAACTGGCTGCATGAAAGCGAAAGCCAAACAAAGTTAAAAAAAAATCAAATATAAATAATCATGCATTCAGATAGGGAGATCAGAGGAAGACACTTCTGTACACGCAAAGAACACACGTATGTTTCCAGGAGTATGTCAGCCTAGGGCGGTCATCAGGGAGGATTACTAGCAACTGAGTAAACCTGCCGTTGTTCTGACAGCGCAACAGGTACTTTCCAGACAGAATTAAACTGGAGCAGGTGAAGGGGCCAACGCTTCAGAACACTTCCAACCTTTGTTCATAGGGGGTTTTTTGTACGTGGATGATGGGACTGTGGGAACAAGCCTAAAAGCCTATGATGCAATAAACTTGTCATCCAATGAGTCTGTAATGCTGAGCTATAACTCAAAGACTAACCTAAATGTAGCCTTCAGTAATGAAATAATTTCCTCTGACTTCAGTAAGCTTTGAATCAGGTTTTGAATAAGCTTCAAATCAAGAAATAACTACTGCTACCACTTGATCCACATATGATCCACTTGATCCAAGCAATTTTAGCTTCAGAAGAAGCCTACTAGCAAGAAATAATTTGCAAGTCCCAGGCTAAAATTAAAAAAAAAAAAAAAAAAAAAAAAAAGAAAAGTTACATGAATATCACTGTTGATTTTACTTCAGTGACTAGCATCTTTTACTTTTTTTAAGTCTCAGGTCAACATTCCACTAACACTGCAAGTCACACCAGTGTGCATTGCCCAGGAACTAAACAAAATTCCTACAAGACATGAATGTATTCTCTGATAACCTCCTTCCCCATGGGCACACACAAACCAAAATACAAAGTCCAGCACCATGTCAATAATGAAGTTTCATCTTGGTTTTGGTCTTCAGTAACAAAAGTATCCATAATCACTGCTGAGTTTCCAAAACCACTCAGTCATCTGATTCTACTAGTATTTCTTGGGGAATAAATCAGATAATAAACACACACACAAATTACTAGGAAACTACCAAATATTCAGACTTGTTAAATATACTGTGGTGAGTACACAATGGTTAGTCAATTAAAGCAGATCTGGTCTGCTTATTGATTTTCAAAGTCAGTAAGCAATGAATAGAAATTTTCTTAATTCCTAAAAATAATTCTCATCTGCTAACAGACACATAGACAGAAACAGCTATTCATGTGGCTCGTGGCAAAACACATTGCTGGTTATTCATAACCAGTAAATTTATTCTACTGGCAGCGTGAGTGCCAGAGTGGGTCAGGCACTGGACGCAGAACCCCCAGCTTCACTACGGGCTTCTGCCGTGACTCCAGGCACATTGCTCAGTGGCTTTGTCCCTTTGTTTCCCCTCCCCATGCTGCCTGCCAAATCTATTAAGGCTCTGATCCCACTAACTAACTTTTCCTGGAAGAGTTATCCTATTGATACAACCAAATCTGGAGGTTAGTAACACATAACGTCTGCAGGAATCAGGCCAGGCCATTAGATGGTGCAGCCCAAGGAACCACCGGGAGATGTCTTTGGCCCCCTCAACACCCAGGACAAGACGCGTGGCCCTAGGTGAGACAGCTGGCTGGCTGGAAAAGGCAAGTTTCCAAGTGTCCCCCTCACTAGCAAGCTGCAGTGCCCTTCCTACTGCCTTCCTCCAGCACCATGCAGTGCACCCAGCTGGGCACCCAGTAGGATATGGTCTCACAGGCACCTGCACAGGCTGTACCCTGGCACCTCAGCAGCATGTTCCCTACGCCCAGAACAGTCAGTGGCAGCAGCAAGCAGAGAAGGGAGGTGGGCGGCAGGGGCTGAGGGTAGGGAGGGACAGCATGGGTCCCGATGGCTATAAACCCATGCCGATCTGGCACCAACAGCCATGGGAGATGGTCTGAACGGAGGGCTGCTTTACAGGAAGGACTGTAGGATGCACGTGCACATATTGTAAGGTCAAAAATTTGGCCAAGCATCCCAATGTGAACGCCAGGATGCTGCTGGGAAGGTGCAGAGGAGAAGCCAAATCCTGACCTGGCTCTCATTAAGCAACTTAATGAATACTATACTTAATATTAGCATCCAGCTAACCCTGCTAAAGATAACAGAACAACTCACATGCTAAGCTATGGCTCTCCATAAGTAATTCCAGGGAATCTGAGCTCTGCTCAGTGGGACAACTCAACTCAAATAAAGTCAAGCTCAGCCATCGTCACAGGAAAAGGTTTCAATCAGAACTTCAACATTTGCCCTACAAACACACTGCAGGAAAACATAAAGTAGTATGCTCTAACAGTTTACAAAGCCCATGAATAATATCCATCCAAAGTAAAATGTTTCCACATTTGGTGGGAAAAACAAGTTAAACCATTAAATTAAAAAGCCATGCTGTTATTATTTTTTTAAACAAGTCATGGTTGATCATAATTGGAGACATGCTGCCCCAAGTAACTAGGCTCTTTTGGCACGTTATTCCACTAAGAAACAGAACAGAATGTTATTTAGATATGTCCTTGTTGTTTTATGAATTTAGAAAAGTGAGCATCAGGCCAACATAGATTCTTCATGACCAGTAATAAAAAAACCCCAAACAAACCAAAACAAAAACACTGAATTTATTTAAAGTAGTAAAGTAGGGATTTTGCATCCACAGTTACCTGTATTAAAATGAGCTGTATAGTCCTTCTAACTCTTGTGTCAAATAGTTAAAAATTATAACACCTTGAATTGCATTAAGATAACCATAGGGAAAGATATTACCTTCTAAAGTGGGCAACAAAAAACTAGATTATGTGACAAAAGATGCTGTGTGTCAGCACCTGCAAGTTTTTGGTTTGGTTTGGTTTGGTTTTTTTATGTCCTAGCATACACATGAGAGGCTAAAATGTTCATCTGATGGCATGGACAAGTCTCCACGATTTATACTGAGCATCAACTTTTGTCCAAAGGTATTAAAAACCCAAGTAATCTGTATTTGATTCCATATATTTACATGACTAACACTTATTTTACCTGCAATGTTATACTAGAGTTTAAGCAGCAGAGTCTACAGTGGAAGTACAGATGATGATGAGGGCTATGCTTAGTTGATTTCAGAATTCAATATAATTTGTGCTTCGTATCATTTTGTCAAGGTTCTTCTAGGTTTTGTAGTATGAATAACTAAACATTAAAATGTAATTATGTGGAAAATAAGGGATTAAACTTACAAATGTCATTATAATGAATTTATAGCTAAAGTGCTGGTCCAGAAATACATTTTCCATATCAATTATAATAAAAATAGACACTTGAAATTTCAAATGAAGGAACTAGACATGCTCATGTTTCCAGGATTAATTTAATACAGTTACTATTATATCTCTTAATTTCAGAGCTACAGCCACTGTGTATTGTTAAACAAATTCATGTACATGAGATTTAATCCCATGATTAGAAATAAAATGAATTAGACAAAAAAAAACCCCTAAACCTTAACATAGTACTACCTGAAATTTGTTCAATTATTCTCTCCCTTGCAAGCTGGATATAAAAATGTTCAAAAATGTCACATGAAATTAAACAAAATCAAGCTGCTTTCTCTGAGCAAAGAAAATGCTAGGAAAAAAATCTCTAGTCCTTTTGGCCTTCCATTGGGAGTTTGTTAAGAGGGACAGAAACACATATGCAGAAGCAGATGTGGAAACTATATAGAAAATCTGCCACTGAAAAGATTAGTCTGTGTTAGCCAGCCAAAGAGCCACTCAACAGTTCACTCGCACAGGATTTAACCATCGTGGAACAAAAAGTCATGTTCTTAGTTGATGACCATTATCATGCAGCTGGAATTGCGTCCCGCTTTACAACCACCACACTGTTCCTTTAACAGTGAAGATTCAAAGCCAAATACTGCAAACACGACCTCAATTAGGTGATTGGCTTGACTTTTACAGCACCTTCCAAGAAGAGAGCGCAGCTCTTACAAGCAACAAACTGACAACAATAACCAAACTTCAGCAACACCACTTTGTGTAAAAAAAAAAAAGAGGCTGGATGTTTCTTAAGAGAAAGAATTTTTGCAAAACAACATGCTCACCTTACAAGTGATGAAGGGTGAGGGAGGAAGGAAGGGATTGGTGAATAATACACTGAGAACCTGACTGCCATTCCAGCTATCAATGGCCCGTATCAAAGTCCAATAGCTTCTTCTGAGCCACTAGGTTACCTCCATGCATATGCCTGAACACACAATGTTAGAGTGCTCTCAAAGAGCTTAAAAGCATGCATTTTCTCTCTCTCACTTGGGAGAAAAAGCAATCTTTTCCAGTGATTAAATTGAAGCATTATTCATATTAAAAATTTAAATATTCATGGGAACCAGGATAAGGACTCATGTAAATTGTGGGAAGTCATGTTCACTCTCCCTTTCCATTACAGTGTATATCTAATTATTCCATGAAAACAGCTTCAGTATGAAAGAATGAGAGCACTCTACCAAAGAATATGTGGCTAAGATGCACAAGGGACAGGAAGGGGAGAAAGAAGATTGAGATTGTTTTTTTCAGCCAGAAAGGTACTGGGTGCTGGTTAATCCTGGGTGAGTGTTCCAGCCACGGAAATATGGTGGGCAGGGGAACAGAAACACTTCATCCAGGCACTTTGTGAAAGACAGATCCCTGCCTCCATCATTGCCAACAGGACTGAGGGACCCAGCATCAAAAGAGGTTTCAGACTGAAAAAGTCTTCACGCAGACTGGAGCATTCCTTCATCCTACAGGCAGACATTTCTCTTCCAGAAAGCAGAACGATTTAAAACAAAAGTCTCTCCTCAACTTTCACACAGCCTGGAGTTTCACACCTGAACTAGAGGGTGCAAGATGAACGGCTTGCTTCTGCTTGTTCTGAACCAGTCACACGTTTGCTTAATGCCCCAAGTAAAGCTGAACTCTTGCTTCCAATGTACAGTTAAACCTCACAGTCCTCCATATACCATCATATGCCATCCTTCCTTTATGTATTGAGACACATTGCAACAGGAACTGCAATCCCCCTGTACAGATGTTTCCTATCTACAACCTGAGAGCACCATTGAGAGGCCCAGAAACACAGTGCCCCAGGCATTTCTACACAACCTTGCAAAACTGGGATGAAAAGCTCTGTACAGCTGGCCAACACTTTCTGCAGGACTCTTGGGAGAAGAAAAAATGTGCTACATGTTACCTGAAAAGGTTTCTAAGACTTTGATGGGAAATCAGTTGCACTGTGTAAACGGACACAGAAGAGGGAGTGAAAGAAAATTATCTGTGAGAAAAGAGTATCCACAGATGTACAGTGTTTCTCAACAAAGGCCACTACTTTATTTTGGCCATTTGCTTTAAGTCTCTACTTTAGGAGGAATAATAAAAAAAAAAAGACAAATAGAGAAGAAAAAGAGGTATTCTCTTTTTATGTAATTTCCCAGGTTCTCAATATTTGACACAGATAGCTCCTAAATTTATTGTAATTTTGACCAAATCTTTTTCAGTAGGTTTACACAAAGATTTTTTTCCTCTGGTTGGTTTTTTGGTGGGTTTTTTGAGTCTTGTTCTTGCAAGTTTAAAGATTTATTTTGTTTTTTTTCCAAGAGACAAGGTTAGGATCCTTTTCTTACACTAAAAGAAGAATGAGCTGATGCATTTTTGTGAATATAGGTTAGAAAATGTAAGAACAGTTTACTTTCTCAATTTTTTTATCTTTTAAAGTATCATCACTGAGTCATTAAACAGCTACATATTTTACTTCAACTATTAATCTTGTTGCATATAATATTACCCGTGTTCTTTTATAACTATGTTTCGTAGTTCAGAGTTGTTAATATAGTAGCACAAAACAGGTTAAGCCTTTAACATTTTTGCTTTCTTAATTCCACTTAAACAATAATTCAAGCTTCTATATGCATACATTTGGATTAAAAAAAAAAAGTACAGTATTTACATGAACAAAGCCAGAGTCTCCTTATTTTAAGGCTTTTTTTATTCTGTAAACTTTGGGGGGTTTATATTGCTGTTGTTAGAAGCATCTATTAATGGAGCCTACAGCACCACGCACTGTACATGCACATAGGCACAATGTATTCTTCTACTAACCACAGTAAATTAACTGAATATAATTGTGATTATGACTTTTCAAATGTATTGCTCCTGTTAGCAACACATAAAAGAACTGAAAGAAAAAAAAAAAAGGAAAGTGCTTGGAAACAATGTTGCAAAAAGAATTTGGAAGACTACATTTGTCAGAAAAAGCTACTCCAACAAAACCTTGTGAAAAGGTGAGCTTCATGTTTCCAGACTATTTACAAATCTTTCATGATGAGGGAGAGCTAAAACCAAAGCACAGCCCTACCAGTTTATGACGTGTTAGGGACACAGCTCCCAGCCACCACTCAAGCCATGACCAGCAAGTTTTCCTCCAATCAGAGCAAGCTATTCCTCATTGCATCACCCTTGAGCACGTTCCTTCACTAGATACCTTGGTCCTTGTGACACTCAGCCACCAGTGATCGCCAGGTTCAGTACAATGCCACGAAAGAGGTTTTTGGGTTTCTTTTAAGCTTTAAAAAGATTTCTGCAGGAACATTATTTCTGACTGAATTACAAGTTTAGCTTAGCGCTGGCCAAAACCCATTTACAGACCTATTTCTGCTCATTAGAATATTACAGATGCTATTTTATAATCATCTATGTTTCTTGCTGTATTGAGCTATACTCCTGACTCCTGTGGCATCTGTTAATTGTAATATATGTAACACAAAATAAAAATAAAATAAATTCAGTCTTAGAAATAGATGTTGGTAGATTTAGTCCCAATTTAAGATACTCAGAAATTACTACAGCTATACCCGAAATGAGTCAAGTGGGCTGAGACCCCAAGTTCTGAGCTGTAAGCAAGATTATGATGGGAAGCCACCAGAGAACTCACTGCAGAGCTCAGGGACTCCCTCCCTGCCTGAAGCTGGGTTTCCCCTCTAGGTAAGTATCAGGGGACAGGACAGGGGTTGGGAGATGATGCAAACTTGCACCTTTTTTTGTCACCTTCCATACAATAAGAAGGTGACTGGAGTGTCCATGCTGTGAACCCAGGGCCTAGAAAATGTCTTGGTTCCACAGTTCAGACATGGGATTTGTGAGACAGATCCTGTCCAGAACCAAAAGAGTTGAGTTTAAGCAGATACTTTACAATACCTCCACAGAGAATGATCAAAACATCTTACCCTTCTCAGGTACATAATGGGGCTATCATAATCTTTCCAACTAATGTTTATGAAAGTACTCCTAGCCAGCTAATTAATGACCATGAGCCAAGCTCTCATTAACATCCTTGGGACTGTAGGTTTGCAACCCACAGCTATGCTTGACACAGCAGATACTGTCTGAAAGCTAGATTCCCAAATTTAGCAAGGTGTCCTGTTCCTGTTGATTTCAACACCTTTGTCCACTTCAGCCTTAATACTTATTACTAGACAGCAATCCACTAAACCTCCATGGAAACAGCCTCTCTTTCTCCAACATGATCCCCCAGCAGACATTTCCTTCTATTCCTTCATAAAAAGACAAAGGCTTCAGCAATGAATGCAAAATGATGTCTCAATATCTTATTTACAAACTGGATTGCATTCTCCCTTGCATCAAATACATTTCGAAAAATAATTTTTAAAAAATGATGCATTTTTAAAACAAACAGGGACACCTGTAGCTTCCTACTCTGAATTTAATCTCAAGATGAATTAGCATTTCCTTCTGAAGCTGATACAGGTAGTACTGCATACAGAAGCTAGCATTATGTTAAGATATGAAAGGAGAGGATGTATTTTTGTCACATGGCCATCATAAACATCATCCACATAACACTCTTGAAGGCTAACTGATACTCTTTTCAAAAGCAGAGGCAAAAAGCTTAGTAAACTGTTCAGAGAAGTAAATTTGATGGTTAAAATTTATCTTCTCAGTCAGAACACCAGTTTCAAAACTGGAAGCTGGTGATAAAATAACCTGTGATAGCAGAAATTATAGAGTAATTAACTCTTCCTCCTTACTCATATTTTACTTTCTTTCTCAAGCAAGAAACACAGATTGTGCTGAATGAATGAGATTGTTCCCAGCTCCACTGGATGTGCCTTGAACCCTCACCATCTAACAGTTTACTGCAGAAATAAAGTGAAGCAAGCCCACAAGCTCTGCAAGACCAAACAGATGCTAAAGCTTCACTTTTAAGGAAGGCAGATAAAGAAGGTGAATGCAAAAAGCCAAGTCCTACCTACCCTAAGGAACAGGAATATATGAGACATGTAATGAATATCAGCTTAGAAAACAGCACGTACTTGTTTTTCAGCCCTGAGACATGTAGTACAAAAAATTACCTTTCCCAAGAAAAAAATAAATTATTAAAATACGGAAGTACTATGAAGTTTTGAGAAAAGTGCTGTGAAAGCACAGTGCTCTGACAGCAGAGACACAAAAAGTAGCATTTTTTTACATGCAATTTTGCTAACTCCAGAGCAAGATGCGCTTTCTTCTGTAATTACAAGAGCTCTCAGTAAATATTTGCACAAACAGAGCTGTACTCTACTGTTTCACCAGTTCTCGCTCTTCCTCCTCTGCCAAGAACTCTCACATAGGTGTCTTTGTTTTGGTTTGTTTTGTGGTTCCCCTGATTTGTTGCCAGTACATATGTTTATAAGCAACCAATGACACTCACTGTTCTTCAAAAGGCTCCCCGGTACCCCATGTAGGATTGTTGAAAAATATATTTTACTTATATCAATGTATCTGATGACACAACTATGTAACTGACACTGTCACCGTTTTGAAATCGTATTGTGTTGCTGGGACTGCTCTATAGAACAGATTAAAAACCATCTTAAGATGGGATACGTGAGTGTTTGGCTCCAGTCCCATGATGCTCAGCAGAAAATTCCCCTAGACTTCAGAGAGGCTTCTAATACACAAAGACCTGTGTGGATTTCCTCCCATTGCCAGCATCCCAGCTCTGTGAAGCTGCTTAGGACATCTCAAATAGGTGTGATGAACACTTCAGGATGTCACATTAAGGAACTATAACTTCCTATAAGGTATTGTGCAGTAGGTGAGACTTTATAAAGCTAAAATGCTGTTCTAGAAGGATGCTCTGCTAAGAACAGGAAAGGAAAGATCACAGACAATGCACATGAAGAAATATCTCACAAAATATCAGTATTTGCCCCAAGGCATCTGTGCCTTTAAAGCCCAAGTTTGCTTTCAAGTGCTAAGGCCCTGATAGCATTGCATATTTCACGTATTGTGATTGACCGGGAAATATATTGAAAAGAGTTCAGCCAACAGTGCAGCAGCTGCATAGCCAGAGAAAACACAAATCCCTTTTAATTTCACATTTACTGAACAAGTACAATACATCATCAACTAACTAGAGTACAGTCCAGGTCAGGCAGGAATACTTAGCTACACCAGCTGATCCACATACAAATATCAGTCGCATTTCAAGTCCTTCTGCTTAAAATAAGACTCCATACAGCAAGCCTGATCTTACAAACCACTGACCTCTGGAAGCTAGATGTTCCATTTATGCCACATGCATAGGCTCCCTCCTTAGTCAGGGAAGACAGGTTTGTGCCAGTCTCTAAGTCTGCCTTTCACCAGCTTCTTCAATAGTTGAAAGGCATCTGTATCCCTCCAGTGACTACTTACAGATCTTCATTTGAAGAGGACTGTTTTGGTAGGCTCCTAATAAGATGCAAATGAGATGTCTACAGACTGGGACAAACCTCTCTGTCCTGTGCAAAGTGCAAGAACACTGTACTAGATGAAAAAACTCACCATGTAAGTGGAAATCTGAACCAGGAACATGGACCCTTCGTACGTACCAGGGACACTTGAGCTAGAATCTGCAACGCAGAAGGCATTAAGCAGCTTCCCTCAGAACACCTACATTCAAGCCCTCTTAAGATTTTCAAGTCCTGTTGCCATCCTGTAGCCTCAGACAAAGATATTTCTGCCTTTTAATTGTACTCTTGTGTCCATCAAACCAAAATAGGAGCCCAGCACAGCTGAATTGCACAAAACCTGTTAGGAAAACCAGGGATAAATGGCCTCCTCTGGGATATCCTCCCTCTGTAATCCCATCCCATCTGTGCTAAACAATCCTAACAAAACTTTTCTGCAGTAATCACAAGATGCCTGTTTACAGTGAGAAAGAGCCAACCAGACAACCTCAGGCACTAATAAAAGGTGCAACAATTTTGACAGTGTCCTCCACTTTGATGCCTCAGCCTCTCCAACTGTCATCAAAAACCTCTTAAGTAAAAAAAAACAACCCCAAAGCTAGATTCAATCTGTGCTAGAGATAAGAGACCACAGATACACTTTCCTATACAGCAGGAATAAAACAATATCACTTAACTATTTCCATAAAACACATCTGAAATAAACCCAACATGAACAGGTTGTAAATGATGGGTTCCTTCACATCACAGCTTTCCAAATTAGAGACCATGGACTACTTAATATTGTATCAGAGGTCCCCAGTTCCAGTAGCTATTTTTAATTAAAGTTAAAAGATTAATTGAAGTAATTAATTATTACTATTACAGAAAGATATTATGTGGTCACAAATGGACAAAAAGGGACCTAAGACACTACATGAAAAGGAAGAGAAATGGTTCCAAGCCTCCCTGTTAATATCTCAACTGCTGCTAGGTAAAGTCTCAAGAAATCTCTGTCAAATTAAACGTGACCACATTACAGAAGCAGAGAAGAAGTTTAATACCAGGGTCCTGAACTTGGATCAGAACAATTCTCATCATCAATACAGGCTGAGGGATAGAGAGCATCTCTGCAGAAAAGGACTTAGGTGTTCTTTTTTTTTTTTTAATAGAATGGTAGGGGTTGGAAGGGACCTGTGGGGATCATCTAGTCCAACGCCCTTGCCAGCACAGGAACACCCAGGGCAGGCCACATAGGAACAGATCCAGGCAGGTCTTGAAAGTCTCTAGAGAAGGAGACTCCACAACCTCTCTGGGCAGCCTGTTCCAGGGCTCTGTCACTCACAGTAAAGAAGTTTTTCCTCATGTTCAGGTGGAACTTCTGTGTTTCAGCTTGCTACCATTAGCTTCTCGTCCACTGTTCTGGTGGAGAAGTTGGCCATGAGCCAACAAAGTTCACTTGCAGCCCAAAAAGCCAATCACATCCTGGGCTGCATCAAAAAGAAGCATGGCCAGCAGATGGAGAGAGGTGATTCTGCCCCTCTACTCTGCTCTGGTGAGACCTCGCCTGGAGCACTGTGTCCAGCTCTGAAGCCCTCAGCACAGGAAGGACATGGACCTGATGGAACAGATACAGAGAAGGGCCATGAAAATGATTAGAGGGCTGAAGCACCTCTCCTAGGAGGACAGGCTGGGAGAGTTGAGGTTGTTCAGTCTGGAGAAGAGGAGGCTCTGGGGAGACCTTATAGCAGCTTCCAGTGCCTGAAGGGGCCCTACATTTCCTGCTGGGCAGGGGCTGTTTACAAGGGCAAGTATTGATAGGATGAGGGGAAATGGTTTTAAACTAGAAAAGGATAGATTTAGATTGGACATTAGGAAGAAGTTCTTTACTATGAGGGTGATGGAACACTGGAACAGGTTGCCCAGGGAGGTGGCGGAGGCTCCATCCCTGGACACATTCAAGGCCAGGCTTGCTGAGGCTCTGAGCAGCCTGATCTAGTTGAGGATGTCCCTGTTTACTGCAGGGGGGTTGGACTAGATGGCCTTTAGAGGTCCCTTCCAACCCAAGGCATGCTATGATTCTACAATACACCAAAAAACCCACACACACTAAGGAAAAAACCCTACAGCAGCATCTGATTCAATGGAGAAACAAAATTTCAGACTTCAAAACCAGCAGGTAATGGTGTTCATTACAACAGTTACAGTCATAGCCCCATGATGCTATATACTGCACTAATATGGGTATCACTTATTTCCAATGTTTTTCCTAAATCACAGAATATGGACCAGTGTTTCCTGCTCCGGGCTTAACTGTTAATTACAAAATATAATTCTTCTTAGCATGGTGCTTTTTTTTATCTGATGAGACAATAGGCTTTTATGTACCTTTTATTTCCTTCTTCCGGGAAAGAATTTGCTTTGTTTGCATCTGATGCAAATAGTAAGTTAAATATTTTGAGACATATCAAAATGTGAAATGTTTCTTTGACTACAGAAGCAATAGTAAGATCTTACTCAGGTACACACACACAAAACCACAGCTAGAGTTATGAGTGAGATAAAGCTCATTCACAGTCCAATTAAACAATGGGTTTACATGAGTAAAAAATAAATTAAAATATTGCAAAGAAGAAATTTAGTATACGGTTTCAATAAAAGACTTGTCTACTGTTTTGCCATCTTCTGCAGAACCTAATAGAACTTTTTGCCTGCAGGGTGGAATGAGGAAGTGTCGGCTGCTCAGGCAGCCCTTTACAAAACATAGGGGAAAATGCCTCAAGATGACAAGCGAAAAATCAGTGCCTGATAAAGGGGCCGGCATCTAAAGCAAACTAGTGGGAAATACTAAGAATATCTTCAGAGTTAAGAATCTTGACCAAGGACTAATCTTTCACTCAGGGTGACACATCTAAGTTGTCTCCTAGGCATCAACCCTCAAAAGAGCTCACTATTTCCCAGGCACATGTTCTAAAATCCCAGCACCTCTTTTAAAAACAACCAAACAAAACCCACAAACCAACCAAACAAAACCAAATCACAAATCCCCCAGCATTCTGCTTCTCCTATGCTTAACTAAGGAAACACAGCAAGCCACACTATAACGATATGGAAATTATTAGTAAAAATCATACAATTATATTATTTGTCAAAGTCGAAGTAAATAGAATACAAGCCTGAGTCTACATGACCCAAAACAACATGTAAATAACTCTCAATATGTTTTTTTTAAACTAGTATGGTTGAAATGTTATGACCCTGTAAAAGCAAAAACAGCCAATCCATGCATACAAATAAAATGGAAATAATCTCCTGAGGAGTGAGAGGAATAGAGAATGTTGCAGTATTTTCCCTTAATATGACAACATAGCATCCACACGACCAGCAGGGCAAGTTAAAACTTGCCATGTTTGTGACCGATGAAGCACACTCAAGACTTTGGGAATAATTTGAGACTCACAGAAGACTCTCTAAAGGACTTCCCCACAACAGCTCCATCAAACAATGCCATCTAAATGTCCTACCTAGCTCATTCCCAGCACAGACCAGCTCCCTCTGCATTCAGGCACACTAGTTTGATGGTACTCACTCAAGCTGAAAGGTCTAAGTCTCTTGCTTCCACTTCCTAGCATAGTCAAGTATACATTTATTAAAATACAAGTGCACCAGTTTATTTCCTGAGGGCTGAATTCTAGTTCTACTAAAAATCAATATACAAAACCACCAACAGTTATTTCACTACTATCAAGTTCTGACTTTTTTTTTCAAATAACAGATGGACTATCTCATGTTACCATATCTTTTAGTTTACTGTCACTTGAATATTCATACCAACAGGAAAAAAAAAAAAAAATCAAGACAGGACCTGGACTAGAAATCGCTTCCCATGCTGAAATACATTGGTGCATTTGTATCTGGAAATCATCCTACTGGCTAATATGCCACAACTGAGCACTACTGATTTATTTATTTAAAACCCATACAATCTTCTCTTTATTTAAAAATACACCAGTTATGGTTAAAGCTAAAGGCTTATCTTGACAGGATTTTCACTTGACATTTAAAGATTAAAACAGAACAGTATAATAAGATAAAATTCTGTAGAAATCCGAAAGAAAGCAACATTATCTTACCACTCATTGGCGCATATTAGAAACTCTTGCTGGTATTTGCTAGACTATTGGGATCATAAAGTCGTAAGTATGAACCACTAAGTTTATGGCCAATTCTCTCAAGTATTCTGTGCCTCAGGATCTCATATATTTATTCCTAATGCTCCTCCACATAGTAATTTACAACTATTGTTAAAGTCATGAGCACTAATTCTGTAACTTCACCGTGGAGAGAATTATGTACCCTTGCATTAAGTCATGCAAGTTTGATTCCAAATCCAAACATAAAAGTTCCAAGTTTTATGCTAGCTCAAAACGAATAAATTTATAATAAAGTCACTTTTCCAAAAGCTTTAATCACAATCACTATCACAAGTCTTCATCAATAGTTTCTTCATCAATAGTTTCATCAAGACAGTTACAACAAAAGTGTTACTCTTCTTTTTGTTACGTTAAAGAGACAGCATTATTATACTTACACTTTGTTAATTTTGGCAGAAGTAGTTGCTCAGGACTGAAATCTGTTGCAAATGATGCAAGTCCACCCTCCTATAAGGGTTTTCAATGTTTACATTGGAAAAATGGACTAGAAAACCGATGAGGTTTATATCCATTTGTCTATTCTATTTGTTTCCTTTAAATAATATTAAAATGCAGCATTACCAGCTATTGCAAATATCTTTCTATAGCCTCGGTCATCTCCATCAGTGAAGGCAGACTAAGCCAGCACCATTACCGTTTTCCTGTTCTCGAGCAACTGCTCAACATAACTGTCTCCTATGTAAGAGTTAAGCCTAACTCTCCCCCAAAAGACTGTCAGATGTCTTGTTCAATCAATCATGACTGCTGGTGAGCAAAAGCCTACATCCAAAGGAAATAAATAAATAAAATAAAATAAAAAAAAAAAAAATCTTCTGAATTCTCATTTCATACATTAGTTTAACAATGATACACAATTTAATGAGGGGTTAAACTGGTTATTAGGACTGTCTTAAAAACTGTTTTTAAGTAACATACTGCCTGGAGGACACAACAGAAGAGACAAAAGTAAAAACTGCTTAGATGTTATTTCATTGACAAGATCTTCCCACTGTTACTAGAATGATTTATTGATTTGTCTTTGACTGAAAAGAAGCAGAGTCCTCTGTCTCAAGTTGCACTTACAGCGTTCTTAATCTGCTTCAATGTATCTGTTAAACAGATTCAGAACTTGAGACCCAATGGAACAGTGAGTTTCATACCTCACACTCATCATCATGGCATGTATCAAACAAATCTTACTATAGTATCACTTGGAAAATGCTCCACTGTGCTCTACTATTTCAAAGAAGTTTCTGCTGTTTCTGGTATCAGCAAGTTTGCTATTTTGGCATCACACTGAACCCCCAGTGCCTCCATTTCTGACCCCTTCAAACAAAAACAAGCTGCTCAACAATGTCTAATCCGTGCGTCATGTAATCCTGCTTAATACTCTACAAACTCTGGGTAATATTTGGGTAGTTTTTAAATTTAGCAAAGAACATCCTGGCCTACTTCAAAGATACCCTCGCCTTGGGTAGCGTCCCCTAGAAATGCCGCCCACACACTCATTTCAAAAAAGAAAAGCAAACACACATAAACGCATGAGACACGTGAACATCAGACAAAAGAAGAGATCCTGGTCTAATGACATAATAAAAGCATATAATATTACAAATCAAATGATTGAAATGGGAAAGCATTATGCAAGCGCCAAACACACCGCTCATAAGCAATTAAAGAGACATTCTGACACTGCTTTGGCCCCATTTACCAGCACAAGACAGAGCCCTGCACAAGTACATCTGACCCCCAGCTTCCAGTGAGGGCAGACTGCTGCAGAGGACTAGCTAAATCACAGCCAGCTAAATCATGCAAGCCTTCCTCCCAGCCACACAGAGCTATTAATATAAAGTCAGCTATCGCTCCGCCAGAGAAACAGAAAATCCCTTCTTTGAGACATCGCTTTCTGCAGCATCATTATCTTAAAAGTGGCTCACACTGCAAACGCTACCAAAGAGGTCTAAATTAAATTCCATTATAATTCTTCAGCATACAGCCCTGACTGTCCTTTCTAAGATCTCTCGGCCCCTTGCTGAAGGACAAATATGTTCCTATTTTGTTTAGGCTGTCAGGCAGACAGTCTCCGATCATTAGCCTCTTGTCAACAGCGATGCTGGGGTAGATTACTAGTGCGTAGTGCTTGTAGCGGCAGGTGCATGGCCCTGGGGCTGCCATCTGCCAGGAAGGAAGTGTTCTCCTCTAGGATGCTGAAGAGATTGACAAATAATGTAAACAAACCACTGAATCATTCCTGATCTATGGAATCAAGCTATTGCATTACTCTTCTGCAACGTAAATGTTACCGTCAGAGGTGGGGGCTTAGGTCTGGGGCTTGGGTTGGGTTTTTTTTGCCTCGTAACTATTTCTGTGATTGATTTACTGAGATTTAAAATACACTCCAAAATAACCTTTATTTAACTGAGACAGGCAAATCTGGATTTGGAAACAACAAAAAAACCCACCCTAGTATAAAAGATGTTTATTTTTAAAAGTATTTCCCTACTGTAAATTGTAATGTACTTCTCAGAGTATACTGCCCTTCACTCTGCATAAGAACTGGCATTTTTAAAATGACTATATTTGATATACCTAGATTCAATTTTGGGCCATCATGACTGATGATTAAAAAAAAAAAAAGAGAGAGAGAAAACCTGTTCTGCAATTTTTTTTGAAAGTAAGAAAGCATGGTTAGTAACAGAACTCCAAGTATTGTCCTTGGTCTTTTACATTGATTTCCAAAGGGATTTCTCATTATTAGATTGAACACCTTTCCTAAACAGTGCTAGTTTAGTGGCCCATTTTTCACCGTGGCTACCAAGCAATAGTACAACTCCATGCAAACATGCACCCACTCAGCAGACTAGATGCTATGATCATACCTATTTTTCAGTAGTTATTCATTACTGTCTAACTGGTAACAAAGAGGAGATTACAGACCAGTGCTGTCTTTGAGTGAGCCTCAAATGTTACTATATGTGTTAGCACTTTAACGCCCCTTAAAGTGTATTTTTCAGGTGAGCCTTTGTAAAGATGCAAGCAATCTTTACATTGATTTCTTTGTGGTTTGGATCAGGCTTATAATACCCAAGCCTTAAAAGCTTGCTTTAAATAAAAACACGACTCTACAACTAAGGGATTTATCCTACCTGAATCACTGTGGAAACTGCACATTCAATCTAAACCAGTAATCCTGATTTCCTCTGTAGCTGACAGAGATGCAGGGGAAAATGCGTCCTACTCTGTAACTTCATAGCATCCCTTGCTGGCCTTTTCAACAACCAGCAGCAAGTGAACTACTCAGCTGAACTTGGCTTTTCAAGGCTGCCACTCTTGACCCCCTACATACATATGCACAAAAACTTTAAAAATAACTACATGCCAGACAACAGACACACAAACAAAACATATCTGAACTTTGGGGTCACAACACCATCTTCCAACAATTCAAGGCATGTTACTGATTTCCATGTATACATGGGTCACTTCTAAGCAAACACAGCAAGAAACTACAACAAAACCCAGAGAGTTGTGAAACCCTCATAAATACATGCTCCAATTTATCAAACCAGTCACTATACTGACTTTCCATTGCTACTACACACACCGTGCCAACATAATGCTAAAACTTTCATAAACTGTGCTGAAGCATATCATGACTGATACACAACACATCTAGACACAAAGAGAAAACATATGGACAACCAATACAAAAGCATAATACACCTCAACAAATTGGGGGGAAAAAAAAAGTCTCCAGACATGGCTATTTCTTTACATGTTTATTACCTTAAAATTAAACATCTTAATGGTGCTTTAGAGAAAGTCCAATACAAAGGAAAAAAAAAAAAGAAATACCTGGATGTACCTACGTTTAACTGCTGAACAGAAAGGAAAGTGAGGTTACATCCCTAACTCTAGCTTAATTTTTCTGTGGATGCTTGTTGTGTTTCAACTTTTAAACTGCTTCAGCATTCCAGTGTAATTAATGCTATTTAAAAATCATAGTAAAACAACTGTACAGAAACCCATGTTATCCTTTCCTATTAAAAAAAAAAAAAACAACCCAAACAAACAAAAACAAAACATAGAAAACATGTCCTAAAACTTTCCGTTCAAACATTCCTTTATCCATTTTACTTACAAGCAAACGTTAGTCTCTGTAGCTGTCTTGAAAGAAATCAAGCAATCAGAAGCAATCATCAACCTAAGCATTTCCTCTGCCTTGAGCAATGACTGTACTGGTTCATTTTAGAACAAACCCACCATTCAACTTGGTCTATAACAATTTATCTTAAATGACTCGAAGTAACCATGACATTCTTTCTATAAGCAGTATAGCTAAACATAATTTAAAGTATAAAGCAAAATAAAAGTCTAATAGATGTTATGCATTTTAATATTCTATCTGCTTGTAAAAAGCTGACATCTGTATAATTAACGTAATTTAAAATATCAAAGGCTTCATTTAATCTTAGATAACTTCAGTTTACATTCTGTGTTTTACAGACTGGCACTGATTGGTTCAGATCTAACCAGTTTGGTTTGGTCAGCTGTTAAAATGCAGTCTGAGAGAAAACAAACTAATTTCTAGAGGATGTAAAAGAAAATCTCAAAATTTTAATTCTAAGTGTAAAAGATTTAAAAAAATCAAACTGCGTAAGGTATTAAAATAGTTCAGTTCTTTCAGATGTTAATTCTGATGTTTTCGCAGAACTTAGCAGGAGAAATACTACAACTAATTTATTATAAAAAAAAGACTTTAAAATATGTATAGATTTCTAACACAGCATATAGTTCTTTTAATACAAAATTAATGTAAGTTTTCTTAAAGAGACAATCATTCTTATGCTGCTCTGAGAACCAAAACTTTATGGCAGTTGGCATTATTAGAGGGAAAAAAACACCCAACATTTTAATAATCTAATTCATTGTGTAAAGTAATCCCCCCAAAAAAGGAAACGTGGGTTATGTCTGTAACAATCTAAAATGCCATTAGAAAGACACAGGAAGAGACTTCTCAAGATAGGCTTTTTATTGTTTAGGTGCAATCATAAAACCCTCACAAAAGTAAGAGCTAATTGACAAGGCGGGGGGGGGGGGGGCACTATTATCAAAAATCACCTTATTACGATCTTAAGTAGATGCATTACAGATGATGACTTCTTTAAATAAATCAAGACAAAAGAAACTAACACAAGAGGAAAACAACCCTCAGGGTTTGCTGCTTTTTTTTTTTTTTTTTTCACCCCCTATACATATTTTCTCAATTTTATAAAATAAGTCCAACTACTAGAAACATTTACCAGTTACAGAGCATTTTGTTAACAGAAAACAAAATTAAAGATAACCCACCCAAGTCTGGTGTTTTCAATTAAGCAATATTCCTAATTTTTACTTCAGAATTTCAGAATTACAAATAATGGGTAAAATCTTAACCCCACGAAAACAGAGACAAAACTTCCATTTGACTTCAACAGAGCTCAGATCCACCATAAAAAGTCACATCATTGTTGGATGTAATCTGTCATAAATATACTGGAATAAATAACTTACATTATATGAGAAAAAAAAATAGTGTAAATTTAGTCTCCATAAATAACAAAAACCATACACAGTTCATGTGTTTAAGCAAACAAGCGGTCATAATTTAAGAACAAAGGCTAATTATCAGCAAGTAACAAGTTTCAGCCAACCAGTAACAGTGTTACTTTATTTACACACCAGATGAAGGCAAGCGTTTCTCCAATTCTTAAATACTTGAAAACTTTCAGAACACTGTAAAACTAAACAAAACAATAATTTCAAGCAACCTTTTAATTTATCTGTTTTTACAGCAGCTGTGGATGCACTCACTTGCTCTTGCCACAACAGGGTAATATGGACAGAGATTTCCAAAAGCACAGCACTCCCTACAGCAGAGGCAAGTTACTGATAGCAGAGAGATAAGCTACATGTGAAAAACAGCCACCTTTACATTATACAACTAATTTCCCTTAAAACACTTATCCACACAAAACCACGTGTACTGCTACATACCTTCAGAAGCAATCCAAACTGGGTTTTTTACATGTATTTTACACAAATCGAAATATAAATTTATTGAGAAAGTAATTACAAGGAGCTTGTTTGTATACTCTATATCTCTGAGATTCTCCGGTTCTAAGTAGTAAATATATGTGGATTCTCCATTGTTTTAAAATTGCTAGAAACTTCTTGTTTTTTTGAAGAAGTTTTGAAGATGTAAAGCTTCTCACTTTGCTAATACAGTTAAAATTTGGAAAAATAGTGCAAACAACTAAGTAAACAATGCTGATTATACAAGCTATCTCTTGTGCAAACCATTTTTATAAAATTAGTTTACATCGAATCTACCTGAATTACTACTGTGTTAAAGTAATCTTGATTATGCTCAAAATACAGTTTTCTTTAAATTGCATATATGTTTCTCTGTAAAACCTGAAATTGTTAGTAGTGTCCCAGATCAGAATGTTTGAAATTCAAATACACTGGCATAATACCCAGTGATCTTTTAAAACGGTGGCAGAAATCCTTCCATAAACAAACTTTGTTGTGAAATCCAAATGAAAACCAAAAGGGAAACTAGGAAATTTGTGAAAGTTAATGGCTTGATTTGACCTACACCAATAAAGACTTTTTGTGATGTATTTCTCCTTCCCCATGCTGACTTTCCTTCCCAGTTTGCCTGCCACAAGTGCAGTGAACCTGAAATCCCATTTTTGGTACCAAAATCTGCACGCTGCTGACTGATGATGCTCCTGTGAGGATTTCCCTTGCTGCCTGATACTGGCTACATTAATCCCATAACTCTAAGCATGCCCAGCAGGCATTGCATGCTTCTCAGGGAAGCAGGGTGGTAGAGAAGACAGCCTTGCCTCCTAAAGAGAGAGTAAAACTCAACGAGCTTCCCTGCACCACTTCTCAGTGTTGCGGTCTGCATTTGGAAGCTTACGGGAAACAGGAAAAGTAAATATGCATGCAGATTAGATATTAAAATAAGGCAAGCCTATAATCACCCCTTTGACAAATATATAGCAGACCTGAACCCTCTTCTCTGTACGCTGTGTACCACATTAACGCAGCTATGTTTACTGTATTATGCTTTTGTTTACTGGATGGGAAGGACAGCAGTTGGTTCCTCCTGCTTATGTGAGCGACCGGTGCTTCCATTCCCACTTTTCGCCAGGATGGTGACCGCGATCCCATCCACTCCAGGTTTTCTCCGTAACCGGTGCCCGCTCCCCTCCCCCAGCCCACTCCCCCCATCCCTCCCCGCCTTAGGGTCAGCAGTTTGGAGAATGTTGTGGAAATGGCTCTTTCCCAACATGAGGCTTGATTTGCAGTTGGGGCTCAAGAAAAGCTCGTTTTTGTGAAAAATCAGTTTGCAAAGCAAGGGACGCGATGGTTTGATGGTGCCTGGGCCCGCAATCCCACGGCTGGATGAGGAGAGCAGTCACTGCAGCATCTGCACCAGGCTCGGTCAAGCCACGGGGATCCCCAAAATAACCCCAGCAAAACTAAACGCAACAGACAATAACACTCTGCCCTCAACCCTTTCAGTGATTCAGCATAAGCGTTCTGACATTTCATTCAACAATCCTCTTGTCTTAATTAGGTTCAAAGCTTGCTCTGCAAACGGTGGGTCTCTCATCTTTTCCATCTTCCTGTACTTCCTATCAAAAGAGAAAATATTTTCCTCTTCAAAATCAACTAGCTTCTGAGAAAACAGAAGAAAAAACCTGCACGTGGCTCTTAGAAACTGTCCCTGTTTGCTTATTATTGCCGCCCTCTCTCAGCACCGTGAATGCAGAAGCGATACCTGCTCACCTCCAAGCAACTCCTTTTCCATGCTATGTCATCTCACCTGCCTGGACCCGTAAACACCCACTCGAGCTATCTATCCATACGGGTTTAAAGTACCACGTCTTGCATAAATTCAAGAGCAAAGAGAATCCCAACGGTGTTTCATCATTAACTTTTAATCCTTGACAGCCTGGTGCGCTGTGCCCTCCTCAACCAGACCCCAGTTGTGTACAAATTCTCTCTCCCTACGAGGAGGCGGGTTCCTATTTTTGGGGGAGGGGGGTGGGCAGGGACATATATGTATTTCGGTTTTTTGTTGTTTTTTTTTTTAACAGCATAAATAGCACCTCAACAAAGGAACAGCTACATGATTAAATCCTCTGTCCCCCTAAGTTTCAGATTTCTTCGGTTTGCTTTTGTCTTTGAACACCCAGCACTTGGCAGTCCATGCGAAAACAAGCCAGCGAAGTGGTCCTGGGACTGAGCTGCCAGCTGGAACACTACACACCACCAAAGGGTGGGCCTTGAAGTGAAATGTGCGGTACAACATGCAACACCTCATGCATATAGTGACTTCTGGAAAGAATTACCGTTTTTTTAAATGTACATTCCACGCTCACCATGATTTACTGTTAAACTTTTGTAAGAGATATTTCAAAACCAAGATAATAAATTTATCCTTCTCATTTTGGTATGATTGACCTTTCAGCTAGAAAGCCAAGGATTTTTTTGTAACGTAATGTCCTCAACCCCACAGTTCTGTTTTTTAATTCAATTGTTTTACATTTTTAAGTAGTATCTAGAAACTGCATTAACATAAACTATTTTGGTCAAGTTTTTCAAAAACTTTCCAAAATCTTACATAAGAAAATGCTGAAGTATAGCCCAAACACAGTAACTGTGTAAACATTAGCTTGGAGTGGGGTACCCAAAAGTATATACACTTATAATAATAGCACAGTAGAATTCAACATAGAAGAAATATCCCCAAATCAAACTTTTTCTCATACAAAGAGCCATCGAGTTCCTCCAAGACTATTTATTACAGGATCTGTTGGCATAAAGATTTTTTTTTTAAGGAAGTGAGGAGGGATAGCACCCTACCCAACAAAACACAACCCCTCAGTGAGGAACAAACACCCAGCACAAACACACGTGGCAGGCACTGTCAAGATGTAGCTACTCACCTTTCACAGCACTTGCTTCTTTCAGGTTGTGAGACAGAAAGTCTATGCTGGCATAGGCGCTCATCTCTACTCCATTTATGCCCCTGTTCAGGACATGCCTGGTTTTCGACCTGGCTTTGTCACAGTTTGCCATGGTTCCATCTACCACGTCAATGGCAATGTAGTTGAGGCCATTCTGGAAACCAGCCGAGGTCTCCCGGCACATAGGGCTGCTACCCTGCTCCTCCTCCAGGCCTTCGTTTTTCCTGAGGGACACATTCTCCACCGAGGCCGAGTTGTGTCGTTTGGGGTTGTGTGCGAAGGAGGGGGACACGGGGGTCACAGTGGTGGTGGAGGAGAAGGTTTCTGAGCTGTGCCTCCTGCGCCCCTGGGGATCCGCCCGTATCACCTTGGCCCCCCGATTTGGGTCTGGGGGAGGGCTGGAGAGAATGAAAGCCTCCACCCCAGAGAGGGTGAGTCTCTTCACCCCAGCCGTGGGACTGGTGACCCGGGCACTTTCCGGCTTCTGAACAATGGGTTGGGGTGGGGTGGTGGCCATGCCAAAGGTCATCTCAGTGTAGTCCCCACCATCAGATGGGCTGGACGAGCAAGCCACCCCCACAGCCGCCTTCAGGTAGCGCCCATCCGGCTGGCTGGTGCTGGAGGAAGAGCCTGGTGAAAGTGCTTCCAGGGAGCCCACCGAGACCGTGCCTGACTGGGAGGGTGACTGTGACCCGAAGTCAATGTTCATGTAGTCAGAGAGGGGGGAGCGCCTCTGCCCTGTGCCTGAGCCCAGGGAGGAGGCTGGGCTGTCAGCAGGCAGTGAGGGCGGGGAATATACGGCAGCATCCCCAAAGTCAATGTTGATGTATTCGCCAGGGCTCTTGGGCTCGGGTGGCAGAGGGTGCTCGTTCATGCTGGGCAGCACTGTCCGCAAGGTCTCCAAAGAGAGGCGGCTGGGCCGGGCCACCCGTTGGCACCGCTGGCTCAGGAAGCTCTCAGTCCGGCTGTGCCGCAGGGGTGAAGGCACCGTGTGGCTAGAGGGGGCAAAGCTGCCAGCGGGTGACTGGCCCGCTCCGCACACAGACTCCTCTGGAATCATCCTCCCTGGGGAGTTCATGAAGACATACTGGTCATTGTCCTTTGCCAGGCCCTGGCTCTTGTAGGAGCGGGGTAAGGAGCTGTACGAATAGCAGCCAGGCTTGGGGGGCTCACTGGACCCATGTCCTGAAGGGGCAAAAAAGAAGTCCGGGGGGGTGAGGGAGGGAGCCTGGGGCCCGTGCTGGGGGTCCCGAGGGGACATATTGATATAGTCGCCATTACTCAGTCTCCCATCCGAGCTCTCCACAGACAGCTTGGAGCCGCACCACATCCGCATGTACCCACTATCGTCAGGGGAGCTCTCCCCAGGTGAGCTGGTCTTGTAGCTGCCCCCATTCCCTGGGGACCCGCCACCCACCCCCGCCCGGGGCTGCAGGATCTGCTTGGGGGCGGAAACGCTGGTGGGACTCATGGGCATGTAGTCGTCGCCGCTTCGGCTTCCCTGCCCTAAGGCTGCGGCCACGCCGGGGGTCATGGGCATGTAGCCGTCATCATCTCCCCCTCTACCTCCTCCTCCTCCCCCCCCCTGCCGACGGCCCCAGGTTGGTGCTGCTGCTGCCGGAGCTACGGTGAGAGCCGATCTCGATGTCCCCGTAGTCCTCGGGGTAAGGGGTGTAGGTCACTTTGGGAGAAGCCCCAGCTTGGCAGGAGGGGAAGAGGCGGCCAGCGCTGCCAGCGAAGGTGGCGCGCATCAGCGTGTACTCGTCGAGGGAGGCGGAGGACACCTGCGGCGGGGCGGCCCGCTGCCGGCACGGCGTGGTCAGCGAGTAGGTCCGCTTCCGATGGCCCCTGTCGGCCGCGGCGTCGGGGCAGGGCCGGTAGCAAAGGCGGCCGCTCGGAGGCCGCTCCATCGCCATGTAGCCGTAGAGGTCCGTGCCGCCCCCGGGGTCCCGCACCGGCGGGGTCTCGGCCACCGACTCGGGAGTGTTGCTGCGGTTGCTGGCTGTGGAGGAGGAAGAGAAGGGACGCAGGTCGCCCCCTGGGCTGGAGCCGTACTCATCGAAGGACATGAAGCCGGCGTCGCTGGGGGAGCCGGAGACGGAGGCACTACCGCTGGACGGGCGCTGCGGGTGATGCGGGTGAGCAGGCTCGGAGCCGAGGCCGCTGCTGGAGGAGAGACTGATGGGGCTGGTGGCAGAGGGGGGCGAGTGGGAGGCGGGCATGGACATGGAGCGACTGCTCTGAAGGCCGCCGCTGCCGCCGGTCAGCACCGGCAGCAGCTTCCCCGCCTGCCGGCCCCCGCCGCCGCTACTAAGCGTGTGCGAGCGGCTGAGGGGGGTCCGCACGGGGCCCGGGCTCATGGGGCTGCCGGCCACCGAGCCCACCCGGCAGCCGTCGCCTTCGCTGGCCGTCCGCACCCGGCACGGCGTGCACTTGGTGCCGGCTGCAGCAGCGAGGCTGTCGGTGCGGGAGCGGCGGAGGAGGCCGGTCTGGCTGGGAGGCAGGTTGACCAGGTGGTGGTGCCGGCGGCCGGGAACGGTGATGGGGTGTGTGGCGGAGGCGCCGCTGCCGCCGAGCCCGGCGGCCCCCCCGGACGAGGAGGAGGAGGAGGACTGGCTTTTGCTGCGGGGCCGGAACTCGTACAGCTCTTTCAGCGCCTTCATGGCCTCCAGAATGGTCTCATGAATGTTCTGGGCCACCACCGAGTCGTCCGCCTGCATCCAGAGCTCGCCGGGGCCAGTGGCCGCCGAGCGCCCCACCTCGATGAAGAAGAAGCTGTCGGAGTGGCCGCAGCGGCGGATGTTCATCAGCTGCAGCGTGACTGAGGGCAGCTCGCAGTTGAGGCGCACGAACCCGATGGTACGAGCAGAGAGGCAGAGCCGGTGGACGCCGGTGAGGTTTTTGCTCTGCCCCAAACCCTTGGGCTTCAGCGTCACCTGCCAGACCTCCCGATAGACAGCGGCGGCCGGCGTGATCAGCCCGTAGTTGAGGTCCTCGCCGGCGGCGGCCAGGGAGGCGGCGGCCGCGCTGCAGGAGGTGGAGAAGGGGGAGGCGAGGTGGCGGTGGGGGGACCCCTGGCAGGCCGCCGCCTTGCCCTCATTGAGCAGGTCAGTGAAAGCCCGGTACCAGCCCTCCTGCTCCTGTTCGTTCTCGGCCGCCACGGCGAAGTACTCGTCCTTGGTGTAGAGGGCGATGAGGTACTTGTGCTTGGCGTCCGCCCGCTTGTTGATGTTGAGGCAGGAGTCCAGGGCGATCACCCGCTTGGGCGCCCCGGACTTGTTCCTCCATTTCTTTTCGCTCTCGTAATACTCCAGCCGGGCGCCCCCCGACTCCTCCCCGCTGCCGGGGCCCCGCAGCACGAAGAAGCGCTTGTGGCCGTGCTTCTGCTTGCGCAGGTACCCGCACTTCCTCACGCCCTGGTTGTTGTTGTTGTTGTTGTTCAGGTTGGGGCCGGGCGGGGAGCTCAGGGGGGGCAGCAGCCCCAGCACGGCGGGGCTCGCCATCCCTGACCCCACGGCGGGAGCGCCGCCCGGCTTCTTTTTGCTATTGCCGTTCCCGCCGCCGCCGAGCGAGCCTAGGATCTGATCGCCGCGGGAAAACGAGATGGGGGGAAGGGGGGGGGGGGGGGAAGGAAAGCGAGTAAAATAAAGTTGTTCCTCCTCAGGAAGAGCGCGGCTGCCCGGAGCCGCAGCGAGGTTCTCCGCCGTCGCCTCTAGGCAGCGGGTGCTGCCGGCGGTCGCCCGGCGTCCTCCCCAGCTCCGGTACCGGCGACGCTGCTGCCGCTTCCCGGCCGCTGCTGGTGCCGCGGCGGCTGCTGCCGACGCCGGCGGGAGTTTCGCCGTAAGTAACACATCGCGCACCGAGTGCCCCAACTAAAGAGCAAAACAACACGTGACCGCCGCCTTACCGAGACGCTCACACACCGAGACGGGGCGGGGCGCGGCCGCCGCCGGCGCCGTCCCCCATTGGTCTCTGCGCCGCGCGAAGGACGGCTCCGCTCGCCAATGGGGCGTCGGGGCGGGACCTGGAGTGCGAGACGGCGCGACGCCGTTGGCCAGCGGGAGCCTTGCCCCCCACCCCCCTCCCGCCCCTCCGCGGCGGGCGGGTTCACGCCCACAGCCTCCGGCCCCCCTTGGGCGCAGCGGGACCCGCCTCCCTACCCCCCCCCTCCCCCCCAGCCCTCCCCACCGCTGCCCTCACACAGCCCGGAGCGTGCCGGGGGCGCGGGCACGGCGGGGAGAACCGGTACACCCGGCGAGCCCCGGCGTCTCGCCATCCATCGTAGCCCCGACTGGCGGGACACGGAGTGGAGGGGGTGCACCGGCGTAGCTCACCACGGCAGTCAGGTGCTGCCGACCCGCCTGGTGCTATCCCGTCCCCCCCCTCCACCACCGGCGCGGAGCTTCCGGGCGTGCTGTACGCCAGCCTCCCCCCGCACACCCACACACACGCGTGTGTGCGTCAGCCCTCCCCGCACACGCACGCACGGCGGCTTCCCCCCCCCAGCACCGTGCGCGCACTCCCCCACCTGGTGTGTCAGCCCAGCCCCCGCGCTCCCCCCGCCCCCGCGCGCCACCGTTTTGCTCCCCCCGCCCTGGAACACTCGGGGAGTCACCGTATCACGGCCCGGCCCCCCCGCGCCGCTCCCGTCGGGGTCCGGCTGCTCCCGCCCCCCGCAGCGGCTATTGACGTGCGGCGAGGAAATGCCACCTAGGGAGGGTGTGGAGGAGAGGGGCAATGTTACTCGGCTTTAATTAAATTAATTTCTCCGAGCGTTTCACGTTAGCGACGAATAAGGGCAGCGTCCGCGTTTCCTCTGGAAACGAACCCGCCGCGGGGATCAGAGCGCGGCGAGGCAATGAAGGAACAAGCTGCGGAGGGGGAAGCGCGGTCCCCAGCCCTCTCCCCGCCGCGCTGACCGCTCCCTGCGCTCCCACTCGCGCTCCTTTACGCGGCTTTCGCGGTCTCCGCGGGTCCCTCCCGCGGGGCGGGGGCTCGCCGTGGGGGGGGCGGGAGGTGTGTCGCGTGTTTACCGGGGACCGCCGCGCCCGGGGATCAATGGGCGCCTTTCTCTCCCTGCCGCCACCGGGGGGAGGTGAATGGCGGAGGGGAGGGGGCGCGACTCACCGCCGCGGGCCAGCAGGCGAGGAAGGGGCCCTGGCCGGGGTGGGCGGTGGGAGGGGCGGGGGGCTCGACAGTCCCCATTTTCCCGAGTACTGCGGGAGTGGGGGAAGGAGGGGGAGTGCAGGGGGCCCGGGTGGGGGCCGCGGGGCGGGGATGCCCGTCTCTCGCCCCCCAGCGTGAGCAGTGGCGGTTCTTCACGAAACATTCAGCGCTGAGCGCGGCGTGGTGCGGGGAGGGCACTAATAATAAAATTCGGAGGACGAAAGGAGAAAGCTGCTCTGAAAACGTCCAGCCCAGGCTTTTTCTAACCTCAGCCACTCTCCTCCCGCCCTGAGAGCGGCTGGGGAAGCTGCCCCTTTGCACATGCCCGTGAGGCTGGGGTCACGCAAACACCCATCCGCGCTTGCGGTTCCCTGCTCTGGATTCAGGCTGTCGGGACACTAATTTGTCGTCCTGCGACGAAAGCTGAAGCATCTGGGTTTGCCTGTAAAGCGGGGGGGGGGGGGAAGAAGGAGGAAGGGAGTACGAAAGTGATGCGACGCCTCCAACTGCCGCCGTGCGGAGCCGTGGCAGGGGCCGGGGGCGGGCGCTCCCCGTGTTCCCGACGGAGGAGGAGGAGGAGGCGGCGGCGGGGCCGCCCGCAGCACGCACGTACAGCCGCCGCCTCACGGCCCCGCTCCGCTCCCTCCTGCCCGAAATTCTCCGCAGTTTGGGTCATAATAACCCATTTAGAAATCAACAGCTGTAACGGGGAGGGGGGGGGGAGGGGGGTTGTGATTGGAAAAGACCACTTCACTGTAAATACCGGTACGCTGCAATAAAGCAGCTTTTGAAGAAAGACGTCTCCCTTCGTCTTACGGGGGATTACTAACATTTACATACAAGGTAGTAGTTCCTTGAGTTCTTTGTTTTGGTTTGGGTTTTATTTTTGTTTTGTTTTCTTAGGGTTTTGTTTGTTTGTTTATTGGGTTTTTTTTTCTTTGTGTTGTTTTGGTTGGTTGGGGTTTTTTGGGGGGGGGGGGGGGGGGGGGCGGATGGAATGGGGACGGCAGAGAGAGAAGTAATTGGAGATCATAGGCATCGACGTCTCCGCAGGAGCAAGAAAAGTGCCTGAAGTGTGCCACGGGTTCAGTGCGTAACCTTTGCCAGGGTACATGTGGCCTTTCTGTACCCGTGCGACTCCTCACAGAAAATGATGCTTTCAATCTTTACTGTCCTGGTCGTGTTCTTAGATTTTTGTATCTGGAAGAACACATAAAAATGGTAATTGTAAGCTTAGATTGTATGTAATGATTGCATAACAGATCTTAATAAGGAAAGTTTCATAGGAAAACTCGGGAATAGTTGATTTTCTGCCTGTGACTGTAACGGGGCAGATTATCTGCGTACTTGCGCTACTGAAGATATAAGGGCAGTTAGTTATCTGAACAATATCTTGCCACTCTGAGCAATCCGGGCCCATAAACACCAAGCAGAGCCTTTTGTCTGGAAACCCCTTGGAAATCTGGAAGCATTTTTCAGACATTTATGAAATGTGCTTGGTGACCTTGAGCAAGCATTCTTAACACCTGGCATGTAAAAAAGATGACTATTAATTAATCTACTTGGTATTTCCATATATGTTATTCTTCACTCTGTGGGCAATACACATCTGATGTATCTAACATACTAGCAGAACTAAATTTGCAAACAATTTATATGAGAAAGGCATTAGGATAGACTACAATTCAAGGCTGAAATTCTTGCTTTTTATTTCTGTATTGGCATTTATATAAGAAGCATCTTTTTAGAAGTAGTTGATTAATAACAGGTATTATTTTCTCAATTATATTTGGGGTTTTTTTTTAATGCATAACTGGTACAGAGCACAAGAGGTCGGACTCAGGTGTGCATAAAATAAAAAGTATGATTGTTTTATGACTGACACTGTAGAACAAGTGACCCCAGTTTACATAGGTTATCTGTCTTACTCAGAGTTTTCTGTGAACTCCTCTGTTCCTGGTCATTTCAATGAAATTACAGGGGCATTTTATTAAAATAAATGCGCTAACACCACTCGTCCATCCCACCTCTCAGCTACAGGTCACTGTTTCTACAGGCTGGCATGTCTCATGCTTCAGTTATTCCTATGTGTATCATATTACCTTTAATTTCTGAAATAAGTGGGTTATTAGTGATACAGTGGGCTGTGAATTTGAACAGTTGAAGCATAGCACATGATCTCTTGTACCACCAAGTAATTTCGGGCTGAACGTAGGAGTGGACAAATAGGGACAGCAGCATCTTCAGTAACTGCAATAGATTTGCCAGGGGATGTTTGCTTAAATCATCTCTGTAGAATAATTCCAACATGATGACAGAAAAAATGATCTTGTTTTAACTCTCCAATTCCTTTTCTTCTGTCTTACCACTCTGCTCCATCTCTATTTCACCACATTTATCTTTTAGTTTGAGGTCTCTGGTGGGAATGCTTTTCTGATATACAAAGTAGACCATCAAAATAGTGCTAATATTATCATCTTTCCTGCCTGCTAAACTATGCTTTTGCCAGTGGACTTTGAGTCAGCCATCTCCTTTTTTCTCCAAGAAAAATAAACGGTGCCGGGTAGTGGTCAGATTTATCAAAATATGTTATCTATGTGAGGGGCGTACCTCCATCCACCCTACACTGGCAGAGGCATGCCTAAAGAATTATAGACCTTGCTTATGGAAATCAGGAAGTTTAGTCTAGGTACAACAAATACAGTTTTATACAGTTTTACTGTCACAGAGCTCTACTGGTTTCATGTTTTCCATGCTTCAAGTATACGTGGTTCCTTAGTTATATGTAAAAAAAAAAAAAAAAACCAAACAAAAAACCTGCTTATTTTATTATGTCTGAATGTATTTAAACTCCATGTTGTGGTTATTAAACTATACAAATGGATGGATGATAAACAGTGGTCAGCAGTACTGTTTTGTAGGCAATTAACTTCTCAAGCCATCAGTGAATTTTCCTTGGGAAGACTGTTTGCCTGAATAGTAGTTATATAGTAAGATGAAAGTATTACCTCTAGGGGCATGCAACTGGTTTTAGTTACACGTGGAAGCTTGATTCTCCAAACCCAACACACACAGGATCCAGTTCTTCTCTTCCCCCCCCCCCCCCCCCCCCCTTAGGGGGATTGGAGCACCACCCCCTATCAATTTGTAGCTACAGTTTAATACTGCCCAAAAGCAGAGCCAGGCTCCTCACAAAACACTTTCTGAGAAGCTGGATACATGAGTAGGTTGAATTTCAAACATTGTCACATCCTTCAAAAAGACTTTTTTTTGTTGTTGTTTGTTTGTTGTGGGTTTTTTTGGTTGTTGTTGTTCTTAGTCTAAATCTCATTTTGAAATATCTTTCCATTGCAGGATAAGCAGTAACAGTTGAAAGGGATGTACTTGATGTTTGGCTTGGCCATTGTCTTCTACCTGTTGCCAGGATCACAGAGCTGATGGTAGTGAAGCCATGGGAAAAAAGTGTAGAGGAAGATTATGTGCGTCAGCAACACTTTTTTACACTATCGAGAACACAGTTATCTGTTCCAACAAAATAGAGTGATTTGTATTTTGATGTCCTTGAACTTCTACACAAACAGGTGAAGTCAGTTTATTCCCTTGTACATTTATTTGCATACTTCTGATACAGTGTCATTCTGGTTATGCATTTCATAACCTTACTGTAAGAGGACATGAACTCCCATCGACTTCTTTCTGTCTAACCTGTCTCAGCTTCTTTGAGTGCTAATGTACCATGACTGTGCTACTACTCAGTTGTGAAGTCTGTGTTATTTGGAAAGGTGGACTAGCCATCTTTCCAGACAGTTTCGTAAAATAGTTTGTTGATACTACTCATTCAGTAACTCCTAACAGCATGCTGTATCCCTCTATAGCAAGAGTAACGCTAAGGGATACAGTTGCCCTACCCCCTTAAATTGAGACTGCCAATTTTCTGCCACTTTTTTTCCTCCCTCCCCTCATCCTGTGAAAACAGTTATGAGTGGTTTTATACGTGAGGGAAAGAGATTCAGAAATCATAATCTCTGAAAAGACTTCTTTCTTATAGAAAGATGACTTGCCTGTGTGAATATTGCACCCGCAGATTTCCAGAGAATTCCAGGTTAAATAAAGTGGGGTCATGATTATGCAACTTGGTGAATATTCGGGAATTCTTGAAGCTAATCATACTTTTGTTAAGTATTTTAGATATATACTGAAACAATGTGAACATTACTGGCTTTTACGCTCTTATATGGGAGGGGAATAAAACTGAGGAGAAGCTGGAGCGTGCTTTATTTTCCAGTTTATTATTTTTTGACAAAGGTTTTGGTGGTTTTTTTCTGCCTTTAGATCATTTCTTCCTCAAAATTTGCATTTCAAGTGGCAAGTCCATAAGCAGGCCGGTACATGGGTGGTGTTTTGGAGAAAACACTAAGCAAAGTTCCCGTGGTTTGAACAGGGAGGCAATTCTTCGTGTGACAGGCATACCCCAAAACCCCCCTTTGTGGAACACGGCTCGACTCAGCAGCGTGTCCCCGGGCGGGCCGGTGCCGCGGGCTGCAGGCTCGGCCCAGGCGGGGGTAGTGGGGGGGGTGGTCCTCGGGCCAGCCCCCCTCCCCCCAACTCCCGCCGCCCGTCAGCGCGCAGGCGGCGGGGACAGTCCCCGGAACGGCCTCTCGGTGGGCTCCGCGCCTTGGGCGTCTCCCCGGGAAATCACCGCTTTTGTTAAAGCGCCCGGGGCCGATACCGGGGGGGGGGGGGGGGGGGGGGCAGCCCCCGGGCCGCCGCGCTCGTGCGTGCTGCCACCCGCTGGCCGCGCGCGCGCGCCCGCCCGCCGTCCCCGGGGCCGTCCCGGGGGGGGGCAGCCCCGCTGCGGGGCCGCTCTGCTCCGGCGGGAAAGGGAAAGGGAACGAGAACGGGAACGGGAGGTGGTGGGAGCGGGGAGGGCAGCTTTCCCCGCGGTCCCTTAGGCGCCCTTCTGAGGGGCAGGTACCAGCGAATAGTTTTAAAACGTTTCTGGGGGGAAGTGCTGTCTTTTATTCCTCCCGGAGCGATCAGGAATCTAAAAAAGACTGTTGTTTATTTAAGGAAAAAAAAAAGCCCTGATAGAATAGAACCAATCGCGTTGTAGAAAATAAGCGTTCATGAAGCAATAGAGACAAATGTTTTCAAGCAATAGCTGAAGTCTATACCCCTCGAGTATGAGCAGAACATGTGAGAATCCAAAAATCGTTGAAAACAATACACTCTTTTTTCTCTTTTTTTTTTTTTTTTTTTACTTGAATTTTTTTTCTAAAAGATTTTGTAATTCACCTGTCTGACCTGCGTGGATAGCCAAGAGCTAGGGTTCTCCAGGGTTTTTCTGTTCCAGAAGAGACCGATGGCAGAGATCAATATTTCTTTGATGCAATATTTACAAAAAATTTGCAAAGGCCTTTTTGCCCAAACACAACAGGACGCCAGCAGGAGAGGGGTTTTTTGTGGGCTGCTTTTTCCAACACTGTTTCTTTCCTGGTAGCATTCTGTTTGAAAATACTCATTTACTGTTTTGTTTTTGTTTTTTTTTTTTTTTTTTACCTAGGCAGGTTACTCCAGCTTCTTTCTTTTTCTGTTTGTTTCTTACTGCTCTTGGAGGCTGTTCCCCAGCAAAATAATCCCAGGCATACAGCCTTCCTCTCTGACCTACAATTCATTTGGCTATTTGCCTTTGTTTCTGGTGGCCTTTGCATCTGCTTTAGGTAGTAACCCTTTTCCCTCTAGCTTTTTTTTTTTTTTCCCCTCTAGCTTTCTTTTTAAAAAAGAAACAACCAAACAACAAAACATAAAAGAAAAAAAAAAAAACCACCACATACCAAAATAAACAAACAAACAAACAAAACCCCAAACAACCAAACAAAACCAAAAAAACCCCCACAACTTCAGAAGGGAGCCTAACTTCCTCTGTCATTTATCTTGGTATCAGGATAATTTTTCTAACAGAAAGGGTAATGCAGTCCTGGAGTAGATTGTCAAGGGATTTTTATAGAGTCCCTATCACCGGAGCATTTTAAACTGCACAAATATTTAGCGGGGAAGACAGAAGTACAGTCATCCTGACTCAGGGCAGTGTGATAGCCTAGATGATCTCATGTTTACTTCCAGTCGTGTTTTATTGGATTTCTAGGATATATACACCTTGTAAATAGCCCCAGGATTATTACTGCTGAAATGGATAAAACAGTCTTCTGTCTTCTCTCCCTCTCTCTCTCTTTTTTTTTTTTTCTTGGTCTACTTATTTGATTGTGCAAAATAAAGGGTATAAAACTATGATTATGAATCATAGCTTACTCTTACTCTTTGAGATAAGCTATTGGTGCAATTCTTATTTGTGCAAAACATTTGCTCATCTACTTTGTGCATGCACAAGACCACCAGGGAGATAAAGAAACCTTTGGGGAAATAGAGGCACTACAGAGGACAATCTTGCCTGCACTTTTTCAATGTACCCCTTCAGTGGGAGTTTTATGTGAATAAAATGTGGAAGGCTTGCCCTCAGAATGGGCTGACTGCTTTCAAGGAGAATTATCATCTATCTGCATTATTTAGACAGAGTCTGGGAAACTCACTGGAGCCTCAGGCTCCTATTGTGCTAGACATTGTGTAGATGAGTAATTAATGGTGGGCCTCCTTCTGTTTTGCTTAATGTATATATTGTACATATACAATGAATTGAGGAAGATTGCTGATGTGGGGAGTGAAATGAGAGGAAGGTGATTCTGCAGTCCCATGAACAGTGTGGCTGACAAGCGGTGGCTTCAGCTTGCTAGCTGCCTGACGGACAGACACTGTAGGCCTGCTCAGCATTTAAAGAAGAACTGAAAAGGGTCAACTTTCCATATTGTGGTGGGCTTATATGCACGGGGAAAGCACAGAAGGCAACACGTGTGCTGAAGGAAGAGGTGGAGTATCTTTTTCAATATATTATTGGAAGCATATTTTTTTTTTTGACACGTAGCTTAGGTACAACTATTGATTTCAGAAGATTAATCATCGCAACAAAGTGAGTACAAAACTGTTGGCACTAGAAATTGATGCAGTTTCATGTGCCTGTAAAAGATGTTGAATGAAACCTTCTCGTAGTTGATGGGTGTCATGGCTAAATCACCACACCCACTGATACAGATTCTGTTGTAGATGGCTGGATTGTGGGGCAGAAGAAGGAGGACTGAGTATCTCCAAGAGCCTTGTAGCAAGCACTACCGCAATGGGAGGCAGTTTATATGTCTAAATAATAATACTAGCTTGCTAAAAAATTGTTGCCAAGTGATTTCCACAAAAAAAAAAAGAAAAAAAGATTCATGAATGTTCTGCTGAGTGCTCATGGACACAAAACAAATGGTCACTTAATGTTAATAAAATATTCATGTGAACACTACATTTTCATTACTGAAGTGGGAGACCACAAAATCAAATACAAGCGAAGAGTGTGCTTTCAGTTAAACTGCTGATTAAGCAAAGGAACAGCATTTGTAGCAGGGGAGAATGAGGTAATCATGGCAAATGAACATGTTTTTAATTTCATCCATTGCTTTTAATCATACAGTAAGGGAATGTTCCTGGGTGCCTCACTTCATTCCTACACATTTCTCTTTTGAGAGACTTTTTGCTGACTTGTAAAATCTTTTGAGGCTATGGTAGTAGATTTTTTAAAGGTGTATAACGCCAAACACAGATGTGCAAGAGTTGCTGTCATCTCTTGAAAACAAATGTCATGGAAGTGGATCAGTGAGCTGATATTCAGTCCACTACCTTATGGTGACCAAACTGAAACAGTTTCTTCCACTGGAGTTATGTATGAGGACCTGGAAGAAGCCTCAGAAATGAAGTCTCCTAAGGGCAGCTTTTTGTTACACCTTCCAGTGACCTGAAATGTTCTTTCATTTCTGGTACAAAGTGTTCTGAGGTTTTTTTCTGACAAGAGCTTCTTCTGTCCTAATAACTTGGACCTGGTGAGAGATACCTGGGCTATACCGTAGTCTGGCCTTTGGTTTACCTCTGCCAGCTGATGTATCTACCCAACAGTTTCCTTTGCAATGATTTCCTGAGAATGTGTCCCTCTTGTGACAAAACAACCTTCTTTGCTTTGTTTAGAAATGCATAAGCACAACAAATGTGCTAAACATGTAACTGTATCACAGCAGTATAAATTACACAGATGCATTTTATTGATTGTGGGAAGATCAGATAGCTTTCAAGTCAATGGTTGGCTGTCAAGTTGTTAATTGAACATTAGCTGAAAAATGACGATGGGTAAGTGATCTAGATATTCTTGCAGGGTAATAAAGTTTAAAAATAAGGGTTGTCCGCCACCTTCCTGTGTTGGCTATATTTAAAGAAATACCAATGAGTTAAAAATCACACTCCCCAAAACATTCACACTCAGACTTCCTTACCAACCCTTTAGACTGGTAATACTGAAATAATTTTACACCCCAATTGAATGGTTTGTTGGTTTTATTTGCATTTTTAATTTCAAACGGGGAAAAGAAAGTAGGTTGTTCAGTTTCTCCCTTTTGAAGGCTGTCTATACTTAATTTTGATTTGCTTTTTCTATGTTCAAGTTCAACTTTGTAACCGCACTGCACACACACATCAAATTAATGTCTTCCTTTAAACAGACATCTTGCCTCCAGTACGATTTCAATAATTTAAAAAATCTTAAAATCTTACAAACCGTTCCCTCTAAGTTGTTTCAGCACGCAACCGTTGATGAGGCTCCCTTCTTTATGAAAACAACCCCACAGAACTGACAGTATTTTGTCTCAAATTCATTAGTTTCAATAAATTAATTTCTGTCCCTTGTTAGAAAATTTTTAGCAATGTATAGACCAGGGGTATTTTAAATGCGTCAGCTCTGCATTTCCAGAAGTAATATTGTATCTGTAGAAAACCATCATAATCCACAAGACCTATATTCTCTCAACAAGTGCATTCTATGTTATTGGTTTTCTTGGATAAATTTTATACTTTTTTTTTCAGGCTTAATGAGTCACTTAAGAACAGATATTCACAATTCAAGTCATATTTGTTGTAGCAGCATGAATTCTAAAGCAAACTGTAGAGAGTTCAGTGATCTGATGTCCTCTGCAGCACGAATAACTTGTGATTGAACTAGATTAGAATATTTAAGTCCTCCTATACAGGTCTCAAGTGGCCATTAAGTTATATCTCTAAGTGATGGGATAAGTGAAGAGATGCTGTAAACTCAGCTGGATGGAATGCCCCTGCATATCTGGTGAGGTGGCGTTCATCTCAGCTAAGCATAGCTATCTGAAAGTTGGATGACTAGTGAATTTAAATCTCTAGAGTACCTATAAAGTGATGAAGGGAGAGTTATTAATCCTTTCTTCAAGTAGATCTGAAGTCTAACAGTGACTAGCTTCACAATATAGTTTATAATCTGGGTTATAATCTTGGTTTATGTTCCTGTTAATATTGGAGTTAATATGTAGCCATATGATGTAAGTGCTTATTCATAAAACTGCAACCACTAATTCTACTTTTTTACAAAAAATTAAGGCATTAACTTTGTATCAGGAAGTTTATGCCCATTCAGATACCTTCCACTCTCAGTATTCACCTTCATGCTAGTTAGGGCGTCTTTGGAACTTCTGTAGGTAGCATAAAACCCTAATGCCAGCATGGACTCAGTATCATGTGCTCTGCTCATGTAACAAAAACATTCAACTAATTTTAAAAGAACTGTTCAAGATTGGTTTAATATCCCTTATGTTCGTTTGTGTGCAGCTCTGATATTTATGATCACCAAAAGTGGCCTAAAAAAGGTATGACATATTTCCATTAGAAAATACCTGTCCATCTCCATTTGCTGTAAAGGGACCCTAGAGAGCTAGCTTACACTTGTTCCCCCTCTCTTTAATGTGGCTAAGATGAATATATACTTTCGATTGCTTGCCTGTCTGAATACAAAGTGACCACGCTGGAATTTCTCAGAAAACTTCAGGAAACATTTTAGGCATCATGAAGCAAAATGATGATGATTTTTCTAAAACTAAGAAAGCTTGAAGACACTTGTACATTTCAGTTGCTCATTGCCCTCTGAGTGCCATGTGGCAGATGTGGGAGAGATGTATAGCCAGCAAGGGAAGATGGAGGTGGGCAAACTGGAGTAATTTCATTTTTTCCATCTCTCTCCTCACAGACAGTCTGTTGATGATGGTAGAGAAAGAAAGAAGACACCAGCTATTGGGTCATTGTTTTAGAAAGGACAGGCTATTTAGAAGAGGGATTAAAACCAGAAGTCCACAGTATCCTTAGTTTGGTGGTGAAGATGCTGAGGGGCAGAGATGTTATTCATCAGTGCTTTATTTATAATGTATTCATTTTGTCTTTTTTCATCTATACCAATCTTCACACTTCCTATGAGTGTCAGTGATTATTACATTAGGTGATTTTTTTTGACTCCTGCAGTCTCCAGACCTGATATCAGTACCACCCCATATGTGCCTCACAGTTCCCAGTCTGCCAAATCTCATGCATTAAGCATGAGATGTGTACACTTGCTCCTGCCTGACACTTCTCTTCGTTTGGCCCACATCTCACTCATTTTTGCTGCAGGGTCTTCTGCTTCATGAACTGATGTACTAGATGCAGCTGATTGACAAACCCCTGTTTTAACTTGTCAGATCATGTGTCAGATCAGAGAGGACAGACTGCAGGACCATAAGGTAGTGAGTCACTGAAGATACTTTGCACCCTTAGGTGTGTGGGGTACATGCCCGTGTTGCAGGACAGCATGAGGGCTGCTGCCTCACAACATGAGTCTGATACACCGGTCTGATTCTGCATCACATTATCAGCCGTTACTCTCTTACAGTTATTAGTGCCCAGGCACTGAGTAATACCAACAGATAGGCATCTCCCCACTTAGTTCTCTTCAGCTTCATTTCTGCTTCCCTTCAAACAGCCTACCTAACCCCACCAGGTTAGCAAACCCCAGTCAGTTTCTTAACTTCAGGTTTGGCTTCATACAGAAAGCCAAAGCTAACATTGACCCTTTTTCCTGCTCCCTGGTTGCCACCTGAAACCCTAGCCGTAGAGACTGGAGAAGATCTGTCTGCATGCAATCTGGTATAGCTTCTCAAGTCAGCATCAAACTGCTTTTGTATAAGCTTTCTCCATTCCAGTTAACAAGAGTGGGGTCAGACCTACAGGTTGTCATCTTTCCCTTTTAAAGCATTCCAGGAAGGTAAAAAGGAGTGGAAAATCAGTGTCTTTCTCTGATGCTCCTGGAGAAGGGAGGCTGGAGGAAGAGTGGGGAATTGGGAACGAGGGGGTGCACAGACAGCTCTATCAGATGGACAGGTGGCTCTATCCTCTTGTGCCAATAATGACTGCCCCAGAGGGAACTGGAAGAGCATTCCACCTCTTACATAGCAAATCCTTGGGGACCAGGGACAAGAAAATAATCAGGACACTGTCAGGATGAGGTTCCCATTAAACATCTTGAAAGTTTCAGCACTGTCTCAACCTTCTTGATTCATTCTGAGGCTTCCTTTGTGCTTACTAAAATCAAAAAAACACAAAACAAAAACCAAAACACCACAAAGGCTAGAAGGGTTGTGCAATCTTATTTACAAATAATGTAGCCGAAGTCTTGTTTCCCCAAACACAGCAAGGAAAAACTCCCTGCTGTTCTTCTGTGCCTTATTTATGCAGATGCACACAACCACTGCTATTTCTCCATCCACTGTGTTTGCAATATATCCCAGATAACTTGCTCTGTTCATATAGCCCAAAACAGAATAAGAGCTGTTTCTACGGTGGTAGCTTTCATTGTTTCTTCCTTTCTCTATGGAGAGCTTAATTTGATCTGACCACCATACCCATTAGAAGACCATCTCTAACCCCTTCCAGAGTAAAACTATGGATCACATTAGCCAGCTTCATGCTATTTTACCCTAAAAAATTGGCCATCAACCATTGCCTTCCCATTTTTTAGAGCCATTGCATTCCTTAGTCCTTCAAGTGTAACTTATATGGCCTCCTCCCCAAAAAAGGTAGCCTATAATAGTCAATATTAATACCCATATTGTTTCTTCTTAGCTAGAAAGTTGTCTAAAACACTTCCTGCCTGTAATACGTCCTCGTAATTTCCCTCCTTTTGTCATTTGCATAGTATAGAGGTATTACTAAAACTTAGTTTCTGTTACTATTTTTTCTCGTGCCATAGGTAAAAGCATTGAATAACAGTGTCTCGGACATTAAAGGATCTCTGTAGCAGCACACTGGCAATGCTTGGTAAGTTTTAGTTAACAATTACACATTCAATTTCTGAGGTTTACAGTTTAGTCTAATTTAATACATGTTTTCTTGGTTTTGTTCTGGTGCTAATACTATAATCAGGGTGTCATGTGGTATCAATGCTTAACAGAAGTCTGAAAGACATTGTTTTGTCAACATAGTTACCTTTATTAAACAAATCGAATAATCAAAATTCTTATCTCATAAAAGTACTATGCAGTTTGTTTAACTTAATCTGTTTTGCATAAAGTCATGTTGACTGGCAGTAATTATGTTACCATTTTTTATTTCCTTATGGACGGGGTCCCATATCAGCTGTTCCATTCTTTCACACGGAAGCAAGGTCAAGTTAACTCATCTACAGTTACCCTAGTCATCCTGTTTACGCTGTTAAAATATCAACATGGCATTAGATCTTTCCAGGCCTCTTGGGTTTCTCTAGTATGCCAAAGCTTTTTGCCAATGAACAGCAGTACAGGATTCTTTTTAAAAGCTTTAAATCAAGTTATCCGGTCCTGACAAATAAAAATAATAATAATAACTTAAAAAGATGCTCTTTACCATCCACTTAGGAGAATGTCATAATACTTTGGCAATGCAGACTCTATTTTCCTTTGTAAATGCAAAACAGAAACATTCAATGAATGCTTTTTCTTTTCTGCAACTAGCAATGGAACTATGTCATCACTAAGATTTCTATTGTCCTGAATAGTGCTACAGAAATTCAAAACAAAGAAATGTTCTTATTGTCTTTATTTCTACATTTTCATATGTTTAGTTTGCATACCAATATACTGCATGTATTAATATGTGACATTAATTTATATGACTGTTGGCTTTCAGTTTTTCTTAGCTACAATTATTACCTGTAATTGTGTTTTAATCATTCTATTAGTATGTGTATATACACATATATGTATATATATACTAATATGCCGATGTACTGCTATATGCACTAATTATAATGCACATACTAATCAACACTGGATTCTGCGCGCAAATCTTTGATTAAATCACTGCTATGCACTTTTTAGCAAGTGTTAGTTTTAAGTTTAGTGAGCACTTTCACAAGTCAGAATGAAGGATAGTGCAGTATTATAACATGAGTTCCTTTGTGATAGAAATTTCAGTCTTTAAGTTTTAGAGGATCTAGGGCATTGTAGGGAACCTGGAACAAGAGCTCTAGCACATATTGTTGTATTAGAAGCCTTTTTATAGAGACAATGTTTCTTTACAGGTATTTGTTCTTGGTCACAAAAGTTCCACAGGGTGGGAATCATCTCACCTTACTTGATAACATAGATATATACATCTAAGCTACTGGTTCCCTAGAGAGGCCATGTCTCTGTCCATAGAGAAAAACCACACATTTTAGAGTTCAATGAATCTGACCTAGTTTAGATGCCTACATTATGATGGTATGAATCATGCCTTAAAAGTGCTTTTTCTCTACCTTTTTTCTCCCACCCTCTTTTCACCCCCCGCGCCAGACAATAAAAGGAGCCCGGAGTGATTAGTCCTTATCAAGTTCTTTGCACTGCAGACTTCTACATCTGGCCATCCATAGTGCAGTTTTCTTTCCTAACTGGATTTAAAAAAAAAAAAAAAAAGTTTCTTATATAATCATGAAGAAAAGCCCTTGAAAAAAAAAGAAGAAAAGCCTCTGAATCTTCAAGAAAAAAAAAATTGTTTAAAAACATTATCAAAATTACAAGCTAGAATATGATTCTATGAGATTTTAAAATAATTTTTAGTTAAATTTGATGAAAGAATTTAAAATTCTTACCTGAAAAACTTTACATTGAAATAATGATTATAAGAAGATATTTAAGGTTACTGTATGTCAAATGAATCAGACTAAATAAATCAAGACAACATTCTCAAAATCAGGTAACTATTAATTACATCTATGACTATATTAGATCTATATTTTTGTTTGCTTTACCTAAAGATGATTTTTATTTTTACTGCACTTGAAAATATTAATCTTTACATTTTTGAGGATTTAAAAAGTATTCAAAACTTAAACTTTAAAATTAATTTGTTTTCTTCTGCAATAAAACCACAATGGCATGGGTGACCCATAAGACAGCTGTCTGAAGGGGTATGTTGGTCTTAACCTACCAATATATTTGTCCAAAGATTTCCACATGCTGTCTTAGTGCAAATAGATAGCTGGGAACACAGATTGCTGCAAAAATACTTTGGCTAGTGGGTGAAGAATTTCTTTTGCATTTGAGAATTCTGATCTAGTGAAGAAAAGACAGGAAATCCTCAAAAGGAACTGGTTTTTGCAACACAGGTTTTACAATTCACTCTTGAGTTCACTGGAATACTTTTCGTAATCATCAATGCAGCTATTAAGCCTGTAATTTGAACAAAGAGTACTCTTCCTGGGTCATCAAGTAGGAGACCGCTATAAATAACAATACATTGCAAACAATGTTTAAGTGAAATTCCAGTGTTAGAAAATAGCTTTCCTATTGATGATATTTGCTCGTCTGCTCTAGGAATTGAAAAACATCACAAATAAAATAATTTCATTAAGACATTTGCAGTATTGACCAGTTTCCCTCTTTTTATGCAATCCATGACAACAAAACCTGTGGACAAGCCCAAACTTTCTCACTACCTTTCACTACAGATAGGGAATCATGACTTGCAGGCCTTTAAATGAGTGTCCCAAAGGCTTAACTATGCACATCATCAGAGGTTCTTTTTGTTGTGAAGGTATCTCAAGCAACCAGGACTTTAAGAAAGCAGCAGGTCTTAAGACATATTGATTGATACAAATTGTGCTGCTATGCAAAACACTTGAATACCTCTGATATCTTTTGAAGCACAAAGAATTATGCCAAGGACCACCCACCTACCCAAGCAGTGTAGATTTCAAAAGTGATTGCATTTGTTGATGAAAAGTACAGAATCCTTTTGTTTATACAGCTACTGACTCCTGATTCTCTCGGTATTGGCTGTACTTACTCTGGATCCTTCATGTGCTAATTTGGTTATGACCATACTGCCTCTTCCAGTGAGGATGGTCAGAGCTAATACATTTAAGAATGAATGTATGTCCATGTCTTACACAGACACATTTCTTTATATCTACTGTAAAACATTTCTACCATAATAGATGCTTTGTCAAAGGTTACAAAATACCATCACCATTTTACACACAGTCTTCAAGAAGACTTTTGCACATCTATGTGGACTCCGGGATTAGCTGGAGTACTCGTAACTTTCATAGTTAGAGTATTCAGGGGATATTATGTGCAGCATGTGTATCTCACAGAATCACAGTATTGTTTTGGTTGGAAGAGACCTTTACATTCATCAGGTCCAACTGTTAACCTAGCACTGCCAGGTCTCCACTAAACCATGTCCCTCAGCACCACATCGATAGGACTTTTAAATACCTCCAGGGATGATGACTCAACTCCTGCCCTGGGCAGCCTGTTCCAATGCTTGACAACCTGTTTGGTAAAGAAATTTTTCCTAATATCCAACCTAAACACTCCCTGACATGACTTGAAGCTATTTCCCCTTGTCCTATTGCTTGTTACTTGAGAAAAGACTCTGACCCCCATCTCACCACAATCTCCTTTCAGGTAGTTGCAGACAGCAAGAAGGTCTCCCTCATCTTCCTTTTCTCCAGACTAAACAACCCCAGTTCCCTCAGCTGCTCCTCATAAGACTTATTTTCTATACCCTTCACCAGCTTTGTTGTCCTTCTTTGGACACACTCCAGCACCTCAATGTCTTTCTTGTAGTGAACTGAACACAGTATTTGAGGTGCAGCTTCACCAGTGCTGGGTACAGGTGGATGATCATTTCCCTGATCCTGCTGGCCACACTATTTCTGATCCAGGCCAGGATGCCGTTGGTCTTCTTGGCCACCTGGGCACACTGCTGGATCATATTCATCTGGCTGTTGATCAATACCCCCAGGTCCTTTTCTATGAGGCAGCTTTCCAGCCACTCTTCCCCAAACCTGTAGCATTGCCTGAGGTTGTTGTGACTCAAATGCAACTCCTTCCTGAATTCCAGCCAAAGCTCTCTGTTCAGCCAGGCTGGTCTTCTTCTCCTCCAGCTTGTATTATGGCACATCAGTATGGCCTGCTCCTATGCTTTAAAGATTTCTCTCTTGAGGAATGTCCAGCCTTCCTGGACTCCTTTGCCCCTCAGGACTGCCTCCCAAGGGACTCTGTCAGCCAGTCTCCTAAACAGGTTAAAGTCTGCCCTCTGGAAGTCCAAGGTGGCATTTCTATTGACCCCCCTCCTTCCTTCCCCAATAATTGAAAACTCTGTCATTTCATGATCACTATGCCCAAGGAGGCCTCCAACAATCACATCACCTACATGTCCTTCTCTGTTCTTGAACAACAAGTCTATTAGGGAGCCTTCCCTACTTGGCTCTCTCACCAGTTGTGTCAGTTATCTTCCACACACTCTAGGAACCCCCATGACTGTTTCTGCTCTATTCCAGCAGATATCTGATGAGTTAAATTCCCCCTTGAGAACAAGTGGTAGTGGTTTTAGGACTTCTGCCATCTGCTTATAGAATTTTTTGTCTGCCTTTTTATCCTGGTTGGGCTCTCTATAACAGACTCCCAGCATGATAACTGCCTTATTGGCCTTCCCCTGATTCTTACCCATAAACACTTAAACCTATCATCACCATCATTTATCTCAAGACAACCAAAACACCCCCTGACATACATGGCCACTCCACCACCGCTCCTTTCTGACCTATTCCTTCTAAAGAGTTTATAGCTATCCAACACAACATTCCAGTGGTGCAAATCGTCCCACCAAGTTTCTGTGATGGTAAATATATCATAATTTTCCTGTTGTACAATGGCTTCTACCTCTTCCTGTTTGTTGCCCATGCTGTGTGCTTTGGTGTAGATACACTTCAGCTGGTCACCTTTTTGAGGGTAGAAGACCTATTTCCTACCTGACTATTCCCAGGTGCTTCTATGATTTCTAGCCCATCAATATGCCTTGTGTCTTTGCTATTGCATGGCACTCAGTCCCCTACCTCCACTGAGATAGCAGACCGAAGGACTTCCTGATCTGATCATTTTTGGTTACTTGACCCAAATGACATAGTCTTAACTGAGTTGACTGTAGGTAGACTTCAGCACAAATTCACAGCAGTTCTTGAATTTATGTCTCCTGGTGGATAGCAAGATCTCTGACCCTACAACACATATGCCCTTCATGCTAATATCGTCTTCCTTGAATAACTAGTGTCTAACTTCATTATTGGTTAATGAAAGTTGACAATGAATTTTCTTTTCTGAAGAACCCACAGTAGAAAGCAAAGCAAAAAACTTTGGAATTGAACACCAAAGTACTTCAATGCACAAGACCTTAGTTCCACTTCCAGTGCATGTAAACCACCTGTCAGATGCAGTTTGATGAACAGCTGTGGTGGTACATCAATGTTACCTTTATCTCCCATTCTACCATGTACCTCAGTCATACATATCCAATGGGGCAACCCTGCGTGGCCTAATGAGTAGATGGAAAGTTTATTGAAACATCAGGCACAGGATAGAAAAAAATGATAGAATAAAATTTCAGGCTTATTCTTAGGATGCCTTCAGCTTTGGACTGAGTTGTTACAGAACAAATCACCCCACTCTGACTACAGAAATATTTTAATAACTACAGAGATTCCCAGAATTTTTTATCTTTGGTGACTGCAGAATCCTGTTTATTTAATAGATTACTTTATACTGACCTATGGGTATTTGAAAAGAAATCTTCAGGCAAAGATAGCACTATTATTTTGGAATAGATATTGCTCAATTAAGGAAAAAAAAGCAATATTTTATTATCCTTGGCACAGAGGCTATTTCTTGGGCAATGTCTACTTGTTCTTTTTATCTTTCCCACCCATGCCACATTGCAGCAACCATGGCCGTAGGTGCCTACACTGGATGAACACCTGTTCGATCTATGCAAGAAAGAAAGGAAATCAAGGGACGGCATGCTTACTGATTTTGTGTACACAACACAACAGAGTGATGAAAAAGATGGAGAAATGAAGAGAAAGTTAAATTTAGCATGATTAAGAGGGAACAGAGTAGAGGAAAGTGGTCATGACCCTTCAGAAACACCTTTTGCAGGAGACAGAGAGCAGATAAATCTAGATACACTTTTTTCAAAGGCAGAACTCCCCTCTCTGTCTGTCAGCCTTTGCCTACTGTGGTAGCACCTTTTAACAGTAGTTTGCAGGTACAAGTTTGTCCTTCCACGTTCCATATTGCAAAGCAACAAACAAAATGTGCATAATGTGAGACCCTATAAAGTCATTCATCTGTCCAAAGGGATAGTGGATTTCTATGATTCCACAGAATATTTTCATCTGCTCTCTTGCCATAACTAACTTACATCTTCTGAAATTATTTGTGTACATTCCTCAATTATATAAAAAACTGCAGAATTCAATAAAAACCCTGTGTGATATACTAAAACACTTCATGTCTACGAGTTTCCCTACTCCTGCCCTAAGAAGGCATCCATTTCGTTCACAAATCTGCACTTATTTCACATGTGAGTTGTATCCCTGACTGTTGTCTTTCTGATCAGATGAAGGGGGGCACCATCACTACTTTTTTTACTACTCAAAATGTCTCAGTGTTTCCCTGCCTACTTTGCTGTGAAAGAGTGAATAACACAGAGGAAATAGTTCTCACATAAGGCAAATATTGCTAACAAGCATCCAGTTTTTGAGTATTGTTAATGAACAGTCTAAAACAGCCCCACATGGTTGAATATAAATGAGCCTTTCTTTAGTTAAGCATCTAGTGAGAGGCTTCATAAACAGGGAAACACAGGTGTATGGGTGTGCTGTCTTTCAGACACACAAGAATAATCATAGCACTATTGTTTTCTATATTTGCTCTTGAAGAAAAAAAATACCATTAAATAGCCTAGCATTTCTAAAATTGTAGGTTTCTTGGACCTACCCATCATATCATTCTAATAATAGTAAGCCTCCCATGGTGATCATCTGTCTTTGCTACCTCATAGAAAAATGCTGCTTTCTGTTATGTATGATCTGAAGTGAGAATAGCCTTATCAGTCACGTTAATGACACAAACACAATTAGCTACCTTCAAATACTTAAACTCATCAATAAATTGCCAGATCATAGAAACCAGACAGTTTTTTGGTTGTTGTGTATAATTCCTTTACAATAATCTTGATCAATTTTCCTGTGGATTTCTCTCTGCAGAAATGGTTACCAAATGCGAATGGTGAGCCTTCAGATGAAAACGGATGAGTATATTTCACTGTGCCAAGAGAAATTCTTGTGATATGTTCCATCCTTACAGTTGCAGGGCAATTTCTCCATTTAAGGCTCTTGAAAGTTAATATTCCCAAACCCTGTTGAAATTGCTGTCTGTCCCTGTTCTGCATCACTTTTGAGTCTCACCATTTCATGCATTAGTTTAGTCAGTTGTCTCTGCTCAGCTTCATCTGTGCACATGTCCCTGTCCCTAAAGATATACAAATATCACCAGGAGCCTCCCAGTGGTCTTCATTGCTTCTTGCCTGATGCCCAACAGTCTTTTCAAATAAATGGCTCACTTCAAATGCTGTGATGAAATGAGAGAAATCACGGGAAATACTCCACCACCTTCTGCTGGGATCTTTCACAACGAGGACTCTGGAAAAAAACAGAGGGGCAAAGCAATAAACCGTGGAATCTTCCAAGAATGCAAAGCAGCAGTGTTGTAACAGCTGTGTAGACATAGCGATTCCAGAGTACTGTGTAGACATGATTATTCCAAATGCAAATTGCATCACCCGGGATAACAAAACACTCTGGACATACTGCTCCCTGCTTCAGTGGACTTGTCATAGATACACACGTCCACAGCGAATTTCGGTCACACGTAGAATTCAGGTCTCTTTGATAAGCTTTGTTCTGTGTGGAGGGTGGACTACAGAATTGCTTCTGAGGTAACACAAAAGCAGATTACAAAGACTAGGTCTTTGCTCAAAAAAAAAACCCCAAAACAACAACAAAATTAAGGATAAGGTTTTTAGCATAAAATTCAGTAATATATGTCAGATGTGCCAAACTGTAAACACAACCAAGTGCTGAATACTTTAATTTTACCAGAAGGTTTGTTTAGGAGGATCAGCCCTGTCCTCTTGCCTGGGACTGACCTTGGAAAATTCACCTCAGTACAAAATTAAAGTACCTTATCTTAGCAGAGGAGAGCTGATTTTTTTTTTTTTTTAATCTGAGGTTAAAAAAAATAAATTACTTAACCTTTTTAGCAGCAAAGAAAAGTATAAATCAATAGAGTCATCTCCAGTAGGGTATCTGCAAATCCATGCGTTACCTATGTTCTTCTGTGTATTCACTATTGCATTAGAACATGATTAGTAACCATGGTACAGACACAACATTGCATTAGTGTGGCTTCTGGTGGCTTTATGCAGGACCAGTCCTGAAAATGGTATACTATAAAATAAGGGAGATGTGAATTTAAAGAGACATGGAGGTTGGTGTAACAAGTACCCTTGGCAGTGAGTTTCTGTCTTGCATCTTCTTTATACGAGTAAAAGGCCAAGAGGAAACCCACTTATCATGACACAAAATTGGTACAGCTTATTTTGCACATTTGCACTGGTGTATATTATGTAGGTAAAGCACTTTTCTTACTCATACAGGCCCTCCCTGTCTTAGGAGGGGTTTATAGGAAGGCTATTCTGACAATTTTTTTCCTGGCATGGATTTGGTCCTAACTTTGTATCAGAGCAAACTTCCATGTGTACACTTCTATGATAGAGTAGCAATGATTTTTTTTTTTTCCCCATTTATATTGAATATATCACTGACTGGTTGAAAATGAAAAAAGTTCTCCTATACCAAGAAGGTACATAACATGGAGAGGGACTACGGTAACTATAGTGGCTTCAAAGCTAATTAAATTTACCTCAGTGCAGCTTTCCGCTGTAGACAAACCCAGAAGTGCCAACCCCATCAATTATTGCCTCACCCACCTCCCTGACCTATCTTTAAAACTAGCAAAAAAAGCTGCTCATCTCCTCTCCATTTCAATTTTGTGCTCCCCAGCCTGAAGATCTTTTTAAGTCCTAGCTTCTGGCATGATGCCTTCCAGTCACTGGTCAGATTCAGCAGAGGCAGCTGCTAGCAGAAAATCCTCCTATTCAAGAGATGACCTTATGTGCTCCAAATGCTGCTTTCTCATTCTGCCCAAACAATTTCTCCATGTTCAATGCCTACACTAACACCATGATGCAGATAGATGGATTGCAAGTGCTCTGGAGCAAAAGGTATAATTTAAAAGGTAAGAGATTTTATATTTTAAATTCAAAATTATGGTGAGACAGTCTTTCTACTAAAACAAATTAACAACATTTCACACATAGCATTCAAATTTTATTTTGAAGTCAATGCCACAGTATCCAGCCTGATTCCCTTATGAAAGATCCACTGTAAAATCCTGTAGTGCCTTGTGAATAATTTTAGTGATTCACTCCCATGCAAATCTCTTATTTTCCAATGCAAATATTGCATAAGGGTAGCACAGTACTTTTAAACACGAACAAGACATAAACCAATTTCATTCAGATTATGTTTGTGTCATAAATAAGGCTCTGTATCCACTCAGTTCAAATCTGCCTCCTTAAGCAGGCTTGCACACGTTAAATCCTGTCTATGACCTCAGGCAGCCTCTTCTAAATGCGAGACTCTTGCATGTCAAGAGAGGAGCTTGGAAAATAACACTGAACTGAGCTAAGGCTAAATCTATTTGGGTTCATTACATCTACGACCGGACTGCCTTTGTAAATAACACTTATTTACATGTATTTTAAGAACTGTCGGTTTTGCATATGGAAAACAGAATCACGAGAATATGAAAAACTCATTCAAGTTTAGGTGACCCATGGTAACAAAAAAAAAAAAAAAGCTGTTTACTTTTTCCTATTACAGAAAATACATAGTCAGTGCATGCCTACTAAAATCACTACATTTCTTCCATCCCTTTTTTCACACCATTCTTTTTTTGTTTTTCTGCTCATCATATTAGTTGAGTAAATTTTACATATGCAGTTCTGTGTGTGTGCGTATGTCTGAAATGATTAGTATCACTGAGTGACAAGCCAGTATCCAAGCACATTTTGATGATTTTTTTTTTTAAAAGAACTTCAAGAATCATCCAGTTTCATGAAGTATGGGAAAGTGAAAACAAAAGGTTACATTTTAAAAGAACTTCAAGAATTATCCAGTTTCATGAAGTACGGGAAAGTGAAAACAAAAGGTTACATACAGGAAAGTGGTTTTAAACAAAATTCTTCAGAGTTTTCATCACTAAAGCATACCTGTAAGGTAACAGTTTTTGGTAGATGTTAACCTGTTTTCACTCCTGTTTGAAAAGGTTCAATCCTGTCAGATGATTAATTTTTAAATACAGGGATTTTCCCTACTTTAGGCTTTGTTTAGCACCTGATAAGGCGCTATAGCTAGAAAACTTCTGCACTTGTGCTGCCACAATTAAGGGATTTGACTCATGCTCACACAGGACTCTGACTCAGGAGCAAGAATGGTTTATGCTGGCATGGCTGTAATGTTTCGTGCTCACAGTCATCTATTTTGGTCTAGCTTTCTCCCTTTTTTGAGTTTACTCACTCTACTGCAAGATGGGCTAGGCTTTTCTGGGAATCAGCCATAACCCCAAAGTTTTTAGGCCTGTCAAAATAAACCAGCACTTATATGTGGCTCTTTAATTCATGAACATGAGCAACTTCATTCATAACTTAGTCACTTTGCAGTAAAGGTGGCAATGGAGAACTGCACCTGGGAAATGCTCTGTCTTGCCCTCTGTTCATTACTCTTGCTCCTCAGTTTAACATCTTAGCTTGTTGTCTTCCAGGTCTGTCTGTGGTGTCTGAAATTACTATCACCCATAGCCACGTATTGGTAGGTTGTGTTAACCAAGCCAATTTTACCTAAGAAAGATTAAAGGAGGTAATGGGGGAAAACAGAGAGGTGCCTCTCCTGAGAGGATACTGAGGATCTAGGAGATTAAAACATTATCAGAGTGTGCTGCTGTTTGCAAAACAAAGTCCATTATAAGCAGTGTCGTGACCTGTGCAACAACTGCTCAGCCAGAAAAGCACCTCCCAGCCAGGAGTTAGGTGGATCAAATGCAAGTCCACATGCTACCATGCCAGTCCAAAGCCTGACAGTTTATTTTAAGTTCGTCTGTGTCAAAAAGTTGTGCTGAGCTCACTGACTTTGCTGTAAACTGTCTGAGGATCATTCACGTGTTCTGCACTACCATTCTCCTGAGGCAGTTGTAACCTTGGTCAGTCAAAAAGGAGGGGCGGGGGAACAAATAGTTACAGGTGGCAATCTCTTTAAACACTACAGTTCACTTGTCAACCCTCTAAATTTTCAATGGCAAGAACAGGATCAAAGTGACATTTCAAGACTGTGTAGAGGTCCTAAATCGCATTGCCCAGTTAGTGTGCAAGCTTTACCCTCTGCTTTTTCTAGAGAGTGGAGCTTGTATGGATGACATACACTGATGCAGATAAACCAGTTTGAACCATTTTGGCCTAAGGCCTGACACCCAGTGAAACAATGGAAGACTATTTTTTGACAGATTTAATAAGTATAAGCTTTGGTTCTAAGTGTAATTTTAGACAAGTTAGAATAGATTTGTACAGTGCAGGATTAAGAGTAAACTGTCAACTCAGGTAACACTTCTTACTGGGAAAGGTAATATATGAACAGGGTAAATTAAATTGCCAGGCTAGATAAACTAGATGACAACCTCTAGAAAATGGCAATTTAAATTTTTTTTCTGTGTTGTTTTTCAGCAATTTACTAAGCAATAGGCCTCTTATACTATTGGTCTTCTTAGGAGAACATACCAAACTTCTCAGGAACAGGATTCATTAGAGCTATTTTGCTGGTAATGACTTGAACGACAGAGGAGGTAAGAAAAAAAGTGATCCCATGATTTGTTTGGGACATGAAATTCTGGAGACCAAGCCTTAGGCTCTTTAATGCTAACTTCATCCTTAGAAAAGAGTTAAACAAAAGGCTATTTTCCTCACAAACAATGCAAGTGAATGGCATAAGGGTGCCTTAAAGTAGGCTGCCACTGGGAAACCTATGGTGATACATGCTGGAGAAATTTAAGCAGGTAGTGCCCCCAGCCTTCTGAGCACCTCTCTGTGGAAGTTACCATGCCTACAGCAAAAAGTGTGTTTGCTTCCCAGCCACACCACCCCAAGTCCAGCATGTTAGGTTTAATTGGTATTGATGGCCATTTAAGGTAGTATGACAACCTTGAGGCTGTGGTAGCTGAAAAGCAGATGCAGTTTCTCTTCTCTCGGGTTTACAAAGGGACATCAATTTCCTCCAGAAGAGCAGAGCAGCCAGCAACAGCAATACACTATTTGAAGTTGCCCCAACTGTGCTTTTTTGAAAGCATTCTTTCATTTGCTGCTATTTTGCATTTTCAGTTGATACACTTTTTCCAAGTGATACCGTGTAAACACAGCTACTGCAATGTCAGTCAGTGTGGCCATACCCAAGCAAGGATGTGGGCCTGGTACTCTGCTCTCTGTGTAACCAAAGCAACGTGAAGCTGTGCATCTGAGACAGAGACAAATACATGTTAATATCTTCTTCCCAAGGAGTCAGTTGATACAATGTGAAGTACAACCAGCCTCATGTCCATTACACAATATGCTTTGACTGGGAAACACTAGGGAAGTGACTATTGCTGTGAAAAAAGTTTCTGTCGACCATCCATGGTTACTTTGTTGGCTAGATAGTGGCCACCTCTAAGCTGATGTATTTAACGTGTTTCAGCAGGTTTCTCCCTTATTCATTGTGAACATTGAGTACTCCCCACCCAGTTCCCTGCGTAGGGACATCATATAGTTCTAATGTTCACATTTAGGAGAGGGGAAAAATTTTAGCCAGGGGTCCTTACCAGGCATTACTTCTGAGAAATCAGTGGCACCATTCTTTAAGATGCAGACAGACAAAAACCCCAATCCCTTCTTAAAACTATATGCTAGGTTTTAGTCAATTATTTCAATTCAGTCCAGTGGATAGAGAGTGTATGAAGATGAATAAAAGACTTTTCCAGCAGAGGTCCTATTACCTTCAGGAGAAGGGCTCACCCATCAAAACTCAAGTTTGAAACTCTTCAGCTGATTAGAGAAAGTTGCTGTTACCACATCAAAGGCACAGTATCAATAACCAGTTTAAGCCACTTTGAAAAGTCATGGCCACTGATGGAGCAATTTCTTTCCTCTCACCCTTGGCCACACCTGCCTGCCACCTCTCTCATGCTGGCACACAAGGTGGCATGGATCAGTTGGCTGATCTCACGAAATACTGATCTTACCAAAACCAAAAGGCTGTGTTTCAGTTGGATCAGAGGAGGATGTGAATGCAATGTCAGGACAAAATCACCACTTTTGTGAACAGTGCAGTCTTTGATTACTACCCAAACAGAATGACTGGTAAGTGACTTTATATTCAAAGAAATCTGGTCGACCTGTGGTTAAAGGTTCTTTTGAACACTTGAAAAAAAACAAGGCCCTGTGTATTCAAGTTACTTTTTAGAAGCCCTATGCTTTCTAATGTAACAATTAGACAACTTGTAAAATTTTCCCAAACTTACTAGGATTCTAAATATTCTAAGTCTTGGAATATTTTTGACATTGTTACACTGTCATAAATACTATACCTTCTCTTTATCACTCAGTGAAGGAGAGGTGTTTTAGATCAGATATGGGCTCATGATCACAACTATTGACTAGTCAGAAAAAACAAAATGGGATTCAGGCTGACTTTTATTCATGTGTGCTGGCTTTATTCTAATTGTCAGCAATTAGCTTATACAATTAACAATTGTTAAACTACTTTCAGATCAATATTGAGTTCCTAATTATATTGGTAAATCTTCCATCTAGCATATCTGGTGCCAAGAGAGTACTTATTTAGCATTGACAGATCAGAATTTCATGACAGGAGTAGCCAAGTTAGGAGTTAGGCTTGTCCTTTTGGCCCTGAATAAGGCTGGCCAAAAATATATTAAATCACTTATATAATGCTCAAAGGTACCATTATTTCCCAAGGAAAATGTTTAAATAGGTTTTAATTACTATTTTACTCCCTGAACACTGTTCAGATTCTCATCTATTAGTCTCTGTTGAACTTAATGCTGTTCTGTGGCGTAGAAACTTTTATAACATATAGTCTACTAGAGTACATGTGTTTGAGTTATTTTTTCTCACTGTTAAAAACTGGCTGTCTAGGCATGGGAATGGAGAACCTGCCTGTGTCTTCTCATCAGGATCCTCTGCCATCACAAAAACCTCATCACAGTTCTGGGGTAACACCATCACCTATTATTTCACATGGTCCTGCTTCTTCAAAACAGTTTATGTTGTAAACCCAACTTGCCCTACTAGAATATTGTTCCAGAGACTTCATTTTCCAATGGTCCTGATAATTTTTTGATTTCATGAAATGGCAAATTGCAGCACAGTCCCATTTCCCTGGGAAGACCTTGCAATATTCATGTCTTCTATAATAAGCACATTGATTTCTAGTTACAAGAGAAATGTAGGTGAAGTTTAGTTAGAAAAGAACTGTAGCAATTGCAAGACCTAAATTTCTTAACTCAAATTGAAAGATAGTGCATTCATCAACAGCTTTTTTCTTTTTTCTTTTTTCTTTTGGTTATTCCTCTGTAATAAAGTTAAACAACTTGTGAATTTTTCAAAAGAATGCACTCCATCCAGCTTACATCAAGTTACCTCTGTCAAAAACCAATGCAAATGAGGTGTAGCATATAATGACATAGTTCTTCTCTTTCCTAATACAAGGCTGAATTTTTCAATGGTAAATCATACTATGCCTGGATCACTGATAGCATAATGGGGAATTACTTTTCAAATTGACTTTAAAATTAGTTATTTCCCTTGTACTTGCAATCATCTAATAACTAAGCACTTAAATCTTCAAGTGATCATTTGTATTTCATTGTCCTTCCTTTTTAGTAATAGGTAAGAAATAATTAGAAGGCTATCTTCTTTGTAGCTCCTTTCATTTTTAAATAATACCTATTATTATGTGTGTAATCAGAAGCAGAGTGGGATAATTTTAATATATAAAATAAAAATTGAATTACATCTCATAACTCCAATAAATTAAAAAAAGCAACACTATGACTATTTTTTGAAAAAAGGTTCCATTAAATTACTCTAGAATAAAACCACTATATTAATTTCATCTTGTATTTTATTCTGTAGCTTGTATTATAAATATATGTATATATTTTGTAAGCTATTTTTGTCATATTAATTATATATAGAATGCTACTATAAACTACAGAAAACAAGTGATAAATTTAAAGTGTATCTCAAATATATTAAAAAATGCAACATTAAAAAAAATCTTTTTGAGTGACAAAGCTAGGAGTAGTTGCAATTTCACATTTATGAAGTGGAAACATTTTGTTGAAAACATGTTCTAGTTTCAAAATGAATGCCAAATGATCTTTTTATATAATTAGCATACATACTTACAAAGGTTCAGATAAAATTAGAATTCAGTCAAGATGAAAAACTACTTAACATGCACAAAAAGGGACCCACAATTAGAGACTGGAAGGGGGTTAGGCACAATAGTGGGAATAGATATTTCAAAATGTCACTCAGAAATCTACTTTGGAATAATATTAGTTGTACGTTGATTCTCCTGTTTGGCAACTCAGAATATACTTTTGCTCAAAACAAGAAACTAAAAGATACTTCACATAGTTCTGTTTGGGAGGATGGAGAAAACTGGAACACTTTCAGACTGTTTCAGGAGAGCTCCCTATCAAATTAAATAAGGCTGCTGTCTTTCACCTGGTTATCACTCAAACCCCATAATTCACCTATGCACAAAATTCAGTGCAGATTTCTTGAAGTCTTCCACATATCTTCCCTAACATTTTAGCTCACTAAGTAAGAAGGTATGCAGATTAACATGGACTAGTTTGAAACAGAGGAAAACAAAAAATGGGGGTGGGGGAGTGGAGGAAGCAAGTTAAATGAACGCATTATAGAAATTTCAAATCTTTTCAGAAGACAAAAACAAAAAAAGTTCAATTAACTTATTCTTAGCTTGAAGTTTTATGCAGCTATTTCCTCAAGGCTTTCAGAGAAGAAGACTTGAGGAGAAGAACGAAACACACTGTGGAATAGCTGGAAAATACAACAGAAAGGACAGTATATGTGGCATGAATGGTTACGGAAAACTGGCAGATAGTGACAGAAGAGTCAATTGAGAAGACCAAAGTTCAGCATAAAAGAAATCAGTATTAAAGCCCTGAAACATGGAGAAAAATGTCTATACACTAAACAAAATTGTTTACTTTGTTGTGATTTATAGCTGCTGCATAGTGAATTTCAGTTACAGTTAGCTGCATAAGACAACATTTCTCTTCAATCCAGACTTTGCCAGTAAGTGAAAATACCTGATTTTCAAAACAACCTTTCAGAAAGAATTGGGCTGATGAGTAATTATAGCATTATTAAAATTAATCTAATCAAATTAACTCCTTCAGTCTAAGAGTTAGTTATTTAGTTCATTGTTACACTCTCAAAAGCTGAAATAAAAAAAAAATGAACTGACCAAAACCACATTTAAGAAAGGCAAGTTTTAGAAAAAAAAGAGAAAATTATACAGCTCCAAGCTTTGCCTCATGTTTGCAAGTAGCAATCAAGCTACTCGCTTATTGATGGCAAGTGAGGTGACTGACCATTAACCTTCCTGGATGCTATCAGACATTGAAAACGCCTTGAATCCTAAGTAGTATCATCAGGTACCAACATCTGAGAGCTCTTTTGCTTCTTGCATCCATTCCACATTAAACTGTTCTGCAGCCACAGATAGCTGTTCAAGAAGCTGTTCTGGCCAGAAGTGGTCCTTCCTCAACTCATTATTTTTGCTTTTACTTGTATCTTATCATAGAAGCATCTCTGGGGGTTTGCACTATCCAGACTGACCTTGACAGAAGTTAAAGAGCACTCACACAAGTCCTTCTGCAGACGGTGTTATGATGGTGATAAGTCAGGGTCCTGCTGGCTCTAGCACAGTAAAATCCAGAAGCTATCCACTTATAGCCTGATGTTTGCATTTTGCATATGGGAGCAACTTAATAAATCAGCAAAGCAGTGCAAATACAGGTAGATAATGGCAGAAGGAAGGATTGTACAGAATCCTTTGTCTTCATTTTTGCACACCTGTGAATAGATGAGAATATAGAGAGTCACATCACAAGTTTTGGACACTGAACAGGTCAAACATTCCTCACAGTCCTTTAGAAAGATATAAACCAAATTCCAGCATTTAGAGAGTGTTTCTTCAGTAGACTGTCTGATGTGGTTGGGCACACTGGAATGTGGAAAGATGTTCACTGAAGAACACATGGACTTGAGGTTTTTTTACTTTCTAGCTGCTTAGTATCACCTCTCCAGGAGATATCACTTCCGTGGCAGAACAAACTGTCTGAGTATTCTTCGTCCATTGCAGTGCAAAGCCATTTAAACTAAAGTAAGCAATTTTTCACTGAAGCAAATGAGGCATATTCATGTAGCAGTTCTAACATTGCTGAACGCTAACCACCAGTAAAGCTTTTTGACAACTGAAAATGGCAACTTTTTAAAAACAGTCCATTGAAATTCAGTACTGGTTATCCTGTTCACAAACAATCACTTCCTGCAGGTCACTGCAGAAGTGTAAAAACCATCAATGTTTTAGCAGCAGCTAAACATAGGCAATTTATGTCTTTGGCGGTTCGCCTTCTACTCTTAGTGATACCAAAGGTAACAACTGGAAGCCAGCTTGCCTTTTTTTAAGGTGGCTTCTAAAACCATACTGAGCATTGAGCAGCAAGAAGTTATCTTTGATACTGTCTCCTTTGGTCATCTCTTTTATTTATTGATTTGTTTTCAGCACTGATTATAGGAGGCAGTAGAACTCCTTAGGGTAAGCAGGTGTCAAAATATTTGCCTGATGAGGGATACAAGAAACCCAACTGTTTAGTGAATGAAGAAAACAAATGAAAGGGCCAGCATAAAATTGATATCTTGAGTTGCTGTTAGAAAATAAATTGCAGAACTTCACCTACCATGAAAATTTTATAGAATGAATATTAATGTCATGAAGAGAAGTAGGCTGGATTTGCATTATGTATTTGACTTGTCCCTGGAGCGCAGAGACTGACACAGACTTGTGACTGCATTAACTATAGCCAAATTTTAATTGAAGATGATTGATTGTGGAGCATTTTGTTAATTAACCTCCTTATTCTGTATTTTCCTACAGAATCTGTAATGTCCTTTCAAAGTAAGTTTTTTAATTTAACCATCAAAAAATATGGACATGATCTTCATTCACAAGAGATACCTTGTAATAGCAATCCAGGAAGAAGAAAAGAATGAATGGCAAATATAATACAACTGGATTTGAGTTCAGAAATGGTTTCATAAAAACAAAAAAATATGCAAATCTGGACTAGTTACTTGTCAGTTCAAAGCTAGAAGTCCAGTCCTCAGAAGCTCATAAGGGACTCATCCTCATAATACAGAGGTAAGCTCTCAGAGCTCCATTTTAATAATAAAAAGACAATAAATTAATTTTAAAAAATTAATGCCCAGAATAATATTTTTCCCCCTCTATCTAAATGCAATCCAGCTTCATTTCCTTCGAGCTTTTATTTCTCCCCTTTATCTTGGATTTAAAATTAAATACATGTTCAACCACAAAATAAAATTTCTTTACCAGTTCTGCAGTATTTGCTAAGAGATTTGTACAATATATGTGATTTCTCATCCTGGAATTATAAAAAGGTCAGGTTTGTGATATGAATGATTCAAATAATTTGACCAGGATAAGAAAGGATGCTTGTTTCGTAATGCAAAGCAGACTCTTCCTAAATCAGGTACTTTTCTCAAATAGTCACATGTATTATGAAGGAACCTTGTACATACACTGACACAGAAAGGGAGGGTTCCTTCTCCAGTCAATACCAGTCATCACAAGCAGCTGTTCTACATCTAATCAGGCATCACTCCATCACTCTCCAGCTGCCCCACAAATTGCATCTTTGAAGCATCTTGTCAGTGACAGTCTAATACAAATTTCAGCACCTTTACTTTACAGTGCAAAACAGATCATGATTCACAGAAAACTAGAAGGAAAACAAGGCAGTTAAAATGATTTACTTGTTTTGGGATGGCACACTGTACCATTCAGTTTGAGATTTAGGGCAGGATTAATGTAAACACTGAAGTCACCTCAGCCCAGGAAGACTAAGCCAAATTGTTTCTCTGCACTCCCTCAGTGTGCGTCCAGGAAAAGAGATAGACACTACCAGACGGTGATCACCACATCCTAACACAGAGGATAGTGTCAGAGGTAGTGTGATGAATTGCTTTCTAAGGTACCTATCTCTTCTCACAGACTACAGGGGAAGCACAGACTAGACATCTTATTTTATAGGCTAAAATTAGGTAAGATTAAGGCTACCCAGATGCTCCAAAGTCAGCCAGCATTTATTTTCCTTTTACATACTTCATGGGAGGTGCAGATATCAGGATCAGGAAAGGATGAACAGTGCTCAGTGAGTGGGTAGTTATTCAGGATTTCTTTTTAGACTCATCTCTCAACGTGTGCCCTATCCATTATTTACTGCACACCATCTGAATGCTGCACTGAATAGAAAATCACTCATTTTCTCATGGGCTTTTCCACGGTGCTCTCATTGTAGTACTCTATTTCTCTGCAAATAGTAATGAATTTATCTTCCCAACACTCTGATGGTATTATTATCTCCCTCTTACATGCTGTGAGTGCAGAAACTGAAAAAAAAAAGGTAAAAACAGTCCTCTAATACTGTTTCCCTCATGTAACTTGCTTTCCAGTTGGATTTTTCATACTGCTTAGAAATTTTAGGCCTTCATAAGTCCAAAGTACAGTTTCTGTTCAGTTTTTCTGCAATTATTGGTGCTTCACATTTAGCTGAGTAGTATCTAGGTGGTTTGAGATGGATACCCAGAAAAACAGAGAAAAAACAAGGCCCCAGATGTCACTGCCATACTCATGACACACTTTCCAACATTTGCAACCAAGGAGATTCAGGCCTTTTCATGGTTCAGCTTTGACTCATTCCTGTCTGAATGCACTTCCTGTACTTCCCATCCTGGCTGAGAGATCTGTGGCTTGTTTGGGCTGCTTGCTGCTTCATATACCCTCAGATATAAACAGCTACAATCCAAGCCATGTCCCAGGGCCCCTGGTGATGTGAACAGGCTCTGTAAGACCGTGCCTAGACGGAGTTGTGAGTGCACACTGTACTAAGGACAGAGGGGTCCCACTGACAACCTAAATAAGGAAGCTCATAAACCAGACTTGAGCATTTTAACCCCGATCATCGACATTGCTGGCTTTTCTTTCCCTAAAAGAAATTCACAGTGGTAATTATGTCCTGGACCTCTGGGGCGTCACAGAGATAACAGGACAATGTGCATCGTGGCATGGACACCCATCCTGCTTGAGTCCCTGAGCAGTGCAAGAGTAAACCTCTTGATTTCAGCAGCAGGAGTTGGTTCTTGATCCTCTTCTTTAGCAGAAATACTCCTCCAGGGCTGTGCAGTGAGAGTGGGCCCTGCTGTAAGACAGAACGATCTGCCAGTATTTGGCTGAAGGGTGTGACTCTCTTCCCACAGCCCTGCCTGCATAGTGTCAGGCTTGAAATAAAGGCATTGAACAGTACATGCTTTTCTAATACTTTGTTGTGAAAACATTGGTAGTAGTGTTGTAGCTGGGAAGGGCTAAAGACACAAGAGGAGCAGGGTTTGCAGGTAGAAATTCTATTTTTTACTAATGATGAAATAATTAAAAATAATCTTGCTCTGTAAATCGTGCTTGTATTTCAAAACCAAGCATTTTTCTTTGTTAAACAGCCCCAACCCATAAAAAATAACAAAAGAAAGCTGCCTTTTTTTTTTTTTTCCCCTGGAAGGATTGCTGCCAGAAAAATGTTTTTGCCAATGCTGCGATCTCTCCAGGCTGTGTGGCAAGGGTACACCAACTGGATATGTTAGCCGAATAAGCTGTATTATTTCAGTGAATTTCAATTACCCTATTAAAGTAAAACAGATTGTTGCACTTCAAAATAAAAGAAAAAATATACAGGAAAAATTTAGAATAGAAGTCATCAATACCATGGTTTGATTTTAATTTAATCAAAGAAAACTAAGATAAGCATAAACAGTTTTTATAAAATTGGTGTAAGTCTTGGCTTGTAAATTGATATAAAATTTTAATAGGATATTCAGTGTTGCCAAGCCAGTGGATTTCCAAGTTAAAGATGGGATTAATCAGAGTCCATTAATCTTAATTTTCCATCTGACCAAATACAAAGAAATTTTAGTTTATCAGCATCATTGATCATTTTTACCATGTACATCTTTTAGTTTGCACAAACTACTAGTTTATTGCTACATTCATGCTTTTAAAGGGAATATTTTCTGTAGGAAATTGTGCAAAAAATAGATTTGACATTGCACTGCTTCTGTCTTCACAAGTCCTTCTTTATCTCCACATCCATTAGCTGGCTGTTTGCAATATGGATTTATTTCAGTCTGCTTCTTGCACCATCAAGGTCTTTAAATGAAGTTCTGCCCCTGTACATGAAAAGACTTCTTAATTCATAGTTTCACATTATACAGAGATTAACAGTAGGAGGTTATTAACAGTGCAAGGTTATTAAGAGCATGTTTAATATTATTTGAACGATAGCAGAATCCCATGGAATCCCATTTTGGTGTAACTTTATTAGCGACAGAAGTAGTCAGATAATTCCATGCTTTTTCCTAGAATGACCAATAATAAATTACTGCAAATCTGTATGCATTTTAAGCTCCTTTTCAGCTAGCAGACGACAATTTTGTGGTCTATTAGAGGCTGTGGTTGCTCACTGTAAGCACTGAGAAATGAATGTACTTTACCAATGGCAAAGCTAATAATAGTGTTACTGTTATTTCACAGAAATTTCTTTCTGGTTTACATTTAATTATTGCAAATACATTTGGAAATTTTTGAGTTCAACCCTAGCATTCAGGCAGCTAAACTCTGATGAGGTTCAGATCACATCACTTTTCACCATTGTAATCCAGTGAAGAGGAGAATGGGGGGAAGCATAGAGACTTTTATCAGCTAATTTGGTTTGTAAGATGCTAGAGGTGATAATTTCTGGATCTAACTGGGGCTTACAGTGAGCCCCTCTGAGCCTTGTTACTAATCTTCAGCACAAGGTCTTTGGCCCTAGATCTCAGCTGACATCAGGGATAGCCCAGGAGCGTGTTTCCCCCTGCCCTGCCACGGGCATTTACATGGATACTAACCTGACCAGAACTGTGACTAGGAAACCCTCTCAAGATTCCTCACAATACTTGTGCTGGAGGATGGCTCCACCATCAAACCACATGTCAGGTGTAAACAAACTGTCATGGCTGTTTATAAAGTAATTTTAAATTTAAGTTCTTAATCAGCACCTACGCTGAAAACACCATAGACTTAGAGGAGCCAGCTAATACATTACAAGCATACACCTACATATACAAAACAAAACTTCTTCTCCAAAGTCCAAGTAATACTTTCCCTGTAAAGTTTCAAAATCTCACAATTGGTCTCAATTCTTATACCTTTGTGATATGCTTGCAAATTTCTTGCAAAACCAACCTCTGTGTGCAAATATGTGTTTGTTTAAAAACATTTATTCTAGTTTGCCACTAGAAAAATGAAAGGTTGATTTGCTGTTGAAGGATAGACTTATTTTAATTTTGCAACCAAACTACACTTAACCCTCAGAGCCTTGTTTTAACTGCACTTTATTTGTTTATTTAAATTCCCTGCGGTTGCACGACATCTGCAGCATATCCTGCGGGATGCTCATATAGATGAGTCCCTGGCAGCTATCAGTGCTTTTTAATCTTCATATCATCCAACCCTATTCAAACAAGGACTGTAGTGTAGATACAGACATCATTTTCTCTGGTGACAAAACCAATTTAGTAGATTTCCCCACTTTTTCACCCCAGTTACTCATTCCCTCCCTTGTACAAAGGTTTATCACCTCCTTAGACATGCCTATGTTGCAGGACTAAGCATGTTCAGTGCCGTGCTCTGAATTAGATTATTAAAATAATATGGGTTCAAACATATATTTTTTTTCAGGAGGATTTTTCTTAGCTTAGAACATTTTGTTGATCTTGTTGAGTAAAACCTTATCAGTGACTCTGTTCTCAGAATTGAGGAGATAAAGATCAGTAAGGGAGTAGAAGCAAGCACCTAGAAAGGAAAACATTGTCTGGGGGAAAATTGTTCATGGACCACCATCCTTAGCTGACATATGTTTTAGTTCCTCCTCTGTAGAACCAGGCCTCCTGTTTTCTATGATACGGAAACCTTGCAGTGCAAAGAAATCTTGAAAACAAATGTAGACATAACTATGAAATCCACAGATACCACAGAGCTCTGAAAATCCACAGAATACTTTGGAATTTTTATTTAGACAAAAAAAAAAAAAAAAAAAAAATCTGCTTCCTAATTTTATTTATTGTCTATTCATCTTTCTGCCTAGTTCCTGAATTTACAGCTCTGTAAGAGCTAACTTGGCACTTTCCATTTGAAAAGCTACTTTTCTGATTCAGAAAAGTGGTTTGGTTCACAATCACACACAAGTTTTTGTTGCCTGCCTTCTTTTTAGCGTAAGAGTGTGAGATAATTTACACAGAGCGGACAAAAGCTTGACTACGTAATCAGTGACATTTGTGAAATGCACAGTATTTGTGTACACAGTGCGTAGGAATAGCCAAAAAGAAATTGTTCAGTCCCTGGCTGAGATCCCAAAAAGCAATGAAAATCCTGAAGCCACCTCACCTTTAGGCATGGGCAACAGGTATGTAGGGCATACCTACCCAGTTGGAAGGGTAATATTTTTAGACTCGTGGAAGTATGGATAGCTTTGGCAGTTGTTATTTTACAAAGAAGTAGGTAGTTCAAAGTAAACTGGTGTACTTCATGCTCACAGTCTCTGAGGAAGACCAGAAGTTCAGCAAAATTATTGAAGGAAAGAGTGAAAAATGGAGACTATTTCAGCCAATGCATCACATGAGCAGAAATAAAGAGAAAGGCAAGGCCAAGGAGATGCCAGGCTGGGATGTCAGCCCAAGGGTGAGGTTCAATCCCAATGAGGGCAGCAAGGGCCAGAAACAGCCTGGGATAAGTGGGCAGTGCTGTGGGGATGGGGGACAAGCCAGTGCCAGTCTGGAACATGGGCCCACAGGTGGATCTGGCTTGATAGGACCCATGGCCAGGCAAGGCAGAGCTTTGGGAAGCTGGGCACTGACCCTGCTGCTGCTGCATTGCTGGAGCTGATGGGCCTGGGTGGCTGACATGGGATACTGGACTCTGGGCAGGGTGAGGGGAGCCCTGGGTTGTGCAGGGCCAAGGAGATCCTCAGTGCCCTCAGCATCATGACAGGCAAAGAGTCAGGTCAATGAGTGATGGGGTGAGGGAAGATAACATGGTAAGATAAGTCTGCCAGAAATCATTTTTCATGGTTTAGGTGAGAAATTACAGTGAGAAAAAAAAAAACCCTACCACATTTAACATTGTGCTGAATGCGATTTGTTATGCTATTTATAGAAAGAAAACATACTCTACACCTCTAAGCCACCGAAAAGCAATCATAAAATCGCTGCACACAATGAAAACAGAAATGTGAAGTAAAATTTTAAGGCCTCGTCCTGCCCTGTATGTGAGAGGAGTCTGATCTATTGTTAAAAAACATCACAGGAAAGATCTTAGAGACAAAAGTTCTTGTAAATATGTTTTCATTCAAGCCTGCCTGATCCTTCCTCCTTCCTTCTCCGACTACATTTCTGATTAATAAAACAGGGCTTGATATGTGTGTCTCTTGCTGCTTACAATTTGCTCTTATCTCATGGGGCTATTAGCACCCAAGAGGAAGACAGATCTTTTGGCCTCTTCTGCTTTATTGTATGAATAGGTAAAGCTGTTTAAAGAAAGCGGGGGGGGGGGGAAGAGTAAGTAAGGAGAAAAACAGGTGGCTTTTTTCTTACCTTGAAAAAATAGTTTCCAATTTTTACTGGAAGATTTTCTGAAGGACTGAAAAGTTCTCTGCATCTTTCACAGCAGAGGGACAGGCAGAAGGTTTCACAAGGGCAGCATCTGGGTGTTCAAGCAGACATGCCTGTCCCCATTTCCCCGATGGCCATTCCCCACTCATCCCACTTGCATCTCAGTCACTGCGTGGAAAAGGAGACTGAGGAACCAGAGACAATTACTTGCTCTGTTACATCAGATTGTCCCTAGCAAAAGTGTCCAACTACAAACCTCCAAATGGGAGGGCTTGGTCCATAGAAGCACTGACACAAGGGAAGGATCTGTTGTCCTCATTATACAGTTGCCCATTTTATTGTGCTTTCTTCTGAATTCCCTTCATTCAAATTCTTTAAGGAAAGAAAACATTATCTTGCTTTTCCCCATTATAAATCCTGCAGTACTTTGTTTGGAGATGGTTATGAAAAGAAGTATTTGTTCTATGCTACAGGGTTTAATGTTTTATTTTGAATTTGAGGTAAGAATGGGCCCTCTGCAGTACTCTTACTGCTACTTTCTGGGAGTTTATATTTTATATGAGGCTGGATCACATCAAATGACTAAAACATGCTTTTTTCCCCAGTGATAGTTTCTAACTACTGCTTAACTATAAAACAGAATGAGGAATTAGATGGGCAGTAGAATGACAGAGAGTTTGACATAAACATTCAAAATGAAAAATAAACTCACCCGGGAGTGGAGAGGAGGAAAACAACAACATATGCAACCCATTTTATAAATCAGGACAGTCTTGAACATTTCAGCTATTGCTTCAGCTTGTCAGAAGTAAAGCCAGAAAAAGGCAGATTACGAGAACACCCCGGCTTTAGGGTTTGTATGAAGACAAGGTGATTTATTTTGTTGACTTTCTCTACGGAGCTTTATGATCTGATATGTTGATGTATAATTATGTATAATGGTTCCACAGATCTAATGTAAAAAGTCTTTCATTTCCAGGTATGACTTTCAAGCCACCATTTCACAATATGCTGTCTCTAACCACTCATTCCTGCCTCCCTACATTGTACCACCTCCACAGTTGTGTCAACAAAACTGTTTGTGGAACTACAATCTAAACTGGATCACTGAACTGATTTGGATTAAAAATAACATTTGCTTTGGAGGGGACAGGGCGTGGGAATGAGCAACTGGGGGCAGAAAAGGGCCAACAGAGATGGCAGGGAGGAGAAAGGATGGGAACCAATTAAACGAGTCTCACCACTGAAGCTAAGCTACTGTGTAACTGTGAATTCATGCTCACCTTTTAGCTAGCACAGCTAAGATTTTCACCTAGTATTAATCAAATTAGACACACTGAACTCTGATTCCCATTACATTTAATGCAAACAAAGGGACAAATTCCATGAAGAGCTTATGACTTGTCAGTCAAGACTACATCCATGCCATGTACTGTTCATACTATACCAGATGAGTCAGTAACAAACAACGCTACTGCAAACGTCTAACCCAGGCCTCTTGAAAGGTCAGTGAAGGTACACCTTGCTAAATAAGCAAGAGACAAGGAGTGAGTTCTAGTCCTGGTCTTAATCACCTGTACAGATGATTAGTTAACTCACTCCCCACCTCTGCACTGGCCTGTCACATCTTGCTTGTTCCAAGCAATTCTCATATGAAAGGACTAACATGAAGCAGTGTGGGTACAGATCAGCAGAGACACGTGGACTATCCCTCTTTTGTTACACAATATCAAGAGACCTGACTGTCCTTCCTTTGCTTTCAGCAGGCTTTAGGTCAGGATGCAGAAAGTAGGATGCCTAAACAAGTTCTTGATTTTCACTCAAAGAGATGTAAGCAACACAAATACACTTGTAGACCCTCCGTATATTTTGCTTAAAATAGATCTGGAACCAAAGGAATTCAGGGACTGAATTAGAAACTGACTAAATGAAAAGATGATTCCTTCTTGTACAAAGTCACCATGATTACCCAGTGATCTGGAATAATAATTTGATGACATCAGTATGTCAAGTAAACAATTCCACAACCAAACACTGGAGTGACCCACATGTAATTCCCTTATTTATAGCACAAGTATCAACAGCACATAAAATGGTAATTACGTATACTAGCTCATTTGCCATAGGTTAATCAAATAGCTGCAAAAATAATTGCTTGTATGTCATCAGCCTGCATAATGCTTTTGTCATATCTTAAAATATTATTTCATGTATTTATGTCATCTTTCTCCTAGTGAATAGTCATTTCCCAGATGTCCTATCAATCCACATAAATAAAAAGCCTAAGTAATTTGCTAGTTTGGAACCGTGAGGATAGAGCTAGACTTTTGCTATCAAAACACCCTTGGGATTATGTCTGGAAGTGAAGTGACTCTGTTTAATAGAAAAAGATATGATCTTATGTACTCTTGTGAAGAAAATAGCACTAACAAATTAGTGTTTCCTAATTTTATAGTCATTATTCTTTTACCAGCTGTTGACCCACAGATAGTTGTGATCTGCAATTTAGCCTGTTCTGTGCTAGGATACAAAGAAGTACAATACCGAAGTTAACATACCAAAGTCAGGTTTGATGGCGATAAAGAAGTCAAGTTTTATGATTTCTCTGAGTCTCAAACCTGTGAACCCTGTTGATAGAGTAGTGGGTAGTGTTTGTGGGAAGAGACATTCAAATGCTCTTACTTAATTCTGCTTAAGCAAAGGTTATCTTTCAACAAGGTTGTGATGGTCACTGTCATAGACCAATTAGTGCCCTGTGTCATCTTTTGCCAAAAGCACGATGTAATTCTTCATGTACTGTGGCTCTTGTATGAAACATTTGACAGTGAATCACACACACACATACACATATGAACACCCCAGATAATTAATCAGGCTTGAATTTACTAGGGGAGCTACAGGGGAAACAGGTTTTCTCCTAGCACAGGATGCCATGATGTAAGCTTTTTCCTCCTGTACCAGCAGCAGAGCAATGTGACTATGCAACTCCTCTTCCTGGTCATAGATGTCTATTCTGTTAAGAAAAATCATTACTTTTCTTGTATTCTTCCAGTTTCACCCACAGGCACCAGACTAGTAAATAATAAAACCAGAATTTGTAATACAAAATTCACACGGCTTTTTTTTTTTTCCCCACACGGAAGTTATTGCCATGTAACCTATATAATTTTGGAGGAATTAATCTATACCCTCTGACTCAAAGAAGAGTTGAAGAAGGGAATAACAGTCTTTGCCTACCTGCAAATGCCTCCATGTTCTTATAACATCTAAAAAATGAAATCATAGTGGAAAAGAAAATCCAGTGAACAATAGCTCTGGTAATGTGTTGTTTGAAGAAACACTGAGTTCAAAGATTATGATTTAACTGACTCTTAGAAATGGAGGAAATAAACGGGATGATTTTCCAAATTCTGCAATGGGAAGTTCTGCAGTGTCTAGAGTGACAAGCAATTTCTGGGCCATGGTTTCACACTACAAAGCATTTATCTGTAAGGCTTTCAGTTCCGTGTTCAAACTTACAGCATAATGCCACAAACACTCTTTCAGCAGAGCTGAGGGTCTGTGCTCAGACACATGTCACAATGCAGAATAGCAGGAGGAGAAAGGGGAAAGAGTATCTAAAGTCAGTGTTCTCACTGTGTGCTTTTTTGTCATGAAACCTCATCTTGAATATGTTAATTTTCAGATACTCAAATCAGGCAAATCAAAAGGCTAGAAAACACAAGCTCTTATAAAAAAAAAAAATAACAGTTCAGACTACACTGCCAAAGACTGACACACCAAATTTCATTAGTCACTCAAAGAAAAAAAACCAAAAAAGAAGAAGAAGAAGAGTTTATTTAGCTAGGAGTTGTTTATCTAATTCCTAAAGGTAATGTATGCCAACCAAGGAGCACAAAGATTATTCTTTATAGATTTTGGTCTTTCTCAGGCAAGAAATTTTATTTTAATTTAATTACCTTTTCTGATGTACAGATATCAGTTTCTTGTAGGCATTGAAAAACTTGGTAGGAAAGTGGTGGGTTCCATAAATAAAATAAAGGAATTAAAACCTGCAAAACATTACTGGCAAGCCTGAGCAGATATTTTTAAAAGCTATAGCTAAAGTAATTGCAGACAGCAGCTCAAGTTACTGTGAAATAAACTAATTGTTTTGTGGAGATAGCTGGCAGAAATTATGTTCCCTTATACATGGAAAAGTAAAGAGAACCATTTCTAAAATATCTAGAAGCTGTGGATTTAAGACAGTTTTTCAGCAACATCATAATTAATAAGATTTATAGAAAGCATAGGATGCCCTGTGTTTCTAATTTTATAACTAGAAAAAAATCAGCAAGACTGTCCAAATACCTGTATTTCACTTCAAAATTTAGCTGTAAAGTAATACTACTTGTTTAGATTCAGAATAAAATTTATGTTTAAAAACTCCAGCACACTGAGTGGATAACACTATAACCCCTGTCCAGGTATCAGTGAGGAGCTCAACACAGTTTTATTAATAGTTAAGAATAGTGTTCTCAGTTTCCCCAGCATGAGTCACGAAGCTGAGTAGGCAATTATGTAAGACAGCTTTTGGTAAGTATGGAATGACATAAATTAGTCACAAGAACTTAGGACCATTTTATGAAACGCTATGTTGTTTGCTCCCTACAGCTTCAGAAAGTATTAAGGATTGTCTATATCTCAAAAATTAGGGCTTGTTTTGATAAAAGTTATGTTGATGAATTTTATAGGTAGATTACTATATGTTACTAAAATTTGTGAAAAGTAAATTGCTAGATACCAATAAGGATCCATGAGAACAAAGAAAAGATGCTCAAGAACAGGATTCATGCCTGGTGTAAATCAGAATCAGTTCCTAGGTCTCAAAGAATGCATATTAATCTGTATCAGCTAAAGATTCAATTCTGTAAGTACACAGATGCAGACAATGCTTTAGTGAATTTATTTTTCCCGTGAGGGTCTACATACAGAGTCCGGCTTATCCCGCTCTCACTCATAGCAGCCTACATGTTCAGAACCTTCCCTATGTGATCAAGAGTGGGGAAAACAGTGTCTTAAATTATCTAGAATAAGAGATCTGGAACTTTGGGAAAGCAATTTTTGTTCCCATGTTTGGTTGCACTTGAGGACTTACCTATTTTTCTAGTCTTCAAGTAGGAGCTTGGCAGTTTTTTTCTCAAAAGCAGCCCTTTGTCTAGGATCTACTGACAGCAGGGACATTGTTGCCACAGAGTGCACAGAAGCCCTCAGAAACCAAACCACTATGCTCACTTCCCCACACACAGAACTGTCTTCTGAAAGGTGCTAAACCAACAAAATTGTAAGTCCAGATAGAGAAGCAAATAGATTTTCAATGTTTTTACAAATATATCTGAAAGGAGATGTTGACCATGTATGTCACCAAAGACAAAAAAAAAAACCCAGTGGAATTATGGTGGCTGGTAGAAACAAGAACAGCTTAATGTCTGAAATACCTTGTGATACAGAGCAATGAGGATGATAGGCTGAACTGTTAAGAAATTAATATATTTCAAAGTACATGTTTCATACATGAGATCACTTCAGGAGTGGGTTAACAGAGACAGCAACTTCTGTTTACAAGTATCTGAAGGGTGGGTTTCAAGTAGAAGTGGACAGTATTGTTTCAGTGGTGCTCTGTGATAGGACGAGGTAATGGTAGCAAGGTGAAACACAGGAAGTTCCACCTCAACATGAGGAAAAACTTCTTCACTGTGAGAGTGACAGAGCCTGGAACAGGCTGCCCAGAGACATTGTGGAGTCTCCTTCTCTAGACACTTCCAAGACCTGCCTGAATCTGTTCCTGTGTGTCCTGCCCTGGGTGATCCTGCGCTGGCAGGGGGTTTGGACTCGATGGTCTCCAGATCATCCAGGTCCCTTCCAACCTCTGCCATTCTATAATTCTATGATTCTATGATTCTACGATTGATTCTATGAAGTGGAGGAGAGAGAAAAATAAATGATCTGAAATATCAGGGTAAGTGCTTCTATTTTGTGCTCTTGGACTAGCATCCAGGAAAATAAAAAATGAGCAAGAAGAGTCTGAGAACAGTGGTCCCAAACTTTTTTTTAAATTTTATGTCTGTTCTTAACACTTTAATTTTAATTGCAGACTTCCACATGCCCTTTTATTATGAAGGTTCATGGCAAGCAGTTTAGATGGTTCCAAGGACCATATGTGGACAATTTACTGCAGACTTTCATTACACAGTCTGGGAATGACATAGATTTTATCTACTGCTGATGACCACTTACAAATATTTTGTTTTACAGAAAGTTTATTGGACTAGTATGAATTGTCCTGAAATAAAATTGCAGTGATGGCTTAAGTTTAAAGTCTCAGATAATGGTTTACATGATAAGGATTATTTCTACAAGGATGCTTAGAAATGTCTTTCTAGCCCCCTTTCACTTGACCACCAACAAGTTTGTAGCTGAAATACTTGGAATTTTATTTGCTGTCTTTGGAGCTGAGCAGATATTTTAACAGTATAGCTTATATTCTTAGTAATTCCAAATCACTTTTCACTCAATTACTTTTTTAAAAGTGTCTTAACTCTCTACCAGGTATGAGTTGATCAGATAAAGCCTTCTCTCTCTTCTTGCTTCTTTCCTAAAAACTGACAAATATTAGTAAGAGATAAAGTAAATTTTAATGAGCATTTCTGTGATATCAATATTTTACTTCATATTGGGCAGAAAACCTAATTGTACATCCTTAATTTAGTCATTCTGAGGCAGATTTTAGTCGGGAACAGTCCCTGAATTTGAGGAATGGCAAAAAAAAAATCACTGAAATTCAGTTAAAGGGTACCAACATCACACCACACATGGGAGCTGGTATAGGACACTTTGCATTCTGCATCTAGTTGCCTGGCATGTGTCAACATCTTCAAGGTTACCCCTCATCACATGAGAGGCATCAGTTTCCACTGAGCTACTGTTACAGCAAGCTTAAATTTGGAATGGTTGTCCTCCCTTGTTTGTAATAGTGTTTAAAGCATTTGTGACTATCTCATAAGATCTTTCTGGCCTAAGGACTTACAGTGTTTTACAGTCCAGGGTACAGAGTGTGCTGTGCTCTGGAATATCTACTATCTGTACTTCACATACAGTTGAGACATGAATCATTCCATAGTAAGTCAATTCCTTATTACATTACAGATTGCCCCTTGCCTATAGATTTCTTTCTACCCATGTTAGAATAGCTAAATCTTTTTGTACATGACCTTTTTTAAACCTAAACCCTGAAGATATATTGTCTTAGTTTCTTTATATATTTTATATTAAAATGACATAATAATAAAAATTTGTCTTTTCTGTAGGTTGACATGTCCCCCCAACCCCTTCCCCTGGAAATATCCATATATTGAAGAGACTTCTGAACACATAGCAATCTTGAAAAACTTTTGCCATACAATAAGAGAGTTTAAACTCTCTTATCACCTTACAAAGTCATAAATTATTAAGTATTGCCATTCACATCACACAAACTATTTCTTAAGCTCCAACAAACAGGTCCATTTTTCTTTCGAACTCCAAAGGTCTTTCCACTACTTAGTAATCATAATATATTCTACGTGATTTTGGGACAACCACTGAAGGGCAAGAAATACCACTATTTGAAAAAAAACAAACTATCAAATTTTCATGTCATGAGTAGAAAGAAGTCAATGGACTGCTTTACAATGGTACTTATCACCTAGCAGCACCCAGACCCACTGGGCATAGTGGAATGACTTTGCATTGAAGAGAGGATATGGCTTTAGAAGCATGGCTTCTCAGTACTAATTTTAGAAGATCTGGAAAAGGCAAACACATTACTATGGAAAATTTGTGGAGTTTATCACATATATAGACATACTTGTAAGGCTTCTAATGGAATGACTGTGCAACACAAAAAAGCAGCCTGTGCTTTTATGTTAGTGATTTAATGTAGAAGAGGATGTTGGTTTTGACATGCATTTGCCTTGCTTTTATACTTAGAGATGTGATATACAGCCAGAGTCATCACTTTCCCTCCAGAGGAATCAAGGTGGAAGAAACACAGAGGGCCACTGCCCAGAACATCTCATCTGCAGCATGTGATGGCCACACTATTTCTGATACAAGCCACAATTCTGTTGGCCTTCTTGGCCACCTCAGCACACTGCTGGCTCATATTCAGCCATCTCTCAGCCAACACGCCCAGGTCCTTTTCCACCAGGTAACTTTCTAGCCCCTCTTCCCAAGGCCTGTAGCGTTGCCTGGGGTTGTTGTGACTCAAGTACAGGACACAGTACTTGGCCTTCTTGAACTTCATACCACTGATCTCAGCCCATCGATCCATCCTGTCCAGATCCCTCTGTAGAGCCTCCCTACCCTTAAGCAGATCAACATGTCTGCCTAACTTGGTGGTATCTTCAAACTTCCTGATCATTCATCCAGATCACTGATAAAGATATTAAAGAGACCTGTTTCCAATATTGCTCCCTGGGAACACCGCTTGTGACCAGTTGCCAACTGGATTGAACTCATTCACCGTCACTCTTTGGGTTCAGACATACAGACAGGTTTTTACTGAGCAAAGAGTATGAAGATATGGTCACCCACAATGTAGAGGAAAGGAAGGAGGTGAATGTAGTTTTTTGGATCTCAGTGAGGCCTTTGACGCTGTCCCTCACAGCATCCTTCTGGACAAGTTGTCCAGCTGTGGGATTAACAGGTCCACATTGTGCTAGGTGAAGAACTGTCTGAAAGGCAGAGTTCAAATGGTTGTAGTGAATGGACCTACACCTGGTGACCAGTCACCAGTGGTGATAGAACAGTGTTCCTCAGGGTTAAATTCTAGAACCTCTGTTCAATATATTTATCAATGATCGGGATGCAGGAGTTGAATGCACCATTAGCAAGGTGCTCTTGACGTTCTTGAGGGACAAGAAAACTTGCAGAGGAATCTAGATAGATTTCACCTTTGGACAATGATTAATGTGGTGAAATTTAACAAGTCCAAATGTTGGATACTGCACCTAGGATGGAGTAATGCTGGGCACAGGTATAAACTGAGAGCGGAGTGGTTGGACAGCAGCCCTGCAGAAAGGGATCTGGGGGTGCTGGTCGACAGCAGGCTCAGTATGAGTCAAACATGTGCCCTGGCAGCCAAGAGGGCAAACCACATCCTGGGGAGCATCAAACACAGCATAGTCAGCTGGTCAAAAGTGGTGATTATCCTGCTGCATTCAGCATTGGTGGAGCCTCACCTTGAGTGCTGTGTGCAATTCTGAACCCCACAATTTAAGAATGATGTGAAGGTTCTTGAATGTGTCTAGAAAAGGGAAACAAAGATGGTGAAAGGGCTGGAATGAAAGTCCTATGAGGAGCAGATGAGGACTTTGGGCTTATACAGTTTGGATCAAAGGATACTGGTGGGTGACCTCATTGCTTTCTACAGCTTTCTGAGGAGGGGAAAGGGAGAGGGAGGTGTTGAGCTCTTGAGGGATGTGTGAGAATGGTTCAAAGTTGTGCCTCCTAATGTTCAGACTGGACATTAGGAAGCATTTCTTAAGCATTCCTTTACTCAGAGGGTGTCAAAGAGGTGTCAAACACTGGAACAGGCTTCCTAGAGAGATGGTCGATATCTCAAGGCTGTCAGTGTTTAAGAGGTGTTTGGACAAAGCTCTTAACAACATGCTTTAACTTTTAGTCAGATGTGCAGTGGTCAGGCAGTTGGACTAGATGACATCACTGTAGGTCCCTTCCAACTGTAAGGGTCTGGTCTAGTCTATTCTATTCTATTCTATTCTATTCTATTCTATTCTATTCTATTCTATTCTATTCTGATACAATGTAAGCATATGATTCTTGAACCATAATAGATCTCAGCAAGACAAAATCCAGTGCTTCCCCTTTGTACTGCACCAGCTGCTGATGGAGATGCACCACAAGTATTAAAAAGAACTCTATAAATATTAAACAAAAAAAGATTTCTTCTAAAACCTGTGCCCTTCATTTGTGTAACACATTTCTGACATAGTTATCTTTGGCACTTTCACACACTGCAGCCTTGTCATTTGTAAACAGTGTACTCAGTCCAAGTTCATCCCAGGAAAACTTTTATTACACAATCTCATGTAAACATGTATGCAGAAAATAAGCAGAGATTGCACATATTACTTGAACAAATCTTGTCAATACCTGATCATTAAGTAAAGGTAGTCTCACAGTGATTTCAGTGGAAGCTGAATTGTATGTATATATCCCCATGAAGTAATCAGTGACAACCAAAGAGTAACTCATTATACATAGCATTTATCACCAGTTTGAAATACATTTCTTGCTATTGTAGCCAAGAACTTTACATTTTAGCTAAAAGCTGCAGTTCACATTTAAATATGGAGGCACTTTGAAAGCCAGATGGTGATAAAAATAATCAGAAATTTATTTTATTTCCTTCAGACAACACAGGAGAACACAAAACTTTCTACAACACATTTGTCACCAGGATGTATCATTTCTGCCATGCATTGGCTCACAAATTCCACCATTTACATTTTTGTTGGTAAGCTAATAAATGGCCAATGAGCTGTGACAGTTTCCAGTTCAAACAAACCAAATGCATTTACATATGAGATGTATCCATGGCTTTTATGCACTGCTTTATCAGTAGGAGTTAACAAGGAGAGACCCGGTTTCCCTGTGCAGGGCCAACATTCCACTCATGCCAGCAGAGAGTAATGTTGCTGAGGTTACGGACATCCCTTCTGAGGTTTCAAAGCTTCAGATCGAGATATGGTTGGCAGGCAGCAAAAGCCCCAGCAGTAATAAAAGGCTCAGAACACTGATACAGGAGCTTACATTAATAAAGGTCTTCATCCACTGTATTAATCCTCCCTTTTCACAGTGAATTCATGGAGTTCCTTGTCTCTGCAGTGAACAACCTTCAATAGCAAAACTGAGCAGACACTAAGTTTGTGTACTACCTGAATTTTCAGGTTTAAAATGAGTAAAAATCAGGAGTGGTTGCGAGGTACAGGTATGGATTTATGTTGGAGCAGTAGGAAGATGGTTTGGGTAGTAAGTTCTACCTCTAACCCAGCCACAAGGTGATAAAGATTAGATAAGTTTGTCAAAAGGCATTGATGCAAGCTGAATATGGTGTTGCTTGGAGAAAATACACACTTGGATTGCTGACAACAAAACCCATCTTCAAGGAAGTCTGCATTTAGGGAGCACACCTGTGTACAGTTTGATTCCACAACTCTATATTACTTGGCAATTTTTAGTCCCTTTTCCTCTCTGTGTCTGCATAGACTTGGAATCAAATATTTTCCCTGCAGTGAGCTTTGTGAACATGTTTTGCGTATTGTTTTAAATTTTAAGTACTTTGCTGGTAGTCAGTTCACAGGGGTAGCAGTATTATAAACAAATTGAGAAGGCCACCTTCCATCTCAGCAAAAAAAAATATGAAAAAAATCAAACAATAAATGTGAGTTGAAATAAATTCTGCAGACCCTGAAGATACTATTTGTATGAAATTACAAGCTACCTGGGGATTCAACAACCCATTCCCCTTAACTTCAAAGAGCAGGTATCTTTAATATGTCAAAATACTAAGTATACTTTCTAAATCTGCTGTTCTCATTCTGGTATGTTGACAGTAAAATTAGGGAAGAAAACAAAAATTAAAAGGCTTCTGTAAAAGTAGTGATATGAGAATGCCAAAAAAGAACAGAAACAACTGAAGTAAATAAAATTCTGAGATACATAGAAGCTCTGTCAAAACATCGTAACTTAGAAAAAGAAAGATACTTTGAGTATAGAGTGTAAGAGATTCTTTTAATCAGGGAAACAAGGCAGTAGTCATATTGCCTGCAATGAGAAATGTCTTATTAAATTTTTCTTCCCTGTTTTCTGAAGGAAGTGGAAACAGTGAGCCAAATTCCTGTCCCAGCTAATGTCTGATTTTACAAAATATTAAACAAAACTTTAGCTTTCATTTAACACTTAATACCCTTAGGCATCAAAAGAGATTCCAGAAAAGGACAGTATTGCTGTCTACACATTTTGGACAAACATTGGCTTATTCCTGTCATCCTTGATTTAAGCAAGACTCCTGGTAGTGCCAAAATGTCAACCATGCTTGTTCTGATGCCCAGGCAAAGCTAGGTCTGAGGACTTCTGCATGTTTTGGGGTCAGGCCTTCTTTTGCTAACAGGACAACATATGTGTGGGAGGTAAAACACTTGCCTTGAAAAATGAAAATTTTCTCCCTGTCATATAAATGAAGTACCAACAGCCAGATATGTCCTTAAATAAAACTAATAAAATGCAAAATGCTCAGATCCAAAACAAGATTAATGATGTATTTTGCGGGTGGTGGGGAAGAAAGAGCTAGAAAAGGACTGCAGAAGGCTTTTAAGCCTTAACTTCTAGCAAATAATTGGCAGCAAATGTCTAACAATTTATATGAGGGAATAAAAATATTCTTTATGTGTGTATGTGTGTTGGCTTTGAATACCATGGTCACCCTCCAGCTAAGGAGCTGTTTACATCTGCCAGCCAGCAGCCAGACACCAGCAGGGAGTTGGCATAGCCCTTATGGACTCATTGTGTGCAAGTCCAGCCAGGGAGCAGAGCCAAGACTCCTGCTCAGGCTCTCCCCAGCAGTGAGAAGTTGTAGCTCCCCTCAGCAAGCTAAAAATGACCTCCCTACCTCCTGGCTGAGCCCAGAAAGGTGCCAAGCTCAGGTTAGTTCAGATAGACTCTGCCTCCTGCACAGCCTGACATGTGGCTCCTGTGACTTCCAACATGTGGTCTGCTTGGGGCTCTTTGATGAAGCCTAGTAGATTTCACTTAAAACTTGAAGTTTCAGCCTATGATGTTCTCCCTGGTGATAAGGGACAGAACAAGAGGAAATGGCCTGAAGTTGAACCAGGGGAGGTTCAGGCTGGATCTTAGGAAGCATTTCTTTCCAGAAAGGGTTGTCAGGCATTGGAATGGGCTGCCCAGGGTGGTGGTGGAGGCACCATCCCTGCAAGTGTTTAAGAGGTAGGTAGATGTTGTGCCTAGGGACATGGTTTAGTGGTTTTTGGTAGGACTAGGAGTAAGGTTGGACTTGATGATCTTGAAGGTCTCTTCCAGCCAAACTATTCTATGATTCTATGATTTACAAGCGTTCTGTGTACTACTGAAGTTCTGATATGTAAAGCAAAATAATATTATCAGAAAAGTGTCTCCTCCTGCTATTGTTTCAGCAGAAGACAAATAAAACAAAACAGCCACCAAACAAAAACCTGAAAGTCTGGTGAACTTTTTTTTTCAGACAAGAACAGCTATTGGCCTAGGGCAAAGTCAAAAAATTTGTCTTGCAAGATTGTAGCAGAGGTAGAGAAGTGGCCATACCTGAAGGAAAAAACGCTTAGCTCAGGTCAGGTCCCTGGTGCATTGACTCCCCAGAGCAGTTTGTTTTGATTTATTTTCTTCCAGTGAGGGAGGAGTTGCTGGATACAAGCTTTGCTCTACTCACCCAAATGGGGGTTGTGGAGTGGAGCACATAGTGCAGTACCACAATTGCCACAATGTCGGTGAGGAATAGTGCAGAAGAGGTGGAGAAGAGGCCTTCCATTGAGTATGGAAGGTGAAGCTGGAAAAAACAAGCTTATTCTCTGCCTTTAGGCCACCCAAGGCAACTATATCATGTGTATGAGGTAGTACCGCTGAGGAATCGTCAACATGAAACAAGAGTTTGCTGACCAGAGCCCAATTCCAGTGACACAGCCCAGCCACCACACTAACAGGAAGATGTGAATGTATCTGCCTCTTCCTTTCCCAGCAAATTTTAGAAAAATCTTGCTTTTAGGTACCTGTAAGTCATCTTTAGATGTTACACACAGTCACAGAATGTGACTCATCAGCATGTTTATGAGCTGAAGCAACTGTAAACATGGATATACATTATACCTGGAAATATAAAGCACCCGGGTTCCAGCTCTGTGAATACGAATGCATTTTGTCAGCAGATGTACAGTGTACCATAACGTTCACAGCGACGGACATATCTCCTTCAGTCACTCAATACATTGATCCTAAGCAAACATGATTACTCAGAAAGCTATGGCACATGCCCTTTTGTAATTCAGATGTGTGATCTTGTAAACAACTCAATGGGATTACATTTGCATTTTACAAGTGGAAGATGAAATGGTGGGAACAAGTCCATAATTAGCACTCTCTTTTGTTTCATTCAAACTTGATTTTTGCTCTCATTTTCTCAAGTCTCAAGGAAAATCTCTCTCAGGCTCAAATATGATGCCAGACAATATTTCTACTGTCCTCTTCATTTTATTCAGGTAAGTCTTTTGGAAGCTGAAAATGAAAAATCACTTGGAAAGTAGCTAGGAAATGAGATGGAGAGGGGTGGGCCATAGCTGAGATTTTCACAACCTCGGAAAGATTTTTGCATGTAGAAATGAAAAAAAAAAGAAAGTTAGATTTCAGGCTGTTAGGAAGGAAAATAGGAAAATATGAATTTTTAATGAGTTTTTATTTAGTGTTGCTAATCTCAGAAGTCAAGAACCATGACCCAAACAAAAATCAATTTGATTTGCTTAAATATAAAATTTTGCATGTGATAAAATGTGAAGTTCTTTGTATGTATGTCTAGTTTTAATCCCTGGTCATTCTTTATATCAATGATGGCTAGAAGCCTATTAAAAATGGAGAATATTCTATACCAAAGGAAATGTCATTAAAGAAAAATATAATGTTACAAAGATCTGTAAAGTGAAATATTATTTACGGTTTTGGAATTGTGGAGTAGGTTCAATACTAGACAATGTTTTGTGATAAGAGATAATTTGGACCTTTCACTATCAAAAATGCCGATTTTGGGGTTTAAAGTCCAAAAAGTTTCTTTTTGAACATTTTGTGTTTTGTCTAGAAAATAATTTTGAGGGCAATACACTGAAGAAAATGCTCAAGCTCAAACATCATGATTAATAGAAACCATTTCAATTTATTTTTGTGACTGACCTTAGTCAGTAATTTAGTCTGGAGCATTTCAGGACCCAGAATATGCTTTGTAAGGGCAGTGAGTGAAAAATCTCATGGGAGCAGAGAAGTTCATCCTACTCCTATGGAGTTTCTGATGTTCAATGGCAACAGGGAGGGAAATGGAGAGGGTCAAAAGCTCTGCACACAGGAATTTTGGGGGAACAAAGATTGTGTCATCAGCAATCCATTCCCAAGTTCCATAGGTTTCTGCAGCTCCACTTCTGAGAGGAAATCCTCCAGAGTATAGGAAAAACAAGCTTAAAACACAAAAGAAAACTCCTTGAGCTATCTAAATCCTTCCTTCAGTAAGTGGATGAAGTGATAATTTTGAAGTAGGTAGTGAATGACATTAGCAAATGGATAGATGACATCAAATGAGTGATGAGACAACGAGTAAGGAAGGAAGGAATGAGTGGTAGGTGTGATTTGGAAGGGCATAGCCCAGAGCTGCTATCTTGCAACCTTAACTGGACTCCCCAGGAAAAGATAAAAAGAAGTAGGAGAAACACCTGAGTCACCTGCAAGACCAGCTGTTGCCAAAGCTTTCAATGCTTTTTTTCTTAGGGCCTTTTTGGTTGGTTATTTTTGTTTGTTTGTGGGTTTTGTGTGTTTTTGTTTGTTTGGGGTTTTTTGTTTAGTTTTAGTTTTTTTAACATCTGCATCTTTTATGCAAGGATTTTCACAATGAGGCCCCTGAAGTATACTGTTAGCCCTAATTCCAGTCTAATTTGGACTACGTGCTTGTCTGTGAACTCATCATCTCTTTGAATGGAGCTTCTAGACAGACACACAAAAACCTCCAGCTCAAGTAGAATAAACTTACAATTCCTAAAAAGGCTCAGGCTTGTGTTCACTGGTTAATTCAGCTGGGATAGCTGAGGCAGCTTGCACCCACAGCTATTCCATCCCTCTCCAGCAGTGGCTGAGCAGGACAGATATTCGAATTACCTCTGTTTACAGTTTGTCCTATAGTCATAAACAGAAACTGGGAGTGGTTTTATGTTAATGCTAATCATACATTAATATATCATGCTGGAAATTACAGCAATAGAGGACTAGATGTCAATCCCATTTAAACCTCTTTTTTATTGTGGTTGAAACTTTGAGCAGGATGGGCAGCTGGGACAATGGCCACTTCCCAGCTATATCTTTTTTCTAAATATGAGTTAAAGCCCAGATTTTAACAGCCTTCAGCTGAAGTCAGTAATACTGAGATCTTAATAAGTTTCAGGCTCTTTTGTTACTGTGAGGCTCTGTTGCATATTACCAGCAATGGCAACCACTCACAAATGATTTGAAGCCATTTTAAAAAAAATCCTCTAGAACACAACTCCTCGGGAATGCTAGTGTGAAGAATCCATGCTTACTCTGTGTCAAACATTCCCATGTGAAATCTGATTTATTTCTAACATTGTTTATCTGAAACACCATTTACTTGGAACTATAAAGGAGTGCATCAGACCAGTATTTGAAAACAGCATGGTGCACTGCAACTGATTTCCAAAGTAGAGAAAACTAAGTTTGTTATCTTAGACCTATGTTTCTCCTACACTGTTGACAACTTGAAGCAGAGTGTAGCATCCTTTATAGCTTAAGGTTCCAAAAAATTATCCAAATTACCTAAATGACCCATAAATTCCACCGTCAGAGTTAACACCTTCGCCTTTTGCATCTAGACCTAATTCAATGAGGTTCAGGATTTCAAGACTTCAAGGCACTTCAGAGAATGCATTTTGTGTATGAATGTAGGTAATTATGCCTAATGAGTTTAAAAACAAAAGAAGACAAACATTTAGTTAAAAGAACTTTTAGATAAGACTACCTGTTTCTTAATGCCCATGACAAACTCAGTAGTTTGGTTTATCTCCTATTGCTTCTTGTAAGATTTCCATTGGTAAAGGAGAACATAGTGAATGAGTGTACAAGGTAACAGAGAAAATCACTACCTACAGAATAATACTTCAAGAACTTAAGCAAGGGAGAAATCACAAAGATTTTCTTTCACTCCCATTTTTTGGTAGCAGAACAGGGAGGTACATCATAGCAAAAATACAGAGGGGGAAAGAAAGAAGGTGCTCTTGTCAGAGCAAAGGGAGAAGAAAGGAGGATACTTAGATACTTACTCAGCTCCTCCTGGAATAAAATTGGTAACTCTGTATTGAACTGAACACCAGATTAAGCAGCCAGTTATGATTATGACAGGCATGAGTATTGTGTCCTGAAACATAAAAGAGGAAAAGTGATTTTTAAAATGGTGACAATAAGTGACAGAATGGAAAAGATTTGTTATTCAGAATGGAAAATAAAATGGCTAACACAAGAAGCTGCCTAATTAAAAAATAAAGATTACAATAGAATCTGACAAAATATCCCAAAATGATACAGTAAAGAAAACTGCAAGTTTTACATATTTTGTCTACCACAAATCTTTAAGAAGGGTAGGGCAATATTACTGCACAGAGTTAAAGTGAGGGTGAAATCACATCTGCTCCAGCTCTATTGCTTCATCAGTGAACTTCAGTAACAGCTACTGCAGACCTCTGCAGAAAGGCAAAGAAAAAAACATAGGGAGTTATTTTCCTCACATTGGTCAACAGTGAAATTAAAACCCTTAAATCTTGTACTTTTTCTGATTTTTTATGACCTCATTACCTCACCAGTGCTTACAGTAGAGAGTACTGTGTAGTGTGGTTCCTCTCTAGAAACAACACTGTTACTCAGGTAAAGTGTTTTTGTAAGAAAGCCAGTCCTGCAGTGCTATCACATTACAATGCATCCTGGTCAAAGCGAATGGAAACCCACAGCTTACTGGAAAAAAAAAAAAAAAAGTAATCTATTCTACTACTTGCTCTTCTCCATAAGTTAGAAAATAGAGTACGAAATAACTCTTCTGGTGACGCACAGTTCAATATGGTTGAAGTGTTATAATGTGTTACTTGAGTCATAACTGACAGGGTGCCAGCCTTACATTTGTTAGAGCAAACAGAGATCAGCTTTAAATTTCCGTGCTGTTATGCAACCATGCTATTACTTAAAGGACTACTTGTACTCAAACAAGAAAGGCCATCTACCTTCCTGTTACAGTGCTGATATAATTGTCTCTACTATAGACACACTTTCATAGACACACATGTATATAGCTAAATACACACACACATTGCAGCATTTTAACTGCTCTAAGGGAGTGCTCACTACTTGGCCTTCAAGGATCCTCCCTTGTTTTTACAGAAGTTTGAGACTTGGAGTTGCTGCAGCCAGTGAGGAAAGAGGTGACCAAGCAGTTGAGACCATGCAATTCAATTCTCTACTGATCTCAGCAGTCAGCAGGACCTACACACTGAAATGTAAGAAAGCAACCATCACGTTTGCTGCTGCTAGTTTCTCAAAAGAGGATGCCATTATAACTTGGCTCTCACTTTCACTAGTCGGTCGTTAGCACAGTCATTGTATTTACCCAGTCTCTATTGGCTTTGTGGGAGGTATCTGCTAATAGCAGAGTGTACAGAAAAAATACTTCCAGTAATGTTTGGAAGACTGTTAGTGAACAAAACTAGCACATAGAGTAAGTTGGGCTCCAGGTTTCGTTGGGCAATCTAGGTTCTACCTCCAGGATAGCCCAGGAAATGGTTCTGCCTAGGTGTCACCAACATAGTCAGAAGGAAGGCCAAACCAACAGAGCCTCCTGAGACACACAGAGGGCTAGCTGAGGGGCAGCTGCTTGCCTTGAGGTGCTGCAGCATCCAGCTTGCTTCCTCTCTGAGCCTGAATCAAGATAGCAGTGCTATTCTCACTGAGTTTATCAAAGAGAGTCATATGACTAATGATTAACCATTCAAATATTTATCACTTCAGTATCATTTCTGCATGCTATTATTGGGGTTGCACCTTCACTGGTGTGGCTCAGGCATGACTGGAGCTGACACTTGGGTAGCATCTTTCAGCAAAGAGCTTAAAGAGCTTGAGAGCCTGAATACTGACAACAGGTGAAGCTGCTGTTGGCTTGGAAGCAAACAGAGGAACAAGCCACGACAGCTGTGAGAGAAAGCAGAAGCAACACAATTTGATATCTTTTCTAGGATACCCCTTCAGGCCATCTCTGCAGACCCAGGACTCTTCATCCCCCATGATCTGCAAAGGGAAGAAGATTGGTGGCAGGGAAATGTGGGCAATGGACTGCCCTGAGGCATGTGCCACTCTGGCAGTGTGATACTGCTTGTAACAGTCCCCTGAAAGGGACCCCCTGGATGGCTGTACTCCAGCTTTCCACCTCACCATATCCTCCCCCATGCAACTGGTGCAATCACTTGTGATGCCTTATTTTCTCAAGGAATCCAAGAAGTTTGTCCTTCACCTTCTCCAGCAGGATAGCAGTGAAGGCATAAAGCAAACTGAAAGTTAGTAAAATGATGGCACTTCTTTGGGTCACAGAATATCAAGCTCATTTCTGTCCTTTAGTTTTTTTAGTTCAAATGCTGGCAGGGAGAATTTCTTCTGAGGTGATGGTGTCATGGGACTTTTCCCCTTCTTCAGCTTTCAGTGGAGTGTAACTTTCACCTGATTTCTTTTCTGGCAAACCTGCTCAGGGACAGCTAACTCTGGGAAAATTCTATCATACTGGTATTTCTGGATTTCTCTACAGCCTCTCCATCAGCACTGGTTGTCTCTCCCATTTAGTTTTCCTGTGTTTGTCTAGGCAAGTCAATGACAATCATTTCTCTAGACCAACTCCTTCCCTAGTCTTTTTCACTAGCTGTTTGTGGTTCAGGCTAGAAGACTTTTGTCCTATCAAATGTGTGTGAGGGTTGGGAGGAAGAACATGCTCTACCCTTTCTCTGCTACCTCAGCCAAGTTAGGAAGCTATCAGATTAATTCAGGCTTTTTTTCAGAGATTTTTGCTGTTGGTCTCCATTAAGACCATCATCTAGCTTTCCCTTACCTTGCAGTGAATGAAGAAGAAGGGGCTATTGTGGAAATGGCAGGGCTAGAGACCAAGCATGTAAAACAGGCAAAAAAATTCCCCTTTGGCTTATCATTGAAGGCAAAACAGAGTATATCTGCATTCCAGTCCCTTCTCCCAGCTTTGATTTCATGTTTTAAATGAAATAGCCCTTAGACGACATAGAGAAATTGTCCTAGAAATAGGAACAAAGCACTCTATGCTCTTAGCTCAGTGTTATGCACACTGAGATGCAGTATTGTAAGTATGTCTCTCCTTCTCATTCCCCAAAGGCTGAAATCTCTTTGGTACAGTAGTGTATCTTTAATTAATGAAGGAGAGAAGCTGGTAGAGAATGAAATGGTCAGATAGGAGATGCTGATCTGAGGACACTGCAGTGGGTTTTCCATTTCCTGAGTAGTTGGCTTGACCACTCAATTATGAAAGAAGAACACTACTTCATCCATTTTTAAGAAGTAGAAATAATAACATTGCTTGGGGAGCCCAATCCTGTGGGTATGTGGTAGGTGTGCTCTGATAAAGCTTAACAGATTAAGATCCTCTGAGTAATTATGCGCGGTGAAGCTGAGCAGCTAGATTTCAATCACACTTCTGAGAACTGAAGTGTTCACAGAGGGTGAGTGGGAAACACACAGAGTTAAAAATGAGGGGTAATGGGTTTAAATTAGAGAAGAATAGATTTAGACTGGATATCAGGAAGAAGTTCTTTACATTGAGGATGGTAGAACAGTGCAATAGGCTACCCAGGGAGGTGGTTGAGGCCCCATCTCTGGAGATATTCAAGATGAGGTTGGACAAGGCTCTGAGCAGCCTGGTCTAGTTGAGAGTATCCCTGCTTACTTCAGGGGGGCTGGACTAGATGACCTTCAGAGGTCCCTTCCAGCCTTAGCCATTCTATGATTCTATGATTTCCATCAAGGAACTTGTAAGTTAAGGCAGTACCTAAATGGGAATCTAAAATTGCAGGTTTGGTCTTATACATCTAGTTTTCTTGGGGTTCTGATCCCAAAATCCTGTCTTACATCTTAGCTTGATTTGTAAAAGTGCCTTTTTGTGACTCCTATCACAAGAACAGGAAGTTTCTACCATGCTTACTGTTGGCCAGAGTTTTGTGAAAGTGTGAAAATGAATGACACAGCAAATATGAAACAGCTGTAAGACCCACTGTCCTCCTTTCTCTGGGACAGAATTACAGAATCAATATTCTACTCAGGAAAGCTGCATTTTTGAGAAGAGTGCAGCATCTGATTATGTGAGAACAAAGTGGGTAAGACACTTTCCTTTCGTTCGTGGCCAGCCATGGTATATACATCACCACAATGATCAAGGTGTTTAGTAGTTTTTAGGTAGCCAGGTGCTAAATCTAGGAGAAGCAAAAGGTGGGGCAGCTGACCCAAGCTGGACAACAGCAGTATTCCATACCATAAACATCGTGCTCACTATAAATTAGAAAGTTTACTGAGGACATTCTCTTCTTCTCAATGGTTGCCATCCCTGGAGGGTCTCACCCATCACTCTGCTCCCGAGGCCTACTCTCCTGTTTGCTTTGACTGATGCACTTTCACTGGAGAAGTGGTGCTTGCAGTTTTTGACATCCAGCATTCACTGCTGGGAGTGCACAGCCACTGAATGGGCTGAGTATAACTTCGTGCACATTATATTACTATTAATCTTAGCTTTTTATTATTATTATTGTAATAAATCTCTTTTCATTTCAACCCACAGGTCTCCTTTCCTTCTCCTGATTTCCCTTCTCAGGGTGGGAGGGTGGTGGTGTCACTGGATGATAGAAAAACTGACTAAATGAAAGCATACACTTCTTACTGTAAGAAGATCAGATGGCCATCAAATAAACAAGCCCAACAAGGACCGATGTCATCCAGCCTTAGTGTCTGTCCAAGAAATCCTTGGTTCCCAAATAAAATCTCAACCTTTTTCTCTACTGTCACTTACTGACATCTCATCCTCGAGGCAGCTGCAAACTCTACCTCATATTCTTCAGAACTGAGTCCTCTCTATTAGCTAATCCAATGCCCTCTTCACTTTGGGTCACATTGAGGCAGCTGTTGCAATGTCCATGCTCTCAAAGTGCCATGTGGCCAGAAGGTTGTCCTTTTCCTTCAAAAACTCTACCTAAGGACAGAGCAGGAACAGAGTTTTTTGATATGATTTAAAGGTCAGAAACTATCAACCCTGTGCTTGCCTGGACAAGCCAACATGACGCACATACAGAGCAGTGTCATGGTTACTTTCCTGCTTCAGGCTACAGCTGGTGTTTGGCATTCATCAGCTAGAAAGGAGCAAATTATTTAGTTAACCAATTATCACTGCGTCTCCACAGGGGGTCTCGCAGACTACCATCATAACCTTCCTTTTTCTCTTCCCCCCCAGAACATGATCTATGGTGCCCTGAGATGTCCCCATAACACAGCAACATGCACGCACTTCAGACACATGACTCCTGCACCCTGGACCACTTCTACCTGTCATCTGACCCACTTCATGGTCAGTCATGGAAGTAACTGCACAGCCTGTACTTGTATTCCTATGAAGACTGCTTAAGCTTGTGGACAGAAGACATTTCACAAGATGTGGCATGTACAATTTCTGCTGTTCAGGGTATGTGTACCTATTAAAATAAACCTGTCTGTAAGAGTTTGTGTGTGCATGTCTGGGGATAACCACACGCAGAACCAGGATTTGATCTTAGGGCAAAAGTAAGAGAAGCACTGCCCTGCAGGCATTTAAAAAAAATATGACTCTTAATAAAGTGATGATAGTCCTATTTTTAATTTGGCTTCTGTGTCTGCTCAGTAACGATTTTTCATAACGATTTATTGGCCACAGCTTTTTACTGTGTTCTTCCTGCTAACACCAGGAACAGTAAAAAGCCTTGGTCCTAAAATTTAGTGCTTTATAGATTTCTTCTGGAGAGAAATATCAAAAAGTGGCTTGGGTTAGCCAGATTTTTTTGGCTATCTCATTTCTGCTTGGCTCAAGTCTTACTTATTAGACATTTTCACATTCATATCCCTGGCAATGGAAAAGCTATACATTCAGAATTCTGGCATATGCACAAAGTTGTGCACCGACATTCACGAAACATTTCCTAAGGTTGTAGCTACTTGAGTTTCAGCTCCTTAATTAGCAGGATGCCTTCGAGAAGACATTTTCAGGGTTCTTTTCACTGTTGACTCTTCTATTTGAAAGGCTTCTCCTACGATTAGATTCAATGTTGGGCCTGACCTGATATATCCATGGATTTCTAGACCAGTTTTCTTCTACAGCTTAGAATTTTTGTCCCAGTTGAAGAAGACTTTATTAACTAGCAATCATTTTTTGATGCAAAAGTCAGGTATGAAGTAAAGTGAGCACTGCCAGGACATGTTGTCCTTACTCCATGTAGCATGCAGTCAGTAGCTTGTGAGTAGTCTGTCTGACACTATCAAAAGCTATTAGTCTTGGTGCATGTATACACATAATCAGCAGGTCTGATGTCCTAGAGTCATTGTCCTCAGGGTGCTTGTTCCACACAGTAGGTGTGCAGAATCTCCCGGAGACAAGTACAGAAGCCTTCTCCCATCCTGCCATCCTTAAAAGGTTTTGTCTAGACAAAAGAATATTTTTGGCATAATTATTCCCTTGCATTTTAATTTTACATGCAAATAATTAAAACTGTGGTGTTATAATTTCAAGTAGGCTGTGCTACTTGTAGAGACCTGAACCAAACTCTTAAAGGCCACTAGGAAAAAAAAAAGAAGCTGAAATACTGACAAGACAGAATAGTATCTTGTAAGAAAAAAAAATCTAACATAATTTTAAACACAATGCTAATTAATATAGATACTGAAAGCTGATGAAGGAATATGATCTTTCACAACACTGTGCCTTTGGACTGACTGACAGCAACTGGATACACACATACTTATTTTTGATTTGGAGATTATTCATTACCACTTTTAACAGAAAGTTTTCTACATTTAAATAAAGCAATGGGAAGTTCCAAGGAAATAAAAGGAAAAGGAGCTGTTTTTGCCAGCCTGCTGTTCATTTGCCATTGTACACCATGTGCAGTTCAGCTGTATATGATGCCAAATACGGGCCCTAAAGTAGAGTGAGGGATTAATACAGGTTAAAAAGATATACTTTTTCTGGGTGTTTTTCTGGGTTATCAGTTTCTCAGCCTGGTTCACTGTGCAGCTGTACATGGGAGAGCATACGGATGGGGAGATATGACATGTGAACTCACTCTGCCACAAAAATAAATGTTCATCTAAATGTGGCCTTAGTCAATTTATCATTCAAGCAAGTGAACTAGTTCATTACATTGGATGTGCTGTACTCAAACTATAAAAAAAAATCCTTATCTCCATAGTAAATATGCAAACCTGGGGACTAAAACACAATTTATTTTTCACTTGGTACAAATACATCTAACATAATCATCTAGCTTTGTAGACGTGCTTGAAACAACCATGCATACTCCAAATGGCTTTAGGAATGTAGGGATATGGGAATTTTTAGTAAAATTGCTGTCATCAGGATTATATGAGTAATCAAAATCTTAACACAGTTTACACATTTTCTTGCTATTCCTGTATTCTAGAATGACTTCTGTATAAAGAGAGTCTAATTTGAAATAGAAATTATTTCATTTTAGGGTATTTACTCTGCTTTGTAAGTAGAGTGATTATTCTGGAACATGCTCGTTTACATTTTGGATTAGTGCCTGCAGAATGGCTCAGAGGAATAATTATTTTGGAAGAGCTATTCTGATCGATTTCTGCATCTGAGGCCCTGCAGACCATATGTGTCACCAAAGTCAGTCCAGAACTCCACAAAGTACTGGCCTTTGACTTAAAAAGCTTCAACACTATTTGATCTAATGTTTAAAATTAACTATTCATAGTGAAAAAATACAGTGAGCACACCTATAGGGCACTATTTACAAGCCAGCTAAACACAGTATACAACCATTAAATGCCTAGGTCAGGAATTTCAGCATAATACAGAGGAAATGTATTTGCCTACGGTAAGCTGCTGGGGATTTGATGGTCCCCATGAAAAAATGCTTTGTGCCATTACACTCTGGGTATTCATTGCTAAACTATAACACTCAGAAGAAAGATTCAGATGGCCCTGGTGTGTAGGTACCAGGTTTTTACTGAGATGGTCAATGAGCTCCCTGAGAAGTCCAGACCAAGTTCTTCTCCTCAGCACAGCACCCACAGAGTGCAAGGCCAAAACACCATAGTGGAAATGTCCACCAGCACAGCACCAGGGATGAAGGATTTTCTGGGCCCTGGCAGCATGTCACTCACTAGTATAGACTTGTATAGCTTAATATCTCTGTCAAGGAACAAGAACAGTGGGATGATTCCTGGCTTATTTGTGCTGCTGAAAAATGATGGGGCTTTGTATACAGTATATCTCTGCATTGCTGTCATGGCTCACAACTTTTCTTCCTACGGAAAAAAAACAAGGTAGCATATGCCAGGAGCAAAAATCTGCCAAGAGATCTTGTTGCGGAGAACTCCTCATTCCATTAGGGTAGAGGAAGCTCTTGTCCTACAGGAATGGTTGTGAGGGTCTGCCCCAAAGAGTGTACTTACCAGAAACTCAAGATTCACACCAGTAGGAAGGAGAAATCAGAACCTATTCATTAGTTGTTCCATAATAGATTTAAAAATACAGACTTGCAAGGTCACTTACATAAAGCCTGCAATACCATATGCTCAACACATTACAGAACACCAAACACATGAATCACTGCAGTTATATTCATAAAAATACTCCTCTACTCCCCCAGCACATCACACAATGATGCAGTTACAGGAACTTTTTTTCAGGTGGCAGCTGATTTAAGAGGTTTCTGCATTTGCTGCTTCTTCCTGCCCCATAGCTATAATTGATCACTTCCTCAGCTGTGCTGGTTTAATTCTGTGAAGCTGTGCCAGCCACCACACTGTGTTTAAAAAACCCCCAAGCAACAAACAACAAAAAAACACCAATACTTTTTGCAAGTTGCTTTAAAAAAAAATCTCTTGGATTATTTTAGTGATATAGCTGTTGCTTCAGCACTGCTGAGGGGCCAGTGATCTGCTGCTCAGTGACAGAAATGAGCAGCCAAAGGTGGGAAAGGTAAGAGATCTTAAACCCGTTTGCAAATGGAGAAAACAGGTTGATGAAACTAGACACTGAGAACAGAGAAAACAGTGACATAACTGACCATACCACTAGAAAGTGCCCTTCTGAGAAACATTTGCACGTTTTCTAAATAGTAAAGAAAACCAGCAACTGTATGATAACATGTCAGCATAACAGTGACAAACCTATGCATGTTCCAAGCCATAAGTGGGAGTGATGAATGAATTAGTCTGGGACCAGCATTCATCTTCTTTAATTACTAGATCTTCTGAAAAGTTTTTTTAAAGAGGTATAATAAGAAGAATAGCAAAGCTGGATGTTATCAGAACACTTTTTATTAAGTTCCTTTTTTTTTTAACCTGGACTCTACTGAATTGCAATTTTGCCCTAGCCCTTTCTAAAAGCTTTCTCTGTATATTGTCTGTGTTTGTGTATATAAATACACACACAGAGTAGTAAATTGTATGAATCCTCATCTGTGTTTGCATTGTTTGAACAAGTATTCAGACTCAATAAACCTGTGGGGTTTTTTCTCACTTTCACTGGAGTAAGACAAGAAAGATTCGGCGGAACTGATGGAATTAAGCCATTCTTAAATAAGCACTGGTGAAAGATGAAGCAAAGCCTCTATGCCTGCATTTAAAACGAGGTCAGTTAGCAGACAAATTTTCAATGGTGCTGACTTACTGATCAATATAAAAGAACTCTTATTTGTTCCTTAAAATGAATTCAAGTTGCTTAAGAAAGTTATGGTGTTCTGGATATTGAATGTTAAAATAGATGTATGTGTGTGGAAGATGGAATGTAACTGTGACCAGTGTGTTTGATGGAAGTTTATTCAAGAAAATATTGCTTCATCAAGAAAAGTTAATTTATGTGGGAGCAAAATAGGGAAAAATCCCAGTACAGTTTTATGCGTTTTAGGGTTCGCAGGGTGTTGTTGCATAGTGTTTTACAAAAGCAGGAATGCAAAAAATCCTCTCCTCTGAAAACTGAAACTGGGATAAAAAGCTAAGACAAACTAATTTCTGCTTTAACTTACTTTTCACTGAAAGGCATTACATCCTACTGCTTTAAGAAATCAAACTGCAGGAATTATGGAAATGAATATTTTCTTTTTCTACTGTTTGATGGAAAGGCTAGTAGGTTTTCTATAATATGTGTCTTGAGAACTCTGGTTTCTAGAATAAGAACTTGAATCAAAGTCATTTTTCTTCTGTAATAAGATATTATTAATTTACAAAGAGGGCTCACAAGAAGTCCTGTTCCAGTGAACAGAGGGGAAACAACAAGGTGTTAATTCCCCACTGCCAGCATTATGGGCTCTGATTTAACAGCAGGGATATCTCTGCTGAGGGTGGCTGATGTGATTAGACTCAACCTACTGCCCTGATGCTCTGAAGAACTGTGTTTGCTCATCTGTATGAGAAGGCTGCCTCCCCAGCATTGGACACTTTTAAGATTCAGCTGGACAGGTGCTGGGCCATCTTATCTAGACCTTGCTTTTGCCAAGAAAGTTGGATCAGATGATCCTTGACATCCCTTCCAACTTGGTATTCTATGATTCTATGATACCTTATTGCTCTCTGCCCCTGCTTCATGGAAGGTTATAAAGAAGACAAAGCCAGATTCTTCCCAGAGAAGCAAGGTGGAAGGAAGAGAGGTGATGGGCACAAGCTGTAACACTGACAATTCCAAACTTGATACAAAAGAACTATTTCACCATGAGGGTGGTCAGACACTGTAATAGCAATCCAGGGAGTCTGTGGACAATCCATTCATGGAGGTATCCAAAGCTTGAATAAGCAAAGCCCTGATCTTGCTTTGAAAAGATGAGTTGGGAGAGACTACCTCCAGTGGTCTGCCCTATCTTCTGATTCTGTACAGACAACAGATCCATTTGTGAAGCCACCCTGGAAGCACTGCTGAGTGGTGCTAGGTAGCTGTCACTACTTTGATTTACCTGAGAAGTTTATCCAGTGAACCGAGGCAGATCAACACATGACTTATGGGTGGGCTTGAGCTAAAGGACCTGACTGGACATCAGAGTTGATGTAATCTCTTTAGGTCTGCTCAGTTATGCCTCCCTTTCCTAGTCAGTTACAGCTCAGAAAGGTCCCACTGATGTCTCTTGACTTTGCCTTCTTCTCTCTCCAGGACTCTTTAACTGCTGAACTGTGGATGTTATGGGTATTACTGGTGTAAGAAAGAAAAATTTATTTTCAGTGATCTTACATTCAGATCCACAATGTGAACACATACCCAGATAGCCTGTGTCAAGGAAAGAAAGCTTACTTATCTATAGGTACTCCACCATCCTCACTCTCTTTAACTTCAGAGTTCATTCTAATTTGCTCTTGTGCCTTCTGTTGTTTTCCATCCATACAGCTAAAGCAGTAGTCTGAGCTCTTGTTACTCTGACTGCCTCAAAGTCCTCTTCTCTGGCCTCCACAAGAGCCACTAACATCTGTTCACAATGTTGCTGCAGAGATGGCTTTAATTTATCACTATGACAACATCATTCTCAGTGCTGCGTCCCAACAGGGCTTCTGCTTTCTCCATTGCATCAGTCACTGTGCACTTGTCTTCAAATCCCATCTATAGAGAAATCACTGGCTCCACTGCTGAACTGCAGTTCCCTCCAAGACAGAGCTCCAGCAGTTGTAATACTATAACCATCAGGTTTAGGAGAGGAAATGAAAAGTTAGAGTGTATAAGATGTTAAATAAGAGCGGATCTACATAGGCTGAGTATAATAGCCAAATAGGAACTGAAAAGGTTCTGAAAAAAATTGTGTTCTTACTTTCTGACATGTTAAAATTTCTCACTGGCTTTTGAGATTTATCCAAATGAGTGGGTGGTTTAAAAAGCTTCTATCAAAAGTTTTGTGCTACTTAAACTCAGAAGTGCTTTATTTGACTTGTAGAGAAAGCCACTGACTGAGCTGTGTGTGGCTGCTAGAGGGGTACAGCACTACACAGTGGCATTAAGTTTATCAGAACCTGGCCTTAGACATAAAACTCTCCCTGAAATACTCTCCACTTACATCTTGCTCTGACTTTAAGAAGCTAAATGTAGTATTCCTTTTAGCAATGCACTTTATATCTGAGAGAAAAAGAACAATGGCAGCTTCCAATTCCATACAATCATATATATGTATGTGCACATTTCCCTGTTTGTTCAGTACCAATACAGAAACTTGACAAAGCATTAATTTTGTATATAGCACTTCTGAGCCATGCTTGATATAGTGTTGCATTTGGCTACAATTCAAGACGTAGCTTGATATTTATATGCTATTTTACATTGAAATATGATTGCATGCTTTCAGATTTACAAAACTCTAGCCTTGCCAGGAAATTCTTGCTTGTAAAGCTATTTTAGGACTTTATCAGTTAAAAGGCTTAAGAGCTAAATTTTGTCCTCATGTTGACTTAAATGGGTACTGCATACGCATATTCAGAGGCAAGCTTTGGCCTTAGCTTTGATTTAATTGTTTAACATGGTTAGAATTGCATGCTTAAAAAGCCAGGGTGATTAATGAGACTGGTGACAGTTTGTGAACTACTAACGTTTCTCTGATGCTTGGAAAAAGATCTAAATTTCTTTCTCTGACACATTATACAAACAATAACTTAAATCCCCACGTGGTTTCTATTTGTCACAAATACAGATGATTTAATAGTTTTAATGAATAACTAACGTTGAAATTTTTCACATAGTGTATTTCCTTCTTTCACTTTTTTTTTTTTTTAACCAGCCAGTTAAGCAATTGAAAAATATCCAGTGTTCAGAATCAATTTTAGTATTGCACAGAAAATTTGGCATATACCTGATTTCCCCCTTCTCCCCCCAGTGGAGTTTTTGCAGCTCCTTTGTAAAATAATGTGGAAAATATTTACTGTTTTCTAACTGACCCAGAGACTGGAGCCAGAAGAGCAAAGGCACTTGGTCAGTAGCTGCTCCTGGCAGCTATTACAAAGTTAGCAGCCCATTGAAATCCCCCAGGAATCCAAGATTTAACTTAGGAAAATAAATATGTTTCCAACCCTAACCACTCCAGAAAACACAGAAAATATGAACTGGGAGTAAATCAATGCATTGTTCATTTACTAACTGTGCAGACAGCCTGAAATAAAGCCTGGAGAGATGGGAGTTACTAGACTACAGTAGACTACTAACTCAAAACCCTTAATATGATCATTCAAGTCTTAGCATCAACTGAATTGTAACTGTTTATCATTTTAGCAGAAGCATTCAACTAATGTGCATGCATTATGATACTAAACCAGGTGCCAATCTTCTCTGTGTGAGGACTGCCAGAACCTCCCCCAAACCTGAAAAATGTAACACATTGATTTTTGTATCACTCAGAAGTCGAGTCACAGAGGCCTTGTTGCATAAACTGCTAATTAACACAGAACGAAAGGCTAGTCTCTGCCCTAAGGAGCTTGCAGTTTAATTATGATTGGAGTCAGCATGTTAATACTAACAGAAAATAAATGAGCATGTGGGTTCACTTCAGATTTCTCCGCGGAAGCAGGTTTAAGAGATGTTCGTCTTCTTTTATATTAGCTGCTCCTTTCTGGGATTGAAGTGATCCCAGTTAAAAAACACCACTGCTATTTTTAATGTAGCATTGTGGGGGCTCTTAGATCAGATCATTTCACTTTTTGGGGCTGGAGAGTAACCTTGTGGGGAGCCTGATCAGCAAACTGGGTGAGATGATAAGTAGTGTCCCATGAGCTTCAGCCTCAGACCTGCCGGTGCAATTGAATTGTTGCCTTTGGGATTGCAACGGGGCACCACTGCCGAAGAGCACAGCAACACAGCAGAGTCACAGGGGTCAGCTCCATAAGCAGCAGTGCCAGTGTGCTGGATGAGCCCCAGCACCAATAATGGTGCATTTACAGAGTGAAATAGCAGCAGGGAAAGCACAAAGTACTCACCTGAAGCATAACAGGTAGTGAAGGTAAGAGCCTTTGACCAACAGGAGGTGAGAGTCAACATTGCATTACGACATGAGAAGTAGGCCAAATAGGAAGAAAATTGGAACAGCCTGGAAGATGAAGCCCGGTCAGTTAGGTATTGGCTGCAGTAGTAGCCATTCCCAGTACAATGCCATGAGATGGTGAAGTTAAAGCACAAGCACTGAAATTCCATGTTATTTGATCTCAAAGCTATGAACATGCCATAGTTTGCACAATTCAGTAAGAAGGAACACGTGAAGTCAATCACTAGCAGAATTCCCCATATTTTGCAGCAGAATGGGACAAATTCGAGCATCCTGGTATATGGCAAACTGCACCTATATTACAATGGGATGGGACACCTACCTTGCTCTTTTATTTACATATAGATAAAGGAGAGTATTGTCTTTTCATTGTAACACAAGTGACTTAAGGGATAGTGGATATCACAGTGACGTTCTTCTGTAGACTTTATACATACTTTGTACATACATACTTTATACATACATAAAAGGTAGAAAGAACTCTTCTCTAAGTGCATTATCTGTACACTCCAGCTGGGCCTTGCTGAATCCCTCATGTAATTGTTATGCTTTGTTCAGCTTATAAAAAACCCTCTGTAGACCACCATGAATTTATGGTACATGGCAGCTTTAAACTTGTTTGTAAAGGTTTAAAGACAGGAGTTGAATTCCCTAGGTTAAGATTAATTTAAAATGCTTTAATGGGGTGAACTCTCTTATTGAAGACTGATGTGCCTGCAGGCTTTATAAAAGGCCAGCATTCTAGGATGCAGAGATATTCTCTGAGTCAGGTTGCTAAAGGATATCACACACCAATGGCAATTGCCACTCTCCCTTTTGTGGTCACATATGATGCCATAAAATGGGCCCCAGACTTCCTTATTTAATTGCCTGGCTTCTTTTCTTCTCAAGCAGAGGGCAAAAGAAATGCATTTAGCTCACCCTTGTAAAATAGCACACGTTTTCTTACTGTTAATGCCTTTGAAATATTGCACACGACAGCGAATATTTAGAGAATTTCATGAATGGCACAGACTTGTAATCAGCCTTATCCCGGGGATATTTATTGGCATAAAGCTTCAGTGGCATCGTGCTTCAATGGTATTGAAGAGGTAAGGCAAGTTTGTGCTGGTGGATGTGTGTGAGCACTCCTCCCACTTCAGAAGGGTGACTTATCTCCTAGCCTGGCTACCTAAAGACCATGCAATTGTTGTGCAAGCCAAATATTTCCATATTTTTCATTAGACTGTTTTGTGTGAAGAGAGATGATAATGCTATTTTGAAGCACTATTATCATATTGTAACTTTGATTTGATACATGTCCTGGACCCCAGTGTGATCTTGGACAAATTGCTTCATGGAAAGGACAAGTTTCTTGTTTATGCCTCTATTTACCCCGATGTTTATTGTGAAGAGTAGAAATTATAGAAATCCTTGCATCCTTTCTGAAAACAGTTGGAGAACCCCTGATGAAAATACTAGCATGAAGCATTTAGTATTGTTACACATTTCAAAATTAATATAACACATTAAAATTTGTCACTAAATAATGAAAGATGTCGGGATTCCTAGGCAAGCTCAGTGAGTGACAAAGATGCACCCAAGTTCAGCTATGCAGTGTCTCAACAGCCACCCAGAATAAGCAGAAATGGGAATGATATAAGAGAGGTGGAGAGCAGAGGACAAAAGGACAAATGGTCAAAGAATGGAAGCAGAAAAGAAAACAGGTAAAGTCGAAGCTCTGTTCTGCTGCGTTCTCCTCCATCATGACCCAAAGTTGAAGTTCAGGGCAATGCAGCTTTAGCTGAAGTGGCTCTCATCAGACTGCTGCAAAGCTGTTGGGCACTACACCTCCCTTTCACCTGTCTGCAACCTCTGTTCAGACACAGAAAACCTGCAGAGAGAATCTATTCTGCATCTGTTCACCAGTGCCGCCAGTAAACTGCCTTCCCTGACATCCTGTTCTGACCTACCAGTCAATCCTCTATACAGAAGGCCAATGCTATCATCCATCACATGCTACCACCTGCCCACCAACCTCCTTCTCTCTACAGCACTGTACTGGGGCCCAGGAAATGCTGCTTCAAGGAACCACTTATTATTCCCCTTTTTTTTTCCTTCTGACAGAGCACAGAAGTGATAATCAGGCATTTTGCTCTTCCTACTATGCCTGAGCTGCCAGCTTCTCCCAAGGAAGCGTATGCTACTCTATGTAGGTCTGCCCTTGGAGGAAGAAATCTGGGTCCCTCTGATATCCAGGCAGCAGGATGTCAGTGACAGTGTCTACACACAAAAAAAGGAAGGACATTTTTGCTAAGACATACATTTTCACACCTCAGAAGATAATGCTTTGTCTGTTAAAAGTTATGAAATAGTGGTTAATATTTGTCCATAATGAGCTCTGGACTGAAAGACAGATTAAAGAAATCACTCTTTAGAATCATCCATTTGGCTTAGCAACAAAAAAGAAGGGGAAGAGTACACCCACAGTAATAAAGATACAGGCTTTTAGAGTCTGTAATCACTCTGTTTTGCGCAGAATGAATGAATCAGAAACTCAATGAGCTACAGAAAAGAATTTCAGGGGAAGCATGAAAACAGTCCTCCTCCACAGCTGGATAATCTCACTAATGCCTGGAAAAATAAAACCTCCATATTCTAAGATTGAATATTCCCTTTCATATTCCTTCCTATACAAATTATTATATCTGTTCATGTCTCAGTACATGTTGCCACTAGACTACCAGTTATTGTTCTTGTGCTAAAGAGAATTCAAAGACAAAAACATTAATAAAAAAGGAAAACATATCCAAAACCTTCAATGATGAGGTCACCATTCCTTCTCTGTTAGAACTCACATTTAAAGACTGTCACTGCCAGACTAAGAGAGATTACTGTCCTAGGGACCTGCTTTCTGAGCCTCTTGAACAGTCAGTCCCTAACTCACATCCATCAAAGTGAGCCAGGTTAAAGCTGAAATGGTAAAAGTGGTAGCACAGGCACATACGCAGAGGAGACAGTGGTGGGGATTGCCAAATGTTGCCACTGTGACATTGCTGCTGTCAGCAGAGGATGTGTGATCAGGCTCTCAGAGTTGGAATCTGTGGGGACATGACAGCTTTTTAAAAGCTCCCCTTTAAGGGAAGGTTTCTACTATTGAATCTATACTGTGCTCAGCCTGATGGTACCTAACAAGCTGACACTGCAGGGTGAGAGAGGGAAATGAATACAATTAATTCTTCTTGGTGATGTATTCGTAAGAGAGTAGCTGCACAGAACATAAAGGCATGTTTTTGGGAAAGCCCATGTGGGAAAGTCTATGAAAATACAACTGCTAATAGTTAACCTACTTCATGAAAACAGAAATTATATTTCTCAGTCTAATTTTAGTGTGGTAAACCAGGGACAGAGCTCCAGCTGAAATATAAATGCACTGAGAATGTAATTCTGCATTCCATAGTACTTACATGGATCAAGAACTGATATCTAGAACAATCTTTTGAGGACCACACTTTGCAGTTAAAACAGCTGAGGAGCTTCTCTAGGATTTTTTATGTGTTTATTTACACACCATTTGTCTTGCACTCAGTTTTGCATTCAGAGCCTAGCTGTGCTCAGGGACACTCAAATGCTCAAGTCCAAAAGGAGCACTTGTAAAATGCTTAATCCTGTGTCTTTATAAGCCAAGCACAGCTGTAATTGTATTGGCATAGAAGGAATGGCCAAAAGATACATTAGGCAAACCTTGTAAAATTTGTAGTACTTTGATTAAACCACAAAAAAAAAAGCATGACTTTTGGATAAGCATGTCTTCTTCTGGCCTGAAATCAAAACTTTCTTATTGTCTTCATTAAATGTTAGATCAGAATTGGATAGACACAGGAAATTGTTTGTGCCATGGGTGAGAAATAAAAATGACTGACCAACCACTCACCAGTTTACAGAAAGAATCCCCTCAGAAGAGCACAGGAGGAGAGGTGAGGTGCCTAGGCATGTCCCTCATCTCTTCTGCAAATCTTTCTTCCAAGAAGACAAGTACAGTTCCCTTTGTATGTGCATTTAAACTTCATTATATGCCCGGTATCTTTGAGGGTAAGTTTTCTTTGCAGTTCTGAACAAAACAGATATGTTACTAACCCTATGACATAAAGCAAGTGATAACTTATTTAGTATTTCTGGTGACTTACTAAGTGAAACACAGGGGTCTATCATAAAGGCTCATGAAGTCTGATTTGATTCCAGCACCTGATTCCCACCTTCTCCACCACAAAGGCCCTAATCCATGAATTTATTCACAGTTTATCTTCTATCCAAATTATCTGTACAGCCTCATCCCTGATCATCTGGATGGTTGTACAAGACAGAAAAAGGATCTCAAATACATGCTTAAAAATCAATTTCTACCAGGGTACAACCTCACATCAAAGCCTCTCCATTCCCACAACATGGGCACATGAAGGATCTTCCAAATCTGGCAGTCCACTGTGCAGGGGAGTTCCTGTGGTATGGACAAATGTAGAACATCTTGTGCACTGGGGCTGAACAGACTTAAGTCCAGCTGAAAGATGGTAAAAACTGCCATCAGGTATAGGTGTGCTTACAGGTAATGCAGACACTAAACATCCTTCATTCAATGTATACCAAAGCAGCAGTAATAAAATAATGCCCAACAAAGCAAGGGAAAAACCAAAGCTATGTGAACTGATAGGTTTCCCAGGGGCTTGCTTGCAGAAACAGGTTCTGGTAGTACTGATTTATTTTGCAGCTGGGTGTGAGACAGTCAGAAAGTGAGCCCAGTGCTAGGAGGAAAAGAGAAATCCAGTAGTGTGTGTTGTGTTCAGGCAGCACTTCTTTTGGTACGTGATGGATTTTGGGGGTAAGTACTAGCCAAAAAGGCATGTCTGAATTCCTGAAAATGGAATCTGCCTCCTCCTTTGTATTACAATGTTTGGAAGAACAGAACTTTGAATTTAGTTATTTATTTAATTTTTAGTGTTAAATATTTAAAGACTGTATTGAAAAAAATATTGATCTTCAATTATCTACTTTGCTGGAGATGAAACTGTTCTGTGGATTCCAAGAATCATCACTGTGTGCTTGAACCAAAAGCAAAACAAAGTTTCCATGGCAAAAGGAAAAATTTCACAGGCAGATGAGGATGCGTTTTTTCAACCTGTTCTGCTTTAGCAAATTTGCAGGTAGTGTGCAACAGAGCCACCTCAGTTATTCAAACCCTTTTGCAGCACACAGCTGGCATGGCAGCATTTTCTTTCATCAGGTTAATTTTGAGACAGTACAAGGTAGATGAAACTGTGAAGATTTTGCAATTTTTAATTAGAAATTGTGTAAGTATATGAACAGCCACGTGATGAACAAAGTAGCCAGACATGAAAGAGTTTATGTTTACACAATAAAAAAGAGTCATATATGGAAAGAGCTACCTCCCCTCAACCTACTGGATAACAGTGTATCCTGAATTACTTCTCCCTGTGCTTTCATGAATATCTTCATGTTTATCACCATCATCTTTATCAGAACTACCAGCACATAAAGCTGGTTGTTGAAAAAAAAATAAAGACATCAGGCATTGCAAACTGTATAGCACCCTGAGAACAGGCATGTTTTTTTGTCAAATCAAAAAATGACATGACATATGCACATGGATGGAAATGTGGACACGGATGGAGAAACTTGGAAATTTCCACATGAACTTTACCTCCTTCCTTTCCAAGACCACAGCTGCCAAGCTGCCTGTTGCCTGCAGCACTGCAGGGCTGGAGGGCAAAGCAGAGCCCCACAGCTGGTGCTGCAGGGTGGGGCTAGGGCCAGCTGTGCTGATGTTAATAGTGGGATTAAGGATTAATCCACAGCAAAACCGTGACTTGTACTTTACCTGAGCAGCCAATTAACCTTTGTTTCTGAGGAAGGACTGGCTCTCATCAGGAAAGGCACTCAGGTGGACTCATGGGGACTGAAAGTCTCCTCCATGTTTGTTTCTGTAGGAGACAAAGTAAGGTGCTTAGATTTGAAACGCACATCATATTTTAACCAAGAGGATGAAGAAATGGCTTGAAAGCACCATGTATATGAAAGCAGAGAAACTTATACACAGAAATATAGTCTTGTATAATTAATATTGACATGGCCAGACCCTTAGGAAGCGGCATGGGAATTTGGGAAATTATCGTCTACACCCTTGGTTCAGAAACCATTCAAACACAGACTAATTGCCCAATTTACACACCTTCACTCTGTGGAGTTGCTGCTGCCCCCTCCCTTGTCTTCCAGACACTTTTCTCTCCTTTTAGATGCCCTCCCAAGCTCAGTGCCTCAAGCCTACATTTGGGTAATGAACGCTAAAGAAAAGTTGTGAGAAAGGAGTATATAAACAAAGGAAATGTTAAAAGAATTTCTAAAAGTAAGTTTAAAAGATAAAAGTTAAATAGCTAAAAGAAAAAAAAAAAAAAAAACAACACAGAAATCAAAAGCTTTTGATAAAAACTCTACTCCCTTACTGATGAGGAGCAGTATCCTATCCAGTGAGACCAGTCTCCTTACAGATTATGAGATTTCTGTAGATTTATTGTAGCTCAAGCAATAGGAACAAGCAAATGGCTTGAGTCTTATTAAAACTGGTGATGACAATATAAACATTATTCCTTTAATTTCAAAAGCACTTTCAAGGAGATATAAAAGAATTTTTTTCACCCCAGAAGGACAACTTGAAAGATTACAACTGTGTGACACGACAACTCTTGAGCAAGTTTTACTCCAAAGGCTGGAGTGTTGGTTTGTAACTTCCTTGAATTATTTGAGGACTAATTCCAGAATTAGTCTGGTTTCACACAGTGTAACTGAGATCAAAACCAGGTCAGAAGATTTCATCAAGTTACCTCAAATGGCTCTTTAATAAACATGAGCATACTCCCTTTTTCTCTTACTGACAATATTGTGGATTAATCTGAAATTATTGACAGGTTTCTCCAGCAGTAAAACTGACCAGTAACATTGCTAGCATTTTTTTTCAATCACAAAAAAAAATCTGTCTTCTCATAGGAAGTAATTTAATACCAGTGTGTAAAAAGGTGATTCTCAAAAGATGTTGTGGTTGTGTATATATATATATATATAGTTTAATGAGTTTCTATACAGATGTATTTGAGCTGCTGTTTTATCATAAAGCACCACATCTGATGGCAGGTGTCTCTTTAAATCTGGCACTATCTCAGTTACTCCTAACTAAAAATGAAGGGATCTGACATTACTGAACCACATAATTCGTAATTTAATCATGAAAAATGTCTGTATCCTGTTGCACAGGGCTGGTATTCAAATCTCTGCCTGTTGCAAAACATGTTGTTGTTTACCTGAAACATATAAATTGCACAGGCGCACAATGGAAATATGTAAGCAAAAAAATAAATCTCTGACAGGGTTTTTATATTATGGCATATTGGATTTCAGCTGAAAAACTCAAATTCCTAAGAAGATTCATGAATCTTTATACACGCATGTCCCAGATTTCAATTGTTCTTTAAGAAAGTAACAGGAAAACAAATTCATCAAGTGGACATATCCAGTAAAGAAAAATAGAGTCTTAAAGGTATTTTATATTTTTGTGGAAATGTAAAGAGAAGTATCACAGTTACTTTTCAATCACTTAAAGGTGAAATATTATTCTTTGCGTATTTTAAACCTTAATCTACACAGAAATGTCTGTTAGGTGTATGACCAGTTTCACAGGCTATTCAGTCATCAGTCAGATTTTACTGCATGAAAAAACAATTTAGCTAAGTTATTTTATGTTAGTCTTGTTAAACCACGTATATCCTGTCTGTGTATCCACACATTTTAAGCTGTAAAGGTTATTTGTAATATTGTAAATAATTACTATGACAACTAAGAATAGTGTTATATTGTCATTTGGGATAACATAATTTATTTGTTTCTTACATATAAGCCATGAAAATACACTTTTACATTTATTGTAAGAATCTGAGTAATTTTAAGGTCAAACATATACCGTAAACTTTACTTTTACTGGTTCATTTTTAAGATTAAAAATTTTCATAAAATAAGAAGTTTTGAATAGAAAATCTCTTCTTCAGAGGACTGCAGAAGGCAGTGCTCTCTGTCTGGAGTGCCTCTAGGCCTGACCACAGAAGAAATATGAAATATTGAATGAACAGAGCTTCTCAGAGACTACAGACTGAATTTTTTACATCCTATATAATCTTCTAAGAACAATCCTAAAACAATGGGAGACCAGACTGCTGGTAAAATAACCAGTAGAGAACCACATCTAACCTTATACTTTAATAAGACCCATAGAATGACACACAAGAGACAAACAGTCTTCTTATGTATTTATTGTAATCTACTTGACAATGCTGGGTGTAAACATGTTTAGTAAGGATAGTAATTTTAATTTAAAAAAAAAATAAATTCTTGCACTCTCTAAAATAATATCCCAGCCTTTTTAAAAATAGTTAAGTTCTTCTATCATCCTCAACACATCAGCATCCCACCATCATAGAGAGTAGGTCAGTTGGTCAGTACTGTGGTAACAGCAACATTTTTGGATGTCAAAACTGCTGTAAAATGCTGTACAACTGAGGTCAAATGAATAAAAAGAGTCTTTTCTACAGGTATGTTTCCCTGAAAAGATAAAAGAAACTTGTGCTACAGAAATTAAGTTTGGATTGGGCTGTGGATCGGACTGAGAGTTCTAACTCTCTCATCCTTTTAAAATGATTCAGTTCTTGTCTGAGACTATGTCTCTTGTAAGATCAGTGATTTCTCCCCAGCTCCCCATTCCAGGTAAGAGCAACAGCCAGGCATCAGCTGTGCTGTGAAGTGAGTGAAGAAAAACATAATTTTTCATCTTCCCTGTTTTCACAGAGAAGTCATCAAGGTTTGGGGGCTGGGAGGGAACCCAAGGAACCAAAAACCTGAGATCTCATGAGACACTTGACGAACTGCAAGTGTTCCTCTGATGCCAGAGAGCATCAATCCCAGCTGTGCCCTGTCCTAGAGTTCATCAGGCTCAGTCTCATGTTGTTTTTGTCTTTGGAAAACCCTTCTTAGACAATGCAGCTCATGCTGATCCTACCAGACATCTTCAGGACGGCATCAGACAGTTTTGTCCAAGCTGACTAGATGGCAAAAAGCTTCCAAGATCATGAGGGTCTCCACAGCTCTGCACATTGCCTGAAGAGAACAGACTGGGCAGGGCAAAATACTGGTTTTGTACAGGTTTTCCTCTCTCCTGGATCCAATCCCAGGTCTTAGAATAAAACAGATACAATCCTCTAACCATATTGTCTTCGTGGCACAGGAGTTACTATTTGACAGCACAGACTGGTTTGTCACCCTGAGTCTGACAGGAAATGTTTCACAAAAAGGTGAAAGAAACCCCAGAATGAACAGGAGCAGAATAATCTAGCCATGGGGGAAATATCTACCTAAGGTCCACTAACTGATAGTTCTCTTACACCGGACACACTAAAGGTATATCCCATACATTTCTTATACTGTCTAGTTAACAATGAATTATTATCTTAATTCTTATTATCTGTAGCAAAGTCTACTTATTTGTCAAATCCTGCTAAGCCCTTTGACTCAGTTATCTTCTAGCAATCAGTCCTAATAGATAATTACACATTGCATAGAAAGCATCTCCTTTAAACCATGTGTAAATGTGTTGTTTCTCAATTTCACAGGCTATTCCCTTTCTTTCATACTATGAGACCCATAAAAGGAACCTCCCAATTTAAATTCTTTCTCTATTTAAATTTCCAATATTTTCTCTCTGTCTCTTCGTCCCTCTAATTTATCTCCTTCCTAGCCTGAACTATCTCATGCTCCCATGATGCAGAGGTTTCTGCATAATCCTCATGATTTTAGTGCATTGCCACAAAACTTCAATTCAGGCTTTGCTTTGTTTTGCTTTGTTGTTCTTATGTGACTACCATATTTTGGCATACTCTCAGTTTACATAACCATATTCTTCTCCATGTTCTTGTCTATATTAGCATTGTTTGATTCCTACTACTGATGTTACATTACAAGGAGAGATTTTCATTACAGTTCAGATGATGAAAAAAAATATGTTTTTCTTGTGTGCTGACAGACACTTGATTACAGCGATCCCTAGAAGCTCTGTTTAATCCAAAATAGATAAAATTATTTGTCATAAATAGCTACAATTATATATAAAAAAAACCCAAAACATGTGACAGGCTTTAATAAAAGCAGTTTGGATCTCAGGACTCTGTGCTTTTCTATAAGGGTGGAATTTTTTTAAGAAAACATTTCTATTTTGGAGTTCAACTTTTATTTTAAATGTTCTGCATTTCTAGAGAAACATTCAATGGCAATGTTTCTATGAGTGTTAAGATCACACAAAATTATGGTAAAAATAAGTGTGTAAGTGTGTGTATGTGTGTGTAAGAGAGAGAATGAGGGAGGGAAGGAAATTCCAGTGCTGTAGGACTGGGCTCTTCCCCAGGGTGGAGAGGCCAAGGCTCAAGACTCTACACTGAGTGCTGAAGTCCCTCAGTATGTGCTTGGATCTCCTGTCTACCAGGAGCTCCTGGCATTTCAACAAAAACTTGAAAGGATACAAACTTCTCAAACATCAATTTTTCATACAAAATGCAGTTCTTGGGTTTTGTCAGTCCCGTCCCTTCGAATCAGCTGTTGTGCTGACACCTTCACAAATAGACATTTTCTTTGCAAAGGCTGTGTTTATTTGCCCTTTTATGTTACCTTCATCACAGCATTTTATAATTCTAATTTGGTTCCTGCTCCAATTAATTCACTAACTATTGAAGAACTGGTTTCTCTGGTTTTGATCCCATGAACATTCCTTATGATATTTTTGAAAAAGAGAGATGCAGCACTTACTGCCATCACATTGTTAGGTACAGAAACTGATTTTACTACATCGTTTCATGTTTCTACCCTTCTTTTCCCATATACCTCAGAACTGCTACTACTTTATTTATGAATGTTAACTATTATTTGTAAAAAGTGCACAGACTTCTCCCAGCTATCTTGTTGCTTTTCTATTTGAGAAACATTTCGATGGACATTTTCAATTTTACATGCTTCAGGAACCAAAGTGGCAAATGATTTTTTGATTGTTTTTGCTTTGTAGCTGGCTAAATATGAACTAAGAGAAAACTGTCAAGATATGGGAGTTCTTGGCCATACAGTTAGAGGGGTCTACAGGGAGAAACAGGCTGCCATACAGCTGGCAGCAGGGTTGGCATAATTCAGTGAGTCTCTGGTGCCAAGACAGGGCTCATCAGCAGGGATGTCAAAAGTCTGCCCTAGACATATGATGTTTTTCAAGTAGGAAGTGCCCTGAGATGAAAGGGTGGGAGGAGGGCAAGCAGCTGCTGGGAGACAAGGAATTACAGATCAACAAGCATGCATGGCGCATACCATAGGTTCTCTGGAGGTGGTCAGATGTTGATGAAGGTGGGTCTATTATGATTTTAATTTGCTTTTGCTAACAGCCATGTAAACAGTACGCATAATCTTAACACAAAGCAGCTTAGGGAAGGAGTTGTACTGTTGTGAAAACCTGAGGTGCCCCATGCCTTTTCAGATACATAGACAGGACTTTAAAATGCATCTAGTGTATGGACTAGGTAGACTACCAAAGCCCCAAACACCCCAATCTACACACTAAAAAATATTGAAGAAATTTCCCCAACAGCTTTTGAAATTTTACTTGGTAAAGCATGAGGACAGAAGCTGGCATCTATGACCCTACAAGGTGTAGGACACCTCCCTCTTTTCAAGGGTACTGTCACTTGCTGTGAGGCTTCCATGAGTGTGGGCTCAGCAGGTTTCACTTGTACATGGTCCATGTTTGGCATTGCATCATTCAGGTTTTTAACACTTGTGTAATGATATCTAGTACATTGCTATGTTCAGCTCTGATGTGCCAGGGCAGTTCTGTGTGAGGTGTCCCCTCCACATCATGTCAGGCTTTTACCCAGAGCACTGTTCTCTAGCTCTCAATAAACCTCTGCCCTCAACCACCTCAGATTTAGACAAAACGTGTCTTTATTGTCACAACAGTTATGGCTGTTCTCTCAGTTCTACAAACACACACATACAAACTGAAGTTGAGTTTTGTCTTTCTAGAAGGGAACTGATGAAGATTTCATCTTCAATGGTGCTTGGCTTGCTGGGAGTACTAAAATGAAGACAGTAGAAGATGAGCTTCGGGATGAGTTATGTGTAGAAACAGCACAAAACTTGGCTACCTGGACTTCAGCAGCCTAATGAGCCAAGTTTTGGAGATGCAGCCTGTAATGTAATTTGATAGAATGCACTGTCCTCTCACTTTTAACCTTTTCAGGTGTGACCATACCTAATCCCCCAGGAACAGTAACTTGTATGTTGCAAGTGGCCTCAAATTCTGGATGCTAACCACTTCTACACCATCTGGGTGTACTCAGTTTCTACATCTGCAGTGCCAGTGGCTCTTCTCAGGTGCAGTCCCTCTGTCTGTGCTTTGCTTGGTTCAGAAGTACATGCGGCTGAGTATGCCAGAGCAGAATCTGCAGTTTTCCTTGACTCTATTCCTTACGCATGAACATTTCCTACGAGGGATGTACAAGTCTCATCTTTAAACTCTGATTAAACTTGGCAAAGTGATAGAGAAGAAAGAAACCTAAACTTAACCAGAATTTGCTGACTAATGAAGAAGTCTTTAACATTCTAAAAAGCCTTTTGCTATAAAGCACCAAAGAATTGCTGAAATTCTCCTTGTCTGGCTTTTGCTCTTTCTCTGAGTCAGGACCTCCAAGCTTTGAGGATGAGTCTTTTCTGTCCACACCTTCTGAAAGGTGTGATATTGCTCTATTTGCTGATGTATTTTCTGTGCATAGTCACGACCACATGCTCTGGACAGCAATGAGCACTGATTTGCTACAGTTTTAAGCATGGAAAAATAACAGGTGCAAGCAAGTTCTTGAGAACAAAAGCTGGGGAATGATGTGAAATGAAAAAATAAAAGCATCCCATTTGTCATGTCTAAATGACCAAGTTGGGGGGGGAAGCCAAAGCCTTAGAAGAGAAGAAAGTTACTGTTTATTAATTATCTTTAGTAAGGTAATTAAAATAACAATGAAGCAATGGAAAATAAAGGATAGATGTAGGCATTGATTATGAAAATGGGATGGAAAAAAATATCTATCATTACTGTTTCAGACATCCAAGATCTGGGAATCTGGGGGTTCTATGTCATCCTCTAAATGAAAATATTTGAACCCTTTCGTCTTGCTAGAGATAAAATACTGAAATACTCATTGATGCAGAGAGAATAAACTCCTGGGTGTTTTAGGAGTGGTTTCTAACACCAGGTTCAGTGCATGTTTCAGGATCCCATATAGACAGGAAAGCTTCAGCTAGAGAGATTGAGAACACGTAACTTATTTCAGAGCATTCAGACACACTGCCTGTGGGACTGGAGGTCCAGGTGTGAATCCTCTTAAGCAGAGAAAAGAGCAAGACCTAGGCCTTGTGGTTTATTAGCAAAAGATCTTACTCCTGAAGAAGGGGTGAAAATCAAACAAGTGTAATTTCTTTTTCCTTTTTTCTTATAAATAATTCATTACAAACATCAGAAATCTATTTTCATGCTCAGCTATAGTGTCTTAACATTCTGGGGGTTTTTAATTCTTAACTGTTTGTCTCTCTCTACTTGTTTGTGTTACAGAGATTTTTTCCATATTAAATTTTTCCATTAGTTATTCAGAAATGAAGAGAAAAGGAGCTCTAATGCCAAGCTGAATATTGTCTAGTTGTACAACTGTTTCCTTAAATACAGGTCATTTATGGGAACACTAGACTTCTATCATTTCAAACCAGCTACCTGGCTTCTCCTGGAATAAAACAAGCTCTTCTGTCTTAAGTGTTATCATTCACCTGTAAACATGCACGATATCTTTGAAAAAAAAAAAAAAAGCAATACATCTCTTTGTTACATCATAAAGGACCCTGTAAACTACAACGATAATATCAGGGCTGACATAAAGTCCTAAGCAAATGAAATTTCACTGTTTATGGTTTCTGGGTGATGATTACTAGGGTTGATATTCTCAGGCATGTCTGCCAGTTGTTGCTTGAAGCCTGTGCACTTTTACTCATTCATTGACTAAACACAGCATGAGTCATTAACCTTTATATTTACACACATACACACACAGATACGTATGCGCATGCATACATACGCACACGCATACCCTGAAAAGTTGGGCTTCCAATAACTTTCAAGCTATAAACATTAATAATTAGTTCGCTCTGGCAGCTGCCCTTACTATTTCCTTCTAAGTCTTTCATAACATCTCCTAAATACCTCCTCCTCACCTTTCTCATCAATGGGAATTGTTCTGCAGGCACACCCACCCTCTGGCACACACGCACGCTCGCACACGCATACGCAAACACATGCAGAGTAAACTGAAAATGGCAAATATGCCATTCAAGAAGGCTGTCATGGAAATAAATTTCCAAGGCACCGAACAAGTCATTGTATACTACAAAAAACACAAAGGGCTGCACTTCTATGTCGGCTGTGATGTCCCAGCTCTCTTTGCTCACTAAGACAATCAAACACGCACAAAAAGTGAGTAACTCAGAGAAGAAAGTGAAATAACTTGTGAAATATTTGTCAGTTCTACTCTTTCATTAGAGAAAACTTTTTTTTTTTTTTCTTAAATGTGGAAAAAAAAAGAAAAGAAAGGAAAAAAAAAGACCAAACAAACCAGGCACCTGACCAGCTCTGATAAATGTCAGCTGAGCGCTTAGATCAAACATTAAACCTTCAAGTGTCTTGTTTCGCCTAAGGTGGTAATGCATATTCAGCACAGATTAGGAAACACAAGTTCAAAGGTATTTGGGTGCTTAATTCCCATGTTCTCAGGGACTCATATACTTTAAAAAAATGTTTTTCAATTCAAATTAAAAGTCTAAAAAGAACTGTAAAACACCATATTTCACCCTGAAGGGCGTCTCCTTGCTAATTTTAGCATAATTTCTTAAATGACTCCAGGGTAATCAGTCTTCCTGCCAATAGGACCCATATAGAATATTTGCATGATCAAGCGTCATGAAGTACACACTGCATACATAGAAGATCCAAGGAGAAACAGAACACGAGAGCTGGTCCCAGGAGGAAGGAGGTTGTTTTACCCACAGTCTCATTGCTTCACCATGAGACATGAAAGGGACATGAAAGGCCAGTGCTGGAGCCTGCAGCTTCCTCCCATCTCTAAGGTCTGGATTGCCGTTTGGCCTCAGCTCCTGTGTAACCTCAAGCATTTAGTGTTCTTACATGGGTGTCTTCTCTAAACTGCTCAGAAGCCATGTGCAGTTGGCCACCTGTGTTCAGAAGCTGAGAGAGAGAGAACAACAGAAAGTTCCCTTTAGTAGGCAGCTCATCGTAACTGTCTCCATTTAGTGTTTAGCGAGACTGGCCTTATGAGGTTGTGGTTAGCCTACATGAATAATTCCTTGTATTTTATTAGCTTGAATTCCTCATTCTTTTTTAACTGGTAAATATATTAAAAGGAAGAAGACAACAGTTGCACAGAGGAAAGCTGAGCCGTGCTTAAGCCTTTGTTACTGATGTTGTAGGTTTATAATTGAGCATGAATAATTGCTGTTGTTTATTGCTTCTTTGCAAAATAAAGACAACCCTTTCCTGTCACACAGGGGTGCAGTGGCATCTAATGAATCCTTGTGCTGTATTTTCAGCTGCAGGTTAAAATGTTGTGTATAATGAACAAAGATAGCTCTTTCAGATTTTTTTTTCTGGAATTGTAAATGTTCTTATGGACCATTGTCCTTAGTGCTACAGTGGTGAATGAACAGACACGGAAGGTGTAGATGTGGATGGAAGGAAACCGTCGGCTTTTCTTCTGCCAGAAGCAATGCTGTTTTTTGTCTCTTTTACACACCTAGATGTTATTGCTTATATCCTTTTTTAATGGATCACAATGGGTACAGTGTTGTGGATTCCAGTTTTTCCTACCAGGCTGTATTTTCTCTGGTTACCATTCTCCCAGTTAGCTGACAAATGGAAGGAAACATAATTTCTTCTTAGCCTGTCTAACATCTAGTCTGTGCATCACCATGGATTCACACCATACACCTACTCTCTTTTTCACTTTTTATGTTAGGTAACTAGATAAGTCTACTCTAAGCATTAGCTCAAGGGAACAGAGAGAACAGTGCTTATTCCTAAATAGGATTGAGGAATTTGACAGCCATTAAAAACATCTGTAGTTTTGTTTCTGTCCCTTTCCTGATACACAAGTTTGTGCTGCCTGTGATTGCCTGGAAGGTCAGGAAAGCCTCCATGGCAAACATCCAGTTCACATCTGGTCAGATAAGTTTCAGTGCTTCCACTATGTTAGCCATGACAAGACATGAAGACTGATAGGCAATTTCTGTAATTGCATGTTTTCTATGGAACTGTTAGCCAGTGAGTAGGATTCCTGCTGTTACAAATATAACAGAGGGAAGAAGTGTGCTGTCGAAATGAGTTAAACACAACTCTGGTTTAATTAGCAAAGTGGGACTTCACTGTGACTATCCAAGTCTTTTTTACTGAGTATGCACTTTAAGTTACACAACCTAACATAGGAAAATGCCCCTTCACTTGTGTAAATGAACATAAAGCCCCCAGGTGGAAAGAGCAGAAACATTCTACCGTTGCCAGACTGTTCAGAGACCATATTTTACTCATCCTTACCTGCAGCCCACAAAAAGAGCAACAAAGATGCCTTGAGCAGGGAGCTTACTGCTGTTGGCCATGATTAGACCTAAAACCTTGACTGCAGAGGAACACAGCCTCTCTAGGGAGACCTTTTGGTCGGGACCCCCTCAGGGTGGGCATAGGCATTAGTGGCTGTTGGGAAAAAGTCTAGTTCTGGCATGGAAAAGCTGGATTATGTATGTCCTTGCGCAACCCTCCGTTTGCCTACAGCCTATCACAGCTGTTCCTTGGAAGAAAGACTCTTCCCATCACTGCCTTATGTTTCTTTCTTTACCTTGTGCCTAAATGAAACTTTGGGTTTAGTTCTTTATTAGGAATAAAACAGTATGAAAGACAGAGTCCATACGGCAAATGTTTATATAGGATCTTCCCTAAGACTTGAATTGAGTGTATGGGACTTGTGGGAGGATAAGTTCTCTAATAAATCACTCTGATATGGTCTGGTTTTATAACATAGTGTGCTATCCTGCACTCTAGCATGTAATATGTAATTCAAGCAGTAGTAATTGTGCATTTTCCTCCCTTTTGCATCCATCAGCCTGAATTGTTATTCTAAAAGCTGAATTGTGAAATATATAAGATATATAAAAAGCAGGAAAAAATCAGAATATTAATTGATCAAATGATAGGGAGCTCAAGCTGGCAAACAAAAGGGTATGATGAAATGAAACTTTGGTCATGTTAGCTATTCAGATTAAAATAAAATCAGCCGTTCCTTCTTTAGATCACTACTTCACGGAGAGCAATTAAGAGGCATGGTGTGCAAACATTCCTGAGTATCATCCATCACCTGGCTAATCTGCCTGCCAACCTGCCCAGCCATACCTTTCCACTAGCTGTTTCCTCTTTCTCTCCCTACCCGCCCTCTCTACCCTCATTAGATCCCCTGTTTAGGGGAGTGGAGAGGGTAGAAAGAGGGAAGGAAGAAGAAAGTTTAATAACATAAGAAACAAAAAAAATAAAGGAATAATTTCCCTAACAGTGCAGATGTGTTAATTTGCAGGTATGGTTGATGATGACTTTTCACAGCTGTTGTTTTTCTAACACCATCATCACAAAGGTTAATCCTAATGTTTCCATTTGAAGCAATGTCTTCCTGATTTTCTATTTTAGAATACCCTGATCCATTTTAGGACTCATTTTTCAGACATACACAAGGACAGGAAATGTTTTAGATCACTAACAGATGAGGAAAGAATACCATCAGCAGCATTAGAAAACAACTCTGTGTATATTAGATGTGAATTTTTGTCAAATATCTGATATTGGCTGCACCCTGGAAAAGAATAATCCATTTTAGTCTGACAGCTTTTTAAATCTTTGTTTTCCCTGTGGCGTAGTATGTTCACCTTTTGTTTTACTCACCTTATTCCAAACCAGGTTATCTGAGACAATAAATAGGAAATAGTTAATATTCAACTACAAGTGCAAAAATACTCTCACACTTGAAGCATGTTGGCTATGATGAGGGGTCTGAAAGGAATCAGAGGAGGCTCAGAAGCACAAATGGTTATGTCAGTAAACTCCCACATCTCAGAGAAGCATCTAGTTATGTAGAATATCCCTTTATAGACACGCTCACTTCCATTTCACAGACATCTGATAACATCCTACATTTCAGCATAGGAAATACCACAAGTGAGTGTTACAAATAATAGGAGAAAGAGAAGGATGACAAGAATAATATTTCTAAGTGCATGAAAATTCAGGTAACCTATAGGAATCCAAACCAAGTGAAGCTTATTACTTATTGACTAATTAATACCAGGAATTCACACCACCATCATAACCAAGTGACTTCCCCCACAATTACTGTAGAAGACCCTAAGAAAAGGGCTCAGGGAGGAGCAGGTAGCAGGCAGCTTCATGAGCTTTACGGGGAATGTGTTCCTTATGCTGTTCAAAATGGGAGAAGAAAAACAAGGACACCAAAGACAACTCAGCACAGCATGACACTGATAACACAAGGGTTTGAAATTGGATTTACTTTGATTATGTCTCCTATGGCTCGGCCAGTCAGCCAGGACCACCTGCATGCCAGAAACTAGTTCCCTGTGGAGTCCCCAAGCCTCCCTTGCTGCGGTGCACATGCCACTTCACTGTCACCTTCCTGCAAGGCTCACGGCTATCAAGGGACTCTTCACCCCAGGTCCTACTCTTAATAGGGCAAAGAGGAGGCAGTGTGCAGGATTATTTCTCATCTGCCCTTCTGAACTCTGAACTGGCATTTACTCTTCCTTGTTTTGCAGAACATCACTCAGGCCTCTTTAATGCCTTCTTTCTTTATCCAAATATCTGGCTATCTGGTTTCCTGTCACCCTTTTGTTAGTCCAAAGATTCTTCTAGCCTATGGTGAAATGGGACTTGATGATTGATTTAGGATTAACAAGTCTAATTGTAAATACCTTTTGTCAGGTGTTTCAGGAGATTTTTGGTGATTTATAGTCTGCATAATCTCAACGATGATTCGTCTTGAAATATTGGAGTATCTTGTTTCCAAAGAAATCCATCAAAAGAGCAAAACAAAACTAAACAAAAATCTCATAATCTCATATTGATTATCATCACACGATAACTATAAAAAGATATGTAAAACTTGAATATTTGTACTTAATGGTTGAAGTATATAAAACTCTTAATTTATGCTCCTGCTAATCCCTCAGGTTGTGAGGAACAAAGTTAGATGTGATCACACAGCTGAACCTCAGGCAAACTCCTTGTGATGAGTCATTGATGCTTATCCAACTGGAAGATACAAAGTAGTGAAGAGGAAATGCCAGACACCAAATTAGAAAGCTTTCATTTAATTTCATTTTTTAATAATTATAATTCTATGTCAAAGACTTGATTTTAAAATACGTTATTGTGTGCAAAAGTTTTGCACATTATCTCCTAAAGAGAGGAAAAAGAGCTGATTTAAACCACAGACCTTTGTTACATTTTAGTGGAATAAAAAAATCCTGTCCATTTTTTTTTCCACTTCATCCAGTTCCAAAAGTATCATTTAAGGAGAGCAATGAATAAAGCACATAGATCCAATGCAATAAGTTTACTGCCCCAAATTACTAACATAACTTCTATTCAATCTGTAACTTCTATTCAATATTATAGAACTTTTGGGAGTTATCTCCCTGGATCTTACATTGTCAAATTAAAAAAGAAAAAAAAGACTCTACAAATAACTAATGAGCTAGGCTTGCTGTTGACCTAGATCTTTGTGGACACAGTAGGAAGCCTCCAGCTGCAGTGGAACACGTTAGGTTCAGAAGAGGCAGCCTACAAGTCATGTCCATATTACTGACCTGTAGATGATTCCAAGCTCCCAGATCCAGGTACCAACTTTTATATTGGAATGTGTCAGATGCAGCAAAACATCCTTATACCTGAGTTTGTCAGAAGAGAAAGTGGACATGGAAGCTAGACCACAGATCCTGTGGGTATTGAAACAATTTACAGTGTCAAATCTCAGCTACAAGGCCAGGGCATCAATACAAAAATCTTAGCTTGCTTCCCCTTACCCTCTGAAGGTAAAGAAGAGAGTGTGAGGTGTCTACATGGACACTGTGGCTTGAAACAATCATTCAGTGTTTCAGTTTTGAAGACAATTCCGTGTTTGCCTCTGTCCAGCACTTTGCTTCAGTGATTTTGGTGTACACAAGTTAAATTCCTCTTGGAGGAAACTGAAATGAAATTGCCACTTCAGAAGTGCTCCAGTGCTCCATGGAGATGGTGAGTTTCAAGCCGGGGTATGGGCAACATTGCCAGTAGGTGTTACATAAAATACCTGTGCTGTGAGGAGGCTCTTGACTCTTCTACAGGCCCCACAACACCATAAAAAATCTCTTCTGCTACGCAAAGGACTAAGTGTCATCTTTGCCCTTCTATCTTTGAACAAGTATTATGTCTCAAGTGTTTTCACAGATGACCCTTCAACTTCTACAGAGGCATCTCTTGGTTTTGCTACCCTTCCTCTTGGTGACCCACCCAACCTTGTCGCTGTTTCCTTTTCCAGCTTCCAATCTTTGCCATAACTCTTGTCTTTCAAAGTATCAGACACCTGTCTGTTCTCCTAGAAGATTCATAGAGACTTAAGGAAATGACATCTTGTATAAAATGTGAGACAAATAGGCTGGAAGCTGCTTGGGCAGCTGAATAACACAGTGGCAGTATCAGTTGGCTGCTAACAACGCTGCAAGAAATTCAAGAAGAGAAAAGTAGTTTTTCTGAAGAAAATAATCCGTGGGGACAGAAAATGTGTCTGTTGCAGACAGCTTTAAATGTTCTGTGACTGGGAGTCCACCATAAAGTTGTCTGCTTGTTTGAACCTACATAGATCTGGGTCAGGGTACCACCAGGCCATTTTCGATCTAGAGATCCCATCCTTAAACCCTGCAGAAGGCATGTGAGGGCATTCTGAGGGTTTCCTGCTTTGGCAACTCCCACTATGAATTGCAACACACACCCTCTGGGCAGGTTAATTCAAGCATGGATAAGGGTGCAGCTTCATACTCATGTCTCTGGGCTGGGAAAAGGAGTGAACCTCTAGCAGATGTTTTACAGCTGTATATTTAGAGCTGTAGTTTGACATATTGCTGGTATGACCACTTATGCAAACTAATCTCTAAGGGTTATAAGCTGCTAGATAACTTTTCTATGTAGTGACTGTCTACATCTGAAACCATTCATCCAATCACATCCAGCATCTGGCTCAGTCCAGACATCCAGACAAGCTGGAAATGCAGCACACCATGGTGATTCTTCCCTCTTAGCTTTTTGCGGTCTGTCTCCTCCCCTTCCTCTGTGCAATGGATTATCATCTGAAGATGGAGTGATGGTACCATGCACAATAACATTTTTTCTCCCATTCCTGCCCTCGGTCATGAGACTGAAAAGCAGAGGCTGAAAGGTTGCCCCTTGTCCTGACCTTGCTCCTAAGCAGTTCTTGGACACATTGGCTTTCCCGCCCTCTATCATGTTGATCTCCTTGCAAGCAATGGGGCCTGTCAGCTCAGGAGTTTAATTCACATATGCTAACCCATTTCTGCTTAGCTACAGGTATTTCACCTTGATCTAAAACTGGGTCACCCTAGCATCTGCAGTACTTTTTCTGCATGGGACAAGAGCAGGTTGCTAGAAAAGGGAGTGTGGGCTGTTGGTACCGATGGCCCATCATAGCATGGGAAGGGTGTAGTAGTGGTTCCTTGAATAGCTGTGTCATTGTAGAAAGCTAAGCCCATAAGTGCTTCGTGTGGGAGGGCAAGCACAGCTTCCAGGGCTCCAGCTTTAAGTCCCTCTGGAGTAAGGAACATGGGCAACTTGTGAGGCTGGAAGGGTTCAGTTTCTCCAAGGATGAGGCTTTGAGCAACTTGAGCTAGCAGAAGGTGTCTCTGTCCACAGAGGGAAGGTTGGAACTAGATTATCTTTAAGGTCTCTTCCAACCCAAACCACTCTATAACTCTGTGATTCAAGGCAAAAGCCTAGGCACAGAAGAGATGGAATATTTTTTTCCTAAAATTTGAGAAGAATGAAGGAGGAATAAGAAAGAGTTTCATGTGACAAGGGAGAAGAATTTTCCTGCTGAGGGGTCCCTTGCCACTATTCAGAGCCAGCTAGCTCTACTACTCCAACATTTACTGGTTGTCCCATCCCCCAAGCAGCTTCAACTAACAGAGCCTTCAACAAGCTTCCCTCCCACCACTGTGTCTGCTGCCAGCTCCCTGCGGTACCACATGCAAGCAAACCACCCTCAAGGCCCCCTTCTCCTGTCAGATCTTCGCTGAGCAGCAAAAAACACACCCACCCACCACTTCTTTCACCTGAGCTGCATGTATATTCTGGCTGCTACGTCCCCCAGAGCAGCTCCAGGAAAGACCTGTGAGGGCAGGAAACTCACCTCAATGGAGGGTGGGGGTGGTTTCCTGAGAGTTATTGAGTCAAAGCACATACTGATGTGCAGAAAAAGTCATAGGGGGAGGGAGATCTAGTGAAGACTTAGCTAGAGTAACCATATTTACTGAACAGGGAAAGTGTATTGACTGCTACCAGTGTGCCGCTGAAGCCCCACCTAAGACTACAGAAATCTCCTGTAGCTTCTCTTGGAGGAAAAGGAAGACTAGGCAGATCTAAAAGATATTTTGGGATTTTTTTTTTTTATTTTATTTTTGGGGTTTTTTTTCTGGAAAAGATGGGGAAATTTACACATCTTCTCTCAGATGCTTTCCACCAGTGAAGGAACAGATAGTATCCCAAGAATGAATGTTACTCCGGGTGTTTTGGATGCAGAGTGCAACAGACTGTGCACAGTATTTCTGAAGAAACTGTTCCTCATGGTTTCAGTCCAAAATGCATCCTCCATCAACCCTGCAGGATACAGCAGGCACACGTAATTTGGAGGGCACTGCCATCAAGGCTGCTGTGTGACATTGCAGTGACCTGGTGAAATGCACATGACTTGTACATGCAGTGAGAAGATCCCTGCAGTAAGGGAACATTCCCATCCTCAGAGGTATGGTTGCAGCACAGACTCATGATGCAGTGATGCATGGCCATGCAGCATCTCTACAGAGCCCTGAACGGTCCTTGTTCAGCTTGAAACAATTGTGCCAGAACCCCACTGACTTCACAGCCAGAACTGCAGAAGGCATGAATGTGCTGAGTCCTTTTGGTGAACTCTATCAAGACATCTTGGCTCATCTTAGAACTGGACAAGCTTTTGCATTTTATATGGTTGTAGCTGCCATGCACTGGGAAGTGGATGAGAAAGAAGAGCCTTGCCCCTCTCCCCCATGACACACACAGTTCTGTGACCCCTGGATTGCAAAGACCTCGATAATTTTGCTGGTGTCACCTATTTGCATTATAGGTAGGAAACAGCTGTGGAGTATTGTCTTAGAAAGCTTCACTGCACCCCGTCCATGGTGGATTTGCCCATCCCACACTGGATAGCCACAGACCGGGCTTTGAAGTTTATAAAGTTCCATAGAGCTACAGCTGCTATTCTGAATACAAATATCAGCTTGCATAATTTGATGTCAGTATGGTAAAGGTCCTGGCACCAGCTCACAAGAGATTCTTGGTGGTGCTCCACTGCTGTGGGAAATTTCATACCCACTATTGGTCATTCCAGTGGTGACGTAGTCCCACTACTGTCACTGCCAATCAAGCCTGGGCAAAGCAGTCAGAGGAGACATAGAAATCTGGGAGTGCAAATGTCAGCTCACTCTGGTTGTCCCGCTGGCCTTCCTACTGAAGCCACAGAATTCAGTCCTTGCCTGCAGCACAGTGAAGCAGACGCTGTGCAGGCTGTGAGGAGGGAGGTGGATGGAGCTGCAGGTGCTATCACGCAGAGATAGCATGAGCAGGAACAGAACTGATACTTTCATATATTTGACCTTGCACAGATAATAGCAGTGTGGAAACTGCTGTGAGCAGTGGCATGAGTCTGCATGAGGCAGATGGACATTGTGGCACTTCCTAGAGGAACCCAAGACTCAGGAAGAAAACGTCTGAAGCACGGATTTCCTTTAGAAAGCTTTAAAGCACACATGCAGTGGAGACATTCAACTAGAATAAATCATATCCCAAGTAAGCTCCAAACTGCTCGTAAAGGATGTAACACAAGAGCCTCAGCACTGACTGCTTCTGTCTACCAATTCAGTCTTATTATTGGAATTAATTTGCTAATGTAGCCACAGCTTGACTCTATTCCATTAACACTATGAAAGGAGAGGATCTATTTAAACTTTCAGGCATGCTTGTACAAGAACGGGTAGGTATAAAGTGGCTATTAATAAGTTATATCTGAAGGTTTCTAAAATTTATTGCAGTGAGATGTTGGAACAGCTTTCTAGTAGGAGCTGTGGAAACAAACAAGAAGTATTGTTCAGACAAAGAGAGTTAGAAGTCGTGATTGACTGTAACAACAAGAGACCGAATCATGTGGCTGGACTTGGTGATCCTGAAGGTCTCTTCCAGACAGAACTGTTCTATGATTCTATGTGGCTCAGGAAGACTCTTTCAGGTCCACAGTGCCATGTACACATGAGGAAGCCCCAGAGTCCACTTTGGAGTCCTCCATCCTGGGCATGGCAAGAGGTGCTTAAGGGAAGCAAGTATACCCAGTACCCTTCAGCTGCCTAGGAGGACAGTCTCCAGGTCTTAGACAGCAGAGATAGCAGGAGGTTCTGTCAGCCTCTGGAAAATGCTTGCACGCTCTGAAGTTGAGGTGGTATGTGGCTATCACAAAGTGTCACCTCAGCTCTGCTCCCTCTTCTAGTTTATGGCATTGAGAGACTATGAAGGGTAGAAAAAAGCAGAAGCAGACAGCTCATTTGTGTCTCTGTCTATAACCAGAATCTCTTAGTAGTTGACAGAAGCACAGTTTCAAGAATGGAGTTCAGTGAGCTGTTTGTGAAAGCAATTATGTGATATAGTTTATTTTTAGTTCTCCCAAATCAGTGGGAAAATCTTCCATTGATTCTAAGAGGTTTTAGTGCAATCCCAGCATAAGTGTGTGCATTACAAAGGAAAACAAAGAGTAAACATCCTCAGATCTTTATTTATTACAATTACCTTTATTTTTCCAAAATGTAATGCCTAATTATATTTATATAAATGATGCATATGTTTACTGTGCATATTTTTAAGGCAAATAGTTCTCCATTTTCATTTATCTTAATTTCCTGAGGGCTGACAGAAGGAAATAGATCCTACTAGGGTAGATTTTCTTAACTTAGCAAGAGAACTAGCACGTATATCTGAGACTGTTGCCCTGCTTCGCACATTTGCAAGACAATGTTCAGTCTTCTCTTGGTCATGTTATTTAAGATCAGAGGACCTCTACCTGGCTTTTTTCAACACAGCTTCTTACAAGCAGCTCTCTTCACTAAGACATCTCTCTAGATTCATTGAATCAGAGACAAAGAAAGGCCATTGTATCATCTAATCCAATCTTTTGTATGTGTGTGTATATAAATTACAAAGATACTGCTTGACAGGAAACCTTCAAGTTATACATACTTCGGTCTCTTTCTTTCTATCTTTTTTAGTCAAGAGGCCATGTACTGCAGAACTAGCTCTGTTCACATGCACATTATTAACATCTTTCTAGTTTAAACCTTTGGGTCTAATCTTGCAAAACCTTCCTACATAGTTCTTAGTCAGAGCTATCTTATTTAAAAAAGGAGAACATTTTCATTAACAGGATTGGTCCAAAGCTTTTAAATTAGTTCTTTAAGACAGTTTCCTGGTAATTAGAGAGGAAAGAGCTCCATCTAGCTGTTTTGGGTCTAAAGGTGGAGGCTGGCATTAATTTGTGCTGTAAGAACACAGAAATATTAACAGAAGGACAGAACATACCCAGTCCTGACATCTCCTAACTCTATTTTGGAAAATAAATAAATAAATAAAATCACCTCTCTCCAGACACTTTATTTGTACTGCATTAAGAGTAAAGCAATACCAGGAATAATAAAAAAAAAAGCATTTAAAGAAGATATTTGGAGACAAGGGGAATCTTTCCAAACACAAATGCACATAATTTGCTTTCATTTTAAGACATAATTATGCCCAGAAGAAAATGTACCATGAATTGGAGCAAAACAGTCCACAGCTCGTTTTGTTTGCCATCTTTTGTTGCATCACCTATTCGGCACTAATAAATAAACATCGACTGCGCAGTGAATAGTTTTCAAATGATTCAGCAGAAGTTATTAATGATTCATTATTATTTGTATAGTGCCTGAAGGTCTCAGTGGGGAGTTGAAACCCCACTGTACAAACAAATGAGGGCAGAGCTGGTCTGTTTGTGTGGAGCTGTGACTGGAGCTCATGCACACAAGCCCAGACTAACTTTAAACTAGCAGGAGTGCTGTTACTATGTAGCTGTGGCAGCACGGCTCTCAGCTTGGGTTATGCAAACCACCTGAAAAGCTGAATAAATAACTGGAAAGGTAGCCTGCCCTGGACTCTGTGCTGCCTCAGCGATTTGTTAGGCTGTATCCAAGGTAGCTACTTCAAAGCATGTTCAGATATATCTGTACAAGTCACAGTGATAGCTCTGACTGCGGCTATGCTGACAGGTGATCACATTCACTGGTCCACAGCTGGAGCAACTGAAGATGTTATGGGTCTCCTCTATTCTGTAGCAGCTTTTCCCTTTGCTGATGGCCACAGAAAAACCAGGCAGGAAGCCATGAAATTTGTTTGCACTTTGGCATTTAGTGTGAATCCACTGCCATCAGCAGCTTAAGTGTGAACCAGAACAGCCAAGGTGTGGGCACATGCTCTGCTCACCCTTTTCAGGGCAGAAACTTTGTTCAGGTGGTTAGTGGTGGTGGCATCCAAAGCTAGTCCAGTAGCCTACTCCTATGCTTCTCTGCTAGTGACCTTCAATAACAGGAGAATGAAGCTGTAAAGCAGAGAAGAAGGCTTTGGAAGCAAAGCATCTATTGTAGGCAACAAATGTGTCAGTCTCAGAACTTGTATGAATATATTTGTGTAAATATATTTTAACAATATTATTGAATAAACTCTACTTTGAGTTTATTAATGAATAAACTTTACTGAAGTGTATGGCTCCAACTGGACTGACAGAAGCAGTCTATCCCTGCACCTTGCCAATAGCTGTTGACCAACCTCAAAGAAAATAAATATGCAGTTGTCATTACCAAAGCATTCCAAAGCATTAAGCATAACAGTCACTTTTTTTTTTCTGACCCCCAGGTATTTTTACAGACACAAATTGCTGTCATCAATGCAGCTGCTGTAGATAGCAAAGAAACCCCAGAATACCCGTGAATACAAGCGTTGCAGCACTAAGGCAGCAGGAACCACAGGCAACAGCACAAGGAGAAGTTCCTAATAACACAAAAAGGCAAAGATGGCAAGGATTAGTCATCTGCTAAACAAGAAACACTTCTGAGAGAAAATAGTTTTCTAAGCTTCAGCACAGAAAAATTCATTTCAGATTCGTGAAGGAGCTGAAGGATACATGTGGAAGATGGTAAGTGGTTGAGAGATAACATCTGTCTTCTGTGACACCAAGCAAACCTACAGAACTCACCCACAGAAACTTCATGGGAGGACTCAAACAGTTCAAGTGACTTTGCTTATTTGCTTCTGAAAGAATACAGGAAAGCTTATGAAGTCTTCAAATAGTCCCCAGTGAACTTTAAGGGTATTACAGAAAATTTAGGGTTTGTTTTCCTAAGGAAAAAAAAAAAGAATAAAAAGTAAATTTCCAACAACACAACTATCTTATATTCCACTTTAGCATATGAATTATCTATTGTCCCTTCTGACAACAAAGGGGAACCTTTCAAGATTGAGAATGATCTAAAAAAAGAAAAAGAGATAATAAAAGGTTATTTAAACCAATAAGAAAGATTTTAAGGACTTTTAGGGCCTTCTATTCAGTCATTCTGTAAGGAAATCATGTCTTCATTAGACTTTCTGTTCTGGACACTTCTCCATCTAGTGGAATTTTGTGTAAGAGGGAATCTGGGGTTTTTTTGTATGACGGTTCATACTAAAATGTCACAGAGCTTTACATAAAGTTTTATATTAAAGAGGTTCCTGCTTCTTCATGAAGCAACTGAAGGATTTAAAATGTACACAGAGATCATACAAATGATCTTACTGTCACTTTGAAAAAGGTTTGAAATTGTTAAGAAGCATTTGGTAGTTTATATGTGAATTCTCCCTTGGTGGTATTCATATGCTTCATGTGGGCCAGAAGAAATGGAATTTAAATCATAAAAGAAACATCCTGGCTTACATGAAGTAGGTTTCCATGGCATCTGGATGCCATAGGGATAAATTATATCCACTTTGGTGCTTTCTAATATACATTCAGAACAGCAGCAGTGTTATTCTACTTCCTGTATATGTCCTGATTAAAGTGTGAACAGTGACTCTACCAAGAATGTTGCTACTGCTCCATCCCCCCCCCCATCCCCAAAAACTGCAGCTGGGAGGAGGCTGCTCATCATACAAAACATGTACAACACTTTCAAGTCTTTTGCTACTTGCAATGTATATGAAGGTGAAGGGTTATGAAACTGTTTCAAAAAAAGGAGCTGGCTTTCCTGAGCTAAACCAGAGTTACTTCTCATTTCCTGAGGTCACTTACTCCTTGGCTGTGTTGCTGAAATGGTTTAGGCAACACTGTGTTTCTAGATAGTGAGTTTTACTCCAGTAAATGTCTTTCTCATCTGAGTAGTATACATAGTAGTATACACAAAAAAATGTCCTTCTTCATAACAGTGTTACTATTTAATTTTTTTTTTAATAAATCTTTTGTGTCATTCTATCTTCTTTTGTTGTTCTACCTTGTCACTCAGTGTTTCCAGAACTTCTCTACAGAGAAAAGAAACTATTTGAAAGAAACTGTAGACATACCTATAGAATCATAGAGACCTTTAGGATCATCAAGTCCAGGCATTGACCCAGCACTGCCACGTCACCACTAAACCATGTTCCTCAGCACCACATCTACACATTTTTTAAATACCTCCAGGGATGGTGACTCCACCTGGCAGGACAGACTGTTCTAATTCTCGACAACACTTTCACTGAAGGAAGTTTTCCTAATATCCAAACTAAACCTCTCTTGGCACAGCTTGAGGCCATTTCCTCTTGTCCTATCACTTGTTACTTGGGAGAACAGCTCCACCTCTACCTCACAAAAACCTCCTTTCAGGTAGTTTAGAGAGCAATACCATCAAGTTAAATTTCATTAAATTAATGTGACTAAATCCATAAACTTTAAATAAACCTGTACACTGAAGACTTACAGAATGGAAGTAGCTTCCATTTTTATAGGTATTTCTAACACTCAAATTGTATTGATCTTTATTAGTATTATGCTGTATCTGGCAGGGAATTCAGCTTCTAGTCTGAATTAAATGCATCTTTGTGTATTTGCCTTTGAAAGCACATAGCACCAAAAAACAGAACTGAAGTACAGTGTCTATTGCAAAATTTGCAAAGTATCTTTATAACATGAGCAACTATAAATACCATAAAGAACAAGAGCAACTTTAAATCTTTAATTCAAGGATGATCAGGGTCATGCTAAATTCTATGACAATTCTAAATCTTGAAGAACTCTTGTAAAAAGTTTGACTCTTTGGGATCTATTTTCATCTTCCATTGCGTTACTGAGGTTTTATAAGCATACTAACCTTTATAGCCCTCAGCATCATCCAAACACATAAGAGCAATAAAATCTTCAGATGGGAGTATCCCTTTAAGATGGCATTATAGCCACCCAAAAAGTGTGTTAGTTTGAAGGGAGTCCTTTGGCTTCATGACAGAGATATAAGATTCTTATGCCCAACATGGATCACAGAGCAGATGGAGGTGCATGAGTCATGCTTGCACACACCTGGGATTTTAAGAAGGTCCAGAAACGCAAGGTAGGACAAGAGATGTGGCAGATGGATGCAAGGTCCCAAAAAATTGGAATAAAGTTTGGGGTTTATTTTAGCTTTTTAGTAGTTATGGACTCTGGATTATGAGTCTGCAATGTATTGTTAAATGTCCACTTTCACAAGGTCCCTAACAAATTATCTCTGTAATGCAAAGATTATCCCTGTCAAGAACAGAGCTCCCCTCCTCTTTTGCATAGTCTCAGAAAAAGATACATTAGTTCACTAAGATATGATAACTTTCTTCAGTGTTTTCTCTCCAGTCCATTAGATGCTACAAATGAGAACATCACAATGACCCACAACAGCTAACATACTACAGCCACTAAGACAACCAAGGGTTATTTGGGGAAGGTTTTTGGTTTACATCTTGGAATGCATATGCCTTATTCTGTTGCCTCCCTCAAGATACACAGTCCCAAACATTTTCCTCACTTTTGTTTTAAAACTAGAGCAGGTGAGGACTATTCCTTTGTCAGATGTACCTAGAGGAAGAAAAGGTGATGGCAGCAGTGTCTTCTCCCTGTCCAGAGATTCCATAGGTAGGGGACAGCTCTGAGATGTGAGAACCACAAGGCTGAAGGCATTCTCCAGCTCTGACCAAAATCAGTCCACAGGGGTATAGTAACTACAGATTCACTCAGAGGCATCAGGCAGGAAGGAAAATAAGTCACATTTTGATCTGTAACAGGGGCACTTAGCTGCCTGCTAGTGCGGATCATATATATGAGGCTCAGAGTAGCTCCCAGGTAGGGTGGCCTCACTCACAGAGATGAGCATCCCTCCCCAGTCTGCCCTCTTGCTTCTATCTCCTTTTGATGTCATGTTACTCATAGACCACTTTTCAAGATCCACATGAGCCTCAGAACATCCCAAACATAACCCAGTGACTAGGACAGGCCCCAGGAGAAAACAGGGCTTTTCCGGGTGTCTCCTACACTGTGTTTTCCAGTGGGCAGATGGGGTGGTTTTCTGCCCAGCTTATAGGTGTTTGCAGTCCCCTCCATTTTCACACGCCTTCCTCTCTCCACACATTGAAGAGAGGGGCCAGGCACATGGCTCAGGTCTGCTGGTCCAACTTGAATCCAGGCATCAAAAGGTGAAGTGCACATGGGGAGATTTAAATTGGATATCAGGGAAAGATTCTTCACAGAAAAGGTTGTAAAACATTGGAACAGGCTGCCCAGGGAAGTGGTGGAGTCACCACCCCTGAAGGTACTTAAAAGATGTGTAGCTGTAGTGCTGAGGGACATGGTTTAGTGGTGATGTGGCAATGCTGGGTTAACAGCTGGACTTAATGACCTCAAAGGCCTCTTCTGCCCAAAACAGTTCTATGATTCTATGTGCACAACCTCTGAGCCCTTTTGGGATCTTATTGTAAGAGTTTAAGAAGTACTGCTTGATCAGTGTCTTAGTAGTTTCTGTTTTCTTTCCCAGAATCTGAAGTTGTAACCTGAGTTTCAGATAGCAAAGAACAGAAATGTCCAAGTTACCCTCTAAATATTAACAGGCTGTTGAGAAGAGAAGGCCTTGCCAGCTACCGCTTTAACTTCTTGGACTGATTTTGCAGTGTGTAATGCATTATCAGCTTCATGCTGGCAGTTCCTGAAGAATGGACCTGGTTTGCCAGAAAGGCAATGTATCAAAATGAGCATGATATTTAAAACAATGGTAAAACATTATCTACCTTGCCCATTTCTTTCTGGGGACAATGGCAGCCCACAACTCCAGTCTGTCTTGCACTGACTATAACTTATCCTAGCATATATTAACTTTATGTCTGGCAAAAAATGTTAGAGGTACAACCCATGATGCATGACTTTTATCTAACACAGCAAAAACTACCTAAAAATGTATCAAATGTGAGGAAATGGTAGAGATATTTGTTGTCTGAAGAAAGAATGACAGATGGGAAGGCAGCAAGATTAGCAGGGATAATTAACATCAGAGCGATGTCTGCAAAGTCCTAAGAGGGGTAAAAAAACCATGCTCAACCAAATATCCCAGCCTCATCTTCTCCTTCGCATTGATCTTGCCAAAGACCTACTGGCAGAAGCTGCTCAGTCAAATGAGATAGATTAGCATACACACTTGAATAGGTCTTTCCTACCTTAGTTATTTTGACTGAAATGTTTGGGAGCATCCACGTAAGCCACTCTTGTAGCTGGCTGGAAAAATAAAACAAAGAAGTGGCATGCTCGTGTTGCATGCAACGATGTGGTGTGGTAAACCTTTCCCACTGATGCATCCTCATCTGGAAAATGAGATCTATCTCCAGGCTATCATGAACTCCTGAAAGGGAGCGTGATATCCAAATATAACATCCCAGAATGTGAAATTACATTGTTCAGAAACAAGGGCTTTTCAAAAGATCCTCAAAAGGTTGCCTAGTTCAACTTCTTCATTTCATCCCCCTGCCCCCACTCCAAAGTCTTCTCTTGGCTGGTGTTTTTCTAACCTACTCTTTAAAATCTCCAGATGACTGAGGTTCCAGAACTCTTCCAGTGCTTCTCTGGTCACACCATTACAGTATATTTCCTACTGTCTCATCTGTCTCCTCCTTACCACAGTTTACAATCATTCTGTCTTGCTTTATCAGACATCAGCTTGGAAAATAGATAAGCGCAACTGGTTTTTAGATATTTGAAAACTATTAAAATATTTCTTCTCTGTCGGCTCTTCTCTAGACTAAACAACTGTGTTACCTTCAAACTTTTCTCATAGGTTATGTTTTCTAGACCTTTACTCACTCCTGTTACTTTCCTCCAGATTCTTTCCAACCGGTTCACATCTTTCCAGAAAAACAATGCCAAAACCTAACCTTCCAATATCTGATGTTCGGGCTTGGTTTGTATGAATAATATAAGTTTGAATGATAAGCAGTGTCTGAACCTAATAAGTCAGTAAAATTTGCAGCATAACACAAAGGTTGGTTCAAAGATGGAAATGGAAAATATGAGATTGATTTTGCTTTTAGCAGTACAGAAGTTTCTGGTGTGTGTCCGGAATACTAGTACGTGCATTTGTATATGTACACTTTTTTACCAATTAGTACAAATATTTTTAATTGATGTCATAGATGCTGCTATTGTTCCTGTAATCAATCTGGATCTATAAAAAAAAATATTTGAAAAGATGAAATATTAACTTCACAGAAATGGAAACTTTGGCAGATCTCACTGATCGTTCACATATGTAATTACATTCAAAAGGACAGTTTCCACTACTGCTGTCTGAAAGAAATCAACTGTAAGCTATCATACAGTTTTCCTCCCAATAAGCTTATTTTGTCTTGCTGGAGAGAAAAAGCTCTGATTAAATATCTGGTTCAGTTTTGGTTAAAATTTTTATTTCTTCCAATTAGGAATGATATTAATTATAAAACCACAGATTTTCCCCTTCCTGACTTTAGGAAGCAATGACATCTCTGTGAATGGTCAAGGAATAATGCAAACGACCCAAAGTCATCTTTTCAGCAGCTAGAATGTTTGCCACTATCAAAGAGGCAAACACATAGCGAGTGTGCAGGACTACGTGTACTTTTCCTTTCACGTGTAGTGGGTGGAAATTCTCAATTACAAAATTATTGAAATTACATCAGACTGTGACAGTTTGTTCCTTTCACAATTTGTTTTTTCTAAAGTTCTCATTCCTACATGTGTGTTGCTTATAGAATGTCAATCTTGTTTGTCAAAGTGTGCCGTTTATGTAATGAATACAGTTTCTCCTTGTACTGTTTTGTTTTTGTGGAATAAATTGCTACGCAATAATGTTTTATAGATCAGTAATAACCACTTATCCTTTAAAGGCTCTTAAGGCTATGGCTGCACTCCACAATGCAGTGCCAACTTCAGATATATGATCTATCATTAACTGATTCTCAAGAGCCAGTTTGCTAGCAAACTAGCAAGCTAGCAAATTAGAAAGCAAGTTTGCTTTCTGAGTACCAGAGCACTGTGAAGTGTAGACATTCTCTTGCAGGTCTTCCCTGAAAATGGGTGCAGGTGGCCTACAGCAATCCTGGAGACAGTATGACTGAAATACTCTGAGGCACCAGATACCTACCTCTGCATGCACATTTGCATTAAAATGTCAACACACACACACCCCAACTTGAACCTATAGTATAGAAGTCACCCCAAACATATTCAAGATGGAACCCGGAAGAATGAGGTTTGGGGGAAGCGGTGCAAAGGAAAGTGCCTTCAGTATCAGATCTCTTGCTACAGATGCTTTTTCTTCAAAGAAAGTCATAAGATCATTCATAAGATCATTGTTCTTAAGAAGAAATGCAGATCATGAATATTCATTTATCAGAATATTTACAACATACTGATGAGGAAAGAGGAGAGAAACAAACCTAAACTGGGCTGAAAACTTCAAGTAATAAAGGTTATCAAATCATATCTAGAGCATATGCTTACAGATAATTTTAAAATTTTGTGATGATTACAAAGATTTTGCAACATAACATGGCTATCAACAAGGTAGATTTAAAGAATAAGAGTGGAAATTGTACTTAAGGTAATGTCTCTATACATGTACAACCCACTGATAACTGACCTTCACTAATGGAAGAAAAGATCATGTTTTGCTTAAATTGCTTTAGATCTTATTCAAAGGAAGCAATCCAAGAAAAAGTAGACACCCTTCTGATTTTTCATGCAATTCACTACTTTTAGGTTTTGATGTCTTCACCCAAACCCATTATTAGAAACCTTCAGGGCAGAGGGAGGGAAACAGAAATATTTTAAGAGCAGAGGCAGCCAAAGATTACATGGAAAAAAGGAACCATCAGCCTTTCAAAATTTAATATGTACTTGGTCTGTGTAAATAATCGTCATTATCTGAGGAAAAGAATCAAAACCAGAAAACAAACTTCATAAAAATCATGCTCCTAGATGAAAAATAGGAGGTGTCATTTATGGGTTAAAGTAAGCTTCTGGAATTACAGACCTTGCAGTTGTCAGATGTTATAAGGGGATCCAGTTCCAGATGCCATTCACAGAGTAGTGGCGCCCAAGCTGGGGTAAATTAGGTCAATGTTTTTATTGATTTGGTAACATGCGTGATCACTGAGGTTTAACTAAGAGTGGCTCATATTAAGCATAGTTTCTATGTGACTTCAGCTGAAAGCCATATGAACATGAGTGGAGGCTCATGTCCCATGATTGTCATGCCTGTTAACTATTCATTGTGATAACTATTTGCAAAACCTCATATGCGGCTCCACTGATGTCATATCTTTGTCCTGGCACACTTGCATGCACACTATACTTTAGTAAGCACAAAACTCTTAGAAACAACAAAAAAACTAGAACCATGAATAAAGTTAAGTATTCCAAGTGCCAGTTTGTGTAAGCCAGGATAAACTTTAAATTCCTGCTTCCAGCAGGCATTTTCTGAAGAGATATATCTACCATGGAAAACTACTAGTCAGCTTCTTCTCCACCCCAAACAAAATGTCAAGTACAGCTGTTTATAAATCAATACTTTTCAAAAACATATGAAGGATAGTGAAATAGGAGTTTGACTTAGACTTGAAAAAGACATAGGTCTCAATCAAATCAAGAGATCCTAAGGAAATCCCAAGAATTAAGGGGCCAAGTAATATCCACTCAGAGAATTCTAGGAGTCCAAAGTCGACTGAGGTCAATGCAACTTCAAAGGACTATTTAAAAGCTTTTGATGAACAACCAGAGCAGCAGAGGAGGTGCTGGTGTGGAGAGATGTGGATTACCATAGCTCTCACTTGCCTCCTCTTAGACTGTGCTCATTGCTGTTGTTTTCTCTATGTAAAAAACACTAAAGTCATTATTCCAGACCAACCTTATTAATCTTTTTATTGGGCTCAATTAAGAATATAGTAATTATGTGGGATTATAGCACATCATTAACCCTTCAACAAAAAAAAAAAAAAAAACAAAGCAAAACCACAGACATTGCAGCTGTACAGCTATTGCCTTCTAATCCACCAAGCTTTCATGCCATGAGGTATTTTCTTAAGATACTGGCAACTGAACTGATTTCTGAAGAGTACAGCTCCACCCGTGAGCGGGAATTAGCAGCCTAGGTGCCAAACCTGGTGTACAGGTAAGATTCTGAGTTGCATGAAGCAGGGCAGGGCTGGGGGTTTGTGGACATGGCATCCTGACAAACAATACTGAGACACAGCAGTTCCCAGCTTCTGGGTGAGAAAAAGAAGCATACTGCTTTCTGTGAGAACCCCAGGGAAACCTCAAGAGGTTTACATGATATGTCCTAAGTCTGGCACGTTCACAGACCTCTGGCATGTTGTGGACCTCTGTTGTGAAGCAGAAATGTCTGAATTTTGACTTGCCATGTCAGGGTTCCCAGCCAGGTGCTGGAGCATGGTGACACTTTACAAAGGCAGACAAATAGAATTTCTAAAGGCACCAGGACATTACAGTGATCAGTAGCACTACAGATATCCACCCACGCTGCACCCAAGACAATTCCATGTGTGCATTTTAGCAGTTTCATGCAGAGATGAAAAGCCTAATGACCGCAAGTGTGTAGGTGCAAACATATATATAGTCTGTACATAAAGCTTCATGAAAGGAAATACACCTTAGAAAACACAGGCACAAGATTATGCAGAGTGCCTCTAAGTGAGTTCTTGCAATGTATGCTGGAATAATTTAAGAGGTTATTACTCTTAGCTGCCTGCCCACACAGCCAGGAGTCACTGCCCAAAAGCTAAGACTTATTGCACTTTCAGTGACTACACCAGGCTATGACCTCTGTAGCTAAGAGAAGAGTATATCACACTTTCTGCTGCCTCTGCTGCTCGGGTAATAATGTCTGGCAGAAAAATGGAGCAGGTATTTTAAATCACTCCTACACGAATAACCAAAGTACTTTCTATATGGCCAAACTAGAAGACCAATGTCCTTACAGATATTTGCTGCCCTATACCCTCACCTGTGGAGTCTTTACAAAGTCCAGAACCTATCAACTAATCCAATAAAGTCTTTAACACTAATAGATGTATTAAAATAGGGAGTAAAATTCATACCTTCTGTAATTAGCCAAGAGAGGAAAAGCAGGTAACAATAGATGAGTTTGTATCAAGTGTTAAAGGGAAATCTCATTTTCTGGAGAGTCTTCCAGCTTTTACATTCCTCTGGAACATCCAACACATCTCTCCCTCTGACAGTGGGGTTTTAAATAATGAAATTCTCTAAACTAGAGCCAGAACCTCAGGAGATCCAGCAGACATAACATAGGTCCCATGTACATGCCCCTGATTGTACTCAGTTCTGTAGCTCAGGCTTCTTATCTCTGTTAGTATAACTGTAAATTAGCACAATATGTTCTTTAACCAACCATATCAGCAGACCCCACATTGCTTGCCAAATAATTATCTTCAAACTTCAAAGTCACCCTTGGAGGCTTTTATGTATAGCACTGTATCATTTAAAAATAAAATCTTTATATATTCTGAATCTAAGCAATGATTAATCACCAACTGGTGGAGTTAAATAATGTCCTCATGTGAATGTACGCACCAAAATAGCTTGCTTTACAGAAGCAAGGTGATGCCTGGATGAAATTGAGAGGCGAGAGCATTATTTTTCATTCAAGATACTGTCAGAGACAAGAAAGAGCCTTTTTCTGAGTGAGACAGCTGACAGACAGAAACCACCCCTCAAAACACAGGCAACACTGAAGCCTGGTCAGAACTGAGACAGTGATAATGTCTGGTGTGACAGTAATGGGGGTAAAATCAAAAGAACAAGACCTTTTGGCACAAACCAAGAATTATTCCTGATATTTCTTGTTGAGACAAAAGGAAGCCTTGAGAAAAATCTTCACGTTGCATTTAACATTTCGTTTGACTTAATTCTCTCTTAGATGCTGATAATCAGTGCAAAGAAAATGATGAGTTGGAGTCGCAACACTGGCAGGAGGCTATAGAAAAAGAAAATCAACAGTTGTTAAGGCATGTACCATGCTGGAGGACAGGTACCTAGACCTCAGCTGTACTACTGCTCAAATACATACCAATACAAACAGGTTAGATTCAAAGCCTGTGGTTTTTTTCCAAGATTATATAAAGAGGTCATCTGCTTGTCCCAGGTGGCTGAGTCATTTCTTCCCATATAGGTGATGTAGCTCCAGATGACCTCAGTCCGAGAAGGGAAATTTATCTGAATGTGCAAGTCCCCCACAGCCTGCTCTTCCATGAGATTTGCCTCAACCAAAATGAAAACACACAAATTAAACCAAGACATTTTTTTTCCCCCTAGTGATTTTTGATCTGACTTGAGCACCATTCCCAAAACAACTGCATCAACGAGTCATATATCTGTCAAGAAAATAAAATGATTCCACACTTCTCTCTGAAGCCTGGAGATAAGCACTACCAGGATGGGCATGGGCAGGGAGCAGGGCAGGTACCATCTGATGGAGGAACAAGCGTGAGATTGATTGCATGAGCCCTCGTGTGAGCAGAAGCACACAGAGATCTGATGGACAGCAGCCAACAAGCACAGAAGGTGACAGTTTATGCTAAGGATGTGGTCCTGGAATGAAGCCCAGCAGGGAAAGCTCTTTGCATGGCATGCTGGTGGAGGGTACTCCCAAGAGCAAGTAAAAGAAATGACTCCCCCTTTCAATTCCTTTCAGATTCATGGCAATAAGCATCCATAGCTGTTTGTCCTGTTACCAGAAACATCCTGCACTGCCCTGAATAATGACTAACCCTTGGTGACAAGCAGGACAACAAAGCGAAGCCTGAGCATGAGTAAGATCTGTGCTCCCCAGGACTGTTACACATAACCGGCTCACCAGTTGCCTTTGCTTAGGTAAATGTCACATGTGCTAAATAAAGGCTGTGACTAATTGATTTCTACTGGGAAGGAATGAGGAAAAACAATTGTTTTGTTGTTGGTGGTTTTTTTATTTATTTTTAATACATCCAGTTACTGTAGACTAGCAACAGTTGCCAGGACAAGCTGTTCCAGTTTCATTCCCGGTGCCAGGGAAACGGGCCATTTTAAGGAGTGGTTCATATGGGCAAAGAAACAGAAATACCCAAAAAGCTGAAAAGTCAATACACGGTAAAGAATGTTTAAGAAAGATGGAAAACTCTTTGGGATAAAAGCCCCTGAGAGAGACTGCTGAGGTGAATTGTTACAGATTTATTGTAGTACTGAGGTTGCAAACAGCATTTGAAAGCCCAGCAGAACATCAGTGGGATTTATCTAAGGGGGTCTCCACAGAGATGTCATTTGCTCTGATCAGAGGTAAATTGTTAAAGAGTATTCAAATCTACCCCAAATTTTCTTTGGGCATGGCCTAGTAATTACTCTCTAAACTACAAGCAATAGGAAATTATTTCATGTGTGGGATTCAGTTGGAAAGATATAGAGCCTTGCCAGACCAACTTCTTAACTACATGAAGTAATGAGAAAATTGCTGCTAAAGAAGGAGTCATACTGCTGCATCTCACCTTCCCCACTGCCTTTAGGGCTTCATTTGGAATTTTATTTCAACAAACCTCTGTGCATGAAACAGGAATTGCTCAGTACTGCCCTTAAGGTCCTGGATGGAAAAAGGTGGTTTGATTCCCAGAGTATTTTCAACAGAAGCATTTTAGCCATACCTATACATAAGTTTAGTCATAATACATATGAACATGTATTAATTATGAATAATGATATATGATAATACATCTAGACAGGATTTCATTGTTTCTTGAGTTCAGAATAGCTGTCTCAGGCCAAATTTCTCTTTCTCTAATGTTTGAAAAATTATTTAGGCACACTTACACTGCTAAAGTAAGAAACCATATATTTATCTCTTTACCTTTTAGAGTCAGCAGAAGTTGAATGAGTCTGCCAGGTTATAATTCTTTAACAAAACAGCCACAGATTATTAGCGGTATTGTCAGCTCCAAGTATTTCAGAAACTACTCTCCTCTTTTCATCTTTTCAACTACAAATCCCCCACCCTTCTGGCTCCTTGATGTCTGTTTGGCACAGAGACAGTGCCCTTCCACAAGGGAAAGACAGACAAGACCAATGAAATGAAATTGCCTTGTAAAAATTTGTTGTGAATCTCTTTTTGGTGCTATATTTCTATTCCACTGGTTGTTACAGACTTTTTGCTGTACATTCTTCTCTGTAAATAAGGTTTATTGTTTAGCCTACATCTTCCATGAGACACCACATAGCCTCCTATTAGCAAGAGATGAGATCGCATCTGTGGGACTGCAGTTCAGTTCATGAAGGAGAATTACACACAAAGAAGAAAGAAATCCTCAAACAGCTGAATTAAAATTTTTGCAAGACTCTGCAGCGGAATATCTGAACTGAAACTTGTGGTCAATTACTTCTTAAAAGTCAGTTCAAAGCAAAAATTTCTTGTGAATTCTTCTTCTTGAAAACTCAGTTTTCCACCTGAAGCAATTTTGCAACTATGTGGCTAGTCATCTACCTGGTCCTCTAAGCATTTTGTCTAAATTAGATAAATTCATTACAGTCAAGATTATATGTCTTATTTGTTCTGTGTAGTACACAGAACATTTATGATTCTGCATAATAAACAATTAACCTTTTAGGTGAGCAAGTGTAGATATCTTAAATTCTAAACAAAAACCCCTCAACAAGACAGAACAATTCCTTCATTCACATGATGGCATATGCCAGCTAATTAGCCGCATGGGACACTGAACACTACAGGAGACACAGATGGCCGTTTGGGGCTGATAGTCCTACAGAAATGGAACAGCACATTGTTTGTTGGCAGAATATATTGCCATTTTTGTGATGATGTCTCTGGAGTAATCAGCAGCTCTCAGTCTTGATAGTTAACAGCTTCTTTCAGAATAGATTCTTATGAAAGTATTTATCATTACTTTCTTCAAAAGTTCGACTTCATGATAACAAAAAAATACACTACAGCTGCATAGGATGTGATGGGAAGATTTGAGTACTTGTCAGTTTATGGATCTGCACAGGAACTTTGGCTACATCCTAGCTCTGTTTTGCAAAGCAATGCACAATTTGCTTTCCTTGCCCGTTTTATCCCATGACCATGGAAAGGACAGGGCACGTGGCATAGATACATTCTCCAACTGTGACACCAGATTAGATCATCAGGAAACCATGTTGTAGTTTACACTACAACACACACCAGTGCAATTTACCTATTAATTTCTTGTTAGTATAGAAAAATAACCATGAATGATTACTTTAGCATTTTGGGGCCAATCTCTCAAATTCCTCTCCATTGTCAATTAACTTATCTCTAAATATTTAGGGTCCCCACAGAAGAGATCTATCCCTAAACTGATCCTGTCATCACTATATCAACTTTTTTGATGTATTTAAAACTTATTTTAAAATAAATCATCACAGTGCTGGCACCATCCCAAGGCTCTGTTGATGACTTGGCATCCCTGTCACTTGGTCTTCATCACTCTGAATAGGCAAAACTGGGAGAGACCTGCTCTATGCTCATCCTTGTGCAAATTTTAGATGCTGATATTATTCATGACAGGCATAGTGGAGAGTAGGAAAAACCTACACTGACTGGAAACACCCCTTGAAAACTTCATTTTCAGAGCTAAAGAATGAGTGAAAAATTTCTTTGCAGCATTTTTTTTCTGAGCCCCAGTGTACTTTCATGGGTTATGACTTTTCTTGGAAACTAAACAGGGCCACGGACCAGCCACATTGTTAGTAGGCTCCCTCACGTAGTTTAGTTCCTCATGGCCAATATTCAAGTATGACTCAGGTGAGAACACAGATAAAGGTCTGCTTCCAGTAAAGACAAGGGATAAGAACAGCTAATTTGGTTGAGAGAAGAAAGATTTTATCCCTTTCTTTTCACTGTCACTTTCTTGGTGGGCCAGAGAATGCACTCTGTTTTTCAGTGGGATACATGTATCCATCAGGACCTGCCCACTCCACATTTAATTGAACAAATTTGATGGGAAGTAACATCCTCACCAGTTTGTTCTAAGTGTATCAACAACAAGCTGCATGATACCTCTGCGAAGGTGGACTTACAGTTTGCCCGTTAGCCGGATCCCAACCATAAAAATCCTTTTGCTTTCTGGCCCAGAGCCCTAGAAGGAGAATGCTCACATTGCAGGCCTCAGTCTGCTCCTGCCCCCAAGCCAGAGCATGCATCACTCCCTTTAATACCACTTTATACTTCTCTGACAGGCTTCTCCCTTCTGGAAGCGCTTCTCACAATCTCTTTCCATCACACCCCTGATATTCTTCCAGACCTTCTCTCATTTCCTGGCTATTTTCCCCAAACCTCCATTCTTCCATACCTCCTCTCACATCCTTTCATCCTTTTATCTGGCTTCCCTTTTATTATTCTGGTAGACAGATTATTCCTGAGCCCCATGATGCCAACAATTTCCCTTTGAGATTGCGATACCCAAAATTTCCTCTTATTAAACCCTCAGTCAGAGGGCTCATAACACCACCTCTTAAGAGCTAGCACACTCAAGCATAATCACAACCTTAGATTGCATTGCCACCGTAACACTGGAAGATATGCCCTAGGAAAGAAGAAACAGCTCACTTTCTGCAGGAGATCGTATGCATAACAGCATATGACAGAGGAAAACAAGCAGGCACCAAAGCCAGACCTAGCATCTACTGCTGTGTTCATAAAAAGAGGAAATGTTGTTAAATGTGTTTCAATGAGGTGCTTTTATGGCATGTTTGTTCCTGCAGCTCAGAAAGCAAACTAGTTTTCCTGGAGCTCTAAGCCATAAAAGGTTACCTGCCTCCTCCCACCAGAACACGAAGAGTCACATAAATGGTTGATGAATGCATTCCAAATGCTGTGAAAGTAGCTTGGTTAAATATATTGAATTTGATGAACAGAAACAATTTAAAATGTGAGATAAACAGGTGCAAACCCTACAGCAGTTTCACCTGCTCACACAGGTTTTGGATTAAGTAGTCTTTAAGGAACACTTCATAGGACAGCAGATAAGTCACTCAAGCAATAGATTAGGGGGAAACTCTCATTTGAAGACAGGAACACAAGTAAAAAGGCATTTGCAAATAATTTGCTACTACTGGTAATTTCCAAAAGAGGACAATGCTGATATGTTATTACCAGAGCTTGAAACTTCATGGACATAAATTTTAGGCTTCATGAGTGTATGGAAGGAAAAAAACAACTTCTCTGGATTTGAAAAATCCCATGTCTAGAAGGGAAATTTCATTAAGAATGAATAGTGTATTCTTAGTGCTACAAGAAAGAGAGGTAGAAAGATGTACTCAAGACCTAACAGCTATTTAAAATTTCCAAGTGAAACGTAGGCATCCTTGATAAAATATCTCACTCCCTTTAAACATGCAACTGCTTTTCATATTCCAGAGGCTAAATATATTAGTGAAATGTCATATGCTTATAGATCTTGTTACCTTTATTCAGCACCCTGCTCTTCCCACCTCCCTTTCCTCCGTCATTACTACTTAGTTTGTACAGTACACCCAGGACACAGACTTCATTTCCCACTGGTAATGAAAACAACTTGGAACACAATTAGCCTTGTCAAGTCCTTCAGTGGTATGCCATATAGGGCTGCCAGTTTTCCAAGCAATTCAGTAATCCCTAGAGCACTGCTGCAGGGTCCACGATTAACAGAGGTGTTTACATGTCTGAAAATGTATCAGGCTAAAAATAGCAGTCATTTTCTTAGCATCCTGTGATGTTGGATTTGTTCTTTTCTCTTTCTTTCCATTTGCCAGATTGACAAATAAAGCATGTTTGCTTAATTCCTTCAACTGATATAGAAGATCAACAACAAAAGAACAAATACCAAACAAAATACTTTCTGTTTCAGTCCAAAACCAGAAAAATACCCAAGAGTACTAGCAAATTTGTCTTCTCTGCAACACAGGACACAATTCCAAACTGAGGTGTCCAAAGTAAGGGGCCAAAGATGGTGCTCAGTATCCCCACACAGATATTTTTGGTTTGAATGTAAGGCTCTGCTGCTTCACAGGGAGAGGTGAGAGGCACACGCAAGTACCAGGAGTGCTTCTGAGTTCCTGGTATGATAAAGCAAGTAGGTAGACACAGATTTATTTCACTTGGGGTGAATCATGTGGGATAAAGGCTTCCCTGGGAAAGAGCAATGTGAAGAAACATTATCCTGGGAGTTCCTTGAAGGCTGGCCTCTCTAAAAGTGACACAATTTTAGTACTCTTTTCTGAAGGTTGGTTTGCAGAAGGCTAGGGATAAAGCCATTCTTTCTCCCACCCATTCTAAGGAAATACATCTCTCAGAAGCCACAAACACAATCCCTGATGCTCAGCAAGAGGGCAAGTGAATGTGTTCAGCTCCTGAGTATCTGATCATTCCCACTGCTTGGCTGGTTTTTCCAAATGCTTTCCATTTGCCTTCACTAGGTCAAATAATATCCAGTAGTGATAGCCCTGGATTGGGTGGACATAATCCAGTCTGTGGCACTTAGTTTTGGGCTGAGTATTGGTTTCTTTTGCAGCAGAGGCTCAGCCAGACCCTATTCCCTGTGGCTACCTGTTTAATGGTCACTGCTGGGCTGAAACCTGCTCCTATAAACATCAAGTCAGTCTGTTTCTTGAAGACAAAGCTCTGAAATACTTGGAAAACTTGTGCCCACTTCATGCCATAGAATGACTGGGAAAAAAGTCTGTTTTCATCATGAGCTTCTCATGAGTGAGAAGAACAACTTTCCTTGAATTAAAAGTGTATGCAGTGCACATGTCAAAACGAATGCACTAACAACATCTACAGATTCCTAAAATGAGCAAAAAGTCATGGGTTATACAAGCATGAGGCAGTACCAGTCATATCAGGATGACATTTAAATGAATTCTCCATTCATCTCCGTCCCAGAAGAGGGTCTAGAGTGATGATGCAGTTTGGGTCAGTTTGGAGCTAGGACTTGTCCAGGTTCTGATTCTGGATAACTTGAACTTATCTATCCTGGGTTCCTGTGGCCAGATCTAGTTCGATCATAGGAACTGCTTGTTCCAGAATATTCCCCCATTTGAGCATTTACAGACTCTTGTCAATTTAACTTTGGGATTATTTATACCAGGTAATTTAAACTTCATAGATCTTAAACGAGCTGGTTCTTTTACTACTGTGTATGTGAAATCCACAAAAGACTACTAAAAGTCTATGGACCCAGATTCTTCCAGAAAATGTTAGAGATTCACCTAATGTATTTATGCTGCATTTATCATTCAATGCTCAAAGGTGAATGAAAGTAAACACATTCGCGTCTACTGAGTTACTGTAGGTCATTTCACAATTAGCGGTATTGAAGATCACAGGCTGCTTCTGTGAGCATAAAAATAATATCTGTGTGTTTCAGGTGTTAGGTAACCCTTCTACACATTCTGAAAGGTGTAATCATCTTGGAAAACTGAAAACTTGAAGAGGGACAGAGGTGTCAGGTACTCATTTAATCACAGAAATAAAGCAAAATTCAGGAAAACAAGCCTAATTTTTCCCTATGAACTCATTGCTTCCAAATGTCCAGGGCTCAAGCTTCAGAGTGCTTTAAATGATGGGGCAAATTCCTAGTGAAGTCAGTGTAAGTTTTATCACTGTAAATTATTAATGGAAAGAGGACTTATTTTACCTCCAAATCACAATCCACTCTCTATCTGTTAAAGTCATCACTTCATCCTTCCTGAACCTCAGCACAGTCGCTCACAGTATAATGTGATGTAAAAAAGAGGAGTCCTTCACTCTGGGATATCATTAGTAAAATGCCTGTCTGACTTTTGGTTCCAGATTTCAGCATGGACACCCATTCTTTTGGGCTCCAGGTGTTTATAAAACTTAACACAAGCAGTCTCATATCAGAAGGTTGATCTGTCCTTCTAGGCTGAGAAAAACAAGCATCTGTAGTTTCTCTATCAGTACTTGACAGAACAGTCAAGCTGTGAAGCAAAGGTACATTTTGATACTTTAGAAGCCAGTGTTTTTTCTGCTGTTTTTAGTCTCCCAAAGCCTGCCTCCTGCATGGTAGCAGTAAAGCAGCAAACCCCAACAGGTTTGTTCCAGAATGAACTCTCCATCAAAGAGCCTACCTTTCTAGCTAGTACCTGTGGATAGGAGATATGAACTTCACCAACAAGACTGGAACATGTGAAGACTAAGACAATTTTTAAATATGCTCAAGGGAGATCTCACATTTTAACAGGCCAAGTTTGTAAAATGACTCCTTCATGCTGGCATCTTAACCCATGACTTCCGTCACTCAACAGCTACTCCTTAATCAGGAAAATGCTTTAGCTGCCAAATGAAAGAGTTGCCTCTAGATGAGCACACAAGTTTCTGATTATTCACTAGGTTGTCTGATGTGACCAGTTTTCCATTTCCAATATGAATGCAAAATCTTCTCTTCGGATGAGAGAATGATTTTTATTATATCCTTCTTTCCTTTCTACAGGACTACATATGGAGTGTGCCTGCTGACAGTCAAAACATGGTGTAAGAGTCACATCCACACTGTGTGGCTGATCAACATCTGGACTTCATACTACTCATGAAAAGAGCTGGGGACATTACAAATGTATTGAAGACAGTCTCACGAAGGATATAATTTTCTGTTCCTTTTATTTCATTTCTTCTCCTTTCAGACAGCTTAATAGATCTTTCTCATGTCTGTAACATTTCTCTTTATCTAAATACATTATCTGCATTTTAGACAGATTGTTAACAAGTTCATAGAGACTTTTCATTTCTCTGCATCCAAAATCTGAAGCGTATCTTTCTTTTGCAGAGTGTCAATTATAGGAATAATGTTTTGATACCAAAAAGAGTTGGTTCCCAAAAATATTGCTCTATATAAAATCCACTAAAGATGTCACTTTAATGGGTGACCTATAAATGGTAGACAGACAGCTCTGGAACAAAAATGTGGCTATTTATCCGTTATGGCAAAGATCAGTAGTTCATAACTGTGGAAATTCTGAGGTAACTCAGCTTTCCTAGATGGAAGTGTAGCATAAAGGAATGGGAACTTAATCCCATATTTATAACTCCTGGCTGAAGCTGTAGACATATGTCCTCTTCCAAATCCATCTAGGTCAGCTGAAGATAATATCGGCTCCCCTTCCCTCCCAGCTGTTTTGTTACCACAGCACAGTCAGTGTTCAGGATGTCTTCTCATACTTCCCTATCCAGGGCTTCCTTAGGAACATGAAGGTCTGCATACAGTACAGACTTTTCAATATCTTTGCCCCAACTTTTTCAGTTCTGCATATCTAAAATCACCCGTGTGCCTTGTGTTTCAGTATCATACCTACAGTTAATAAGGCTGGTCAGATTCAGTGCATATCTGATGTAAAACCACAGAAAGCATGTACAAAAGGTCTGATACTTCCCAGAGTTCAGCTGGAAAATTTTATATTAAACATTATTTACAAGTAAATCTGAACAGTAAAAGATCACTAATGTGTTTATTTCAGTCTTGATAGAATTGAACTTAAACTGTAAAATCACCTAAATTGTCTGTCCCAATGTTGCCACTTGGCAGGAGGGATCTGGACTATACTGGACGCCAGAATTATACCACTCGGGCTGGTTTTGAGTTTACCTTGAAAACTATTTAAATGCGATGTCCCAATTTCTTTCTTCATTATTTGTTTGGGTTTGGTTTTTTTTTTTCTAAAGCCACTCACACTTACGGAAATTGTATATTTAAGGATATGATAAACAAAGCTGAACATTTTGACCTATGAACGATATTCATTGGAGGAGTTCCTAGGAGAATCTGTTTTAAATATGATATTGTGTGAGAAGTGGTATAACAACTGTGTGAGTTTCAATCCCCTTTAGATTTTATTTCTGCTAAGGTCAGATTCCAGTGTATGATGTGTACTTGTTCGAAGTTCAGTGATTTATAAATAGCAAATGCTTTCAAGGTTTACTGGTTTTGACCTTATTGAAGTCCCTGTTGTATGTACCGAACATAAAGAGCAAGCCACTTGACTCACAGTCCCTCACAGTGTTCAAAAAGGGTGCCTTACAAACAAATTGACATGGACATAGCTCATTCTTGTCTAGTTTTCAGTTTTTATAATTGAACAATAACAAAAAGTATAAGGGTGTACACTTTAAAAGCATTTTGTGTTATATAGAGATCCAACATTTAGTCTTCCACTTACTTTGAAATTGAAGTTTCCCATGATGTAGTATATTACCTCTTCTTATTACTGTATGAATAGAAACTGCTGAATATTTACAATATCATGGCTCTTGGGAGATACATGCAAAATTATTAATAGTAGACAGTATAATTCATTTGGTCTTCTTTTTAGGAATATAAGTAGAGCTAATTCTGTGTGAGAGCAGGTGCTGGAATACTTTTCTGGAGTGCTAGCAATATGGCACTCAAGATCATTTTGGTACAAAATTAGCTCTTCAAAACCCATAAAATCTGCTTGAGGGAAAAAGATGAAGATCTCTTTTTTTGTTACACCATCACAGGCCATTACTACCTGACCTGAAAAGCCAGTGCTTATGAGCAAAGCCTGTGCTTATGTGCAAAGGTAATGTGTGCTCTTGCCCTCCAGACTATGCATGCTGCTGTGTTTTCTCTAAAAAAAAAAAGGTGCACCGTATTTTGTAACCATCATCACATGCTCCTATCATGTGAATAATGGATTACCTAAATAGCAGATTTCTGGGAGTCACTAAGCCTCAGATGGCAGAGCATCACATGTGTGCAATTTTTTTCTATAAATATCTTACTCATCAGGGCCTCAGAATATATGCCATATCAAAATGGTCCTTCTTTTATTTGTGCCCTAATTTTCATAGAAAGTTCCTTGTCTTCTCAGAGGTTGCTTGTCCTGCTGTTCCTCCCCCCATCAACAGTTTCTGCTGCACTGATCCTTTTTCACATACACCTTGAATTTTTTCATCTCTTCTCATTTTCACCATGTTTACCTTCTTAGCAGTAAATATATCCAAAACTTAACTGTAAATGTACTGATGAGATCTGGGCTTTCATTTCTCTCCTGTTGAAACACACCAAATAGTAACAGAAAAATACTTTATTTCTTCATCCCTACAAATGTCTCTGATAGATTCTGGCTAATTGTGCAGGGCCCGGCATTCCTGTGAGGGAATTTCCTAACTTTGAATGCTTGGAGCATCATGTAAGCCCGAGGCTAAGACTTTCCATATGTTGTGGAGCCTGGTCCTTTCTCTCTACTGCCACTAGTTTAGTCTATTGTAAATTCCTTTACTAACGGGCACCGGCACTTAGAAGCATGCCACCTTCTCTCACAGACAACATTCTTTGTGAACAAACTCAGAAAAGATGCAGGCAGCAGTATAAATTGTCCTTTAGGGTGGTAAGAAATATTTAGGCTGTGCTCAGCCATAGTCAGATTCTCCACCATCAGCCGAGCAGCAGTAATCCTGTGTGTGTAATCTCATAGCAAATGTGAGGTAATTGGATTTAATTGAGCCTGCGGTAATAAAGAGTTAAGATAAGCTCAATTATCTTGCATTTGTTGCAGACTAAGAACATACAAAGGCGGCTACCAGAGCAGCTGATGTGCTGTAGCTTGTTAAGCTCTGGGAACTGTATGGCTGAGTCTGCTGTGGTAGCTCTCAAGAGCCACAGATAGGATTACCTACTCTAGTACTAGCTTTACCAACAGGGATAAAGAAAATAAATTGAAAAAATCAACCCTGAAGCAGATCAGAGTATGAGACCAGTTACATCTCCACTCTGCCCTGCACAGGCAGGGGAACAAAGAGCTGAGGGCAGTGGCAGGGCAGGCTGGGCTCTCCCCTACCCAGCACGTACCCTCAGTCCCCAGCAGCCCCAGGACAGCCACTGGGGTCAGGCAGGGCCACCATGGAGACGGGAACAGGTCGAGGTCAGGATGGAATGTCATGTCAGCCAGGTGAGTCCAGACCACCAAGGCTGGGCACAGAGGCACCAACAGGCACTGTGGGACACGGTCTGAGCAGAAGAGTGGTGTCTAAGGCAGGGGAGGCCCCCAGAGAGAAACCTCGCAACCCTCTCACCACGAACAGGTCCTCAAACGCTTCACAAACATTTGCTAAAATGACCATGCTTGGAAAGGTGGAATACCCTCAATGTACGTTTGCAGGCTGAGAGAACTGGGACTGCTTAGTCTTGAGAAGGCTTGAGAGGGGACCTTATTAACGTCTATAAATATCTGAGGCGTGGGTGTCAAGCAGAAGGGGCCAGTCTCTTTTCCACGGTGCCCTGTGATAGGATGATAGGTAATGGTAGCAAGGTGAAACACAGGAAGTCCCACCTCAACATGAGGAAAAACTTCTTCTCTGTGAGACAATGGAGCCTGGAACAGGCTGCCCAGAGAGGTTGTGGAGTCTCCTTCTCTAGAGACTTCCAAGACCCACCTGGATCTGTTCCTGTGTGGCCTGTCCTGGGTGTTCCTAAGCTGGCAGGAGGGATGGACTTGATGATCTACAAAGGTCCCTTCCAACCCCTAACATTCTGTGATTCTACTTGGTCCATGTGGCTTGAAAAGTACATGGAAACTGTGAAACACAACCTACATGTGGACAGCAGAGAAGCAGCATGGGACAGCAGAGGAACACACATCCCTGGATAACTGCAGGCTCGGGTATTCAAGAAGAAAAGTTGTAAACAGGTATACAAGCAGAATAAGGAGATCTAGAGCTCTGCAAACAATTCAGAATACAATGGAAAAAAGGTCTGGAGACTATTGAACTTCATAATTATGAGATTCTGCTGAATGTGTCAGAGAGGCAAAGGAATAGACTGGATGTCTTCAAAGATTACACAGAATCTAGAACAAATTGCTTTTTCTCCCTCTTCACATTCTTTCTGGGAAATGCAAGCCTTCACAGCATTCATTACACTTATTTTCTTAAAATCTCCCACACACATTATCTTAAATGATCTTTTGCCCAGTGGTACACAGCATTTTAATCAGGAACGTGTAAATAAACACTTAGGTCTGTATTCCTATCTACATGCAAAATAAGAAAAAGAGAAGGCAGTAGCAGTGAGACATAGAATCATAGAATGGTCTGGGATGAAAGGGACCTTTAAATGTCTTCTGGTCCAACACATGGTTCTGGCCTTTGTACTCTAACCCTACTGGGAGACTGACCCCATCTCCAGTACAAACTGGGACAGCTTGAAGTTCACAGTAATCTGAAACTGGCTTTCCAGGGCTGAGATGTATCCTAAAAGCAGGATGATTAGTGTTAAAGTGCACTAAACTAGGTTTCTGCTTGTGTGAGGGAAATCCTTACACGTGCTATTTTGAAAACAATGCTGGCTGACTTTGCCTCTTTTTTCCCTTGGACCAGCACATGTATGCAAAGTAACTGGAATGAGACGGGGTTCCTCCTTCACCCCTTTTCTTGTAAACACCTGCAACAGCCAGAGATGCTGGAAAGTTACTCTTCTGCCAGCTAACCTTAACAGGTAATACCTTCACAGATGCAAGTGGGTGAGGAAGAAGGGGTGTCTCATACAGACTGACATGAAAAGAAAGTCTCTCTGTGGTACTGAGATTTCATCCTGTACCAGCAAGTCAGAGCTCACACAAGGACTGTTGATAGCTCTTCGCTTCTCCGGTCAGTTGTCACCATCTTCCCTGGGATGGTTAAATTGGCTCCTCGTTTCCACTTGCAAAACAGCTCCACCTTTCCCAGCCGCCAAGGAGAGTTTGGGACTTTTTTTGGCACCTGGCACAGCTGGCGGCTGAGCACACACACCCTGGCGTGCTGGCTGCCAGACGGCATGCAGCCCAGCCACAGCAGCCAGGCAGGCCCCATGGTCTGTCTAGACCTCTGCACAGTAAAGGTCTCTCTGAGCAACCCAGATTAACTATGCAGGGTCCGGGAAAACAATTTGGACAGTGCCACGCAGCTCCACACTCTTTACAGCTCGCTGGGATGCAAGAAGATAGCTGAAATCCCAAAGGGCATCTGCCTTTAGCGCTCCATATTCTATTAGCAAATGGTGTATTAATTATACCCCAGTGACTAGTTGTAGCAGCAGTATCCAGTCTCTAGCTAAAGTAATAAAAATAACCTAATCACTTCTCTGGTTTTCCCACTCAGAACTCTGCTGTGCATTAACTCAATCCATCATAGAAAGATTTCGTTTTTTCTTTCTGCATTTCAGCCCTAAAAGGAGGCTGTCAAGCTTTTACGATAAAAAAATAATTACCTCTTTTGACAGTGGTCCCATTTAAATGGATCTTTTAAAAAGACTTCTTGGGGATATTTTTCCTTTCTTTCACCCTGACAACAAGAAATGAAACATTTCTAAACCCATTATTCCCTCTCTTCTCCAAATTCGCATGATGAGAAAAGATTAAAAAAAAAAAATAAAGGAAAGAAAATGAAAAACTGGCCACATTTGTGATCTTTCTTCTCTTTTATGAGTGGTTGTTTGTTCATTCGGAACTTGATATAAAGCTAATTGAAGGCAGTGTGCTTTTTGAGCTGTCTTAAGTCTTAGGTGAGGTGACACCAAAACACAATGAGAATGTAACATTTTACTAGAATGTTCAGTATCTATATTTTTTCTTTTTCTTCTACACTTGGTGGGATTGGTAGCAACTCTTGCTAGGAAGCTAGCCTGGCACTTTCTATGATAGTATTCTTAACAAGACTCTCACCTGGGGGATTTTTCTACCTGCGACTACACGTATGAAACACCAGACTGAGGCAAACACTGGCTGCAGAAATTTTGTGGAAGATTTGACACAGCAAGGTCCAACCATCCACAGGAGAGAGTGTGGGGAAAGGCTAGTCTATTGTACATTTAAAAAACTTTAAAAATCTGTTCCTAAATCTAGAGGCTCACAGAAGGCACTTGAAATCTACGGGGGTGTGTGTGTGTGCGTGTGTGTGTTTACATGTAAAATTCAATATAAAATTCCATTCATTATGGTCCAGTTATAATACTTTTTAAAAGCAGTGGCATCACCTGCTGTTTAGAAATCTATACCTAATTGCCTAGAATTTGCACCCTTCCTGCACATGTTCCAGGTGGAAGCTGCAGAGGGCAGAGCAAGACTTCGGTTTTACCTGGACAAAGCAGAAAAGGAAAGTGGACCTGAAGCAGCCAGGTCAGGGAAAAGGCTCCAGGGTGAGGGTGGGAAGGGGGCTGCAGGCAGGGAGAAAAGGCAGCAGAAGGAAGGACCTTGGGAGGCAGCAAAGGAAGAACAAGCCTGAAATGTCTGATATATTAAAATTTTTTTTGCTGTTGAAGACGAATTTTCTTATCTTAATAAAATACAATTGCGTCACTAAACAGCATATAGTACATGTAGTATATAAATAGCATTATGTAAACCTCATTCCAGTACTTCAGTTATTGTGCTTGTTTTGGCTGGGATCGAGTTAATTTTCTTCATGGTAGCTGGTATGAACTATGCTTGGATTTGGGCTGGAAAGAGTGTTAGTAACACAGGGGTGTTTTAGCTGTTGCTGAGCCAAGCCCCTTTCTGCCTCTCACACCACTCACCAGCCAGTAGTCTGGGGGTACACAAGAATATGGGAGAGCACACAGCCCCGACTGACCAAAGGGGGATATTCCATACCATATGACATCATGCTCAGCATATAAAGCTGGGGGAAGAAGCAGGAAGCGGGGGGACATTCAGAGCTATGACATTTTATCTTCCCAAGTTACCGTTACACATGATGGAATCCTGCTTTCCTGGAGATGGCTGAACACCTGCCTGCTGATGGGCCGTAGTGAGTGAACTCCTTGTTCTGTTTTGCTTTGCTTGTGTGTGGGACTTTTGGTTTACTTATTAAATTGTCTTTATCTCAACTCACAAGTTTTCTCACTTTTACTCTTCCTATTCTCTCCCCCATCCCACCAGAGGGGAATGAATGAGCAGCTGTGCGATGCTCAGTTGCTGGCTGCGGTTAAACCACAACAGCAGCATAGAAATAGTATTAAGAAAGCCTCATGCCAGCACTTCAATTATTTATCTGGCATGTGAAACCCTATTTCTACTCCAAATAACTGCATTTTAAAAACCCTGGTTTAAAGGAAGTGGTACTTAGTATAATATTAATTACAGTGCATTGCCAAGCAGTCAGGGCAGTCTATAAGCAGCTAGATAAGCAACAAAGCATAACCATAAAAGGAGAATACTCCATAGAATTCACATAACATGTCACCCCTATGACAGAATTCCCAGCATAGCTACATGATAGGAAGAAAAGCAGAAATCCTATCTAATAGCTGTGTTCCTCTCTGTTTTAAGTCTAGTCTTAGCACTGTTTTTATAACCTGCCTCCAGAGATACTACTTGAGATCAGTTCAAGTAGCTAATCAAATAGCTACAACTTAATTTTATTGGCAAGGGCCATTTGCATTGTACTGGAGAGATGAAAAACTAGAACAGGAGGAATCTGGGGAGTAGTCACTATGAAGGAATCAATTCACCCTTTGTGGCCTAGGAAGTTCCTGTAGGTCTTGAGGTAATTAATAGTAAAAGAGCTTTTGCTTTGAATGCTGATTCTTATGATGCTGAGTAATGCCTCAGAGATATTTTTATGTCTGATGAGCAAATGCAATTAAACACCGCAGCAACTCTACTGTGGAATATCACAGGATGGTTGAGGTTGGAAGGGACCTCTTGAGATCATCTAGTCCAGTCCCACTTCTCAAGCTGGCTCAGATAGAGACGGTTTCCAAGGACTTTGTGCAGCAAGATTATAAATATTTCCAAGGATGGAGGCTCCACAGCCTCTCTGGGCAACTCACTCCTGTGTTTAACCACTCTCATGGTAAAGTGGCTTTTTGTGTGTGCATGTGTTCAGCCTGGATTTATTTATTTTTAATTTGTGCCAATTGTCTCTTGTCCTGTCAGTAGAAACTGCTGAAAAGTTCCTGACTCCCTGTTGTTCATGGCTATTTATACACATAGATAAAAATCACCCTCAGCCTTCTCATCTCCGGGCTGAACAATCCCAGCTCTCTCAGACTTTCCTTGTAGAAGAGATGCTCCAGTCTCTTAATCACCTTTGTGGCTTTTCACTGTCGATCTTCACAAGGTTCCTCTTTGCCCAGTTCTCTATCCTATCCAGGTCCCTCTGAATGGCAGCACACCATCCACCACTCTTCCCAGTTTCGTGTTTCTTGAAGACTCACCGTGGGCACACCTGCCCCACCGTTCAGTTCATTAATGAAGATGTTGAATATAATTGGTATTGACCCCTGGAGTACATTTCAAGTGGGCTTTGTGCCACTGATTGCAATCCTCTGGCTGTGCTCATTCCTCCAGTTTTCAGTCCACCTCACTTTATACTTACCTAATTTGTACCTTGTCAGCATGTCTATGAGGATGTTGTGAGACACAGTGTGAAAAGCGCTACTAAAATCAAGTTAGAGAGCATTCACCACTCTCCCCTCATCGACCAAGCTAATCCCCTCACTGGAGAAGACTATCATAGAATCATAGACTGGTCTGGGTTGGAGGGGACCTTTTAAGGTCATCTAGTCCAGCCCCGCACCATGGGCAGGGACATCTGCAACTAGATCGGGTTCTAGGTTCTGCAACTAGATCAGAGCAGCAAGTCTTCTTAAAGCTTAGTATTAAATATTAACTATTCTCTCCTTTCTTTTGTCAAGCAAACAAACAAACAGAAAGCATGCCAATTAAAACATCAATTACATCAGCCCATGCCTGTTTCCTGGGCGGCAGCAGCAGGGGCTGCAGGGCTACCCCCAGGCAGGTGGCTTCATGTAGAGGACTTTGCCAAAATCCCAGACCCCGCGCCCTGGTAGTGAGTGACTTTGCTTGTGCCACGGTGGGTTGGGGAGGGGGTGCTGGGCTGGGCCCCGAGTGGGGCACCTGAAGACTCTTGCTTTTGGGAATCAGCATTGCCTGGGGAGGACGGGTGGCCCTGATGTGGCTAAGACACTGTCTGGAGGAGATGGTGGCTACCAGGGCCACCATGCCTCCCCCCAGCCCCAGCACAGGCCCTGAGGAAGGGGGTGGTGATTTGGGCAACAAGTTTGCTAAAAAAATTTTTTTTTTTTTTCCTTTAAAAATAAAACAAACCAGCAACCCCAGGTAGTTTTGAGTCTTCCTTTGATTTTAGCAAAGACAGAATTTAAAAAGCACTTAGGAAGCTTGTCCTAAAACCAGGCGCTCACAGAGGACAGTCATCTGTGCATAGTGAAATTCCTGCAGGTTTGACACTCCATAGAAGTGGACAAAGGCTGAGGCCACCACAAGCTCATGGAAGATCTGATGTGACTGAAACCAGCTGTCAAATTTGCCCAGGAGGAAGCGCTCAGGTGTGTGGGGGACATAAAGCCTTGTGCCCATAATGTACATCACATCCAGGAGGAAGAACCAGCCATCTGTCCGATGGTGGTTGCTTTCACAAAGCCTTTGGCCATAATGAAGTGCATGGTGGGCACCATGCTGCTCAGCCCAAGCCTCAGCAAGATATTTGCTCTTGTGTACCTGTGTTTGGGGGTGGCGAACCGGTCCCACTGAGCAACAGTGATGGCAGAGGTGCCCAAGACACAGACAGTGAAGAAGTAGATGAGTCTTGGCTGCGGGGAGCAGTAGAATGAATAGTAGAGCTGCAGGATGAAGGTCCCCATGATCAGCAGTGCAATTCTTGAATAATTCACCTTCAAAAAGTCCACAAGGCCTTCTCTGAGTGACAGTAGACAGTGTGGAAAAGTCAGAAGAAGCTGAAGTGCAGCACTGCTCCCAGGAAGAACATCTTGAACACCACATTGTCTTGGAAAGGAGCCCTGAAATACACGTTTGGCTGCAGCATGGTCAGGATCCCCATGCAGAGGAACAAAACAAAATCTGGCAAGTGCATCCAGATATTGACCATCTTAGTGTGCATCCAGAAGATGCTTTTGAAGCAGTCTTGGAAGAACGAGATGGGAGGTCTGTGGCCATGCTGGAGGTAATCGTTGTCCTTCAGACAGTAGGGCAGCACATCATAATGTTCCAGTTCTTAGAAATGTCCCTCAGGCACCATGACCTTGTAAAGATCATGAAGAGTAGCCTTACAGTGACATCAGCTAGCTCCCTCATCACTTGTGGGTGTAATCTGTCAGGCTCCATGGACCTCAGTATGTCTGGTTTGTTTAAGAGTTCTCCTTCACCAAGGGTAAGTCTTTCATGTTCCAGACTTTCCCACTGGTTCCAGGGGACTGAGGTACTGTAATATTATTTATTATTTTATATATAAACAAATACACATATAACACACATTTATTTATAATAAATATTGGCTAGATCCTCAAAGCTACCTAGGTGTTTATTTTTTATTACATCTATATACTTTAGCCAATATATAAAATATAATAAATAATATCATAATATCTCAGGGGGAGCTTCAGGCAGCCTCCTTCACCATAAATTGGTAGTCTGGTATTCTGTTGTGTAAAGAGTCACTAGGAGATGGGCTGTTACAAACCTTAAAGAAGCATCAGGGAAGAAGTCTGATGATGAGTAGGATGTGAGAGGTAAGACCTGAGTTTCCCTTCACTGGGGAAACAGAATTTTTTCAACCATTTGGTATAAAAAAAAAAAAAATTTTGCTGTTGGTGGTGTTACAGTCAGCTTTCCTCTCCTTCTTTTATTTTCATGGGCTAGATTCAGATCTCTTATTCCACTCCTTAGTAACAATGCCCTGCGAGTCAGGGGAACGCTGGCTGGGAAGTGCGCAGAGATTAAACGCGGAGTTCCAGAAATTCACATTCTCCAGTCATGAATCAACAGGTATATTTATGAAAATGAAAATTTTGAGTACATTAGCCTGGCATTTCATAGCAGCAAATCCAAAAAGCAATTTTCAATCTTATAAAATTATTTTCCTGTCCTGCAGTCTGTGCTTCAGGGCAAAAATACACACCCTTCCACAACCCCACAGATTTCAACCGATGTTTTCCAAGGCACTATAGTCAGCTATAAATCAAACAGCAAGATCAAAGCCAGTGCTGGAAAGACTCAGGCTATCAATTACGATGGAGTATAATAAATGGAAGACCCAGTGACATTTCATTTTATATCACACATGTAATTGTCAGGGCTCAGTGACACGACACTATCAAAAAGTGATGTGGCTGATCTGAAAAGCACGGCTGCTTGATTATTTTTCCCCCTTGTGAGTTGTTGCATCTTTTTAAAGCCCTGAGCTTCTTTCTGAGATGTTGTTTCTTCTCCCAGCATAAAAAGTAGTTTGTTTGCAGACTGCCCTTCTAATTAGAAAAGCAAGCCACAGATGTTCTTGAAAGAGAACTAAATTCCGTAACTAAGCCTCTTCTCACTGAAAACATACCTCGCTTGGAAAGGCTGCAGGAGAACTGTGCCATAGCTGAGCTGTTTGTAAGCAGCCCTCCATTCACTCCTGTCTCTGGGACCAGATGTGACAACAATACCATAAGCTGCTCGCCGTTCTCTGCTCCCCTTTTGTGCTCATGCTCCCAAGGTCTGCTCTCACTACTTCTGAAGCTCAAATCTGTGCATGGCTAACTCTACCCCAGGCCACTCTCAGTTCTCCTTGTAGCATTGGGAAGAGACTCACAACTAATCCAATTCTTTTTGTTTGTTTGTTTTAGTTTGTTAATTGGAGAGAAAGTTATTATTAATATGTGTCAAGCTTTTACAAGATGGTTGTCAATGAATCTTGGATTTTGAGACGTCCAGTCAGTTTGAAGTGCAATGTAGTCATTTCAAAGAAATAATGGCCATGGCAAATTCAGGGCTAAAAAGAACATATGTTTAACACAGATGGTATGTATTCAAACACTTGTACAGTTGAATCCACTTTTAGAGCCTACAAATATAGCCACCTTTTACATATACTGTAAGAAAGTCAGATTTCCAGATTTCCATTTGTACATCAAAACAGTTATATTATAGCCAGGCGTCATGCGTACGATGAAACTGTTCTGTTTAAAAACAAAACCAGATTGCTATAATAAGATCCCATTGTATCTGTGAAATTAATCTGTCTTAATACTAAGGAATAGCATCTGTTTTTAATGGAACAAAAATACCTCAGCCAGTAGAGCAAATAGCACTGTAAATTTTTCAGACTTTCCACAGAAGGGATTCCTTGGTGAAGGTGACTTAGGCTTCCTGTGTTTCCACATTGAAGACTGTGATTCAGACATTTCCTAGGAGGGAATAATTGGACAGGCTTTGCATCAGCAAAATGAAATGTTTAAAAAACAGAGCAAAACAAAGAAAACCCCTATAGAAAGACAATTTTAATTTAATGTTGCAGTGTTGAAGGGCTCAGGAAACAATGCACAGCAAACTAGATATTGAAAGAATGTTTTCTACGCTTCTTTTATAATACCTTTTACAAAAGCCTCTTATATAACTGCACCATAGGTCCTTGATAACACTAACTATTCCTTGTTTGAAGCATCAGAACAGACACACATCTTAAAGCACATTTGTAACCCTAGGATGACATTAGTTGTCATCTGACCACAACCCATGGCATCTTCAGAAGAAAGGTTACATCACTGTGAGCAGTAGCTGGTAAGTTTGACATTTGAAAGATTAAAAGTCTGTTTGGAACATTTACAGTAAGATCTATTGCTAAAATCAGTTGTTTACCTGGCTTTCTATATAAAAAAAAAACCCTTCTGATATGGTTCCTAAACACACCATACAAGCAACTGAAGTTGGGGCCCTCAGTTGGGAAGGAGGAATACTGCAGAGTGAACCTGCTTCTGCAAAAACTGTCAAGATGTAACATTATTCCTAGGTGTTGTCCCACTGAAGTCAATTTAATTATGGCAATTGTCCTGTCATGTACTGGTGTTTGCAGGATTGGAGACTGCTGATAATGGCAGTAACAATGAGAAGCCCTTTATTGCAGGGCCTGACATGACAGCACAAGGGGCAAAGGTTTTAAACTAAAAGAGGGTAGATTTAGACTGGAGATAAGAGAGCGGTTTTTTACAATCAATGTGGTGAAACACTGGAATAGGTTGACCAGGGAGATGGTAGATGCCCTTGGTCAGGTTGGATGGGTCTCTGAGCATCCTGACCTAATTAAAGATGTTCCTGCACACTGCAGGGGTGTTGGAGTAGACTTCTAAGGGTCCCTTCCGAACCAAAGCATTCTATGACAGAAGTAATTTTAAGGGACTGCTTAAATTAAACTTACTTTAAACCAATAAACTATTTTTACATACTTTCATTTTAAACAAAATACACAACTGGTCTTCAAATTGACCACACATCTTACAAACCAGCAGCACTTCCTACTCAAGGCATTTGCAAAGATTTTAAAGTTTTATGAGTGTGGAGTTATTTCTAAACATTTTTGAGTGCTTGAGATATTTTGTTCTTGAAAATGGAAGTGAATTAAGCCATGTGTTCAAACAGGCAGTTCAAAGACATATTGAAACAATTTCTATCAAACAAAAGGCTAACAATAAAAGGAACAGACATTAAGTATAAAAACACAAACCATTTAAACACAAAGCAAACGGAGCCAATGTTTTATCATCACTATTAGACAATCAGAAAGAACTTGTTCTTCCTTTTACTACCATTGTCGATGTTTTGACTAACATCCCTTGGTTTTACCAACTCTTCTCTCCTTTCCCTTCTTCTACTCCCAAGCCTTTGTCTCCAGAGCAAAATGTTATGAGCTGTAGCACACAGGCACGCTTATCCTGGAACTGGTTTACTCCAAACTCTCCACAAGCAATGTAAGTGAAATTGGAAAATCATCCCAGAATAAAAGTGTTCGTACAACTTTGAAATCATTCACATGAAGTTGCACCAATAATTACATGGAAAATTCTTTTCTCTCGTGTAGACCAGGCCTGAATCTTGATCCTTCTTCTGGAACTAGTTCCCTAGAATGGGTTTCTCTTGACCTGGTTTTAGAAGTTTAGAAGTCAGATATATATATGGTGCAAGTTATTGAGTCTTACCTCCCCTTGTAGTTAACTAAAAAAAAAAAAAATGTCAGAGAGCACCAGAATTTATACTCTAGTATCACCTTGAATTCCATTTTCAGATTACATGGCTCACCTTCGGTAGGAGCCTGTTTTTATGTACTCCTGTGAGATTAGACATGATGATTAAATTGGAGTTAGCATCTGTATGGGAATCACGGGTTTAATACACATTTAGGAGAGCCTGGAAAGAATCCTAGAGCCTCATTCTAAAACAGGTGTCTAGGATGGTATTCAGCTGGTCCAGATGTACCCCTAGACATATATCCAGCATCCATTTCAGTTGCGTGCAGGTATCTGAGACATCTGCGTGAACTGGTAGATACAACACAGGCCTGTTTGTCCTACTTGTTTCAAGAAAGGCAGCTGTAGGCCAGATGGCACAGCCTCGGGCATCTCAACTGGCATTCAATGTCTATGTTTAGACAGCTGAATCGTGCCCCAAGCAACTTGTCTGCTGAATTTCTCTCTGGATCCTATTGACTAAACCACTGCTGACAGTAGTGGTAGCTTAGACAAGTGGCCCATATGTGACACCTATATACTGTAACCACAATTTAGGCTTCTTAGACTCCAATTGAATCCCACCTGTCATTTTAGGATGAGATTCATTCTGCCCCTCAATTTGCTTTTGAATGCTAAGATCATATTGACCATATGCCTGTGAATCTAATCACTTTCTCTGTAGTCTCTGTATTTTTCCTACCTTGGTCACAACGTGCTGCTGCTAAAATCAGTTTGCCTTATCATTCCCTTTAATCATATAGAATCATAGAATTACAGAATCCTATAGTTCGGAAAATATCTTTAAGATCATTGTGCCTAACTGTTAACCCAGCAGTGCCAACTCCAGCACTAAAGCATGTCTCTAAGCTCCACGTCCGCAGGTCTTTTAAGTACCTCCAGGAATGGTGACTCAACCACTTCCCTGGGCAGCCTGTTCCAGAGCTTGACAACCCTTTCTGTGAAGAAATTTTTCCATATGTTCAACCTAAAACTCCCCTGGCACAACTTGAGGCCATTTCCTCTTGTCCTATCACTTCTACTTGGGAGAAGAGACTGACATCCACCTGACCACAACCTCCTTTCAGGCAATTGCAGAGAGCAATAAGGTCTCCTCTAACCATCCTTTTTTCCAGAATAAACAACCCCAGTTACCTCAGCTGCTCCTTGTAAGACTTGTGCTCTAGACCCTTCACCAGCATTGCTGCCCTCCTTTGGACATTCCCCAGCACCACAATGTCCTTCGTGTGAGGGGCCCAAAACTGAACATGGTATTTGAACTGGGGTCTCACCAGTGCTGAGTACAGGGGAACCATCACTTCCCTACTCCTGCTGGGCACACTATTTCTGATACAAGCCAGGATTCTGTTGACCTTCTTGGCCACCTGTCACACTGCTGGCTCATATTCAACCGGCTGTCAACGAACATCCCCAGATCCTTCTCCATTGGGCAGCTTTCCAGCCTCTCTTCCCGAAGCCTGTAGCATTGCATGGGGTTGTTGTGACCCAAGCACAGGACCCAACACTTGGTCTTTTTTAACTTCCATACCATTGGCCTTGGCCCATCAATCCAGATCGCTCTGTAGAAACTCCCTACCCTCAAGCAGATCAACATTTCCACCTAACTCAGTGTTGTCTGCAACCTTACTGAGAGTGCCCTCAATCCCCTTGTCCAGATCACTGGTAAAGATATTAAACAGAACTCACCCCAGCACTGAGCCCTGGCGAACACCACTTGTGACCAGCTGCCAAACAGATTTACCTTCATTCACCACCACTCTTTGGGCCTGGCCATCTAGTCAGCTTTTAATCCAGCAAAGACTATGCCCAGAAAAACTTTGTTCTCCTACTTCCCGTCCTGCGCTCTGTTCAAATTCAAGCCCCAAATAGGTCCATCAAGAAAACAACAGAGTCTGCATAGATATGAAACAGCATCAGGACCTGAATTCAGCCTCTTTAACTAGGCTGGGGTCAATGCCCACAGACACAGAAGATGTGGTGAAGCCTGGCCTCTGCACAGACATTCTGATGTTGATACAAACGTGTGGCTCTCATCACAAAATAATGCAGTCCAAAAGCATGGTAAACATTATTTCTTTTGGAGCTAAACTCTGTGAAACAAATCACAATGTAGGAAAGCAGGGTATGAATGTGTTGCTGACCACTGCCTTTCATGTGTCTTTGCTTAGGACTTTTCACATAATAGAGGTTACCCATCTTGCTTCTAAAACCTGTCCCTTCACCTTCCAACCCTAAAATCAGCAGAGACGGAGTTTTATTGTTGCTTTGCCTTCTGGCTGCTTCTCAACACCAGACTCTGCACCTCTTTCACTATGCTCTGTCACCTGATAAAAAACATTCCTTCTTATTCTTATGCTTTACTTGGTTTTGCAGCTCTGACCTCCATTCCCCCATACACATAAATTAAAAACCACTAACCCACATACGTAGTTTAAGTAGAATGATATGTAAAGTCAGGAAATGCCTAAAAAGTCATTATTTACTCTAGTCTTTCACCAAAAAATGCTTTTTCCCTTTTTCTTTTTTAAATCACACATTAAGTTTCATGCTTCGGGCTTAATCTTGCAAACGCATACAGACATGAGAAAATACAATCTCGTCGTAGCTCTCATTTGAAACCAAAGAGATCATTCCATGTGCTTGCAAGATTATTCCTTATAGAATCGTAGCACCATTTAAGTCATAAAAGACACATAGGATCATCCTTGAATAGGTTCACCTTCTTATTAGTCCACAAGTGCTACGTGCATTTTGAATAGAGTTCAGCACCTGCAAGACTTATCTTAAAAACACCTGTCATCAGTGGGAAAGACCCTTAGCTGAGCAATAGCAGGTTAAAAAGAACACGGATTGAGATTCACTAGTTGTTATTTCTAATCAGCCCTGATGCGAAGGAGCGAATTTTATTCTCTTTCCTAGCAGTTGGCAGTTTCACCTTGTGACTTCGTGTCTTATACAGTTAGCAGAACAGAATGGCAGATTTACTTGTGAAGTTATTGTAAATGTTACTCATAACAAGCTAATTTGTTGTTGTTCTGCTAAACTGGAACTCTTGTTTCTCAAGGGCATTTACTCATTGTGATTGTGAACTGTTGCATTCACGTTTTTATGTTTGGTTAATCTAGTGAGCTCTGTAACCTGATTTGTCCTCTTTGAGAGAGTGGTGTGATAATAACTCAGCCCTGAAGGGTGGGGTTACAGTCTAAAGTCTCTCAGAAAAGAAAATAGATGGTATTTACCTCAGGCAAAATCACTGATGTTACACCATTGAAGTTTGGCTCAGTACCAAACAAGTCATGAAGAAAAGGCTCCTGGCATAAAGAGCCAAACAACAAAAACTCCTCTTGCTGATAATTCTATATGTATGAACATACCAATGCGAACAGAAAGGCAAAGAGGGCATGTGAAGATGTTGAAAATATCTTGAGAGTTTTTCTGTGACTTGAAACTGGCTGCAAAAACTCCCCATCTAAGCAAAACTATTTCCTTAGCAAAGTCTCAAGCATCATGAGAATAAAATCTATAATCTTTATTCAGAAAAGAGGCTGCTGCTTAGACATTTCCTCAGTCATATAACTACATAAAACTGACTTTCATGGTGTTGGATCTGTGTGCCATGTGGCTGTATGTTACAGAAGCAAGAAGTGAAACAGAGACATGGAGCCAGAACACAGGAGTGAGCAAGAAAGACAGGGCTGTGGAGCATGGAGCTACACCCAAAGCTTAAGAATCAGATCCTAAAGAGAGAGGGTATGCTGGATGAGAGTATCCTCCAGCCCTTCCTTAGTTCAATGGATGTTTTTGCTTTGTGAAGGACATTTTGGTCCTCTTCATCAGAAATCACATAGCAGCAGCACATCTGCCAGTGTGGGTGGCCTTGTGCACTGTCACATCCAGAAACTATCTTCAGGGTGTTGTGAACCAGCAAGACAGGCATGATTGTCCTCACACTCACTAAAAACATGAAGTAACTGATTGCTAAATAACTAAGCATACTGAGTTTAATTTAAGCTGAAATAGTGAAGAATAATAGGAGGTATTCATTTAACCTTAACTGGTTCTGAGCTCAAGGATTTGGCATTAAAAAAATCATAAATTCTGTTTATGTCCTGTGACAGACATTTCAGGAGTATCCAGACTGCACGTAGAAGTGAGCTAACAAACACAGACTAGCTGCTAAAGTTTAGAAATAACCTGCTTGCTCCTCACTCCCCCATCAGAGCCAAGGGCTTGACAAAGTCTTTTTGACTGCGCATCTGGGCTGCAGCCGACAGCAGCGCATTACATGAGCCTGCGTGTAACGTAACTGGTTTCAGCTGGCTTGTGGAAAAGTCCCTTGAAAATATCATTCCCAATACTTTATTTTCCTAGCTAAGGATAACAGAAGTGACAATGATTACATGATGTTAATGTGATATTTATAACCTGCCCATTAACTAATCTAAATTGCAGCCTCATGCATGTGGTTCTTGCACACTTCCAGGCTGTTTCCCAGGCTGGAGCTAAAGAGCCCAATTTAGGTAGGATGTGTTTGGTGTAAAGAGTAAATTCATGCCTAAACTCAGAGTTAATCTGAGCCCAAGCACCCCCTATTCCTTCAGCTTGTCTTCAACCTAGTGTGAATGCGAAATACATTTGGGCTCACTACATAATTAGAGCTATGTTCAAACAGCAGTGTGGGAGCACCTACCAATCTTTGGTCTTAAATCAGCTCTTTCTTCACATAGCTCCATGTTCACTATGACTTGGGCATCTATTTTTCATGCTGCAACCATTCCTGTGTCTGTTCAAACAGCAGGAGGGAGCAGTCCAGTCTTCATTGGTATAGTTTTAGAGTGGTTTTGTATGGAGTCTGCCCAGGGAGGTGGTGGAGTCATCATCCCTGGAAGTATTTAAAACACATACAGATGAGGTGCTTGGGGACATGGTTTAGCTGTGAGACTGTCAGTGCCAGGTTAATGGTTGGACTCATGATCTTAAAGGTATCTTCCAACCAAAAAAAATTCTATAATGATCTATGACCTGTCTTTTCTAATCAGTATTTTGTTATATAGGACAATTTTCTACCAAGATCGATTTATTTGGTTAAATTTCCATCTGCCTGAGTTCATGTCCACTAGACTAGGCCCCACTCTCCATCTGCATAACCCCCTAGCTTTTCAATATTAAAAAAAATATTGAAAGTCCAGGACAAATTTGCAATTAGTGAAATAGCATGTCAAGTAAAAACAGATTTTATTTGTACAATCACCTGTTTTAGCTGTGGTGTCTTTTAATAAGATGATATCCTTGCAAGAAGAATAAGATTTTACAACAAGCACACAGTTGTTTTTTTCCATCCAATGTACAGAAAATACAGAGATCTTTTCCAGTCCTATGCTCCTTAACAAGCAAATCTGTCTCCTTTGCTCCAGGATGCAGACTTTTTCTGTGACATCAGCATGGGCTTTTCATTTCACTTGGCTTTTCTTTTTGGCATATATGACAAAACTTAGCAGATTCACCAGTGAAAAAGACAGATACAGAATGAAGTACTGTTCAAGCCGTTTGCCTTCCAGATTTCCAGGAAATTTCATCTCTATTTGTTTTAGCTACTTCATTCTGCCACTCAGGGTGTTTCATGCAGGTAATATTTATTCCCAGATAGTGTCTGGTTTTCTTCAGAAACTGCTCCAAGCCAAGGGCTCTGACAGAGATCTGCTTTGTCTAGCATCTAGTTAATGATTGGCTTCTGGATAATGGAGGACAACTAGTTTCTAGTGGTGTCCGCTAAGGATTTTTAAAGGTATAGCTAAAATCACTTGATAAGACCTTTGATTTAATAGGATTGACCCAAACAATATGGATCTTGCAATTTTAGAAGCCATCATGTTACTGTATTTAATAGTCATTAGGTTTCCACAGCTAATAGCTTTTGAGTTAACAAGAAATTGCAGGGAATCTGTAGGGATAACTTCATATTCTACATATCACTGTAAATGTGTCTCTTGGAGAAACATCTTTCCTGGACTGCCTCAAGAGTCCGAATCAGTTCAAGTCAGGTGGCTCAGCTCTGTAGGTTATCTCTTTGTCAGGGTGATGATGGACACTAGCAAGGACTTGAAGGGCAGATTTTGGGTCATTTTTTCTGTCTTTTTTCAATTAGCTGCCATAAGTCATTTAAAACTTTGCCAATATTCCTTTTCCTCACACATTTAGGATATGAAAGCAAATAGGCCCAAAAGGGTGGTAGGAGCTTTCCTTCAGATCACGTCAATAATGGGGCAGTCTTCAGGAAGCTTGTAAATGTAGAGATGCTGCATTTAAATGCCAAGAGAATGCTTTGTTAGTGGCAGCTAGTTGGATTCAGGGGTTAGAGCTACTGTGCAGCCCTGCTGCAATTTGTAGCACGGACACACAGTAAGATGTCACTGCCAGGCATCTCCTCTGTGCTGCTGTTTCATCTCTTTTTAATGCCAGTGAGATGCAGTACAAGTGTACAGGACTGCAGCACATGGGGATACAAGGCTCAGCTAGGAATGAGAGCCTGAATGGTGAATTACCTCCTCACAGAGACTGCAGAAAAAAAAGGAGTATGCTTTCTGAATGAGAGGAGGGAAAATTCATTAAAAATGCATCTGCTCATTACAAGTGCATCCTCCAGGTAAGATTCAACCTATGTTACTTAGTGAAATGAAGCAGGCAATATGTGTGTTTTCATTTTATGTATTTTGCTTGATGGATTGTTTGTTTTTCCTTTGCATTGGCTACTGCATTCATGCACAAACATTTCTTTCATGCATCTTTGCATTACATGGATAACGACCACTTTCCCACAAGATTTGACTTCAAAATACTGCTTCACCGTGGTATGGGGTCTCAAAGGTATGGGCTTACCCCGTACACTTCACCATAAATAACAACACTCTAATTAACTGTCAAGGAGATGAGAAATTTTTTACTTCATCTTTTTCTCAGCTGCCATATCTTTGCTCGCCACACTTTGTCCAGTTCCTCAAAATCATGGTCATCTGCACAACCTTGATTACAAGCTCAGCAAAATTTGGAGTCCCCGATGCACACATTTCAATGATTCATGGCTGGAGAGCTCTTTTCCTGTTAAGCCCAGTTCACTGGGCTTTTTTTACCTGAGCAGGGTAGACGTCAGCTTCGTAAAGAGGAGCTGCTTTATCTCACAGAGGCATAGATGCACCCTGCACCTGAGAGCAGCTGAAGCGACCTCCATGTAGCCACATACATCCACGTGCACCACATATGTATATAGGAAACTGGAAGGGACCAATTCAGCATCCCTCCCATAAATCCCCAAATAAGCAGCATTTATGGAACTTGCATGAGCCTCAGAGGTCTGATTCTACCCAAGAAAGGTAGGTCAGGGCCAAAATAGGTGGCTGTTTTAACAAGCCTGGTGCAGAAGTTTCCAAGGTAGAGTGTGGAACAACTGTACAGCTTATAAGTTTGGAGGATCGTAAGCCAGTGGAAAATGCCTGAGAAACAGCCTGAAATTACAGCAGTTCCTGCAGCTACTGTGAGTTATGCCCAGTGATGTGTCAGTCGCTGGAATGTGGTCAGTAATGGAGTGAGCACACCTTTCCCTGTCTCCCCTGCTTTTTCAGCTCTCAGAAGACTCAAGAGTCTCTTATTCTAAACCTCTAGTGCTAAGTTAATAAAAATAGAGATCAATGATTAACTACACGTGTTAAGTTTTACTTACAGGAGCATTTAAAGATGCTGAGAATGCAATTTCTCAGCCTGTAGGTTGAAGCAGTTGATGGGGAGCAGAGGCAGCAGAGCGAACATGGGTCAGTGCAGCAGGAGGAGGAGTTGCTGCCTCCTCAGTGAACTGCAGTCACCACTGTGCTGAAGACATCAAACTCTGGTGGGAAAGCTACAGCCCCAGCGTGTGTCAGAGATGTCAAGGGCTCTGAAAGCGTGGCATGCCTCCATACAGGAACAATGGCTACTGTCTTTCAGTGTATTTTCCTAGAAAGCTGATGAAGAAAGGAGACAAGGATTTTGCAGCCTGCACCCCAGTTCTGTAAGAAAAAGAAAATTAGGCTGAGGAAGGAATGGCAACATAGTGCAGCATCACTGATCAAACCACGGTGATGCTAGAAGGGTGAGATCTAAGTGAGAGGGTCTTCACAGGATAGTTTTAATTTTCAGAGAGCTATATTCTCCACTCCTGTGTCTGTTCAATTTACTTTCATGTCATCATCCCCACTCTACATTTAACTAGAAACTAGTGCTTGCCAGCTAACAAGGAAAAGTATTTTGGTAATTAGGGGCTCTGGATGGCTGTGGCACCAGCACTGTGATCTAAAGCAGTGAGTCCATGGGATCCCACTGACTAAGGCACCAGTCAGTCTCTTCTGAACCTGAAACCATTTTCTGTGAATGATGATGCCGTCCAGGGCCAAGGGTCTTTGAAGTACACAGGCTTTTATATGCCATTTATAATGTACTTTGTGAGAAGACATTAAAAAATGATAGAGTAGATGTTGCACAGAATTGGAAGCAGTGAGCACAGATAATACTGAGGGAGATATTGGAGGTACTGCAGCTGAAATCATGGGTACAATTAGTATGTTGAGGTTGGAAGGGACCTCTGGAGGTCACCTTGTCATAGAACCATAGAACGGCTTAGGCTGGAAGTGACCTTAGAGATCATCTAATCCAACCTCCCCACCACAGGCAGGGATGCCTCTCAACTAGAGCAGGTTGCTCAAGGCCTCAGCTAGGTTGCTCAAGGTTCATGCATTACCTGTATTGTAGGAACTACCTTAAGAACATTTAGAAAAAGGTCCCAACTTTCTTATGGGGTGGCAAAAAATGAGTCATGTTAGGCATTTTTCATGGGAGTCTGAAAAAGTGTAATTGGTTACTTCTGGGTGAAGAATTAGGTAAGGTAACTACAAAGATCTTAAAATATTCATATAAGGCAATGATAAGAGAGTTGCTGTGTTAGAGCATGTTTTGATGTACAAGCAAATACTCACTGCTGATTTAGGATATTTATGCTTGCCTGTATATTAATGATCATGATGGGGTGAAATTTATTTGACCACAGTGCTGCTACTAACAAGAATTATATTTTACCAAGCTTTAAATAGTATTTTTTTTAATGTTTAAAGTAATTGGCAACATTATAGACTGGACTGTATACAGAGAACAAGCAATGCTTTTAAAAAGCACACAAGGAAATGTTTAAGAAAGAGCTATTGGATGCTAAATAAAAAAAGCTGTGATTGAGCAGCCATGAAAAATGCAATGTATTAAAAAGTAAAAATTGCGAAGTGATAAAGGAATCCTCAAAATCAATATTTAAAATCAAGGAAGGGAGGAAGGGAGGAAGGGAGGAAAGGAGGAAGGGAGGAAGGGAGGAAGGGAAAGGGAGGAAGGGAGGAAGGGAGGAAGGGGGGAAGGGAGGAAGGAAGGAAGGAAGGAAGGAAGGAAGGAAGGAAGGAAGGAAGG
>JANVCC010000021.1:9935940-10074200 GCA_025345505.1 Todiramphus chloris collaris | reverse complement strand
GGAAGGAAGGAAGGAAGGAAGGAAGGAAGGAAGGAAGGAAGGAAGGAGAAAATGTCAGTGATGACAGGTTTTAACTTTGCAAAGGAAGGAGATAGTGGAAGCTGAAGGAATCAGTGAAATGTCATCAGTCACAATGAATGACCAATACAACTTAAAATGGTAACAGAGCTTAAAAAAAAAGACAAATTACAAACAAAATATACTCTCTAATTCATGCTCAGGTCCATTACAGGATGATGGTGTTGAACTGTAAATAGTGATGGAAAAAAAAGCAGAACTGTTAATTCTTTTCTCTGTTCCATATTTAAGAAGAAGCACTGAAATACTCTGTTGACAAATTTGCCATTCACAGTAACAAATGAGCAGCAGATCATTTAAACACTTTTGAATCAATAAAGTGTACACTAATTTATGCCCGTGGTCAAGATGCACGGGTCTGGGTTACTGTACCCAGCCAGGATTTATCATCAGTGTGTAGCTGGATGGGAATAGTATCACAATGGGAGAAATATTCTCCATGCTCTCTTCATGTTCCTACATCTAATATTGCTGGTTATAATAATAGAATCGTAAAATAATTCATGTTGGCAGGGACCTCAGGAAGTCCCTCATGCACCCCTACTCCAAGCAGGGCCAGCTGTGACATCAGACCAGGTTGCCCAGGGCTTTGCCCAGCAGGGCCTTGAAAGCCTCCCAAGGATGGAGCCTGCCCAACCTCCCTGGGCAGCCTGTCCCTCTGCCTGCACCCTGTCCTGCCTGGACTCACGGGGGAAAGTTCAGTCCCCAGCACGAACCCCTCTCTCTTCAGTTCATGCCTGATGTACCGTGCTGACCTGCCATGCATGGCTCTGAAGAGCTGGCTGCCACCTCCCCTCCTTATAGGCACTGGGGTGACTGTGAAGTTCCCCCTGAGCCATCTCTGTCCCAGTCTGGATAAGCTGAACTGCTCATGGGACAATGAGTGTTGTGAGGTTGAACTCACTCTTGGTAACCGTCATCCTTCCTGCACTGGTGGGCACCAAACTGTCCATGGCAATCAGATGTGGTCTAAGAATGAATGCTGGGCAGTGGGAACAACTCCTGACCCAAGCTCCCGACGATGTTCCTGCTGTGGCAACCCTGGATGCTTCTGGCCAGCTCTGCTACCAGGGCTTGCTACCAGCTCCTGCCCAGCTTGTTGTCTCAGAGACCCTTCCCCAGATCTCCTTCCCAGGTACTCTGTCCCCAGACTGTGTCATTGTAAGAGACTCTTCTTTCCTAGGTGCAGCACTTTGCATTTGTTTTTTTTGAATGTCATGTGGTTCCTGTTGTCCCATCCCCGTAGTCTGCCTAGGAACCTCTGAACAATGGCCCTTCCATGGACAGTACTGGCCAGCCCAATTGGCATCATCTGCAAAGCTGATAAAGCTGTAAGTCAGGCAGAAAATGATCCACTGGTCATGACACCCTTAGCCTGACCATCCAACAGGTTCCTTACCAACCTAGTTGTCCACACATCCAGGCTGTAACATTGCACGAGACAGCATCAAATGTTAATTTGGTTACATGGGTGTGTTTTTGGTACCATTTCAGACATTCACTCAAGTCATAGTTTCATCTTAATGTTTAGTCACAACTTGGTTTCATATAATCCCATGCACTCTTCCTCCCTTGCAGATAAACTGACTTTTAAACAGAAGGCTTCTGGTTCACTGTTTTGGCCTTAAAATACTTCACCTTCACCAGAAACTCAGGGTCTATGGGCTGTGGCCTCAGGTACCCATGGGACACTAAGAGCAGTTTAGGACTGACTTTCTGGTCCTTTGTGCTACACTGGCAATGTTCATATAACGTACTCAACAAAGGCATGCTCTGACGAGAGGATTTTTTCCCATTTTCTCAAGGACAGGTCTCCCCTCACACACCTTTCTCTATAGGGTCACAGATAGGGCACCATTTTGCCCAGAATTCAGGTACCTGAACCGAAGTTCAAGTCTTTTCACACAATATGCCTAACAGTCTTTCAGAGGACATTTTGTGATTAAAGACAAGGACTCTAGCAGCCACGTGGCACCAAGACTTGGTATTATTAGGATGGAATGTAACAGAAAGTGATGTAAAAGGAAAAGATGATGGATGTTTACCTCCTTAAAGGTACTTTCATAGTGGAGCGTGTGGGCAGTAGTTGAGCTGAGTGCACTGCCATCTACGGATTGTCAATACAGAACCTTCTGACAATGTTTCATTATTTTTACTTTTTCCATCACTGACCCTGGCTTAAGTTCTGGTTTTGTGCAGCCCATGAGCATTCCTTTGGATAATGGACTTCATTGGACTAGATTTATAGTGACAGTGACCTACAAGTCATGCTGATGGAAAATTCATTATGGTTTGGGATTAGTTGCTAATCTTTGGGATTATTAAAACTATACGACTTGGACATTCTTCTTTTTGTTTTAATTGCCTGTGTTATGAACAAAGGGCACAGCCAGCCTAGCATCTGGTGTATGTGTATAATTTCTTATGAGCATTTACAAATAAATAAATACGAGCTATTTTCAAAGTGACCTTCTCCTTCCAACCATATTAGAATGTTCTGACAAAATTCGTAATAGTCTGAAGTCTTTTTATAGCAGCAATGAACATAATGACCAGGGACAGAGTTTCCAGGCTGCCCTGTCTCTGCTCAGTTTCCTGTCACAGCCGTGGCTCCAGTTGGGCTACAGATGATCAGGGTAGCGCCTTTACTCTGGCAGAGTGCAAAGACTCAGCAGCCTCCACTGTGGGGATTTGACTTCACAGCGGATAACATTTCTAGCTGGAAATAACAACGCTTTGGAAGTATCTAGTAAACCCCAGCTGGCCATATGTCCTATTGTTCACAGGACGAAATGGAAATTAAGCCATCAGCAGTAGTCTACAGACACCTTGTTCCTAAATTCTAGAAAAATCCTGTTTGTTTCCTCTATAATACATTACTCAGTTATATTGATTTTTAGTACACTTTATGGTTCTCGCTTCAGCCTATGGTAAGAAAAAAGCCTCATGGATTCATGACAAAGATATAAACTGTACTGTGAGCTTCCTGGCAATGGCACCAATTCAAATGGCTTCTTTCTACTCGACTATAATACAACCCCCCTTGAGTTCCTGTGGGCAATGAAATAGCTTCTTGCCTTTCAGTTCCTGAAAGGTTGAACAGCGTAGCAGGAACCTCAGCAAGCTGCCACAAAGAGAGAAAACACAGGACAGAGAGCAGTTCACAATTGTACCCCCTTCTGTTGGTTACCCAAGGTGTCTTCACACTCCTGTGAAACCATCTAAAGGACCATGATCCCATCTGACAGAGTACTAACGTCGAAAGAAGAGTTTGACTCATTAAACCCCCACCCCCCCTTCTCTGGCAATGTGCCAGCCCCAGACACATAACCAAGTGCAGTCACTTGTGAAGTAATTAACGCTCGCAGTGGCTTGGTCGATGTGATAGCTTGAATGGCAAATGTCACTGCATTCCTAATGTACTCTTAGTGACCTACACATAGATACACAGCAAACAGCACGTGCAAAATCACCAGCATTCAGGTACCTTGGCACAGAGGACAAAGTGGAGCAGAAAAAGTGCTTTTAACGTTAGCAATGACTGATTTTGCGTTAGCACTGCAGTGTGAATCATTATATAAATGTAGTGTAATCATATGGTCTCTTAAGATGCTTCAGTGTGTCAGAAGGAATATTTTTGTACTGCTGTAAAGTACTGGCAGTAATTATGGACGCAATGACAGCAGTGAGTGTGGACGTGGCCTCAGATTACACACTGAGTGTGTGAAGGAGTTGGGCTCTAGCTCTACTCCCAGCCCATGGCTTGTGGGCACCTTTGAAAGAGGGATGACCGATCACATTGCAAAAGCCTGGAGCAAATGGCATTCTGTAAGGTTGAAAGCTTGGCACTTGATGACACTTTTGTGTTTATAGTGCACTTTAATGTAGCCACTGAGAAAGGACAAGAGCAGCAGGTAAGGAAGCAAGCCAGGTGCTTTCTCAGGACACCCAGATGGCGGTATGTACCGTGTCAATGATGGCAAGAGAACATACATTTCCTGCTTCACAGGAAAATCATTCATCCAAGCAATTTTTGCTCCATGATGTTTAAGTGAATTCCATTTTGTTTACAATGTAAGAAAAATACTTTGGTTACTCGGTACCATTAGTCATTTAGAGAACATATGCCAAAAAGTTCTCTTGAATGTATGCATTTTTTACTCTTCAAAAGACTTCTGGCAATTCACGTCCATAAAGTAGTAGGTAACAAGACAGAAGACCTACAAAACTGAAAGATAAAAGTAGATGTTATAAAACCAGTTGATTTACCCCCACACAAAAATATTTAAGTGGCAAGCTTTTCACAGAGAAACCCTTGCTGCTAAGCAAAAGGTAAGAAGCTGTTTAACTGTGCCAGAAGAGTTTATAGTAAGAGAAACACTCCAAGCTAGGCAGCATTTTTTTATATTAAAGGCTTCTGTTGTTTGTCTTTGGTATTTAAACCTTTTCCAAGCAGATTAAGAGGACAGAAAATTAATTAAATCAGGAGTTTATAGTTTGCCCTTAGAAAAGGGGCAGACTATGTGTATATGCAATAGAAGAACATGAGATTAGAGAGCCTTAGTTAGACCATAATTCCTGCTTTACTCTAAGAAAACAAGATACCTTTGCATCTTTTTGTGGATCATTCTACTTGCTTTCTTGCTTCCACCCAGCAGCTCTTGTTACCTTATCAAAAGGGGACTTCTTTTGTTGCTGAAAATATTTTTGGGCTTATTGTTCCTAGAATTAACTTCTAAGCAGGACCAGGTGAGGATGTGCTCCTAATATTGACACACAAACTTTATACTGCTCTGAAGCAAAACAAAGTAGGCATTACATGGTGTTGTAGTGCTTGGCTCTGTATGGTCTGTAGAGGTACAGGACAGGGAAAGACAGATGTTTGGGCTAGCACATGGGACATGCTGAAGAGAACTAGACTTTGTTGGGATTTTTAACTGTTATATTGATAAGAGAGACCAAAGGTCAGAATAGATGGTGGCTACAAAGGAACAGGTCTCTTCAGTTTGCTTTCCTTTCATCAGGAAAACACACTGTTTGTACAATAAGCCACAGCATTCAACAATGGTCTGGCTGGAGATGAGTCACTAAAATGAATAATCTTTTTTAATCTCTATGAAAAACATCCTGTTAGTGTTGCCATATTCTAGGAATTGTTATAACAGGAGCAGCAAAAGGATTAAGTGCTTAAACCTGTCCCACCAGTACAAGTTTACTGCAGCAGAATCTCTCTATCAGTAATGAGTCTGTACTTCTTACCAAAAAAAAACCCCAACGGAATATTCCTATTCTTTGTTTATTTTTCTGTAACACATCCTCCAGGACCCACCAATAATATGGCTATTTAAAAAAAAAAAAAAATAAAAAAAAATTATATCTAGATCAACTCACAGCATATGTTGATGATAATATAAGAATCACAAGTTCACCAAGATCACACCGGAACCTGTTCTCAGGGCCTTTCACTGAGAGCATTACACTTCTGCCAACGTATTCTCTGGAGAGTACAAACACTGTAGACTCACCAGTGTCCTTTCTGTGCTTTGCAGTGCAGTGCCTCTTTCAAGAGGTGAGTGATTCTAGGAAATGATTAAAATACGTACGATACTCTTTGCAGCATAAGGCTGAAGCCTGTGCCTTCAACAGCAAATGCGAAAAGGCTGTCAGCTATAGAGTGAAAAAGCAATGCAGCTGCCTGACAGGAACGATTAGTCTCATGAGCTACGAAAATTGCTAGAGGAGGCAGATGACTGCTTTGTTTTCCCCACAATACTTAAAATGGCAAAAGCTTGCTAAAATATTTAGTATTAATAAAAACTGATGACAAGTTCTTACTGGTCTCCTTTCCAGAAGTGAGAGTTCAAGAAGACTGCCTCCTTTCACTGGCACTGTCACATTAAGGTATCCGAAAGCTGTTGAAGGTGATACAATACAGAACCCACAGAGACATCTTCAATTAAGCTCAAATAAATTGTCAAGGCTTTACATCAACAGGCAGCCTAGTAGCTTGGGTTTGAACCCTTCCTTTTAAATACATCACAGCAAATTTTTCAAGGTGCTCAACCCTCTCCAGCTCTGCTCCCGTGAACTAACGTTGGCTTGAGCAGAAGCAGAGTGGGATGAACACCAGCTGTATTTGCATGGTGGGGCAGGTGCAGTGTTCGTAGGCCACACACCTTGGCCACGTCCCAACCCCAAAGCAAATTTACCCCACAAGGCACCCGCAGGTCCTATCTCACTGACCGCCCACATCACCAACCTGATGGAGCTCATTACCAGCTTGTCCACCCTTCCCTGTGTCTCTGGGCTTCTTCCCAAAAGCAAGCAGGGTAGAGGGGGAACAGCCTGCACCTGTATCTCTCTTCAAGGTGGAGCTGAGTCAGAGCTAAAATTTGCACCTAGATCTCTCCAGCTCTTGGCACATCTTCCACCTTCACTGAATAATTAAAACTACAGAGCAGGACTTCTTAGCTCTTATACGCATTAGGTTCACCCTTCTGTCAGGTGAATTTTAATAATGTTTTTGACAAGTAGGACAGATGCTGGGATAATAGTTCTTAGATGTAAAATATATTTAAAATAACTATTGATCTTATGTATATAAAAATGTATTTATATGTATATGTAATCCATAATAAGAATCTTAACTTTTTTTGCCCCTGCATTTTTATTGGGGAAAAAAAGCTCCAAATCCCCCTCCTTTGATGGTTATAAAGGACTTTCCAGGTGGAATTATTTTATGCTCAATTTACACTCAGTTTCCTAAGTGCCTTCTCTATTAAACAGGAAGAGTTTTGAGCTGTCTCCTTGAAACCGTGTGGAGGAGTTTTAGGCTTCTGCTCTCAGAAGAAGGACAGCTGGGAGGGATCAAAGAGGAAAATTATAAGGGTCCATATATCAGGATATCTGGTCATCCAGAACCTTTCCTAGCCATCATTTCTCCTTCTGTACTGACTCTAGCTGGAGCCCAAGAAAAAGAGAGTAAGTGATATACTGTCTATATACTTTACTGAAAAAAAAAAGTCTGCTTCATTTCACCTATCATCGGTTTGTTTCAGAGGCTCTACTTTGAATACATTAGTGATTTTCTTCTCCAGGAAAGTGACTGAGAAGACAGAAAGCAACTCTTATCAGGTGCCTTCTCTCATGTTATTTGACATCTTATGTACAATACCCACATAGCTGATCTAGCTGTCCTTTTAAAAATACCGTAACACTGCATTCTATGAAAGGTTCTATAAAGTGAAAAATCTAACAAATGGAATATTCATAAAGAAAACAAGCATTTCTTTTTGTCACCACTGTCCAACAGTGCCAGTTTGGGGCAGACCAAGATCTGGCAGACCTGAGACAGACCTGGTCCAGGAGCTCAAGGACTGACTTCTTCGCTAACTAACTGCATGTAATTCCATGTCCATTTTTCCTGCTTGCAAAATGGGAGCAATGGCATTGATTTGTGATTGTAAACAACACAGAAATATATGAATAAAAAAAATAATCTTGTATATCAGTTATTCTAAGTAAAGGTTGAAGATAGTTACTACTAAATTGCTATGGGTTTACTTCATAACTATGTACATAAACATAGCAATCTGTCTGCGTTTGTGGCTGTTCCTATGTTAGTATCCAAAGTTCTTTCTCATAGGAAGCAGAAAAAATTGATCGTTGCATGTTTATGCAAGTACATAAAATTAGATTCACTCCATAAAAATTACAAGAATGTCCTTTACTGAACCTTAGTGCCTCATGGAAAAGTTGGCCGCATGTGAAAGGAGCTAGATGATCCTACACGGTCTCTCTCCTAGTACTTGCTGCCACATGATGAGTTAATATTTGATTAGACAGTGCTGTATCTATGACACCTGTTCACCAGGGAGACTAGGCCAACAACTGATGTAATCTACCTTATTATATACTTAATGATAGAGGAGAAGTGCTGCTTTTTCAGCTTCCCACGTCTGCTTTTCATTTCCTCTCCTACACATTCCTGAGGGGTCATGTTCAGTGCTTTGCAAGAGCAAACAAACAACTACAAAATTTCTCTCTCTCTCTCTCTCTGTGATTCTTTGTAATTTGCCTGAAAAAGAGGAGAAAAAGTTTAAAAATTTCCACTGTACTTTTTTTGGAACAAAATCTACGTCTTGCAAACAGTTCTTTGTGCACATGCTGCAATAGGTCAGGACAAAGCATGCACAAAAAAATACATTGGTACTAAAGCTACACAGAAGAGCTCATATTTTTCATGGTGGTGAATGGAGTGCTTGGTCATACCTTCCAGATCCTCTTTGCAAATGTCCTCAATCTCAGGCTTTGACTAATAGGACATACTCAATATTTTAGGTGAGTTCTCTGAAAAAGCAAGTGTCTCTAAGTGAAACCTTGGAGGGCCTCCAAAGGACCTCATCTGAGCAGAATGCCAGTTGTTCTCTCTGCAGTTACTCGTACCTGTGGTCCCCAGGCTGCAGAGCCTTCCTCTAGGAAATGCTGTGCTGCTGGTTGGCACCACTAGCAACTGCAGTAATTGTTGGAATTTGAAGATGATTTTTATTTCAAATGTATATGGTTGTGTTCAGGAGAGTCTACTCAGAGTGATTTCTATATTTTTTTCTATTTGGCCTTCATAACTTCTGTAGATTTCCCGTCAAGAAATCCCCAATGTTACAGGGAATCCCTCAAATTCCCTTGTAACTGTAGGTGATTATAGCATTCCAGACACTGCCTTTCTTACTCTCAGGAACTGTTGCTACAATGTGAATATATATAACCTAGAGAATATTGTATCAGATTCCCATGTCAGATTTTTCTCTCCCATTTTAAAGAGGTCACCACCTTCCCTGGAGTAAGATTTGCCTTTGAACAGAGGAGGAAGAGAGCTGCAGTGTATTTTTACTCAATGCCAGAACTTCTTTTTTCTATGTGTTTTTATTGTGAATGGGAGGGCTGAGAATAAGACAGGGTGTATGTTTCACTGCCCTGGGGTAGGTCCTTAGTTCAGGGACACTGCTAAAAGGCCCAGATGGAATTAGCTTTGAACAGAGATGGTTGACAGCTCCCAACTGATGAGCAGGAGTGGTCAAAAAATCTGGGAGAAAGCTGTAGTCAGCCTCATGTGGAAATGAGAGCAAACAGTCGTTTCATTTGTAGATACGTCTGTTGAGCTATCAAGTGTCTTCATTCACTTCTGTCTTGTACTCACCTTCTTACCTGTCAGTGTTCCTGCAGATGCTGCGACACATCTTCCATGCTATGACCTCAGTGTAACTATAAAACAATACCTACAGAGAGTCCCCTGGGAAGCGGCGTCTGAGCATCACAGATAGTGTGGGGATTCCCAGACACATTTTTGAAAGTGGTACACAGGAACAATTCTTGACATCAGATTCGTGTGATTGCATTTCAAGTCCCCGTGGTTGGCACTTTGATCACATCTGACAAACAGGTTCATGTCCAAAATTAGGCTGGAAAACAATGCTGCTATAATTATTTAGAGGAAATCAGAAGAAGGGAACATCTTCCACTGTCAGCTACTATGCCCACAAAGATAATAAAAGCTTTGGCAGAAGAGAGCACTGGGCATGTGCTAGCACTCTCCACTTTGAACTTCTTCCAGGAACTGATGAGAAGAAATAACTACTTTGGTGCAAGCCTGAGAGGTACATTGTAGAGAAAGTGCACAGTGAGTTACACTGGTCTAAAAGCTCTGTGTGAAGAATAATAAAAAGGGTTGGCCACTGCTCTTTAAACTGTTCTGCAAGGACCTTTTCCCTTGCCCAGGCCATTTTACATGCTTATTTGCAACAGGGTAAATCATACTTCATGGAGCTGAGCTGACAAATGAAGCCTGCCACAATTCTGCATGAAATGTAACATGTTTTCTTAGGTGAGACAGGAGTTGACAGAGCATCAAATGATCATGTTCCATCTATAACTTTCACTCTGTCAAGTCTTCTGTCCTCTGCACGCCAATTATAATAAATATAGCTGACTGCATATAGCCAGAGGAAAATGAAGGCAGCTCTAAACATATGTAAAACCAAAAGATTCAGACATTTGTAAATCTTTTGATTGTTTACATAAAAACAATGCTCTGTTCTCTTTGGTTTGAAAACAATAAAAAGCTGGGAAGGAAAGTATCTTTACAAATCAACATTGAAATATAAGTAAGAATATTCAGCTCAGAGTAACATCCTCTTACAGCGGGAGCTGAAGACAGAAGGTGGTGTCAGGAAGCCTGGCTGGGTGAAATGACAACAGGAAGCATTTCTGAGTTCATGAGAAGTAGTAGTCATTTGTCCTCCCACTGGTACTAACACCTCAAGCAATGCAACAAGCAGATTGTTTGCTAGAGAGAAATAACCAAAATCCACATGCATCTGCAATTTTTTGGAAGGACTTTCTTCTGACACACTGAAGGAAGAAAGAGAATGGTTTAAAAATCATAGTTTCAGGAGATGATTTTTTGAGGTTGTTCTGTTAGTACATCTTTCACAAAGAACATGTGGTGCTTCTTGCTTAGCTGTTAGTGATAAAAGTAAGTTTGTATATTATTTTTTATTTATAATTATGCTGTACAGACCCTTGCCTCCCAGTATTACAAACACAATATCAAGTTTTTATACTAAGTAAATGGTGCCGTAACTAATAATGGATGTCTGGAATGATTTCCTTTTCTCCACACTCTTACCTCAGTCTGAAAACAGGGAGGTTGAATGCTGCCATGTGGCCACTGTATACCTCTTTTCTTAATGATTATTAATTATCAGCATTAGCCTGACCCCAATGCATGCGTGGAAGGATCCACGCTGGTCTCTCATGTTCTCACTCTGTTACCTAATTCAGAAGTTCATTAGAAAGATGATTTCTGTATGAAGAGGCAGAAATGCAGTGGGCAGCACACCGCTGCTGCTGCTGCTGCTGCTGCTGCTGCTGATGATGATGAACAGAGAGGAAGCTCCACCCCAGCCTCAGGAAGAATGCTGCTGGACTCATGAAGGCCTGAGTGCAGCATGGCCAGTCACTGTCATTCCAGCACGTGATGGAGATACAGGAAGATACCGACACTTGCGATTTCCAATTGTCAGGGGTCTTGTTTGTGCCAGATGCCATGTATTCTCTCTACTGGGTTTAGTGGATTCTCTGGGATCCATGTGCTTGGCCCTGTGTTTTACACAGAATCATAGAACCATAGAAGGGTTTGAGTTGGAAGGGGCCTTTAAAGGTCATCTAGTCCAACCTCCCTACTGTGGGCAAGTACATCTTGAACTAGACCAGGTTCTCAAAGACCCATCCAACCTGGGCATGACCACTTCTAGGGATCGGGCACCCACAGTTTCTCTGGGCAACATACTCCAGTGTTTCATCACCCTTGCAGTAAAGAATTTCTTCCTAGTATCTAATCTAAATCTACTCTTTCAGTTTACAACTGCTACCCTTTCCCTATCACTACACTCCCTGATAAAAGAGAGCCTCCCCATCTTTCCCATAAGCCTCCCTTTAAATATTGGAAGGCCAGAAGAAGGTCTCACTGGAGCCTTCTCTTCTCCCAGATGAACAACCTCAACTCTCTCAGCCTTGTGTAGTTAGTACATATTACTCAAGATTTGTAAAACATGAAAGGTAAGAAAGACATTTTCAAAAAGTATGCAGATTTATGATTTCAGTCATAAAAACGGTATGGCTTTAATCCAGTAGCTTTTCTAGGAGCCTACTATGAGGATATTGTTCCCAGGAGTCCTGTTTCATGGGGAAAAAAAAGTGTATTTAATCAAGGAAGTTACCACTGTGAAAAGAATAAAAGCTGTAAGTATAAACTGAATGTACATCTGTCAGAAAAGATACACAGGCTAAAAGATAATTTGTTTCAAAATATATATTGGATTATGGCATTATTTTTATGTTGTCAATGCATAGAATTTTTAATTAATTTTTTTTTTAATGAAGACTGCTCCACTCCTATTTCAGAAGGAAAATTGCTGGTGACTAGAATGTATCAGAATGGAGGCGAACACTTGGGAAAACAGAGAGCTGCCAGGCTGCTTTACATCTTAGTGGCCCGGAGAAGAAGGCGTGCGGTGGTGCGGATACCAGGCTCTCCATAAGGAGAGCAGCAGCACCACCTCCTGGTTCGCAGGCACATTCATTTGGGTCGTGAAAGTTCCTCCTCCAAGCACTGCATCCAAAACCAGTCGGGCCTACTAAACAGGTTTCTTTAGGAGAGCTTGCTCTTCAAATTTAAGCTTGCGGAAGACAGTTTGAACAAATGATGATGTGTGCCTGGTCACACAGTGAAGCAACAGTGCCACCCGAAATGACTGAATATGGGATCCTTATGCATTTCTGAAAGCAAGAAAGGGCTTCACGCTTCTGTTCTGCTTTAGTACATGGGCTCGTGCTCAACCAGGCCATCCAAATCTACTGTCCACAACACTGCCAGTAGATCTGATTGGTATTCGAAAAGTTTTCTCTCCGACTTTAAGTGGAAATAGCATTTTTAGCATGACAATACTTCAGGTCCTTTAATGAGCTAGAGGTTATGGAATAAATAATTGCTACTAGATAAGGAGGACAAACTATAGATCGAGTAGTTTTTGAGAAGTTTCAAAGGACCTTGTTTCCAAAATGCTCTTGGTTGGAGAAAACATGGGTTAGTACACACCCAGCTGCAGTGAGCAGTCCCTTCACTCGCAAAGGAAATTGTTTTCTTATGCACAGATTGGGTGTGATTTAAACACATAGGCAGGACTTTGGCAATTCAACTGTCTGGCAGTTCTGAGACAATTCAAGCAAATTAAATCTCCAGCTGACCAGGAGATAAGCTGTAAAGTGCAATTAGAAAGTCTGAGCAGCAGCTTGGATCCTCTGAGTTAGAGAAGGTTGAATATCTGCTTAATTCTTCCTAGACGCCACAAGAAATCACCCTATAGTCCTCTCTTCTTCTGCGTAACAAGCGGCACTTTGGAAAACCCAAAAAAATCAGGCTGATTACACATAACCAGACTCTTGTATTTTATAGTCTGGGAAGGGGATTCTGTCAGGACTGGTCACTCATAAATAAAACGGTCATCTGTCAAAACTTCCATGAACGCTAAGAATCAGCAATAATGGAAAGGGCCAGTTTCCATCCAGGGGCCTTCAGCCAGTGTCCTCAAGGATTTTAAGTGAAAGTGAATTCAGACCAGCAGCAGAAGCAGCAGCTTCTTCACAAAACAGTGTGAAACATTAACAAATTATGTGGTTTTGCCAAGGAAAAAGATATCACGGCTCATTTCCTCTTCAGACAACCAGAGACAAGACTCACCTTGGCGACTCACAAGCAAGATTGTGAGATATTTTAATTTTTATCCTGTATAATTCAGTTCTCCTTTGTGCATGAAAAATGCAAGGGAAGAGTGAAAAACTGTGCATAGCTTGATCGCTTCTCATGAGCTACAAGCAAATCAGCAGATTTCTGTAACACTTTCACATCAAACATGTTTCAGTAACAGATGCATAACCCATGTTTTGCCCATCAGTACTGGTTCTTAGAAGGTAACAACAGAGGTTTCAATACCGTGTCCTCTTTTCCCCTTTGGAAGATGCTTTGTACATCTGAAAGATGTGCAAAACAAAAATGATCTAGGATTGCATCAAGCTTGTGCATTTATTGGTGGCTTATTAAAAATGATTAATTCATTGCTGTAAATGAATGCTAATAACAAATTAGTAAAGACTTTTTCTTTTCTTCTGTTTTGGTTTTTTTTTTACACAAATAGTTTTATTACAAATTTGAATTCTCAAGAAATACACATGTAAGAAATTACACAAAGGCCTTGGCATTTGCAAAAATCCTTTGGTATTTGTATGGTAATAGTCTATAAAACGCTTCTGGACACAGATGTGCTCAAACAATGGTATCATTGCATAGAAATTATTTCAAAATACTTCTGAGGCTACTTTGAAGAGGTTTTTTTTGCACAATATTAACAAAATTAAGGCCTTATACTTTTCAAAATCAAGTCATTCAGTGTGTGAGTAGTGTTTAAAACCCTGAAAAGTATTAAATACAGAATAAAAACTATAAGCTCAAAGCAGGATTTACTATAATAAACACAAATAGCTATAAACCTGGGTTCAGTCTCTGCAACTTCGGCATTGAAATGGCCTACGTATAATGAACATTTCACATCATATTTTGGCATTTAACATCTAATTCATGACACAGAAAAGAAGAAAACTTTAGTAAGCTTCTTTTTGAAATTATAAACTTAGAGCTTGATTTGCCTAATGGTTGATACCTATATAAATTACTAAAATATTTATATATATTTTTTTTTCTTGACCATTGTTGGATCATTCTTTATTCCACAGGAAAGTTTGTTCTACTACATAAAGAAGCTGCATAGTACCAACATAGCAGAAACACTTACTTGCCTATTTGGGAAACCAATTTGGCAATCTCTTCCAGATGTAGTCCCATTAAAACCAATAGCACTAAAGACTACAAACAGAAGCAAAGGTTTGCAGGATGACACTCTATGTTGTGAAAATATGGTTACGTGTTGCTTAACCACAGTCTGCAACCCCAAAACTCTTTTTTACACTAGTATTGCTTTGTACAGGAACAATAAGTACATACCCAAGAGTCTGGGATTTTTAGACACCTAGATAATGGTAACAACAAACTTGTCTGGGGAAGAAAAATGAATCTAAATATATAATACAGGAATGAGAAAGGGGGGGTCAAACAGTATAAGGCAGAACTGCATACCTCTTAGCACCTTTGCATTTTTTCTGGATAAACGCTGACTTTTTATTCTATCAGTGCATTGCATTTATATAAAAAATACATATATTTTGATCAAAAGTGCCACTTGGCAAGTCAACATTTGAAGCTTATCTTTGTTGTCTCTTTTCTTCTTCAGCAAGGACAGGGCCAGTAAAGCAGTGTGTGTTAGTTATGCAAGTTCCTAAAAGGCACTTTACTGTTTTCATATTGGACAACAATGAGGTACATATGATATATGTCTAGGCTTCATTGCTGTTAAACGAATAGCACCATATTGTGTGAAATTAGTTGAAATCCAAAAGTCATTATGTTTTTCTCATACAGACTTGACAACGGCTAACGTTTGAGCGCAGATCCCCTGCTTTCAAAGTTGACGGAGTAGGTTTCCTATAAAAAACAATTAAATGAAAAGACCCATTAACAGTTGTTGATACCGCCAGTCAGTTTTCAGGCTTGTAACTGACAATACAAATTTTGCATGCAGCCCAGTGCCCCTTTAAACTGTGCTCAATCAAGGTGTTACTCAGTTCTTCAATGTATGTTCTCTTTCAAGTTTGGTCACAAACTATCACAAGATTTGTCCTAAACATTGTCCACTTCCAGTTACTTCAGAATTCAGTTCTGTCACATGACTGAACTTTTTCTTAACCAGAAGACACTACCTGTTTAATCAGCAGTTTGAAATATGCTGGAATTTGGGTATTAAAAAAAAATTAGGCAAAGAAATTGAAGACATTTCACTGTGTGTGAGTTTTTGCTAACACTTGTGACTTTACAGAAAAATTAAAAACCAGCAAAGGAAGTTACATAATGTCATAGAGAAAGACAAAACAAAATCTTTTGTCTCCCATCTACCACAAGGAGTTACTCCTAGCAACTGGAAGTAAAGCATTTTCAGATAAAAGTATGTTTACATCTAATGCTTTTCTTTAAAAAGGATTATGAGTTTATAGGAAACTGAAGAATATCTTTGAATTATGACAGTCGGACAGGTCTCCTGATCTGGGATTATTTTATTAATTTGAGATATAGTTTGTAGACAGAAAAGGGTATGAAGTTGACAAGTCTCTGAGCAGGATTCAATGAATACAATCAACTGTAGTGCTGACTTCTCTAATTTTTTCTCTGACCAGCTTTCCTCTTTCCTAGGGAGCCAGTGCTTTACCCCAGCGTTGGCAAATGAGCTCTTTCAGTAGTAGCTTTTCTGGTTGATGAGATTATCACAGCCCCAGTGATAACCAGCACCAGCAGCTCAATTTTTCTACCTACACAGTTGACAACAATCTCACAGACCATCAGTCAAAACTGGCTGAACAGCCTGCTTCATTCTGACTGAGACAGGCTAAGGAGCATTCACAGATCTAGAAGCTATGAAGGGTGCCAGGTGAAGGGTACCAGGAACGGGAGCCTGGACTGCAGTGGAAAAGGGTGCTTGCCTGCACTCCAGGGGAATGTCTGCAGACCTGGGCACTGGTTTATATGCTAACATATTAAAAAAATTCATATGGAACAAATTAGATTGTGTTGAAAAATACTTACGTGCTGGAGATGAGACAAAGCCTACTACCACTTAATTTATGCATTTTATTCAGACATACTTCCTCCAACATTAGGGAAAGGTAAATAAGTGTTCAGCTCACTTAATTCAACACCTGCACTAATTTCAAGTGGTTCTATTTTGTGTTAACATCCACTGGGGGGAATGTTTTATTCTGAATCTCAATCAGTATGTCAGCCTACCCCAGTTATGATCAGTGAATACAATCAAACGTAGTTGAAATGCAAACATTGTTAGGATATTCTGAAAAGTAAAATACCAGGTAAAAATGACACACTGTAAACACCAATGGAAGACACATTCATTAATTCCCCCAAAAGCTGTTACAATTTTTTCCTTTTTGTTATGAAAATCATTAACTGCATGTACTAACCAGTCTGGGGCACAGCCAATACTTGAACCATGTATTACATTCAAACAATACTTCTCTTACTCAGTGACAAGGCTTGACTGAGTCTCAAATACTGATAAATAAATCATGAACTTACTTGAACATCTCATTCCTCTCTATAGTGGCAAGCCAGAAGCTGTAAGCATTTGCATAATAATTGCAGGTGCCCCGGCCATGGCATTCAATGAAGGGAGCGCTGCGAAACTCCTCTAGGCAGGAACCAGGAGACGCCAGAGCCTGGCCAGAGCCCTCTGCACCAGCACTGGTGTGCTAGAAAAATCCAAAAGCATCAGTCAGAGAGGGATTCTTTACTACTTCTGCTATACCACCTATTAGCTCTCTTGCACAAGTATTTCTTCGCATGCCTCTCCTTGAGCGCTGTTGTGTGCATCTGCTGTCTTGTCCCGCAGCTCAAGGAGGAGCAAGAAGGTGGAGCTGAAGGGTTCCAGAGGTGGCAGTGGGTTCTCTCACTAAACAGCAGCACAACACACCAGCAGCAGCAGCAAATTCAGGACAGTTGTATGCACAGAAATCCATCAGGACTGACAGTAGGACCCAAGCTATCTCCATGCCAGCAATAGGCCAGGGCCAGCTGTCCGGCCTCGGAGGCATACAGACTGGTATGGCTTATAGCTCAGTAGCTTAACCCAATTCTTGCCCCACATCACAGTGGCCTCTCTCCTACTGCCAAGTGCTAAGAGCTCGGGATCCAAGCTGTTTCTTAGTCCATGTCCAGACCTTGCCTAGGAGAATGGCTGTTGATATAGGCTGTGAGCATGACAGGAAGCATGCTAACAACTAACCACTATGGAGGACTACAGAGTGGCTCTTCCAGGCCATTCCATGTCCCTATTTATTTCACCAGTAGAGATGAAGCTTAAAGGAACTGGATAAAAGGTCAGAAATGCTATTTGAAAACTGAAGGCTTATTCATAAGAAAAATGAGGACAGGCACTGATATGTTACCACTCTAGGAAGGTACTGCAACACAGATTTAGGACAACAGAAAATTATGTCTATTTCCTCTCTTATTCAGCACTTGGATACTGAGCTGAAGCTGCAAACAAGAAAGTTGTGTGCATTTCCCCCAAAGTGAAAAACTAATTGCTATTGCCTTACTCTCATTTAGTAATTAGCCTGAACCTTTTTAAAGTCACCAGAAAGAATGTAAGTCTAATCTCCTCCTAAGACCCGAAGTGACACAGTAAGATATCAACTTTCTCAGAGCAGGAGTGTAGATCAAATGCCTGAAACCAATGCTTTTCTTGGCTCAGAGTATGCCCCAGTGCACTCACCATGACAAAGGAGTAACCAATCCAAAGTGAACTCCAGCCTTCAGGACACGGTGGTATTTGAATTGTTTGACTGTGAACGGCTATTACCATAGCAGGAGCTTCACACACAGAACATCTAGAAAGACCAAGATGTGAATGAGCTACATGCACCTGAGGATTAACACTTCTTTTTTTCAGAAGTTATTTTCTTTAAGGAAACTTGACTTGGAAAAAAAGGGAAATCAATATATTTAATTTAAAAAACAACCAACTGGTTCTTTTACATTTTTTTCCTCGTTCTCTTAGCAACAGCTTAACTGTAAGTCTTACTCCTATTAGCCTTTCTATGATCAAAACCAAGAGACCTGTTATGTGAGTATTTAAATGTTTGTCTTTTTCTAGTCCCATTTGTACTGTAGTTTCTAAAAGTGCTCAATGTCATGAATGTGACAGGCAAGTAGCCAAATATTGTAACTCAGCAAGTACCACTTAAAAGTGGTCTACTGTGATCAGAGACAAGTAACAGCAATTCATCATCCTAAACATAGACCTGAGTGAATTCCAGAGAGAAAGCCACCTCTCTGGAAAATGTCTTACAAAGGTAATCGCTGCCAATCTAATCTAACGCAGACTCTTACCCATGAATTTTCCTTGAAAGTGGCTTTTATTTACATTTGTGGTCTTTATCTCTACTAAGAGACTTCTAGCAAAGTAACTTGAACAATGAACTTGAAAGCAGCTCTTCAGAAAGCTATGCAGCACCAGTTCTTTTACTTCAGATAAATTCACTGTGTCTCAGAACTGCTAGGTTACGGAATAATCCAATGACCGATTGTGCCTTCATGGGAGAACCATAAAAAATGGGAGTTGGGCTCAAATTTTTAATATGGGAGCTGGTAATAAGGAATTTGGTAGATATAATCCTTTCTTTTATTTTCTTGTACAACTCTTCAACTGGCTACTGCAGTTATCAATGATGAAAATGATTCAAAACAGATACTTAGAACTGAACAGTCTTATTTCTATTATCAGAGCAGGGAAAAGAATAATCAAGTACAAAATGGATTAAGCTGGATTCTGGAAAATGCAGAGAAGCAACGGAATTCATAATGAAAGCCTTCTATTTCTGACTTGTGAAGACTGCTTTCATACCTACTGCCTTCATCTCTAGTGCAGAAGCAAGAAGTTATTTTAAGTTATTTTAAGAAACACATCAATGAAAGGGTGAGTTAAAAGAAGAATGTGAAGCTGCCTCTATCCTTGGAGCTCTGTTTTGCTTCAAGAGATTTCTGGTATTTCACTGGAAGGCTGTAAATGAAAAGAAGTCCCATGACCCAAGGCAGCAAGTGACACTTCTGCACCTTTTCAACTTTTGGATGGGGAAAACTGTTGGTTTAAAAGCCTCAACTAATAAACTAAACTGGAAGAACAGCATTCTCAGATTCTTTGATGGTTTAAAAAATGTGTATTACAATTACCTCTGCTACAGCTAAAAGAATAAAAACCCATATACACACACGTATATACATATATATGTACATATACATTTGTATGCAAAATGCTACTCTATATGCATAAGGCAAAATGTTGCTGGGTACCTCCTTGAGAAAGAGTGTCAGAAGAGATTGTTAAAGGTTATTTTGTGTGCTTGATCAGTAATGGCATAAAAGGAACACGAATTTCAGTGGTTGATGATTTGAATTTTTTCTGAAAGTCAAGCCCCTTTCATTCCCATCCAATGAACAGCTGAAAAAGTAAGGTCAACAAAAACTATAGTATCTCTTGAGAATCTTGCCCTCAATCTGCCCACTCATTTTCAAGGCAATATCTATGGCACTAACCCAAAAAATAGAGTACAGGGTACAACTGCAGACACGCGATGGATTCTATTGTGCAAAATCATAGAATCACAGAATGGTAGGGGTTGGACAGGACCTCAGGAGATCATCAAGTCCGACCCCGCTGCCAGACCAGGATCACCCAGGGCAGGCCACACAGGAACAGATCCAGATGGGTCTTGAAAGTCTCTAGAGAAGAGACTCCACAACCTCTCTGGGCAACCTGTTCCAGGCTCTGTCACTCTCACAGTGAAGAAGCTTTTCGTTGTGTTGAGGTGGAACTTCCTGTGTTTCACCTTGCTGCCATTACCAAAAAAAAAAAAAAAATCAAATATTTTGCATTAGAGCCAAATAGGTTGTCAAGACTACAACCCACTGATGATTTGGTTGGACTTGATGACCCTGGAGGTCCTTTCCAACCATAATGATTCTATGATTTGAATTGTCCTTATCTCTCAGATGGTATATATAGACCTGAGAAAACAATAACAGCAATCTCCACTCCCATTCACTTTAAATGGCAGGAAGAGGCATCCGCAAGAGCTGAAAGAGATTAGAAGCTATGATGGGAATCATAATAATGCCTACGTCCAATGATTATCATTTAAGTTATAAGTTGGAGATCCCCTTGTTGGATTCTTATCTAACAACAGTGGTACATTTCACCACACTCCTGCTCATACCTCTGCCTTCAGCACTTGGCATGTTAGAGCAGGATAGTTTTTGCTTAATGTCCTTAAAACTTAAAATGGACCAGAAGTTCAAGATGTTCGATTGATGCAGAACAGTTAAGTCTGATACATGTCACACTCTGTACTAGCTGAGAATCTGGAATTATTAAAAAATAGATGATTGATTTTGCAACTGTTTCCTTTAATTCAGACAATAATGGCTGTATTCAAGCAGTATGTCCAAAACAATGGAAGAAGCCTGGTAATCTACTGGATGATAAATAATGCTACCATTTCCGAACAAAAGGAAACTGAGCCCTAAGAAGCTTCTAGCTATGGCTAGTTAAAAAAAAAAAAAAAGAAAAAAAAAAATTGTTTTGGACTAGAGTTGTGAATAAATTAAAAACTTTTTTCCTTTCAAAGTACATCACAGCTTTTGCAAAACATCATTTCAAAGTAGATCTTTTCATTTCAATTAGACTCAAAATAGACTACTCTGTTTGTTAGGGTTTCCCCCATAATGGATTTATTTTTGATCAAAGTCTCAACTGAAATTATGCACACTTTGAAACACTTCATCAAAGGAGCTCAAACTTTAAATTTAAAGACAGGACATAAAAATATACAGACTCAAAGCCTTTTCCCAAAACCACAAAGTACCATACACACTTTTCACAGTCTTTATCATTTTACAAACACAGCACAACTGGAACCATACCTGCTGATGAATGGTCTGATGTTATCACCAGTGATAGGAGCCATACTCATTGGCATGGGTTCAGGAGTGGACAGCCAGTAGGAATAGTCATTCCTTGATGCAAAGTTACATACATTGTTGATATTGCAGAACAAGAAAGGCATGGTACTAAATTTACGAAGGCAGCTTCCTGCTGTGCCTGAAATGTTAAATGAAAGGTTACTTGTTAACCCATTTTTGTTAAACCATTACCAACTGCCAAACAATTATTTCCAGGAGTGTCTAGAAAGCAGACAACACTTGCTCTGGAGGAGCCAGTTCTCTCAGAAAAACTGACATAGCTCCATCAGGAAGGCACAGGGCAAGGCAAGGAGTAACCCAGTCTTGCTTGCAGAATTATGGAATAACTTAAGTTGGAATAGATCTCTAGAGGTCATCCATCATAACCCCCTGCTATTTAGATCAGGTTACTTGGGTCCATAGTTGAGTTTTCAGTACCTCCAAAGCCAGAGATTCAACAACCTTGCTGGGGTTCTGTTCCAGTGGTTTGAGCATCAGTATGATAGAAAAAGATTTTCTTTGCTTCGCTGAACTATATTGCATACTTGTGTCCATTGCTTTTTCTGTCACTGAGCCCCTCTAAAAGACTTTGGTTCCATCTTCTCTACCCTCACTACAGACAGTTGTAGACAGCAATAAAGGCCTCCCACTAAATTTCTGTTAAGGCTGAGAAAACCCAGTTCCATCAGACTGTCCAGATTCTACTAGCCATCTTAGTAGCTAGCTGTTGTATTCACCATGGTATATCAATATCTTCTTTGTTCTGCAAGGCCCAAGTCTGGTCACAGTATACCAGACACGGTCTCACAACTGCCAGAGGAAAAGAATCACTTCCCTCCACCTGCTGATTGCACTTTTGCCAACAGAACCCAGCAGGTCGGGCAGCGAGGAATGGGGTAGATGTTGCGAGGGCACATGGCTAACTCATGGTCAGTATTCCTCACCAGGACTCCCAGGTCCTTTTCTGCAAAGCAGCTTTCTAGAAGTCTGTATTGCTGCTACTGGAAACAGCAGTCAGTCTCCAGTTTGTTCTGTTGCACGAGGTTATTTTATTCAGGTGTACCTCTTTGCATTTGCCTTTATTGAATGTCTTGAAAAAAAGAGCTTTTAGAAGAACCTCAACTTGGACAGGCCTCTTTGAATAGCAGCTGTGTCCACAAGGGAAGCAAATGTTCCTCCCTATCTGGCATTACCCACAAACTTGCCGAGAGTCCCTTCTACGCCATCACCCAAATCACTAATAAATTAATTAAATAGTATTGGCCCAGTACTGATTCCTGAGGGATATCATAAATCAACAACCACCACTCAGATTTTGTACATCTGATCACATCCCTCTGAGCCTGATGGACCCATCAATTTTCCATACACTTTATCATCTACCTAGCCAGCCTGCATCTCACTAATTTGACTACAAAGACACTATGAATGACCATGTCAAAAGCTTTGATAAAGACTTTCTTAAATAAAGTGACACTGTTTCCACTATACACCAAACTATTACTTGTACCAACCTAGAAGGCATAATAAAGCCAAAAATTCATTTATTGAATGAATTCAATAAACACAGGTTTGTTCAATATGGTGCTAGAAATGGAAGAAACATTTGGTTTGTAATGAATTCTAATTCAATTATAATTTGGTCTCTACTTACCCAGATCTTGGCCATGTGCTCTTTCATTGCCTTGTACATAAAGCAAGGAGTAGCCATGGTAAATCAGCCTTGTTCCAAATGGACATGATGGTTCTTCAGTGGTTTGACTGTGTCTGGTTACAAGGAAGCCATGAGCAACAGATGGTGCACCCGGTGGGCCCATGGCCCCAGGCAAACCTTCAGGGCCAGGTGGACCAGGGAATCCTCTGGGCCCTAAAATACAGAGAGTTTCATTTTATCTCTACAGACAGTGGTACTCTGCTGACATATCTAAAGGAGTGAAATTAGACACATTCACATCTAATTTCCTGTTATTTTTCTATGAAGGAATCAAGTCTTTGAAGAACTCATGGGCTTACCTGGAGGACCATAAGGACCAACTTCTCCTTTTTGCCCTGGTTTGCCATCAAACCCTGGACTACCAGGCGGTCCAGGTACACCTGAAGGTCCTATCACCCCTGTTGAAAGACAAGGAATAGTTATTACCAGATATTACTTCATGTTACTTCTGACTTTTTGGCTTTTAATACAGTACAGGCATTTCTCAGCATAAACTAAACTCATGCAGATTCAGTGCATGTATTTCAATAAAAATACCTGCCTTGTATCTAAATTGCGGAGGACAAAGCAAGAGCTGAATGAATAAATGACTAGCCTTGGAGGTTTTGCTTATAAACTTGAGAATGAGAATAGGTTAGAGTGGGTGATAGAGTCAGGAAATCCAGGCTCTAATCTGGATTCTTGCCACAGATTTGTCCAGCAACCAGACAAGTCGTTTGTCTTTAATGCCATGAAGTTACAGCCATGTTGCTGCTTAGTTTATACAAATGTTTTGCCAGCAAAGCTCTGACAGCCCTTCTACCTTAAGACTTAAGTAAATACCAAGGAAAATTGCCATCTCTCAGCTGAATTTACAGTTGGACTCAATGATCTTAAAGGTCTTTTTCAACCTAAGTGATTCTATAGTTCTATATCTAGAGCACATATGTGGATTACTGCAGGTGAAGTGATTATAGTAGAGAAGAATAGAGAAGGAAGCAGAGCATGAGCTTCTAAAATAACTAGTATTCACCTGCAATATGAAAAGTAAGAGCAGCAATCTCTTCCCTCTCTGCTTATCATATGACTTAATGAAAAATAGACCATAAAAAAAGTAGGGTCATGAAGAGTGGGAAAATCAATATTATTTTAGCTCTTTCCCAAACAAGCTTTCAGACATATATTATGTCTTCCCTTTATCCATTTCTAGAGATGCTTTGAGTCCTACATGAGCTCAGTAACTGTGATTTTGGGAAAAAGAAGTTAACACCGTCAGCACCACACCAACACTTTTGTAGCACATCAGAAGCTTTAGACAGTCACAGCTGTCCTTTTCCTGGTCACTTAAAAAGCACTATTATGTTCATGTATCAAACTGACCAGAGAAAAGCAACATATCCCATACAAGAAAACTTATGCTGTGTTCAGTCACTGATATTATGTTATAGCTATTTCCTAATGGACAGCAGTTGAAGTCATAACTCCAACTTCAAGAGCAAACTTCCATATCTATTATATTAAATAAAAAGAAGATATTCATTATATTCCACTGTAATTGCCCATCATCTTCTCATAAATGCATCAGGAACAAAGCTTTCCCATAGAATTGTAATAGCTTAAGACCACTTCTGATCTCCTGCTTTCTGGGTCCTGTCATTCTGAATGACATGTGTCCTTGTGCTAGCATTTAATTTGTCTTATCTTTGCTCCATTCTCTTATTCCCTAATGTGGTTCATTTTTTCAGTTCACCTCTTCTTTACAAAAATTGTAATATATGGACCAAAAGATGGAATATAGGACTAAGGAACAAGCTTCCTCAGGAAGCACTTTCCACTCCAAGATCAAGGTGCTTTTCCTCACACTTGTCTTTTACCAGAGACACACAGTAATTACGTGCAGGTTCAAAACTAAAGACAGAAGACACCCCAACAACTACATTCTGGAGAAAAGGATGAGTAGTGTGTTGCAAGTCATTCTGCTTACATCATCAGATGTGATGACTGCAGAGTGACAGCCTATAACAGAATCACTAGGAAGGCACATGTTTCTGGGACTCTTTTGGATAAGCTTCAAAATGAAGGACTCTTCCTCATTGCTGACACAATTTATATGCCTTATAAAAAGCTGGATAGTATTATACCAAAAATTTTCCAGTGTCTAGCCTACCATTGGTCTATTTTTACATTATTTAAAATGTACTTCTACTGGCAAATTAGAAACTCTCACCTTGCTGTCCTTTGGGACCTGGAAGTCCTGGGAATCCTTTGAGACCAACTGGTCCTACAGGGCCAGGTAAGCCAGGATCCCCTTTAACAAGCTGAAAAGCACCTGGTGGGCCTGGTGGGCCTTGTAAACCTGTCAAAGGTAACAGAGGAAATTGGAACATATTTAGTATTGCACAATAAAATAAAAAAAGGAGAAAAAATGTTACCTTGTATGGCCATTTATGTAGGCAGACAATAGACAAAGCCTGTAGATACAATGTGTCCAAGAATTTATATGTGCATTGAGTAGGGTCATACCTGGTAGAAGGCCAAACCTGAAGCTGACTGAGTAGAAGACAGCAGGGTTCCAGACACAATGGAGGAAACAGCCTGGGCTGTGCCTCCGCCACTGACAAGCTTCCAGTAACACCTAAGTAACTGCACAGGCTGCCCCTGAAAACCATATTGCTACTTTCTACATTTCCATTTCCCACCAGACAGGACAGAACAGGTCCACAGATGTAGCTCTGACCATCAGCACTGCTACCAGAGCACACAAACAGGAAGCAGCATCTGTTGGGAGTGGCACTGGCAATTTGCACAGCAGTGTGCTCACAAGAGCTGCATGCTCTTGCCATTTGTCAGGCTGCTGCCTGCTCTTCTCACCAGCAGGCTTAGACCCATGTTTTCTCAAATACAGCTATAACATTTAGTTCTCCAATTCTCAAGAAAATCTTGAAGATCATGTCAACTCACTGATGGCTATGTGATCCCACTCAGAAGTTTGAGGTCTCCATGCAATTAGAAGGATGACATCTTTCAAAAGAATTACTATTTTTTAAGGGGATTTTTTTCCTAAGAACTGTAAGGAGGCTGTGACCTGCTGGAAGAATACGGTGTCTACCACTACAACTGCCAGGCTGTGTCTGATAGACAGACAGACGCACTACAGACTATCTGTGCTGACATCTCCACCTAAACAGACCTCCCAGGGACTGAAATAGTTGTCCAGACCTTAGAATGCATGGAGGTTCCTCAGCAAGTTTACAGAGAGCACCAAGATGAGTGGTGTAGTCTATTGCTAGAGAGAAGGGATGCCATCCAGAGGACCCTGACATGCTTGAGAAGTGGGCCAGTGTGAAGTTCATGAAGTTCAACAAGGCCACGTGCAAGGTCCTGCACCTGGGTCAAGGTAATCCTCAGTATCAGGATAGATTGGGGGATGAATGAATTGAGAACAGACCTGCAGAGAAGGACTTGGGGATGCAGATAGCTGAAAAATTGAATATGAGCCAGCAATGTGCGCTCGCAGCCCAGAAAGCCAACTGTATTCTGGGCTACATGAACAGAAGCATGACCAGCAGGTGGAGGGAGATGATTCTTCTCCTCTGCTCTCAAGACACCCCACCTGCAGGACTGTGTTCAGCTCTAGGATCCTCAGTACAAGAAAGATGTGGAGCTGTTAAAAGTGAGTTCAGAGGAGAGATATGAAAATGATTAGAGGGCTGTAGCACCTCTCCTATTATGAAAGACTGAGAGAGTTGGGGTTGTTCAGCCCAGAGAAGAGAAGGCTCTGGGGAGACCTTACTGTGGCCTTTCAGTACTTAAAGGGGTAAGAAAGATAGAAGGAGAGAGACGTTTTACGAATGTCTGGAGTGACAGGACAAGGGGCAATTATTTTAAATTTATTTTAAATCATTGTAATTATTTTAAATAGAAAGAGGGCAGGCTTAGATTGGAATTAAGGAAGACTTTTTTACAATGAGAGTGGTGAGATGCTGAAATAGGTTGCCTACTGAGATGCTGAAATAGGTTGCCTAGAGAAGATGAAGATACTAATAACGACAAAACTTCAGTATTGATTTTTCAAAGCAGGAGATAAATACATTCATTCTCTCTCCAATACTAAAATCTAATCTGACCATTCAGATGACAATGCCATGATATTTCATTTCATATTCTAACTTTTTACACTGAAAGAGAGAAGGAAATATCCACTGGTTAGTCATAAATAACCATTTTAACAACAACATCCAGGAAAAAAGTGAGTCTTTATCTTATACCTTTAGATCCAGGAAGACCTTGATCACCTCGCTCACCCTTAAGGCCTTGGAAGCCAGGAGATCCTTTTGGACCTGAAGTCAAGGGAAATATTTATGCAAAAATTCAATACTTTCCTGATTTGGAAGGATATATGCAGAATAATCATATACAATGCCATGACCCTGTAAGGGCTGTGACTTTATCAGCACAACTAACTTTTGAACTGTTTGCAAGAACAAGATGCAAACAACAGCACTTACTTTTTTCTGTTAATAATTGCATTTTTTATACATGCAATGCTTTCGTGTATGCGGTGGTGACAATAGTAGCTGTTTAGTCAACAATGGAGACATGCCGAGCCCATGTTTCCTCAAAAATAGCTGTAACATTTACCTCTCCAATTCTCTGAAGATTCTTGACTGGTAATGCTAAACAATAAATTCTACATCCACCTCTTACCTCAAGAGCTCACTTAAAATTGGCAAAGTGAGACAACAGGCAAAAGGCAAAAAACCTCAACAAAAGTCTTGATGTTCCTGCATGCTTTTTTGAGGTGGCCTTCAGTGTCCAGTTTCAACAATTTGAAACATAGAGTCAACATTCTTTGAGCATCATTTTGAGAGAGGGAGGATATGAAAAACACTTCTTTGCGTACTTTTTAGGAATATGGTAAATTTTCTTCTCACCTGGAATGCCTGGATCTCCTGGAGGTCCCAGATCACCCTTTTGACCAATATCTCCTGGTAAACCAGGACTACCCTGTATAAAAGAAAATGTGAAGTATAGTTATCCTACACTATTATGATATAACTCTCACATATTTTTGGTAACGTGGGAAAAAAAAGTGATATGAGAGAAAAGCCATGAAGTTTAAGGACTGGTTATTCTCTATCATTATGAGATGAGAAGTTTCTCTTAATGGAACAAGCGTGTCGCCTTGTTCTTACTAAACTATTTTTTTACTTATAAAGATACTAGATCAGAATAAGGTTTCACTAACAGGGGAGCTAGTAAAAAGGTTTCAACCATAGATGATACTGTTATGAAAAACATCAGAAAGCACGAATATCAGCAAATATGAATTTCAGTGCAGCCCCAGCAGGTGGTTGACAGATAATTAAATGAGGTAATTCAAGACCACAGCAGACCTGAACACTTCTACATTTACATGTGGCATGAAATTAAGTGTGCTCAACGATCGATAATCCTCTGAAGATTTTTCTAACAGGGCTAAAATGCTCAACAACTTAAACACTTTAAGTTCAGCGTGAACTTCTCCTTCTGTCTTCACTATTATGAACTGCTCACCTGAAATTAATGGTAGCAACTTCATTGCAAGGAAAACCTAAGTAACTTACTGATCAGAGGCTGGAGATGTGAATTGGGTACTCAGTGAAAAGTAATACCAATGGTAGGATTCACCTCATCATAGAGCAATAGAATAGACACACAGAGGAGTGATTTTTCACTTTAAGTTAGATGTTTATATTAAGGTGAGAAGAAAGGCTCCATACAAATGTTTAATTCTTTCCACCAACTATAAAGGGAGAAGAGAGGACTAGTTCAGAAATCTATGTCAACAGTGAGACTTCCAAAATTATACAAAAGAAATGCTACCCTCAGAGTGGTAAGGGAGGTAATAATGAAGTTAGGTTCCTTCAGTCACACAGTCACAGTATGCAGTATTGTTTGAAACAATGGCCCTCTCTTTGTATGGAAACATGTGAACATCTGTAGCACGAAGCAGGAGGGCTAACATTCATTCAGAAGACAGTCATGAGTCAGACCATCTCATTAAAAGGTTTTTATTTTTAATAACTTTTTAAAGGTAATTATTATAAAATGGAATGATTTATGAGTTTATTGGAAGCCTTCCACCAAAATACTTTTTTCCATAGCTTTACGCAGTTTTGTAAACTCTTTTTTTCCCCATCATATATAGCTTGACAAACAACATTCTGTTTTGGATCTATTCCAAAGTAAAATTATTTCAGTTTGTGAAAATGAAGAACAAGTTTCTTTTCTCATTTCCACATTAAAATGCATAGACAGATCCATGGGATGTGTATTTCATGGTCTGATCTCCTCATTTACTTTTTTGCAGAGGATTTTAGGACAGGCTGTGTCACTCATGTTGTAACAGTCTCCTTTTTGATATAGGTTACCATGTACCTGGAGACCTGTATGAGCAACTGAGATGTAATCAGGTCAGAAGTCTGTCACATTGGGGAGAATGAAGACATTAGAAACCCATCTTAGTATGTATCATGACAGGAGCTTTAACATTGAAATAGCTCACTGGAGCATTTCACACTGAGATCACAACCTAACACTAAGCATTGTGGCCTAAGGATAGCAAAACATTTTGTTCTGACTGAAGACACGGAATCAAAATCCTTTTGCATTTCCCATTCTTGAAAAACAAAGTCTTGAACTGGAATATCTTCTTGTGGAAAGTTTTAGAATTTCCTGTGGTGTAGAAATATACTCTCTGCAGAAGTATCCCGAATTCTTAAATTAGGGAAAAATACACTGGAATGTTATTTTTAAATTTACTACCCTCAAAGCTGATATGAGATATAGAGTCATACAAAGCCTTGGGTTGGAAGGGACCTCTAAAGGCCATCCAGTCCAAGCCCCCTGTAGTAAGCAGGGGCATCCTCAACTAGATCAGGCTGCTCAGAGCCTCAGCAAGCCTGACCTTGAATGCCGACAGGGATGAGGCCTCCATCACCTCCCCGGACAACCTGTTCCTGTGTTCCACCACCCTCATAGTAAAGAGCTTCCTCCTAATGTCCAATCTAAATGTACTCTGCTCTAGTTTAAAACCATTGCCCCTCATGATAGGACTATCACTACATGCCCTTGTAAACAGCCCCTCCCCAGCTTTCCTGTAGGGCCCTTTCAGCTACTGGAAGGCTGCTACAAGGTCTCCCCAGTGCCTTTTCTTCTCCAGGCTGAACAACTCAAACTCTCTCTGTCTGTCCACAGGAGAGGTGCTCCAGCCTTCTGATCATTTTTGTGGCCCTTCTTTAGACCTGCTCCATCAGGTCCATGTCCTTTCTATGTTGAGAACTCCAGAGCTGGACACAGTACTCCAGGTGAAGTCTCCCCAGAGCAGAGTGGCAGAATCACCTCTCTTGATCTGATGGCCATGCTTCTTTTGATGCAGCCCAGGATGTGATTGGCCTTCTGGGCTGCAAGTGCACTTTTTTCATTCATGTCCAGCTTCTTGTCCACCAGAATCCCCAAGTCCTTTTCTGCAGGGATGTTCTCTATCACCTCATCCCCCAGCCTGTATTAATAATGAGGATTGTTCTGACCCAGGTGCAGGACCCTGCACTTGGTCTTGAACCTCATAAGGTTCACCTGGGCCCACTTCTCCAGCTTGTCCAGGTCCCTCTGGATGACATCCTGTCCCTCTGGTATACTGACTGCACCATCTATCTTGGTGTTGTCTCCAAACTTGCTGATAGTGCACTCAATCTCACTGTGTGTATCAACCACGAAAATATTAAACAGTACTGGTCCCAGTATGGACCCCTGAGGGATACCATTTGTCACTGATCTCCGTCTGGACTTTGAGACATTAACCACTACCCTCTGGATGTGACCATCCAGCCAATTCCTTATCCACTGAACAGTCCACCCATCAAATCCATATCTCTCCAACGTGGTAAGGAAGATGTTGTGGGAACAGTATCAAAGACCTTGTATAAGTCCAGATAGGTGACATTCATAGCTCTTCCCTTGTCCATTGATGTAGTCACTCCATGGTAGAAACCCACTAGGTTGGTCAAGCAGAACATGCTGGCTGTCTCTGATCACTTCCTTGTCCTCCATGTGCCTTATCAGAGCATCTAGGAGAATCTACTCCATGATCTTTCCAGGCACAGAGGTAAGGCTGACAGGTTGGTAGTTCCCAGGAGTCCTCCCTTCTGCCCTTTTTAGAAATGGGTTTGATGTTTCCCTTCTTCCAGTCACCGGGGACTTCACCTGACTGCCAGGACTTTTTGAATATAATGGAGAGTGGCTTGACAACTACATCAGCCAATTCTCTCAGGACTCTGGGATGCATCTCAACTGCTCCCATAGGCTTGTGCATCTTTGGGTTCCACAGGTGGTTGTTAACCTAACTTACAGTGGGAGGGACTTTGTCCCTCTGGTCCTCACCTTATGGTCTTTGAACTTGGGAGGTGCAGGGAGAGAGGTTGACATGAAGATGGAGGAAAAAAAGTTGTTGAGAACCTCAGCTTTCTCCTCATCTGTTGTTACCAGCTTGCCATTCTTGCTCATCAGGACAGAATGTTTTCTTTAACCTTCCTTTTCTTGATGTACCTGTAGAAGCCCTTCTTGTTTTTCTTTGCATCCCTTGCCAAGTTCAGGTCCAGCCATGCCATGGCCTTCCTGACTTCATCCCTACACAATTGGGCAGCATCTCTGTACTCTTCCCAAGATACCTGTCCCTGCTTCCACTGCCTGTGCAGCTCCATCTTGCCTTCTTGCCTTTTAGTCTGACCAGCAGGTCTCATCTCAGCCATGCTGGTCTCTTCCCTTCGTTGCCTGACTTCTTACACCTGGGGAGTGACAGCTCTTGTGTTCTATGGAAAGTGTCCTTAAAGATCTGCCAGCTCTGTTTTGCTCCCTTGTCCCTGAGGACCATTTCCCAGGGTGTCCTACTGACCAACTCCTTGGGGAGATGGAATTTTGCTTTCCTGAAATTTAGGGTCATGATTATGCTCCATGTCTGAGTCATATCCCTTAGTACTGTGAATTCCACCAGTGCGTGATCACTGCAGCCCAGGCTGCCTCCAGTCTTGAGATCCCTGATGAGCTTGCCTGCACTGGTGACCAACAGATCCAGTATTGCATTCCCTTGGGTAGGGGTGTCTATTTCTTGTCCTAAGAAGTTATGCTCAAGGCACTCCAGGAGCCTTCTGGATCATCTACACCTTGATGTGCTACTCTCCAGCCAATGTCAGGGTGGCTGAAGTTGGCCATCAGGATGAGAGGCTGTGAGCACAATGCCTCCTGTAGCTGGAGCAAGAATGCTTCATCAGTAAGCTCCCCTTGATCGGGCGGCCTGTAGTAGACACCGATCACAAGGTTCCCCTTGTTGCCTTGATATCTAACCCCTTTCAACTTGCTCATGGCTATTCTTTAGAACCATCTCTTCACACTCTATCCATTTCTTAACATAGGGGGCAACACCTCTGCACCCCCTTCCCCTCCTGTCCCTTCAGAACAGCTTGTAGCCATTGATAGCCACACTCCAGTCGTAGAATACATCCCACCAAGATTAAGTAATGGCCACTATGTCATAGCCTTCCAGCAGCATAGGAGCTTCCAGCTCCTCCTGTTTGTTGCCCATGCTGTGTGCATTCATGTAGAGGCACTTCAGCTGGGCAGTCAGCCCTGTCACCTTCTTAAAGAAACACCCCTTAATTCCCTTCAGGTGTTTCCCTGATGTTTCCCTGTTGGCTGCTACTACCTCAGGAGCCACTGGCTCATCTCCATGAGACTTTGGCTGTGTTCCTATGTTCCCAGCATGCCTCAGGGCAACAGGTTGAAGGCCCTTACTAGCTCCCCACCCCACTAACCGCGGTGTATCATTGCAGATATGATGATAGGATATGCTCTCAAAGATAAAAAGGCATAGCCAAGTTCCAGTGTCTGAACACTGAAGTAAAATCCTTAATGTCTTTGTGAAGTGTCTCCCAAAGGCAGAAAAGGGTGCAGTAGATCTCTGCATTATCAAGAATAATGTGGACCTTCTAAGTCCACTCTCACTATCCCACTTTTCACACTAGGAACTTATTCTTAATGTGAACACTAGGATTGTTGAGTCATATCTCCCTACATTCTAATCCCTTCTTCCATAACTTTATTATCATTATTATTATTTTCTTAATAGGAAAGAGGAAATGAAAAGTTAAAATACAGAGTGCATTTTTCAACGTGGGAAAAAGGCAGCAGACACTCAGAGAGAAGGAGTACAGAAGACCAGTTATTCTGGGTGACTGTCCTATTCCACTTCATTTTCCCTAATAAATGGAAAAGGGACTGTTTTATATCAGGGAAAATGAATAATATATGACAACAATGTATTAATAGCATTGCCTGTTTGTATTTCTAAATCAGCATCTATATTTCATTACTGACAGTACTGAAAGTGCACTTTATCTGAAAGGTTTCATAACAAAACCAAACAGTTCAGGTATTTTCAGAAGGCAATTTATGGTGAAATATGCAACCTTTAAAATTAACTACTAATGCATTTGCAGGATTTATGGATATGCTGCAGCCATCCTGTACTGTTAATACACTGTAAATTATATTCTGGGTGTTGTATGTTACCGCTCACTATCTATAAATTTCTAATAAGTTCATTATCTCACTGGGGCTTATTGGTCGGCAGCCTTTAAAAGGAGAGAATTGAAATGTTTTCAAGCTGATCTTATATCATCAGCAGTGAGTCCAAAGGCACTTTGAGCATAAAATATCATTATTTTGAATGAGAAACATCTATGATTAATATGTCCATTAATTACCCAAACCAGCTTTCATCAAATCTGGAATGTTCGGAAAGTAACTTACTGGCAGTCCCTGGAAACCTGGGTCACCTTTGACTCCTGGACTCCCAGGAGCCCCAGGCCAGCCACTGCTCCCCTGCTCTCCTTTGGCTCCTTTCAGACCTGGTGGTCCTGGTGGCCCTGTTGGACCAGGTAAACCTGCAAACCAGAAGAAGAGAGTATTTAGTGGCAACATTTGTTCAGAGCAGTGCCTGATGGAGGACGAGCTGGCTCGGTCTACAGAAGGGCAGAACCAAAGTTGTTCTCGTAACAGAATTTCAAGAAAATAAGTAGGAGAATCTGTGGCAAGGAGGTTCATATGACTCCCTATCTGACTGGACACTTGTCATATATCAGCCTGTGGCTGCTAGAAAATAGTGGAGAGTTTTCTATACGTGTAGGACAGACAGATGGTATGTTCACAGGTATGAATGTGCGAGGGACACAGCTCTGCAGCTCTGCTCTGTTCTCCTTAATCTCTAGCACAGGGACACTGCCAAAGGTAAAAGGGCACATTAGCCCATTTTTAAATACATTAACACTCCAGGATGTAGGAACATAGAGCCATGGCTGCCTTGAAACAGCAAATAAAGTCCAGAGGGAAATACATGGAGGCAAGCTTCTCAACATCAGAAAGACTTCTGGACAAATGGACAAAACCAACTACCTGAGGACACAAAACCAGCCTGTTCTAGGACATAATGCCAAACCACCTATGGAAGGGAGTTTTCCTCTGATCTCTGAAAAGATGATAAAGAAGGATATGCAATATTGATTATATTATTAATTAATTAGGTGAGCTTTGATTAACAGCAGTACTTCAATTCTAAAGATAAAGAATTACCTGGAAGGCCGGGTTGGCCTTGGGGTCCTCTGTCTCCTTTAGGGCCCTCAATTGCACTTCCTGGTAGTCCAGGAAGACCTTGGTTGCCCTTAGGGCCTGGGGGACCAGCATATCCTGGTTCTCCTTTCAGACCTGGGATCCCAGGACTTCCTGGGGATCCTGGAAAACCCACGTCACCTTTCACACCTAAGATTTGAAACAATCCCAGGAATATGATTAGAGAAAGGATAACAATCACTGAAAACTTCTGACATATTATTTACTCATAGCCAACTTTCTTCCTTAAAAAAATATTGACCTTGCCTTTAGTATAAAAATGCAAAACTTAAGGAAAACTGTATTATTCTTCACATTATGACATAAAGGATGAGGAAAAGAGTAGTTTGACTAATATATCTTAGTTAAATTGATCACTGGGCTATTTAAATTCACTCTAAAAATAGATGAACATTCAGCATCTCTCTCTCGATCAGGACTTCCACAAGGAATATAAAGCCCCTGAACTCTTACTCCATTACAATTATTATTGTCATATTTGAGTAATGGATGTTTTGCTTGACTAAGCAGTAAAGGACTTGCTCCCAGAGAAGAAGGAATTTTTATTTTTTTTTACTAAGATCTAGATTTAAGTGCTTAGTACTTACTTTGAGGCTTGTACAAATAGTTAATTCAGTCAAATTTTAGATCGTGATTGAGCAGAAAGAATATAGATTAGCTGATGTAAGTATAACAGTAAGAGAAATAAAATGAATAAAGGACAACATCCCTGTCTCTTTACCTAAGCCAAAGAGGGTCTTTAAATCCTGGACTTATTTTTTTTGAACTACAATACATTTGGAACACAAATGGTGTCAGCTGGATAGGTATTTACCCTAAACCCAGATATTTTTACATAAGCTGTGCTGACAAAATAAGAGAGATTGGTGAGGAGGGCAAAGTCCTTTCACAATCTAGCATTTTACATGCCTTACTGAGCTATGATTAGAAAATTTACTTATTAAAATAAGTTCTCTACCATTAGGGACTTCTCAGCAATTTAATGACTGTTAATTACTATGTGATGGTAAATAAAAGATTCTGAAATTCTGGATTATCACTTCTTAATGTCCATGCAAGTTTTTTTTTTTGTGTTTATAGAATGAATGAGGTGAGGCATTGCTATTTCAGGCTATAGAAGTTCTTGAAAATCTACCATGTCATGGTAATTTCACAGATGAACTACTTGAATCATTCTGTTTTTCTGGATGTTTAAAATTAAAAATCCTTTAATTGTACACCATTTCCTTTTTCAGCAGTAGTTTGATATTTCTTCTCTACTGTATCTATTGCAGTCTAGTATCTAGGACATACTTATTTTATAAAATAGAGCATGGTGCATTACAAACACCTTGAACAAGCACTGACTCAAGCCAATCAAGCTGTTCTCACAGCACAGTGTAGTGACACCCTTTGTGAAGAACACAAGTGGTCTTGAAATTGTGATAGCTACGTGCCTGTACCCAAGCTGGTAAGCCTTGAGTCCAGGTAATAACAGTTTTCAGGAAGTTCTCATCAGGTCTCTGCTACCTTTTGCATCTCTGCACCACGCTTCTGTGTATAGCTCAGACATGCTCTGCTAAGCTATAGAGAATAACTCTTTTAGCAATGAATAAAAATTACACCTGCACAGCACAACAGACTCAGGTAAAATATTACTGCAGTATCCTGGCCATGAAACTACTGTCTTTATCTGCCTGGTGCACAGAGCCTCACTAGACTTTCATTCTTGCAAAATCAGTAGGAAAATAGAGACACTTGGAGTCCAAAGCACAGCACACAAATATGGGAGTTATTTATATTACCTCATCCCAGCACAGCTTGCAGTAAATTCCACACTATGACTAATTACCTATTTTAGGGTATATCTAACTCATGTCCAAGATGCTGCCACTGTAACAGAAATTAGTATTTGAGCATCTCAGAGTGTCTGCCTGCTCTGAGAAGGCACAGCATGTAAAAGAATGCAGTAGAAAGTATGTCTCATTTACAGAATTATGTTTACAGTACGTTGGGAGGGAGGTTTGCTGCTTGTTTAAAGAAGTGTTTTACCTTTATCTCCCTTTGCACCTGGAAATCCTGGAAGTCCTCTACCTGGAATACCTGTAAAATAGAGTCAGCAAGAAATTACAAGATGGGATGGCACTTAAATTTAACCTGCAATGAACAAAATTCTATTAAGCAAATACAAAATCTAAATAAATGGTTCATGAAAAAGTTCCTAGAGGCTGGAACTGTCTTTGTTATGCATTGGTATTTTATCTAGCACAATGGGTCCTGTATGACTGAAAACCCCGCCCTAAGAAAAGACAAGCCTGCTCCATTATTTATTTCACAGCTAAGTTGCAGACTGAAATTAATTCCAAAACACACCAAATGTTTAAAGTATTGCCAGCTTTTATGAAAGAAATTATTTCAAGATTACACCGATTAAACAGTTACTCATCTAACTGATCACCTTTACAATGATGGATGATAGCAGATTGCAAAACACCACACTAACTTTACTTCCTAAGGTTCTATCCAAAGCAGCTCAAACTGAGCACACACCTCTATCAGCTACTCTTGTGCACTCTGCCTCTGAGCATTTTCATACCCCGTAAACTTAATGTGACAGTCATAGTACCTTGTTCACCCTTTGCACCAGCTGCACCTGGAATCCCATCATAACCTGGTTCACCCTTCTGTCCAATGGAACCAGCAGGACCAGGGAGGCCAGGTTCACCTGAAAAATCATTGCCATTTTCATTTCATCTGTTTCATTTCATTCAGACTTTTTTTAACATGTTTTACCTCTAAAGAAAAGTTTAACTTATTCTTTTGCTCCCACCAAACAAATACTGCATGATGACTTCAGTGTGACTTTTCTCTGATGTTACTTTTAAATTAAATCAGTGTGAGACAGGGCTCAAGTATTACAGATTTTGGTATGGCTAATTATCATGAATCTGAGTGAGATTTGAGTGCATGAACTCCAGCAAAGACTTGCGAATAGCACAGCCCATTGTCCAATGACACAATGTGTCCTGCAGCCAGTAAACTAAGGACACAAGGCTCCAAGTTCAAAAATATTGTTATAGTCATAATAGCAATGGACATACCCTCCTCTCTATTTCCTCTTTAGCATCTGTGTAATGATGCTGATGTGGTGACTTAGGTTTGTGCCCATGGATCAACTTTATTGTTTTTAAATGAACTCAGAAAAAATAGAACAAATGGTTATAGCAACAACCAGTCTTGTGGAAGGTGGTAAAATCTCTTCCACAAACAGTGCAAAAGTACTAGTCCCACAATACGCTGACTCTGATTTACCTGGGAAACAGCACTGTCTTTTTTGCTTATGAAATGAACAAATGTACCAGGAAATATCTGAGCCAAAATGAATGCAGAATGCCACAGTATTTGTTTTAGCCACTGCCTGGAGGTGAACAATACTTTAAGTAGAATTTGATGTTTTCTATTTCTTTTCTACCTGGTTCTCCTTTTAAACCTGGAATGCCACTTAAGCCAGGAAGTCCTTTTTCACCCTTTTCTCCATGGCGGCCAGGGCTCCCTAAAAAAGGCAGAAGACATGGAAGGGTTTACATGTGGGATATTTGGGGTAAGTTTCACATTATTTTTTCACTGCAATTTTTGTTTCATGAAAGAATAAACACTTGCCTGGAAATCCTGCCATGCCAGGCGATCCTTTGGGACCTGGGGCACCCGGCAATCCAGGCATTCCTGCACTACCCTTTTCACCTTTATCTCCAGATATACCTGGACTACCCGTTCTTCCTGGTTCTCCCTAGAAGAAACAACACACATTATAAAATCCACACATTATAAAATCCACACATTAACTCTGAAACAGCGTTTGTATTTGCAATGGTAGATGTCACCCCTATTACCCATCAGACTTAGAAAGGATTTCATTCTTTTTCCATTTAGAAACAAAGTAATTTAGGATTAAATTTGGCATTAAATTCCACTACTGGAATTACTGACTTCTCTAGCAATTGTTAATACCTACATATGACAAGGGGTAGTTCTCTATCCATTTTAATGACAGTTTTTACAAGGTCTTTTCCAAATTAGCCTTTTAACTTACTTATTACACTTAATCATCTTCAAAAAATCTTTTTTTAAGTCTTCAGTGAGTTTGCTACCAGATTAGTAAGTTTTATTTTTACAATTTTCACTTTTAAATTCATGATTACTGTCATTGTATAGCTAGGAAAAGGAATGTGAAACAAACGAGAATCCTATTAGAATACTATTAGAGATTAAATTAACTTTACAGAGAGTATTAATATAGTTCTTTTTCCAGTAATATCTAAGCATTACATAGGTTTTGTTCAGCTTGACAGTATCTCTGTAAAAGTACAGTAACACTGTTTCAGTGTGATTATTTGATCTGTTTATAAGAAGCCCTTTTCACTTTATTTACTTAGTATTTATAAAAGTTCTTTCCCTCCCCCACATTTCTAGCACTGTAAATGAGCCTATTCTGAAGAGACAGAATAAGTAAGAACCCTGGAGATAATGGTCCCATCAAACAGAAGGCATCTAAACCTGTGCATATGCACACCTTTCAAGTTCGTATCTGGTATTTAAATGAGCGTTATAGAAAATATAATAAAATAGATTAAAGGCCAACAGCATCTTTTCAAATGAAGTACTTGGTAGAGACAGACAATTAAATCCTTAGGGGTGTAAATACCTTCTCACCAGGAGACCCTGGAAAGCCAATTCCAGGAAAACCTGGTGCTCCTTTGTCTCCTTTTTCACCTTTTTGCCCAGGGAACCCTGGTGTGCCTGGTGAACCTGGTATTCCTGGCAGACCCTTTTCTCCAGGTGTTCCTAGGAGAGAAAAGGAAAAATGGGTGTATCAGAACTAGTAGTAACCTTGCAGTGTTGACAATTATTTTTCAGTGTTGCCTTAGCTATTCAGAATTAGAAAAGAAATGTAACTCACTAAAATAGCTACTTAATTAACTTTGGAGATACACTTTCTAAATGGGACATTTTATGGGAAGATAGGCTCCCCTCCTAAGAGAAGGTCATAACCTTGGTTTCAGAGTAAACAGAGCTCTTCCTAAAATGATTTGAGTAAAAGTTTCTGCTGATGTGAATAATTTCTAGCAGAACCAAAGTGGCAACTGTAGCAATTTTTTCTTCACCATTTCAGTCTTTCACCTTTGATTTCTTAGGTATGCTAAGCACAAGGCCATCTGAATGGAGACAAAGTTTGCATGTTGAGATACAAATTCTTCTCCATTCTAATCTTTACCAATCCCCTCCATAACAACATTCTTATCACACCACTACATTTTGTAATTAAAATGCAGTACACAGCAACTCACCAAACTTTTAGAAGGAGGAAAATACAGAAGAAGCTTGATGCATTTCAAACAGTAGCAAAGCCAGAGACAGACAAGTATGTATCACTTAAAAAACTGCCTGCTGGAAATAAATACACAAATCCTACACATCCAGGTAAAGGATTCACATGTGCAAACTTAGGAAAAAACTTAGGAAACCATCCTATTATTTGTATATTGCAATGGGATTGAGAAAGCACTTTGTCAAAAGCCTAAAGTTCAGACAGTGCAAATCGATTAGATTCTACAGTTTCGTAGATCTGTATATTCCATACAGCTCTCTCATAATGTTCTACATTAACCTGAGGGACACAACAATAAGAAATTTCCAGCAATCAGTACCTGGCAAACCCATTTCACCAACCGATCCTTTTTGTCCTGGAACTCCTGGATCACCTGGGAACCCTGGAGGGCCCTGATCACCTTTTGGTCCTACAGACAGCAGAGAAGTTAGGAGTCTTATTAGTTAATGAGATTGAAAAGACTTAATGAACGATTTCTCTTTTGCTAGCTTCAAACATACCTGGATGTCCTGGAGTACCAGGTTCACCATCCTTCCCCGGAATTCCTGGTTCTCCATATTCCCCACGTAACCCTTTTTCTCCTGTTGCTCCATGGTCCCCTGGACACCAAGAAAATAGATACAGTGAGATCAGTTTTATCAAAATTTACTCTAATGCCATATAATAATCCTTCCAGGTAACTTCTGATCACTGTTGCTTCTCTCTGGTAAACAAGTAAATGGTTGACTTCAAGATTCATCCATGGTATAGCAGAGTCACACTTGAGTATAACACAACTCTCCAGTCACCAAACCAGGGCTGAGGAAAGGCTGCAAACTATTACAACTTTACAGGTGTCTTTGAAAATTCCAATTTATATCTTTAAAATAAATTGCAAACAAACGTGTTTGAGTTAATAAGTTACTTCAGAAGTGGCAGCCAATACTACGTGTTAACAGAAATGATTGCTTTGACTGTTCCGCTGTCTGAAAAGGTTCATGTGAACAACCAATTCACAGACAGAAATTTGCTGTTTCCTCAGTTTTATCTAATGTTAAAGCATCTTCATCATTCCTGAAGGCTCCACCTCTTACTCTGCAGTGTGCCTCTTGTCCAGATTTAAGGTCCAAGCTTTTTGGTCATACCCTTTTCTGTACGTGTTGCATATAGGTGAAGGACAATAGGTCCCTGAAAATACCTCGATGTATGTTTGTATTTTATTAAAAACATCCAAAGATGTCCAAAACAATTTGTTTTCATTAAACATGACTGACAATCCTACATAAATACGCCTTTTCTGCACAGTTTGTATTGAAGCTTTTTTAAACACTGCATTTAAAACATGATATTCATGCCTAGAGAGGTGAAGGCAGCTAACATAGCAGCAAACTGATGGAGTATAACTAGGTTATTTTTCTCTGTTAAATATCTTTGGGTTGAAGACAATGAGATGGGCAGAATAGCAGCAAAAATTTGCAGGCTGGGTCTGTTTGAAACCTACCCTTCCAGGCTGTGTGAATCAGGCCAATCTATAAACTGTGTGTGGTCAGGAAAAGGTAGAGCATGTAAATTTGCAAGCGTGCATTAATAGTGCCGCAGAGATGAAGTTAGAAACCAAAGAAATTAACCATTTGAATTTCCCAGCAAAAAGCTTCTTCACATGCATGTAACCAGCGTGGGTCTGAGTTGAAGTACTTCACTTGTTTCAGTAAAGTGCACTCTGTCAAGGATGCAGCCAAACTGGGGAGAAGCCAGAAAGGGTAACAAAGAATGATAATTATTTCAGAAAATGTGATATACAATGAAAGGCTGAGGGATTTGTCTGAGGGAAATGGAAGATGATGTGATCTTGGTAGCTCCCTTCTAAGATCTACACTTCTATTTTAACTAAACCAGTTACTTATTTAAAAACTCATATGGGATTTTTTAATTAAAAATAATCAAAATAAAAAAAGGACAAATAATAAAAAAATATAAAATATCATTATATTTTATTTGAAAAACAGGACAGAGAATAATATTAAACAACTAAATTTTTCATGTACTAGTAAAAATAAAGAGCAAAAAACCTAATATTTTTGCCACCATTACTTTTCTAAATAGAAAGCTGATTGCCTTTCTCCTGCATATTTCCAGTTGTTTCCAAATTGACATGTTGATCTTTAGTATCAGTTGCATACATGTGTTTCTTTGCTGAAATTTCTTCAGATCACAAAGAAATATGTGCCAAAAAAGGCAGCCCACTTTTTCTTACAGTATCAGTTGGCCATCATGGCCACAACAGAGATTTCACTATATTTAAAAAAGACAGCTTTTCTCTTCTGGCAAGCTCTGGTTTCTGCTTTTGAAATTGCTTTTCTTTTGAGAGAGTCTTCTGATAAAAGAGATAAAATGGACTTGGGCAAATTGAACCCCTTCCATCCAGCCAAAACCCCTTCTGTCTGTGATTAACCTTTGTTTCTATGGAATTGAAAGATACTGGAAAAATATCTGCACTTGCTGTGTGAAATTCTTTAATCTTATTTAAAAAATGGTCATCTAAAACTAAAATACATCTGAACTCAAAGCATCACTGCTTAACAGTATATGAGCATTAATTCCATTTATCCACAGTTAGTGACTAAAGTTACCTTTTTCTCCTTGATCTCCCTTTTGGCCTTTGAGACTAACCATGTCCATGGTGTCCATCGTTCCAGGTTTTCCTGGGAGACCAGCTTCACCTTTATCTCCCTTAACACCAGGATCACCCTGTGGTCCAACTACACCTTTGAAACCTGGGCTACCTATGAAGGAATACAACAGAGTATTATAGTGGTGCAAAAATTAGCAAAAATATTTAGTAGACAGAAACAAACAAAATCAGCTATTTATTCAAATTTTGAGCACCAAATACCATGCTCTGGCACATCTCATTTATCTCATATGAAGTTATTTTATACAGGAACTTCTGTCAAACTCTGACAAAAAAGTTGACATATTCTTCCCGCTTCATAGTCATTAATCTTAGACTCTCAAAACAATAGGCATAGGAGTTTGGCAGTAATACAGGCTATTTTTGAAGGATTCCTGATAGCTCTTTATCATTTCAAATACAGTATTTTCTTGGAGTAATATCTATAGCATCCTTGCACCCAACAAACCCTTACATTGAAGAATGGATCAAAAATCCTGTCTTGATGCCCAAATACATGACTGCTCCTGGGAGCTGGCTTGCTAAGTAACACTATTTCTAGCTTACAGGGAAGATACTTGACATAGAACATTCCTTGAGCCAAGCATAATCCTTATGTTTGGAGTCAGGCCCAGCCAGCATGGGTTCAGGAAAGGCAGGTACTGCTTGACCAATCTGATCTCATTCTATGACCAGGTGACCTGCCTAGTGGATGAGGGAAAGGCTGTGGATGTTGTCTACCTGGACTTTAGTAAAGCTTCTGACACTGTCTCCCAGAGCATTCTCCTAGAGAAGCCGGTGGCTCATGGCATAGACAGGTGTAGTCTTCGCTGGGTTAAAAACTGACTGGATGGCTGAGCCCAGAGACTTAAATCCAGTTAGTGGCTTGTCACCAGTGATGTCCCCCCAGGGCTCAGTTTTGGGGCCAGTCTTGTTCAATATCTTTATCAATGATCCAGATGAGGGGATTGAGTGCTTCCTCAGCAAGTTTGCAGATGACACCAAATTGGGTTAGAGTGTCAATCTGCCTGAGGGTAGGAAGGCTATGCAGAGGGACCTGGACAGGTTGAATCAATGGGATGAGGCCAGTCGTATGAGGTTTAACAAGGCCAAGTGTCAGGTCCTGAATTTCAGTCACAACAACCCCAGTCAACACTACAGGCCTGGGGGAGAGTGGCTGAAAAGCTGCCCAGTGGAAAAGGATCTGGGGGTGTTGGTGGACAGCCATCTGAATATGAGCCAGCAGTGTGCCCAGGTGGCCAAGTGACCTGTATCAGAAATAGTGTGTCCAGCAGGAGAAGGGAAGTGATTGTGCCCCTGTACTGGGCACTGGTGAGGCCACACCTCGAGTATGGTGTTCAGTTCTGGGCCCCACACCACAGAAAGACACTGAGTTGCTGGAGCGAGTTCAGAGAAGGGCAGCTAAGCTGGTGAAGGGTCTGGGGAACAAGTCCTGTGATAGGAAGCTGAGGGAACTGGGATTGTTCAGTTTGGAGAAGAGAAGGCTGAGGGGAGACCTTATCGCTCTCTAAAACTCCCTGAAAGGAGGTTGTAGTGAGGTGGGTGTGGCCTCCTCTCTCAGGTAAATAACAACAGGACTAGAGGATATGGCCTGAAGTTGCACCAGGGAGATTTAGATTAGATATGAGGAAGAATTTCTTTACTGAAAGAGTAGTCAGGTACTGGAACAGGCTGCCCAGGGAGGTGGTGGAGTCAGTATAAAATCATAGAATCAAAGAACTGTCAGAGTTGGAAGGGACTAAAGATCATCTAGTTCCAACCCCCCTGCCATGGGCAGGGACACCTCCCACTAGAGCAGGTTGCTCACAGCCCCATCCAGCCTGGGCTTAAAAACTTCCAAGGATGGGACTTCCCCCACCTCTCTGGGCAACCTGTTCCAGTGTCTCACCACCCTCACTCATGGGGAAGAAATTCTTCCTAATGTCCAACCTGAATCGACCTATCTCTAGTTTTATTCCATTCCCTCTAGTCCTTCCTTGAAGGTATTAAAAAAACTTGTAGATGAGGCACCTCAGGATGTGCTCTAGTGGGATGGAGAGGTGTTTTTTGGTTTTTATTTGTTTTGGTTTGGTTTGATTTTTTTTTTTTTGTTCACAGTTGGCCGTGCTGATCTTAGAGGTCTTTTCCAACTGTGACGATTCTGTGATTCTGTTATTTCCAGACTTGTCTTCTGATGGGATAAAGGATTTTATGATTTTGATTTTGAGAAAATCTCTCTTACCTTTTTCACCAGGCAAACCTCGATCTCCAACTGGTCCGGGATTTCCCGGCAATCCAGGAGTTCCCATAAATCCCATGTCCCCTTTGGGTCCTGAAAACAAAGTAAAAGAGTGAATAACAGAAAAAAAAAACCAAGCAGTGTAAAGAAGTACAAGAAACTGAATTATTTACTCCCTGTCATATTAGGCATTACACTGCTTAAGGAAAAATGGGACAAAGAAAGTGATTAATCTAAACCAGACTGATAGAGAAAACAATAATGTAAATAGTGTTATGAAAACCAGAATAAACCAGTTTGTAATGGTTTTTTTACAGATTCTTAAAACTTCCTATTACAGTAAACAATGCTGTAATTAACAAAGGCATTATTAAAACCACATTCTGTCACTGAAACGGTGCAGAATAATCTCCTTTCATTATTACAGACTAAAGGGTAGTTCCTGCAAGTTGCTGGATTTGATGCACCAAAGGACTTGAGTAGTAGTTCAATTACCTATGCACAGAGTTGCTTTACTGGCATCAGCCTGCGTGTTTTCCCAAGCTTGGGCTTTTTGATGGATCAATTCCTAACTGAGTAAAAGGGCATGTTACGACAATGTAATTAAAACAGTTGTCAAAGAAGCCCATTTCCTAGGAAAAAGGCATTTACCTGCTGATCCTTTCAGTCCAACAGCCCCCTGAGGACCTGGCAGGCCAGGTAATCCCACAGAGCCTGGTACTCCGGGCTGGCCCTGGCTTCCTTTATCCCCTTTTGGTCCTGGCATATCTAGACCTGGGATACCAGGGAAACCCCTTTCTCCTTTTACTCCAGGAAATCCTAGGAAAAACAGAAGATACAGGATTAGTCCTTAATGGAACATGGGGAACAGTGTTCACAAGATATCTGATAATGTCTACATGTGGTTCAGAAATTACATAGCATGAATAATGAAGACTCAAAGCCAGAGAGCAGAAATAGTCCATGTTTTCTAAGTGAGACTTTGATCCTGTATATATTACCCATCGATGACCTGAGGAGACTGAAGAAAATGGTGGGCTTTTTCTCAGGAGGCCTCACACTGCATTTTGGACCAGGTGGAGGAGGTTTGCTGACATACTCCCCTCTTCACCCCCACTGACCTCACACCACAAAGCAGTTCACAGGCAACACTTTTTACCAATGCCAGTACTGTTTGCGCCAAAAGTCTGCTCCTAGGCACCACTGTGGGATGCTGTTCCTCTCACCTGGAGGTCCTTGGGGTCCTGGCTGCCCGGCGGGTCCCGGCGATCCCTGCGGGCCCATCCCTGGTGCACCTGGAGGGCCCTGCAAGCCTTGCAGTCCTGGGAGGCCAGGGTCACCTGTGGGGAGACAGAGACATAGACCCTCAGTGTTATTTCAACTCTTGCTTGCTGAAGATGATAGAGAAGGTGCTGTGGAAGCACTTGGCCAACAAGACCTCATTTCAGCCTCTATTAAAACTTCCTGCCTGGGCGTGGAGGAAGGGCTGCTCTTCGCTGCCAGCATTTGCTGCTGATGGTTAGTAGGAGAAAATGAGGGGAAGGAAAAAGGGCGATACCCTGAGATACCAGTTGGATATCTCAGTGGTGAATAGGCTGTTTGCTGCACCTACTGGGGTGTGACTTCAAAATAGAAACAGAAATACAGAGCAACACTTTTCCAGTGACGTTACCTCTGAATCCTTGCTGTCCAGGTATGCCCGGAAAGCCTTGCTCGCCACGTAAGCCAGGCAGTCCTGGACTTCCCTTTTCTCCAGGGATGCCAGCTGGGCCTGGGGGGCCTGGCAATCCCTTAGGGCCAGGTAGACCTACACCAGGTTCACCCTAGCCAAAGAAAACAATAGACTAGGAATCAACACATCAAAACCAAAAATTCATTCAGTGACTATTTAAATCACTCAGGGACTATTTCACAGAATCACAGAATGATAGGGGCTTGAAGGGACCTCTGGAGATCATTTAGTCCAACCCCCCTGCTAAGTCAGGTTCACCTAGAGAAGGTTGCACAGGAACACATCCAGACAGGTTTTAAATGTCTCCAGAGATGGAGACTCCACAATCTCTCTGGGCAGCCTGTTCCAGTGCTCCATCACACTCAACGTAAAGAAGTTCCTCCTCATGTTTAGATGGAACTTCCTATGTTCAGGTTTATGTCCATTACCTCTTGTCCTGTCACAAGGCACCACTGAAAAAGACAAGTCCCATCCTCCTGACACTCACCCCTTAAGTATTTATAAGCATTGATAAGATCCCCCCTTAGTATTCTCTCCTCCAGACTAAAAAGACCCAACTCCTTCAGCCTTTCTTCATACGAGAGATGTTCTAGTCCCCTAATCATCTTCATAGCCCTATTTAAATTATTTGAGAGGACAGCTGTAAGCCCTCTAGCATTAATGTCAAAAACTCATGCATCTGCTACTTTGTTCCTTTGTGTGCATAGTGGAAAACTTAAGATGAAGGACAATTTGTCCAATTTTTTTTTTTTAAAGAACAAGATCTTTACACACAGTCCTATTAACATGGGCAGTCACAGATAACAGTATCAGTGGCTGACACCTACTTTTTGACCTTGTAAACCTGGTACACCTGGCAAACCATCCAAGCCAGGGGTTCCCGGAGTCCCCGGCAGACCAGGCGAACCAGGCTGACCTTGGAAACCTGTAAAACAAACCAAAACAAAACTCACATCATTACTGTCTATGCCTGCAAGTGTCCTCTGCTGTTTCTTTAAGCCTCTAACTGAACTATTCACACCCTTATAGGGACATGTTTATAAAGGTCTGTGTAGTCTTTTATGTTGAATAAAAGGACACAAACCTCAACAGAGATACAAACACTGAGCTCCATGCAGCCTTTGGCTTCTGATGAGAAACAAGATATAAATGCTGGGTGTCTCCTCTTAAATGAATAGTCTTGTGGGTTCATGTAATTGTGAAACATCCTGTCTGAAAAACTGGGTTCCCAAAGTCTTTGTCAGAAAAGGCAACTTAACGTGTGTGGCATCAGACTGAGGGATGAACAAAATTCATCTGCGAATCAACATCTTTTCTTCAGTGTATGTTGTGTGGCATGTCCTACACGTCCCCCTGTGGGTTGCACACAGAAGGCTTCTATACCACAGCTGGCCCGTGCAGTGTGCCTTGGGAATGCAGGAAAGAATACCTACAACATTCTGCAAATCACTTAAAGAGATAACTCACTCAACACCAGTACATGCTCAACAAATTGAGACGAAGCTCCTCTCTCGGGCAGAGGTCTCAGGGAGTGGGAAATCCAGTTTTTAGGCTAATCGCCAGCAAAGTTATTGGGCAGAGCTGAATTCAAGGAAGGGTCATTGAAAGAAATGTATTTGATATGTCATTCATTTCTTACTAGCATAAAAGAGCATAGAGTAATCCTTTTCCAGGTGCAACAGGCCTCTTTGCTCACATTTGTCCCACACCAGTCTCTGAGGAACTAGAGATGGTCACAGAGATTTGTCCTTCCTACTTATTAAGTCTTTCTGACCCTCCCAGTTTACTGGTGTGTGGAACCATAATAAATGAAATAATTATGAAGACACACAAGAATTTTGCAGACTGAGGTGACTGCAGGAAGTTCAGTTATCTAGTTCTGAATGAGTAGTAGCACTGTGAAATACATCTCCCAGAAATCCAAAACTAGAATACTAACATTCAGAATCCCTCTGAGCTACGTGCACTCCCTGACAACGACCATGCAGGGAAGACTAAACTTATGCTGAGTATGCTGGTATTCTAACCAAAACATTCTCAGCCACCTGGGACACATCAGAGCTGCTAGCACCGGCCCCAAAATGCTACAGTTATGTCAGCATGGTTTTTTTTTGACCAAACACACACAGTGCTTTCTCTTTCAGAAAGGACATCTCATCTCTGAGCAACCTCAGTTGCTGCAATGTAAGATGTTTTACTACATCGCTTTCTATTCTAGCAGTAGCTTTGACACTGTCACCACATCACTGCACATACATTGACAGTATGCTTATTGGAGTGCTTATGGACTTCTGCAAGAAAGACTCTTTAGCTGCACCTCCCAAATCTCATGCAGCCATGGCTGGATTAAAGTGCACGCCTCCATCCATGCTCTAGTTACACCAGCTCTGTTAGATGGACAGCTTTGTCTTACCTTTGGGGCCTGGAGGTCCAGGGAAGCCTATACCTGGCTGCCCAACAGCACCTTTTTCTCCTGGCACGCCAGGTCTCCCTGGAAGCCCAGGATTGCCTTTGTCACCTTTGCAAGTGAAAACAAGACAAATGTTAATCCAAAAGCTAGCGTCTGGGGAACAGAGCCGTTGTGATCATCTGACAAAGATTATTAGGCTACTGTACCTTGGGGTCCAGGAAAACCAGGTGGCCCAGGAAGGCCATCCGCCCCAGGAGGTCCGGGAAGTGGTACAGTTCGCCCTGCTTCACCCTTTGCTCCTGTGAATGTAAAGATGTATTAAGTACAGGAACTGGTGAAATTAAACAAGGGAGTTTCACATAGCCAGCAAGATCAGTCCATCCATACCACTACAACTGACTTGTTATAAAGTTTTTTTTGTAGAAGATTCGTAAAAAACTAGGATGAACCTAAACCATCCCATTTGGCCTAACAAACTCACCAAGAGCCCTTAGAGATGTGCAATTATACTGCTGAAAGCAAACATGCATTTAAATCAGAAAGCCTTTTTATTTCAATCTTAAATTCCAATGATCCTCTAAGTTGTACCACTCAAAGGGCACTTTTTTTTTTTAAAAAAAATACTATAGCATTACCTGGAAGGCCTGGTAAACCTGGGGTTCCAGCAAAGCCTCTGTCTCCTTTGTCACCAGGTAACCCTGCAGCACCTACCCCAGGAGGGCCAGGAAAGCCTCTTTCACCACGTACTCCAGGGAATCCAGGCTGGCCAGGGGGTCCACGTTCTCCTTTCAAGCCAGTTGTACCCTAATTTTGGGAAAGTATAAGTGTACTTTTTGCCTAACTGGAAAACTGCTCTCTCTGAATATTTTGTAACTTGGATTTCTCACAGTTATCTGTAATGATGAAGAAAGTGGATTTTTTTTATCAGTGAGTTCAGTGGAATTAGAACTGTGTTCCACATGGAGTAGCACATGGAAATCATACCTAGTGTGCAATGAAGCTAACTGGACCATGTAGGCTATGTTCCCAGTGGTGGATCTGGGAGCAGATGTGAGCTTTGCATTCAGCTCCACATCTGTATCAGCTGAATTCTATCAGGGCAAGACTTGGAAGCATTAGTTACCAGAAGAGAAGTGTGCTAGAACAGGGCTGAATCTTGTCTTAACAATCTCTACTTGGATAACTCCTTTAAGCATCTCCAGACATCAGCTAAATTATCCACACTAGTCCTCACTGTCAAGGTGGGAGAAAGGAAGAAAGGCATACAACTATTGTCCACACCCACAACTTTGAGGGGGAAGTAATCTTGTCCTATAGTCCTGAAAGTAATAAGCCATGCTGAATACATCTGAGTCAGATAACTTATTTGTATGACGTGTTAAAAGAAAGGGTCAAAAAATCTAACTCTGAAATAGTCTGTAGTTGAAGGGCTGTCTTCCTCACTAGTTCCAGGGAACTGGAAACTGGAGAAAGGAAGCCCTGAGGAAGAATGAATTACTCAACGTAAGGACAAGATGTGGAACAATGAATGAGGCAAATAAACATAAAGCATGTATAGGGCATAAAAGAATGTGAATTCTGATCTGAAAGACAGAATGTCTAGGACAGTACGTAAAGAGTAGGATGATATGTAAAGATAAAGAAACGCCATACCGCTACTCCTTTCGGACCCTGGGGACCTGGCAATCCATCTTTTCCCGGTCTTCCTTCTCTTCCAGGAATACCTGGTTGTCCCGGGAAACCAGGATCTCCCTTTTCACCTTTCAGGATAGCATCGTAAGAAAAATCTCCTGGTTCTCCTTTTGCCCCAGGGCTGCCCATAAGTCCTGGTGTGCCGGGGGGCCCCTGAAATTTCATAAATTCAGATGTCACCAGGTGCTCTACTGACCCTTCAACTGATACAAAAGAAAGCCAATCTTTCAGAAAGTAATGAGTAGATCCAAATCAAGTAAGATTTCAACTGAGGAGGACAAATGAGAATATTGTGCAGGACACAGCCGTGTGCATAAGGAATTTAGGCAAGTCTTCTTGCCTTGACCATTCTGTAATTTCTCATATTGCAGCACATCATTTTAGGTGGTGCATATAAACTTACACCACTTCTACAAAAACTGGAGGCCATGACACTAAATCCTACTCTGCGTAGCAATAGACTACTCACTGGATTTCAGGTATGCATATTTATACAGTACCAGCATCAAGGCAAATTTTTTTAAAAGCCATTTTCAGACATTAAGTGTCTGCCCCTACCTTTAAATGCTGATTTCTGTAACACTGTGGAACCTATTTCCTTGACACAAATGCAACAAAAGCATGCCTCCATTTCCATGATAATTTACAACACCAGCCCAAGCAGTACTAATACAGGAAAAAACCACACTTCCAGTATGCAAAGGCAAACTCATCTGAAATTACAGGTTTAAATTGCTTAAACAAACCCCACCCATGATTTTCTTTCTTTCAAAACCTTTTAAATCAACTATAATATCACTTGAATATACAGATCATTTACAAAATTAAATTATGTGTCTTATGCAAAAAAACCCTTATTTCTACATGAGGTAAGGTTAACTGAAGGCTGAAAGCTTTTCCCTGGGTAGTTTATTTATGACATTTAGCTGACACAAATACATGTTTCCCTTCATTACTAACTTTCATTGATTTTGTAAAATTAACCACCACAGTCAGTTGGTACTATCAGAACACCACATACATACTCAGAAAACAGTTTTGTAAGCTCTCCTGGGAAGAAATTATCTACCTAAATATACCTATAGAATTTCCAGAGTTACAATTATACCCTGCATATTTTCTAGGACGTAGATGAACTCTTCTCATAGGAACAGTCTCCGTAATTTCAAATGAATCAGAGGATAATGAAGTACAAACTTCATGGGCAATGTCCACTGCTTATGGCTGTGTGCCCTCCACTTGAACCAGAATCAGAACACAGTCAAAGGTAATCTTTCCATTAGCTTTGGTGGGTCCTGGGTCTGACTTTGATGCTCTGGCATGGCTCTACACAATGCAAGCTTGTGAGGCTGGCCTCTATGTAGTTTTTCCAAGCTAAACTATATGCTGGATCACCACCTGGCTGAACTTTGTGGAGCAAAAAAGCTTAAAAGCACTCAGAACTGCAGCCAGTCCTTCTCTGATGAAAGACATGAACAGAACTTAAGAGGCAATAAAGAGAAGCCATAAAGGTGCGTCAAAACAAGTGCTGAGAACACATGCCAAACATGAAAAAAGCTTAAATACATTAGTATGTCTTTTATTTTTCTCCACCGTTTCTTTCATGGGTCCCACTGCTATTACAGTAAATTCAGTCTCTGAATAATACCATCTTATTAACCATGGTAGAAACAGAAAATGGACTCCATCCTAGCTAACTTTTGTTGGCTGAAATCAGGCATCTGGGCTTCATCGATACTCAAGGGAGAGAAACAGATTCCTTCAGTAAGGAATTCCTACAAGTGGGTTGGTTTAACTTCCAAAAGTGCCTCTCCCTCTCCACTGGTGATAGAGGGAGCTGGCATAATTCCAGTGTGTGTTACAACCAGGGCACATGAATATCCCTGAGAAGTTACGTTACCAAAAGTGATCAGCTGGAAGCAGAAAACAGCTTTGGGAAAAAAAGTCTGACAAGATTCTGAGAAACTCAGTCTACTTACATTAGGAATGGTGTCAAAATCCATGTTATACAACAGGAATGTGTATGCTAAGGTAGGTCTTGACAGTATACCACAGTGTACATTAGGACACTCAAGTGAACTCTGACAAGATCGAACGTAATTGTGCTAGTACAGCACTCACCTAGGAGTAGTTTGTGCTACACTTTAGACATGTGCTCCACTAATGGCTGTTCTGCTTCTGATACCCAGCTGTACTTATTAAGAGTAGTGTTGCACTGCATCAACATAATTTTCAAGTGATCATATTATCAGGGTACCATCCACTTTCAGAGCCTTCCTTTATTTCTTCAAATCTACTTAGCTTTCCTGTTAATTAATTATGTTTTATGGAATATACTGCACACACTTCCCAAAATTCAGACAAACTGCCAAAGCACATTGCTTGCTAATCTTAGATTGTTTACACTACACTAGATGGCACTGTCTCTCAATATATATGTATGCAACAGCAAAGAGTTATTGGAAGGAGTCACGAGAAGGTCAGGGAAGACCTGCAGTTGTTTCCTGCAAAATCCTACTCTTTTACCCAACTCCACCGCTTAGCTTGCTCAGCCAGAAGGTCATGTGTCCTGCTGAGTTCATATGATGGGCAAACAGATACATATAACCCATTTCTGACACCTCATTTTACTCTCATAGCTCAACCACACTGCTTCCTAGATTATTTTGCTAGGCATGGTTCCTTAATTTTATCATATAACAGGTCTGCTTTTTAAACAGAACTATTACACAACCACACTGATGATCATGTTTTTTGATCACATGTCTCATAGGACACATAGCATTTGGCAAGGCGTTACTTACAGGTACCCCTGGAAGGCCATCAAGTCCAGGTAAGCCTCTCTCACCCTTGAAACCTGATTGTCCTGGAAAACCTTGTGAGAGAGACAAAAATACAGTTCTGTTTATTACATACTTTTACAAATAGCTCACTGTATGTGAATTCTTTGTGATCCTTCTCAAAATGCCTCAATTCATCCCCACTTATATTAACATAAAGCTGATAAAGGCAGTGAAGTTGTCTGGATTCATGTGCTATATACATGTCTGCATTCACAAACTCAGCTGATGATGATTCACTTGACTCAGGAATTAATTCACCTTACTGTTTAGATCTATCACATAGTCTTGAAACTACCTAAACTGTACTTATTTTTCTTAATAGCCACTAGGATAAACCTTACATATAGTATCACTCTTTGCATGCGGCATTTCTCTCATATAGTAGAAGGAAAGTAATTGTTTTTTGTGTCCACAGAATTCAATGCTAGGATTGGGAACATATGTGTGGGCCACTGCCTAGCCTAGGCACATAGGGCAAAGGCTTCACACATTATTTTTCACTTTCACAGTCTTCTGTGACAATATTTGGGCCACAATTTGCAAAGCCCCTCCACTGTGGCCAGTTTCTGCTTCCTTGGTAATTCTTGTTGATTACATATGAAATTTGGAATCAGTTCAAAACCAGGAACGTTCCATCCTCCTTTCATTAGTTTCCCAAACAAATTGATTAGTGGGATGAGAAGTAATTAATTTTATCATACATGCTACATTTTTTTATTCTAGCTTACATAGTTAATTCTTAAGTACGTAATGAGTTTTTACCTGCTGGGCCTGGTGGCCCTTGTGGTCCTGGAAGTCCAGGAGGTCCTACTTTATCACATAAGGCACAGGCTTCACCTTTGTCACCTGAAAAAAATCCAACCCAGCAAAACTAATGAATAACAATGAAAAGATTTAAGACAATTGCAAGCAGGTGGATTCAGGGGCAAATGTCAATTTAATACACTTCACATTGAAAGAACAAAAATCAATGTGCTACTCCTCACTACATGCTTCAAAGAGAATTTATCAGCAAACTGATAGCCAAAATTCTTTAACATTTTTGAAGGAATGGCGTGAAAATTAACTTAAGTCTTATTCTAGGGGTTGTATTTAACAAACAGTTAAAAAGAACTAGTCTAAAGAGGATCAGAAAGAAAAGAATAAATATATAGAAGTGTATATATAGGGTATAGAAGAAATAAAAAGATGAAAGAAGAAAAAGGAGAAGCCCTGTATTCACTGCAATTTTGCAGTTTTAGAAAAGCAGTGAGCAGAATGCGATTAGGAAGGATCAGCCATTGTGTAAATGCATGCAGCTCATTTTTTTAAATGTCCATTTAGTCGATACTGCTGAAATGCATGGTTGACAGTCCTATTTATAGGTGTTACAATTTTAGCTCCAATTACACTCATGGCAATGATTCATAAACCATTTTCGTTCCCAACTCATCTGCCCCTCTCTAATACTTCATCTCAGAATTCACATCTTAAATTGCCATGAACAGTACAATTTACATGAAATGGGACTAAACTCAGCCCTTTTTTTCTTCTCAGCTCATCTATCCACCCTGCACCATCCTTTACCACTTTGCAGCAATGTGTAGTGTCACACAACTCAATACACAATATCCTTGTTTTACTCACCAGAGACTCAAGAAACATCTTCCATGTCCATGAACTATTTGTTTAACTAACTTTAAGTACACTTTCTCCAGATCCAGCCTAACTTGCTCAGCCTCTTTACATACTCAGCCTCCAGGGTACAGAGCATTAGAAAGCAATCACTTCAAAATAGTATTACCTTTCTCTCCCATCTCCCCTGGAAATCCATCTCTTCCTGGAAGTCCAGGAGTACCTGGTGCACCAGGTTCTCCCTGCTGGCATTGATCGATTCCATCTGCAATGGAAATGCAATAAAAAGTATTGTTTGACAAGTGTGAGTTTCCATTATAGGGCTGCATTTATGAATGTCCCAGTTTCGGCTCAGTAAAGTGCTGTGTGTGAGAAACTGCTGGTTTGACCCTGAAGAGAATGGAGAATATAGATGTTCTGAAGAAATTAATTCAGTTTTTTGCGCTCTGATGTTTGATCTGACCTAGTTGAGGATGTCCCTGCTTACTCCAGGGGGGTTGGACTAGATGTCCTTTCAAGGTCCTTTCCAACCCCGGCCGTTCTATGATTCTATTCTATGATTCCATGGCTTGTTTTCAATGTTTTAGGAAACTTTCTAGGTAAAAAGCAGCTTGTTAACATCTATTTAACTTCTTCAAATTGATCAAGCTTCCTGAAAACAGGAAACTTCATATGTTAGGAACTGAAATAGGTAACAAAGGAGAATATTAATCAGGCTTGACGTGAGAATACAAATTATGCTTGTTCTGTTTGTTGATATGGCACAGGTTCTGACACAATACAACAATTTTGGAAAAAGCCAGCAGCAGTCAAAATGTTAGTGTGAAGTCTGGCAAAAAACAGTTAAATGAAAACAAATTGTTTCCAATTATGCACTTGAAGAAAGCTAAAGAAGCACCTGGGGAAGAAGCAGAATTAAGCACTGACAGAAACATGTTGTATGAAGACCAGGAATTGCTCTTGTTTTTAGGGTAAGTTGAGATTTAGGTATTTAATAGCATATTCCAGGTGCTGGATTTTGTATTGCTTCATTGGCAAACACAGCAACAACTGTGTATCTTCAATTGTTTTTCAACTCAGTGTTTTTGGTTTAGGAATTCCACAGGGAATAATGCTCCTTTCAATAGTTTTAGACTACCTAAACTACTATAATAGGGATATCATTCATTCTTCATGTTGAAACAATTTAACTTACAATATCAGTATCACCTATAGCAAAAGGTTTTCTTCAATAAAAGAGTTAAAACCTCATTTGTAAGGAGCTATTAAGCATGGACCACTTTCATATGTACTTTTTCATTGCTTCATTGCAGAGCAAAACCAAAACATTTTTCTCTTTAAAGATGTTTTATCAGAATCTAATTATACATAGCTGTATAATGTTATTATCATTACTAGTAATATTATTGTCTCATCATTACTATGATGAGATGCCTCTATAAAGCATGTGTTGACCCAATTCTCCTGTAAGATAATTTCACTTTACACTTAAAACTTCTGTCAGACTAGTATCTCAGTTTGCAGTTCTTATACCTGTCCAATCTATTACAGAGATCGGTTTTGCAGATTTGTAAATTGTGATATTCACCGGCTATCTTTTGCATTAAGAGCAATATTAGTATCTGTTATTTTTTTAATTGATAGTCTACAAATATCTCTAGTTTGGCACATTAGGACACAGAAGAAACCAATATGTATTAAGGTCAATTATTTGGTTGTATTGCAACAGTCCACAATGAACTTCTGAGGAAATGTTAAAACATGTATTTGGCAAAGATTCCTTTTCCCAGTAAGAAAACAAGTGACTTGCTGTATCATGGAACAACTTTTACTTGGCTCATTAACAACTCGGGTATGTTACTTCCATACTGTAGATGCATTTTGATTTAAACTTCTCTTTTTTTTTCTTTTTTACATGCAAGCAATGTGCATTACTGACCCTTCATGGTAAAAAGCAAGGGAGTGCTTTACCCACCTGTTTTCCCTGGAGGACCTGGTGGGCCAGGCAACCCTGGGGGACCTGGGAAACCATCTCTTCCAGGGGGTCCAGGCAAAGGGAAACCTGGAGAACCCTTTTCACCTTTTTCACCTCTCTGTCCAGGGACACCAGGCGATCCTACCCTGTCTGGAAGTGGTCGACCTTTGGACAGAGTAAAACATATGAAAAAAGTGACACGTGAAGAGACAGTAACATTATCAAGACATTAGCTTCCATTAGGTTTCAGGAAGAAATGGAAAAATACTAGTGAAAAAGAAAAAAGGGACTGTATTTTTACTATTAGTGATTTATAGCAAACTGAGATTATATAGTCACTACAGCTCAGAGTAACTCACTTCAGTTAGGTCCCTACACAAATACACATATTCTGTACTAAGTGCCTTTCTGAGCTTTAGCTGAATCAACTTTTGCTGGGTAATAAATAGTGGCAACACAGGAGTTACTTATCACATGTAGAAACTATTGCACACTTTCTTATCTCAAAATAAACCCAATCTTAAACACATCTACCAAGGGACAGCATGTCTAAGAACTTCATCAAATAAATATTCAATAATGCTACCAGATTTCAGGTATGTTAAAACCAAACTGTTTACAGGAATAATAAGCAATCAACAGTCAATAAAGTAAAGCAGTTAAACAGCTACAAAATCTCCTTTTCGCTATTTGTAGAGTCACAAAGATCTTCATACTTCCGGGAGCTTTTTCAGTTCACAGCTAATCACTAGACATGACCACTCAACTATCTTGAGCCTTTTGCAATATTCTGTTGCAGAAGGATACAAAAGTCAGGCAAATTTCAATTTTTGTAGGGTAATGACAGACTAAGAGCTACCTTTCTTCTTGTCTTGTCCAGGGACTATTACAGCCTGTGCTATATAGTATATCCTCCCTAGACTGTGGAAAATTTCCTGGCAACTATATGACCCTGGCACACTTTAATTTCATATTTAGCTCAATGGCAAGATAGAAAATGTGAGCAAAGGAGGTAAAAGTTGTATCACTGCAGGATGTGCTAGAGTCAAGTTTCCACAGATGATTTGTTTAATTTTTAAAACAGAGATATCGAGGGTTAGTTCAAACACATGTACATGTACATATATATATATATAATAGCAGTGTTCTCCTGGATATCAAGATCTTAAGACTATGAAAAAGGCAACATTTGCAGGCAAAGGAAATAACTTTTACTAGATCAAATGACATAGTCCAAAAAGAGCAACAAGCCTTCAGGAATGACTTTATCTAATAAATGCTCTTATTTCTCCCTGCAAACCTTGTTTTATTATATTTATGCAAATACATGTAGAGCCAAAGTGAGAGCAAGACAAATTGTCTACATATGAGTATGCATACATAGGTACATATGCACATACCCATGCACCTACTCACATTTTACAACTCTTCTTGCCCAATGCAGCTATACTCTCTGGGCTATGTCTGATGACCTGTGCACGCTACTTCTTCAGTTTAAGCAGAAAATTACCAGGGCTTTACACAAGAACAAGGCTGGATCACATCACAGCCACCAGAGAAGCAATCTACAGGAAGGGTTTAGGGGTATGATAAGAATCCCAGAGAGGCCACTGCCTGCGTCTGCTGTAAGTCAAGCAGTAACCGGCAGCAGCCGAGGAGAACATCTCTCAGGAAGAACACAGGAAAAATGAGAACAAAATCAATGGCCATAAACTCGTACCTGGTGGTCCTGGGATTCCTTGCATGCCAGGGAAACCTTCAGAAAGAGAGGTTTTCTATTAGGCAATGAAGTCATCAATGCCAGCATCAGTGACCTTTTAGCATGTATTATTGAAGTACATATCACAAGCTAGTATGCCCTGAATCAAAGGTTATATTAAATAATCTATAGATATCTGCAAACAATATATTTAGGAAAAATGCCCTGCTGTATGTCATCTTTTCCACTGATCTTTCTTCAAAAGGGTAGGGTCTGTAATGGGGAAAATGGGAAAGAGAAAGCTTGGTTTTCTCTGTTTACTGAAGAATTTCGTATACCATGCAAGCCAATTTTAAGACTAGAATTTAGCTACTGACTTTTTAAAAGAAATCTCAAGACTCTCTGCATTATTATCGTCTTTATACTTGTGCTGATTTCCATTTTTCTTAAATAATCTTGAATAATTAAATAATATAAATAATTTCTTAAATAATCTTTTTTTAAAAATAATTTTTCTTAAATATTTTCTTCTTTTTTTTCTTTTTAATCGATTTTCTTAAACAATCTTAAATAATTATGGATTCAGCTGCCATAAAAACAGATCACAGTTTAGCCTTTTCTAACCTCTAGCTGAAAGGCAGTCTTATTTATGATGAGAAGAAGCATCCTACAAACTACAACAAAATGTAATAATCTGAAAGCAATTAAATAAATAACTGGAACACTTCACTGATATATGAGCTCCAGAGCTCACAGATAATGCAATTTTAATTTCCTTTAATAAGAAAACTAAAAGAATAACTCAGTGAAAAAGGCAAGACAAAATACATACCTTTTTCACCTTTTTGACCTTTCAGTCCAGGCAAACCTGAAGCTCCAGGCTCTCCCTTTTCACCAAAAGTATCTACTGGTCCAGCATCTATAACCTGAATCACAGGACAAAGACTAGGACACTAGAAACACACAACTGTGCCCTCGTTTGTATCTACACCATCTTGATCTGCTAGTACAGAGGCCATTATGGTTTGTAATAACAATTCTGAGCAGTTTTGGTTATACTTGGAGTTTCAGTGATAAGTATCAAAGCTGTCAGAGGGCTGTAGCTGCTGAAGGATTACCAGAGAAAACACATATTTCCTATTCTATTAAAATTCCTTCATATCAGTAGTAGGATTAAGTGGAGATCTTTATTGCATCTTTCTGAAAAAGAATGATACCAAGAAACTTCAGTATGATCTAAGCACCAACCCATTAAATTTTCATTATCTTTATTTTTTAAAACAGTCTCTTCTGTTAATTTCTGCTAATGCTGACATGAGATGACATCTATGATACTAATATTTATAATAAAATATTCAGGAAGCATGCACGATTTTCCAAATCAAATTAGCAGATGTTGGGAATTTCCCCCATGTTGGAGGAGCAGCAGCATCAATGATCTATTTTTATTGCTGAATATTCCCATCTTTTATTTGATGTGTTAAAAGATTATAGACTACAAAGTTGACAGACTTACTCTTTTGAACTCTCTTTTGGATACTTTGTATTGATTAAGAATGCCTATAATTTTCATAGTCCAAAATGTTTGAAATTTATTCTTTGAGAATTACCTTCCCAAATTTCAAGTATACTCAGAAGAACTGTATCCAACTTTTGTTTCCATTAAGCAAAAATGAGAACATGGCTGATTAGAATGAGATCAGAACACGCATAGTCTCTTTTTTCCATTATTGTTTGAGCACTTTGACTTTCACAAAATTTGCATTTTCATTTCAGATTGAAATAAAACAAGAATTTATTTTACTTACTCTTCCTGGAGGTCCTGGAAAACCTCGTTCACCTTTGTCACCCTAAATCAAAATGCAATTTACATTTTTAAAACCATATCAGATTTTCTTCCCACTGCCCCAAAAATGGGATTTCCTTAGCAAATGAATACTTTGATATAGATTCATACAACTTCCAAATGATAAGTATCTGGACCATTATAACAAGTAAGTAGTTAATTTGCAGGCCTGTACTGCTTTACACTATGTAAAGAGAAACTGGAACTTTTAGGAAAGTACATTTGTACACACATTGGCTGGGCAAAGAGATTATGAAAATAAAGCCTGCATTTATCAATTCATATAAGAGATCTAAACCAGGGATACCTAAGCTACCCTAAGTTTTACTTTTCCTAGTCTCCGAATGATGACTTCACAACTTAATATTAATATTGCTTTATGTGCTTTTGTTGCTTTAATGCACATCTGTGAACACTCCATACAAGCTCTAAACTCCTGATTCTTTGTCACAGGAAGCAAAAGCCACAACTACACACCTTCAGACCAGGCTCACCAGGTCGTCCTGGAATCCCAAACCCACCGGGCAAACCCTGTGTGTGGAAGACAGAAAAAACTTAAAAGGCAAATACAGCTGCATCTTAGCCCTGGCAGCATCAAAGTTTTTAATTTTCAGAACAGTCACTAATTCACCAAAAGGAACGACTTTAAGTAAACAATTCAGAAGGCTAGAAAATCTCAACCATTTATAACACACAGACAGTTCTTTGTTTTGAATGTAGGAAACGGTACCAAAAAATCAGTAAAATACATACGGGTTCTCCTTTTGGTCCTTGTTCACCATCTTTTCCAGGTTTTCCCTGTAAAACACCAAATTCCACTCTGCTTAAACAGACATACACATATATGCAATTTCTAAAGACGGTGGATGAAACACTAGAATAAAACAATCACTATTGTAATGCATCAATCCAAGTGTGCTAACACAGCTAACAGTGCAGAGGATACAAAGTAGGTACATCATGACTGCCTAGTGCTCATGTTACTCAACATCCTACAAACTGCAGAATTAAATAAAATCCTGCAAATCTATTCCCAGATTCAGGAATAACCACCAATCAAGAACTCTTCATAGCAACAGCACAGGAAACTGGAACCAGACCCAGAAACATTGCCCCTTCATGGCAATCCCTTTCTAGATACATATTCTACAGGCTCACAAAACTTTTATTCATAGACATTTGGTGTCTCAGTTTCAGCAGAAGGCTTTGATAGTGGCCCCATATCAGACTGCATGGTAATCTAGTGGTAAAAAGCACTTCCTCTAAATTGAAAGCTACAGTTTCAAATCACAAGGTGGATGATAACCTTAGAATCCAAGACTACCTCCTCCAGAGCAAAATGATTCACTATTAGACCACTGTGCTAGCCTACAAAGGAGATTAGATTCTCTTGAGGTAATCAACAGGTACATGACGAATGACCTAGCAGGACTAACCCACTTAGCATTCCTTTCCTCTTCCTATGGACTATGCAGGGACTGGCTCCAAGCCTTGGAGCCTAATCCACTGCAGCCTGGCTTTTAATTGGTGTCACAGTGCTTAGATTGTATGCATATCATAAGCAATATGAATATGTCCCATAAACCCAAGAAAATGTATATACTTAATATACAAAGCAACAGTGCATGCAATTCAGTCCAAAAAACAATTCTATCAGGTTAGGTAAAAAAAAATCCATCCAAACCAATGCAATGGAAGGATAAAAACAGTATAACAAAAGTGAACAGTCCACCACCATCAAAGTGTGCAGTTGTGGTATCTTATAAAGAACAGTTATAAGTAATTTTTAATGATTAATTAAAAACATGATCTATTAAGTCAGGAGAGTCACAATATACATTGAGATTGGAATTAATCATATGGTATCATTCCATGAAGCTAGAATATCAGATCCTAATATCTGTTCATCTTTCAAGCCTTATCTTAATTTCTGAAGTGGCTATGATTTCCTTGAACAGCAATAATTACAGATAAAATATCTCAACAACTTTGTTCAGGGAAGTCTGCAGAAACTGAAAGCTGTATTTTTGAACAACTCAAATTCCACAAGTTCCAGGCCAGCATTTCTTCCAGTTTTCAAGCCCTCATTTACTCTATGAGTAAAAATACACGCATGATATCAAAGATAATCCAAACCAGTTATTCTTAGTGAAAGGTTAACAGAACATTTGACCTGGAATTATAGTAGAGAAGTAGAGTTCATCTTTTCCAGACTGAAGTACAAATTCAATGCCTACAGACGTGCTGGGTCTTTTTCTAACGGTTTATGAAGACACACATTTTGAGCAACAGTAATTTAGATACATTTGCATGTAGAAGATGTATGGTTTTGCTACCAGCTCAGCTATGAATGATACAGCTTGACTCATGCAGAAGTTATATGGATGAGACTACAATATAGGTCAGATTAGGCAAATGTAACAGACCTTATAGTCTCAAGCATCTACAGTCCTGCTATAAACCAGCAAGTGACTGTATCTCAGTCATGTAAATCTTTTGCTCCATTCATTTTCTTTGTAAGAAATGGCACCTTTAGTACAAGCAGGCTTATTTCATAGATTATACAGAAAAGTATTTGAAGTGAATTTGTCAAGTTCCATTTAGCAAAAGTCATTCTTACAGAGTGGTTTGTTTTGCTTTACTTTTCCTCCTGTTCTGGAATGACTTCATCTTGCTTCAGCTGGGGTCAGCAGGAGTCTTGCCTTTGAAAGCTTCAGCAGTGCAAGCTACTGTTAGGTGGTGTAGTGATCTGAGAGCCTGTTACACACTAATATTACTGTATGTTATTACTACCTGGACTTGTACACCTGTCCTACAGCAAAATTTGCTTATTGGAAATACAACAAATTTACTCTTTCACTAATGGCTACTAAGTTTAACTATCTTATGGAAACAATACAATGACTGCAGTTATGATATTGATAAAGTTAATCGTACTTACACGTGGACCAGGCTTTCCAGGTTCACCCTTTTCTCCTTTGAAACCTGAACCTGGCAGTCCCTGGAAGATAGATACACATCAGATGAAAAATACTGTCAAATTCTAAAGTAACTTTGTTTTTCTCAAATATCCATATTCAGATTCTTCAGAATCTACATGATACTCACTGGGGCTCCCCGTTCACCCTTTTCACCTGGATCACCCTAAGGAAATGATTAAAAAAATGTAGATTAGTAAGCAAAATCTTAACCATTGTTCATTTAGGTTGTAAATCATTTAATTCTTCATGTCAGCAAAAGCACACTTAATCCTGTCTCCACTTCAAGAACTATGCCTAATAGTATGACGTGCAAGAAGAAGTTAGACAAACACAAAATGTGAATCCATTAAGCTAGTTTATTATACTAGTATATATTGCTTAGACAGCTTAATTCAATAATTGAAAAATTCATTAGCACTCAGATCCAATTAATATGATTACACATATGAAAAGTCCAGTATAAGCCACTTAATTCATATTTTTAGAATATCTGTTTTGTACAGGAATATGCTTATCAATCCTCCCTCAGAAAGTCCTCTGCTGTATGCATTACTTATTTGTGCAATTATTTATGTATTTATCATTTAACATTTATTTTTCAGAGAAACTTCTAGAAAGACAATCAAAAGTCATTCATGAGGTAAAACAGGGAGAAATTTTTTTAAAATTGGCTGTATGAGACATAATATGTTCTTCTTCCTGTTTTACTTCTGTTTTCTAATTCCTAGTGATTATATTTTAATGAAGAGTAAAATAAAATTAATAATTTAAAGTCTCACCTTTTCTCCCCTTATGATTTCACTCCCTTTTTCTTTCATATGTGGTGCTGGGCCTGGGGGGCCTGGGGGGCCTCTTACTCCTTGTTCTCCCTGTCAACACCAAATCCAGGATAGTCCATTGAAAACAGTACTGACACTGAGAACAAACCTTACTAAGACCAATAACATTAAAGAGAACTACCATTAACTTTTAAAAATATAGTAAAATGTGTGGTTTTTTCATTCTTATTTCAGCAAAATTAGTCAGAGAAAGGATTACACACAATGTTATAGGAGACACAAATGTATAATGGGTGGTAGACAGAGATTGCCCTGAAAAAAGATCTCTGAATCTCCTGTTAGGGTGAAGATTGATGGATACCAAGTATCAGGGACACATCCAATTAATGACTGTAATAGTACAGAAGTTTTGCAGTGCATCCTTTAGGAGGAAGGAGATTAGAAGGAACGAGATCAGGTGCAGAAAGTCAATGCCTACAGGAAAATGCTAGTCTAAGCTTAGAGTGTTCCATCAGCTTTACGAGTGTCCATAATGACCAACTTCAAGATGATAACCGTGGAACAAACTTTTTTAGTATGTATGTGTCCATAGCAGCGTCAGAACCTCATCTCCTTATATAATGCAAAAGCACTATCTTTTATAGTAGAACACCTCCAAAAACACATTGATATATTTCTGTCAAGGAGTAATGCATAGCAACACCATTAATTTTTTGCTAAAGACAAAGCTGAGGAGTTCAGGAAATCTCCACATACTTCTATGAGCAATACTTTTCAAGAAAATTTACAAGAAGTTAATTTCAACAATATTTCATGTTGCAAAAAATTCTACCCGTTAGGAAGAGTGTGGCTCAAAAACCCCACCCAAGTAAAGGGCCTCTGTCAATGACACTCATGAGAAGCTTCTGGACAAAGGGCTCAGAGACACTACCAATTCACTGAATAACCCGACTGCATGCATGTCTTGGCTCCTGAAAATGCAATGTCAGGCACTTCAGTCTAGATGTTGCAGTGGGAGAGGCAACAGATTAAACCTAAAATGTTTTACTTCCCACTTGATGGTGGTTAAGAGAATAAATGTGATCCTGGAGCCCATCTTTTGGCTTAGTTTCACTGAAAAGTAAACCAGTGTGCTCTGAAAACTTCTCCTGGTTGAGTCAAAACACCGTAAAGGGGAATAATTGAAAGATCCGCTTCAGAAGCATATGCCACCAAACCAAACTAAGACAGACAGGCCATCAAGAGTCCTACCATAATTAATTCTGATAATTCTGGACAGCACATTAACTTTCATCCCTCAGAATCAAATTGATTTCAAATATATCTGAAGACGAATGCTAACACACAGAGTAAATGTTTCCAGATCTGCCTACTGTAAACTGAAGTAAGTGGTACTAGTCACAGCTGAAAAACAGGATAATGATCTCAGTTAATGTCAGTTTTAACATCATCATGAACAAAATCTGAAACTATTCATGACTTCTGGCCATTCAAGGTGTAAGTTACAGGTTTACTCAAGTCCTCCAAAAATTACAATGCTGATTTTCTCCATGTTTAATTTATTTAATTCCAACAGTTTCATTTATTTAAAACAAAGTATCAAGAATATTTCTGACAGTTGTTTTCTAGAAGTTCTTAGAATACTTACCTTTTCACCTTTGGGACCCTGAAAGCCCAAGCCCATGTAGCCCTGAAAACAGAAATTACACATACTTAAGTCAATTTTTCTCCAGTGCATATGTGCACATATACACACAAATGAAGGTATTTTGGACACAGCAAAAGTTAAGAAAGGATATAAAAGACAGAATATGTTTTATAAATGCATGTGTTAAACAAATAAATAATTATGTCCTAACCCTCCCCCCCCCCTGTTTTTTTAAACCCTGTGTCACAGTAATTCAGGAAAAAAAATAGATAAAATTAAATTTATCAGATAATTTTATTGTTACTATGCGCTTTTTTTCACCACTGTTGTGAAAATTTTGACATTTTTAGATTAGTTCAAATAATCATAGAATGTTGTAACTCCTACTGATTTGATTGAGTGAGGTAACAGATCTAAAAAAAAAATGAAAAAAAAATGTGAAAAATGTCTTTAAAATCTCACTTTATGATGTCCTTTAGAGATAAAAATAGAAACCAAAGTGTAAAAAAACCCACTGCTTTAGGTTTGTTAGTTTCCAGATTTTGGGAGACCTGGTGTGTCAAATAAATAACCAAATAGATTTTATAATAAAAAGAGTCTTACCTTCTCGCCTGGGAGTCCTGGTGGCCCTGGAGGACCCTACAAGACAGTACATTTTAGCATATATTCATCTGTAGTATACTAGATGGAATAATGCCTTATTCTATAAGGATAGCAAAATTGAAACTCTTTCCAGTAAACCCAGATGTAAAGTCTTTTTCTGCTACTGTGCATAATTCACAACTTAGAATAAATAATAAAAACAAACAGTATCTAAGATATCTCATCAGACCTTGTTTTGTAGTTGAGTGTTGGATCAAATCAGTGTCTAGACAAGAGACAATCAAAAAAGTCTATGGTTCTGCACTGTAAAATAACTTTATTGCTGATGGATTTGGATTTTTGGTTTGGGGGTTTTTTTGGTGTTGTATGTTAAATATTAGTCCTCACCTTTATTTCATTAAAATTGTTCTTTTTCACATCAGCAAGTGCAAATGCTGACTAAACTGTACTACCAGTTTCCTTTACATCACTTCCAGTTTTCTTCAGAAGGGTACAAAATCTCACACAGCTCACTTAAATAGCCAGAAGCACTGGGGGCACTTTTACCAAATGGAAATAGCTGATCCCTGAGGTATTACCTGCATCCAGTACAGGAAGAGAAAATTGAAGTATCTGTGAGACCTGTCAAACAGCTGAAATGCCTTTGGCATTTGCCATAATAACAGTTGGTTGATACCCTGGTTTCCATAGTACTGCTCACTGTGGCTGCCCCTGAGAACAACCTTAACAAACATTTTGATTCAGATCTGGCTGGTAGGTTTGTGATTTATTTGCTATAAATTAAGTTTGGGGGAAAAAACCCTATGTTACCTAGTCATTCCTGCATTGGTAGAGACCAGAAGGCTAAACATGAAGCCTGGAACCACAGGTTATCTTTCCCAAACCTCCTAGAACCTTCCCATAATAAAAGTCTGTAAGTAAAATGCAAATCACCATGAGAGAAAACTTACTGGTTCTCCTGGAGGCCCTTGTGGCCCCATTGGTCCCTGAAACCCTGGAGTCCCAGGTGGACCCTGTGAAAAAATTCAAATGGCATAATTAAAACTTGTGAATTTTATGACACTGACATAATTTTAACTGAAGCTCACTGCTATTCAAGCATCATTTAGACTTACAGGTAGTCCAGGTTGGCCAGGAAAGCCTTTATCACCTTTTAGTAAACTAGGAGGTAAAATACCAATCACTTCACCTGGATCTCCCTACAATAAGAAAAGAAAAAAAAATACTTGAACATCCATTCAAATACAGTCAACACCCACTAATATTGAGATGAAAGTTGGAGCTATGAAAAATTCAGAATCATTTGGAAAGCTGACTTTAAAAAGTCACCTGACTTCTTTTAATTCATCTGAAAGGTAGCAAAAGATATTATAAATGAAGACCTTAATTGCCAAAAGTCCTTTAAAGCCACCTGAAGAGATTCCAGTACCAAATCTCCTTTCATACCCCAATTTCCTATATTGCAATGGTAATCTGACAGACTTTCCCACCAAATCTGTCACTACTACAGTGTCACCACAAAACTGGAGCATCTGACCCAGCTGCTGAGAGAAGCGGTAACCTCACAATCTCTTTTCCATGCTGAGATCTTCAGTTTTACATCTCATTTTGACATAAAAGCCATTGATGGCATCATTTTTCTTCAAAAAAGTCATCCACTTTGTCTTACTTTAGAAAACTATTCTGATCATTACCCACTTTATATCTCTTTTTTTTTTGAATAGCAAAAGATCCCATTTTTTAATCTGTTTTTGCATAAAGCTGTAGTATTTTAAGTGATTTTAATTCAGGAGTTGTGTACCTATGCATACATGCCAACAGAAGAAACATTCAAGTACTTCAGTGTTAATAAACTGAGACAGTTCTTTCCACGTGAGAGAAAGAGCAAAGGGCATTTTAAAACTTCAGGTAGTCATGTCATTACAAAACTGAGCGTACACTTGGACATATATAACTTACAGTTCAAAATGGTATCTTTTTCATTTTAAAGACCAAAAGCTCTCTGTTGACATTCATTATTTCATTCTCCAGATCACAAAACACTCAGATACTTGGTTAGTTTAATATTTTTCTTTATGAAAACTGTTTAGTATGTGTTGAATGCTACTCATATTGTGGGCTATATGACCTTCCACAAACAATATCCATGTGAAACCATTCAGACAAATGAAACATCAATATGAAAAGAAATGTTTGAACCATAAAACCCGTCTAAATCTTTATACACAACTGGGTGGCCACCATACTATTTATACATAATTAATGATATGTACGACTTTTTTTTCTGTTGTAACCCATGTAAAGAAACCACTTCTAAGGCCTGCATGGAACAGTGGATAGGTTCATTGTTAGCAACTGGTGGTTGCCCCACTGTCTTTATTTAGTGGGTCTGCAGAAAAGAGTACAAAATGAAGCATGGAAGTACAATTTTTCAGTTCTTAAGTAAGGACTGCTAGTCTGAGAGGGTGTAGAGTTCACCCTAAGCCTTATTGTTAGAAGCAGGGTATGAACACACTTAGAGTAAAATGTACCTTCATTCCAGGAGGTCCTGGGGGTCCCTGTGAAAAAAGACATATTTGATGTTATTGTTCCTCAGTACTGTACATTTTACATCCTATCATGTGTTTATATTTGCATTTCAAGAGTCAGGGCTGAAACAAGTGAATAAGTCATGCAAGAGCCTACTTACTATGCTCCCAGTCAGTCCTGGTAAACCTGGGGGACCTACTGGACCTCTTTCACCCTAAGAAGAACAGAGAAATTGGTTTTGATTAGGGAACATATGCTTAAGGGATTTTTTTTATTTTAACACAGAGATGGTTGTTATAAAGACATGTAAATGTCACCTTTGTGCCATTACATCCTGGAATGCCAGGTGGACCAGGAGGGCCATCTTGTCCAGGAATGCCCTATATAAGAAAGCAAATGATTTAGCAATATTAGCAATAATCCAGGTCAGATGTCATGATTAAAACTTTGATGTTCTTTCTAAAAATACACGTTTCATACATACAGGAAGGCCTGGGTTTCCTGGAAAGCCTGATGCTCCTGGGGGACCCTGCAATTCAGAAAAATACAAACTGAAATGATGAACCCACAGAACAGCAACGAGAAGCTGCAGCCCAAGTCACATCTCTAGTGGTGACAGTCAATAAACAAGGAAGAGGTTATTTTCAACAATTGAAATTCAACAATTTGATAAAATATCTCTAATATTCAAAACCCTTCAAACATGGAACCTTAGTAATTGATAACTGAAAGCATCTTTTTGTATTTCTTTAACTTTTTAAACAGCAATATATATTTCCTTCAACAGGAACTAGGCCAGGGCCTTAAGTACAGGTAAAAAGGAATGGAGAAGTGCTGTCTTCTCATGAACATCTTTCCTAAAATGAAATTTACTGTAGGCACCTCTTCATAGAAGAGGATGTTAATGCATCTGTAAAGATGCTTCTCTTTCATACTCCACAACAGTGTATCAATTCATTCTCATCAAAAATCCTACCCAGGTGAGATAACTCTTTTTCCTTGAACAGCTTTTCAGTGTAATGAATCAGGAGTTTGGGAATCCTGTGCTCAGATAGTATATTTGCATCTTCCAAAACTATGTAATTGCTAGAATACAGTCTACTTGTACTGTAGCACATGAACACATTTGATAGGAGATGACAGTTTACATCAAAACTCAGAACACCCCAGGGTATCATGAACATCATGGATTGCAATAAGGATTTCTTGATCTAGCAGAATACCCTCTCTGTACTAGCTCAGAAACCATGGCTGATTCAGTAAATTCTATGTGCTGCAGCAACTGCAGGCAAATGGAGAACAAAACTGAGACAGCATTTTGAAAATCCACAGGTATAGCTGCAAATGTATGCATTGTTACTCCTTAAGTCCTTTGAATCCTCTTTCATCATTACATTATGAAACATGGCAATGCTCAGAATGAGCTTGGCACCTCACAAAACTCCAAAGGACATGGCCCTGGCTAACAGAATGTGCTACAATAACTGTTATATAAGTGTCACATTAAACAGAAACGACAACAGGAAAGTTACAGGCATGCTCAGAGCCTCTTCTAGCAAAGTCAAGAGATCATTGTCACTGGACTTAATTCATCTCTATGCCTTTTGAACATTTTAAACACCTATGTGTTCATGGGTGTGCCAGCTTCTCTCCTAGAGTGCTTCCAGAAGGTTTGATGGCAAATATGAGAAAGAACTTTGCATCAGGTAATAAGGTTGGTTCATATTCAAGCTGAAAGCAAGCTTCTTGTATGTCAGAAAGATACCAAAGGCATATGAAAAGCAGTCCTGTTGATGCAGTGTAAGTACCAGGTGAAAATGCAAATGGACAACGTCACCGACTGCCCAATGCAGGAAGAACTTCAAAGACAAAAGCAAGAATTTTGAAATTATTGTCAGAGCAAGGGGATATAATTGGTTAACGCAAAGAAAAGACTCAACCCGTCTTGCACTTGACGGCAGCCATGGAGATAGTTAAAAATATATAAACCCACAGATATCAAAACTGCAAAGAAAGTTAGAATTTACCCTTGTTCCCTTTGTTCCTGGCAGTCCTGGTTCTCCAGTATCACCCTGCAAAGGAAAAGAGGTAGCTTTATCTTTCCTAGGTTCAACAATTAGGGGAACCGAGCATTTTAAATACTAAAACTTCAGTTCTTACCTTAAGCCCTGGTGGCCCAGGGGGACCTTCAGGTCCTTGCATTCCAGGAAACCCAATCACACCCTGTAGTCCCGGCAAGCCTCTTTCTCCCTGTGGAAGAAGAAAACTCATTAACAACTAAACAACTGAAGCTGCTTCTTCAAACAACCCACACATACCCTGTTTCTGAGCTCAAGAAACCTGTTAGGTGGTAAAAAGCTACATGTGACAGCAAATGTTTTGTGTTGGCATTTGAAAGGCTTATTATAAGCAAAGAAATATTTCTGGTTTAATAAGAGGTTGGCAGGGGCTGAGTGTGGCATTACAGAAAGGCACTCTTTCAATGTCAATGAAATGGTTTTTCTGTTTCCTTGGATAGCACTGTTCACAGCATGTCTATACCCCTGGGATCAGGAAGGTCGTTTTCCCTCTAATAAGACCTATCTACATTCCATTCCCATAGAGATACTGCTAAATCCTGGTAGAAAATCTAACACCAAATCAGCAGCTAAATTCCTGAAAACTGCAGATACCACTCTTCAGTCACTGCTGTATGCATGGCCAATACCACTCCTCTTACACATCATCCGCAGCAGCAGAGCTTGGAGACCAGGCTCGACACTTAGTCTTGATATTCAGGGTGGTTCAGAGGCAGTGCTTCCACATATTGGATCTTCCCAAGGAATTGAACACACAGATTGCATATGCCAACCTTTATATTCTTCTTTAATACTGTACTGGACCTCTGTTGTTTTCTCTGCTGTCCCTCTCCCTACAACCCCAAATGCATTGAAATCAGGTAAATCTAGAGGTAGAAAATCCATCCACACTGTTGATCAGTATTGCAGATACTATATGTTTGCTATGCTTGGAGTCTCAGTGAAACCCAAGAGGAACACTGCATAAACACTGAATAAAGGCTGCATCATATACACACAGGGGAGAGAGAAAAAAGATTGCGCATGTCAATGTCTGAAAATGGCAAATCAAAAGCCAAACATTCCATGTAATTAAAGTTGTCCTGCCAAGGTGTGGTGTGAATCAGGGAGAAACACTTCATATTGTCCAAAAATGTAAGAATGTTGGAGGAATTACACAATAGTGAGCAACTGCAAAAAGGAAAGGTATACAAATTTGGACAACGGCTAAAAAACACAGCATCTGTTTTAGAAACTCAAAACACAGACCAATTTCCAAAGGAAACCAACAAGAACAGAAAATCAACAATGTTGAAACACACAAAAGAAGCTACACAAAGATTTAGCTATTTTCAGCAAAACAATGAGAGATGGGATTGCTGTTGTGATTAACACACGGTTTAGTATTTGGAATTTAGAAAGGTGAATAGCAAGAAACTTTTCTCCTGCCCAGCAATATGATGGTAACTTGCAGGGATCAGCTGAGGACAGAGCACACAAAAGAAGAACATCTGAGTCTTGGAGAGCCCATTCTTCAAGTAGGTGTAACAGGCATCTTGCAAAGGAAAGGTTCCAATATGCAGGCAGAGGAAACTGAGCGATGACCCCCAGACATGGAGCTAGTTACAGTTTCAGAGGATGAGAGGAATTGCAACATTTGTGGAGTTACTGGGTTGATGTTGGGTTTTAGCTCTTTGGACAGGATTTTGTTAAGAACATGAAGCAACAAGGGAGAAGAGATGTGATTGACAGGTAAGAAGAGCAAAGCCAAGGAGGAAAGAGAAAACTATAACTGAGATGATAAGAGTATGAGAAAGTTAACTCAAAATAGCATTCATTTATTACATTTTCCTGCCAGGGAAAATTCTGCCACTTTTTTCCCCCTCAATATAATTTTTTCAATAAAAAGGTACTTCCTGAGGCAAACAATCATTTTTTGCCTTGAAGTGCCAATATGGCATGATCTCTATTTACTCCCCAGCATTCTTTGTCATGGCTTGAGAATGAAGTTTGCTAGTAAGCCAAAGCCGAGGCAGTGCGTTATACCACAACACACAGAAAAACAAAGCAAGCAGCAGAACAGATGAAAAAATATATTTCTAGGTCAGCTGTACAAGGTAAAAAGTCCAAGTTCTAAAGCAGCTAAAATTACTTTGAAAAATATTTTAATGAAGATTGTATCGGGATCCAGGTCTCTGAATAAATGTTAAAGTAATTAAAAATCTGAACGCTATCTGAAATGTTAAACAGATTACTGAGGTTATTAAATTAATACTTTGGCTGGTTAATTGGCACTGCAGGAATAAATGTGTTCCTAGAAAATCAGATGTTGCGTCACTTCAGACCAAGATTTTGCACTGAACCCTGGGCACTTGATCTGACCTGCTGGGACATAGACTGAGGAGGGAGAAGACACTCAAGTACATAGAACAGGGTTTTCCAATGCTGAAGGAGAGCACAACATGTGCAAACAAGAAGAAAACAAGATTCTTTTGACACCCACAGAGCAATATGAGTCATGTGTAACACAGCTAATACTTCCTGCACTCAGGAATTCTGTCCATCTGAAGATTTCAGTACACTTTGAACACTGCAACACAGGGAAATAGTCCTTTCTGCATTCTTAAGAAAAGAAAATCATGGTTTACAGATCAGATTTTCTCTTAGTCTAAGGCTCCCTTAAGACTGTTCTGGCTCTGTAAACGTGCCTGTAAGTCACTCACTAAGGTAATGACCACTTCAGCTTGCCAAGGAAGTTAACTCGGGGCTTGAAATAAATAGAAGCTCAGGCTTCCAAGGCAACTATAGTCAATTCTCTCAAAGTTTTCTTCAACCTCCCAGGCTTCAAACTCCCTGAGGAGTGAAAAATAGCTGCAGAACTGAGACCATACTAAGTCACTTTGAGCAGGCTTTCCTAGAAGCATTTTATTTTACTGACTTGAACTGTTAGGACAATGAGAAAAGTAACTGTCCATTTGTCCAGAACTTCTGGACATCCAGTTAAGCTACTGGATGTCTCAAGGCTTGAAGAGCATACCTCCTGAGTATGTGGAGGGCTGCACTGTCCCAAATGCTGCAGACTTGTGGTTTCCCATATTGGAACTGAGCTCTTCTTGTTCCCTGTGATTTGCCAGGGTAAAGTAAGGAAAGATAAAGGTGACGGGGCATGTGAGAACTGCCAGATCCCTCTCTGTATGCAGCCTGCCACCTCGGTCACTTATTCTAACAGGGAAGCATGGACTTACATGCTGCCTACACCTCTACCTCTACTCTGCCTTCCTTTTTGACTTTACTGCAAAGTAAGTTTGGGGTAAGTAGTCCAAAGTAAGTATTAGGTAAGTAGCCCTAACTTGTGCAGTCTTAGGCTACAGTTAATGGGACCTTATTCCTCCATGCCATCCATGGAAACACAGGGAAGTTAGGACAACCTATTCCAGCAAGACACAGTAACAGACCTAGGGATGTCTCCTGGGTTCCAGTCCCTTTCTTTAGTCCAAGTATCAGACTGAGTCTTTGTATAAAAGTCTTAGAAAACTAGTGTACCAAAACTTGTAAGGAAAGAAGCAGCACTAAGGAACAAAGGTCCTCCTTCAATTCTCTTGCTCCAGTTAGTACCAGCTTCCACCATGTTTGGGTTTTGGGTTTTTTTTTCCCATCAGTGCAACTATACTAAATTACAGTAAAATTCTATCGGTCTCAAAGAACCTACAATGAACAAGAGAGTACAGAAACTCTGCCATAAAGAAGCTGTAAAGTCCTGTGAATGCAGAACTCCACGTATCCTAATGTCACTAAGTAGAGCAGCCTGAAGAGATCAGTGGGTTAGCAACATTTATACTGTTGCTTTTCGACCGAAAGTTGCTTATTTGGAACTTCAAGCTCAGATGAAGGTATTGCTTTCTGTGCTCTGCAGTACAGACATAAGCATGTCCCGAAGATGCTTTGCATTGCAAGGAAACACTTGAACAGCATCCTTTCCCTGCTTGCCTGCCCAGTTCCTTTCTTCACTCAGTGTTCCAGCCAAACAACCCAAGAGCTAGTGTTTGCACTACATTTATGCTGCAACTCATTAAACATCCACGCTACATAAATTGGCAAGTACCAGATAACTGCTGCTACCCCACTTATTTTTTGCTCAGCACTGACATTTCTAGCTGTGATGCATGAAGAGCATGAGACTGACTACAAGGACAATGTATTGTTCAAGTTCCAATATTCACAGCTGCAAAATCTTGGCAAGTAATATTGAAAGAGCTTCTGCTTCTTACAAATCAATTCATAAGACTCAAAAATTAAAACAGATGTAACCAAGTCATCTGTACCTCTGCTGATTCAATGCAAACTGTCAGAGAACACAAAGAGGAATTCATTACTCAGCTCACAAAAATGAGTATTCTTGACACTCAGCTGCTGAAAATGCGGAGGTGCTACGTAAAAAGACAGCAAGTGCTTCATCGCTGTTGCTCTCATTAAATAAGCGAGATGCCTGTGTTAGCCCAGCTTTTGTGAAATGCATCCAAATGCCTTCGTATTAGACAGTTAAAATTAAAAGCAATTGAATGGACTTGTAAACAGAGGTAAACCTGTTAAGAGCGTAAACTGCACGGGCTCATATTTTTTCTGGCACCTATCCTTCCAATTTAGCCATGAAATGCTGTCTGACACATGGAACAACTGCAGACTTCTAAGCAAGAGTCACATGAAGTAAGTAGTTTCAGAAGATTCAGCTGTAATAAATCAAGTGCTGAGGCAGAGGAAATAATCACTACCCCATTATAAATTATTTCCCCTATTATTTTGTCTAGGGACTGCAGGACTGGGAGGTTTTGAACTTGAGAGACTAGTAAAAGGGACATAAATCAACTGTTTCCAGCAGTGCAGGCTCACAGTGTGTCTAGGCCCATAAGAATAAAATGTTCTCAGGCTCTCCAGAGACCGAGGCACATGGAGAATAACAATGTGCAGATCTTCCCAAAGCCATTTGAAAGATGCTTCATTTGCCTCTGCCAGTGATCGCCCTGCGGCTGAGATGGCAGGACAGACACATGCCTGCCCTTAGGCTGAAAAGGCATTAAACTCAGTCTTAGAGAGAGATGTGTTTTGACAGCTAAGATGATGAGAGAGATGCCTTTTTGGCAGCTGAGCTGATCTATCCAGCAAAGGTGGCTCTACTCTTCCTCCTCCTCCTCCTCCTTTTAAAGGGATAGTGCCACCTCACTCTTCTTTACACCAGTTGGTATGATTCTTCAGCCTCCACTGTGCCAGTTCAGCTCACTAAATTTACTCCTCTTCAGCAAGTGAGCTTGCTCCATTGTCAGTGAGCTGAAGAACTCATCAGGTGGCCAGGCAGCTGCCAGAACCGATGTGCAATGCAGGACACAGGGCAGAAAGACAGCGAGAGCAGCCTCCTCACATCAGTGCAGTGGGGTTTGCTGGAGTTCATCCACCAGAGATCCTCAGCTGTGCCTTCACTGAAAGAGGAACTGAGCTAGGAGCCAACAATGCTTGACCTTGCCAGAGAAGCTGTCTTCAGACCAGGGTGGCTGCTGATTCCAATGTTGTTATAAACTCAGACTTTGTCTCTCACAAACACACATTCTCCCCTTTTCCCAAAAGCTAATGTTCATTGAACTGAACTGCCACCAAGGGCATGTGTGGCAAAGAAACACAACCAGTTAAAGATGAAAATTAAGGATGTAGTTTCCAAAAATAGACTAATGGGGCCTGACAATTCAGAATGCTTTTCCATTTTTCTCCTATCTTCAGTCTGATTTTAGAAACACTCTCAAAAATTGCTTTTGAAAGAGATCAGTTTGAATCCTAAAAACTGTTAACCAGAAAGCCCATCACCTAAAAACATTCATCACACTTTAATGGTCCAGTGTGACCTTGTAAAATCTACAGCAATGCACAACAGCCTCTCAATGTCCTAGCTGGTTTCTACCAGACCATCTCAAGCCACATGAGAGGTGAATTCAGGGTCCATATTTGTTCCTTCATTTGATGTAACTGGGAGCACTCAAGTGAACTGGCTTTGAGGTGTTGGGCCAGTAATCATAGAATCATAGAATTGTCAGAGTTGGAAGGGACCTTAAAGATCATCCAGTTCCAACTCCCCTGTCATGGGCAGGGACACCTCCCTCTAGAGCAGGTTGCTCAGAGCCCCATCCAGCCTGGGCTTAAAAACTTCCAAGGTTGGGGCTTCCACCACCTCTCTGGGCAACCTGTTCCAGTGTCTCACCACCCTCATGGGGAAGAAATTCTTCCTAATGTCCAACCTGAATCGACCTATCTCTAGTTTTAATCCATTCCCTCTAGTCCTGTCACTGCCCCACAGCCTAAAAAGTCCCTCCCCAGCTTTCTTGTAGCCCCCTTCAGATACTGGAAGGCCACAATAAGGTCTCCCCAGAGCCTTCTCTTTCCCAGACTGAACAACCTCCACTCTCTCAGTCTGTCCCCATAGGAGAGGTGCTCCAGTCCTCGTGGCCCTTCTCTGGACACGTTCCAGCAAATCCATATCCTTCCTGTAATAGAGGCTCCAGAACTGGACGCAGCACTCCAGGTGAGGTCTCATGAGAGTGGAGTAGAGGGGGAGAGTCACCTCCCTCAACCTGCTGTCCACGCTTCTCTTGATGCAGCCCAGGACATGATTGTCCCTCTGGGCTGCAAGAGCACACTGATAGCCCATGTTGAGCTTCTCATCCACCAGCACTCCCAAGTCCTTTTCCTCAGGGCTGCTCTCAAGCCAGTCACTGCCCGGCCTATATTGGTGCTTGGGATTGCTCCGACCCAGACAGCGGACCTTGCATTTTGCCTCTTAATTACTCTGCAGAGTGGGAAATGCTATTGTGCAGTCTGAGCAGCACTCTCAAGTCACTGTGTTTCTCTCCACACTCTTCTAAACATGTGTTACAGAGTTGTAATTGTCTCAGTGTAACTAACATTAGTGAAGAAATGGAAGTGGGGAATATCCAATTCTTTATAAAAAGAATGGTTTTAACCACCAGAGGGAGCACCGGCCCTGAATATCTTTCAGGATTAAAATAAACATATTCAATAAATATCATCTGTTTGTCCTCAATTGCACTTACCATTTTCTGCATTTTACTGAAAGTGTGAAGTGGATATCAGTCAAACAGAATTATTACTATATGCTCACAGGGCAAGCGTCCTCAAATGCACTGAGGATGCTTAACATTACGGAATTCCCACCGCACATTCTTCGGCCCTAGAATCTATCTCTGCTTATAGCTATACAATTCTGGAGCCACATGAGTAATGAGTAATTAATTACACAAACATAACTGTGAAGACATGCAAAGAATCTGTGTAGGAGCTTTGTAAAGATTTTGGCTCACCCAGAAGTTTTGGGGCTGAGCTCCTAACAGTATGGGAAATGGAAGAGGGGGGGCATGGGGGAGGGAGGTGGGAGAGTCAGCAAAATCTGGATTCTTGCACTGCCAGGAAGCATCTGAGAAAGCTCACTCATGTGGAAACAAGAGTCTAGCTTTTTTGGCATGTCAGATTTACATCACTTGCACAGCTCCAGTCAGGCTGGCTGTGGGCTGGATGAGGCCCCTACAGAACCTCAAGCCTTACCAGGGACACTCTGCATTAGATGAAGACACGCATCTCAACAAAGAGCTACCCAAAGAGCTGCTGGGGAACAGCACACTCTGGTTATGCCCTCTCTGTCACAGTATTAGTTCTGCCATCTCTTTCTCCCTTTGCTCCCTCCCTGGTGACTTTCATCTGTGGAACATCTTCGTTCCCGCAGTTAAAGCAGCTCTCAGGCTGCAATTCATGATGGGAGCACTGAGAAGCATCCACTTACGGAGCAAAAGCCAGTGCCATACAGGTTCACACACACAGCCACAGAAGCTGCACTGTGATCACTCAGTGATGGCATCTCACTCAGCTTTGGTTTTTCACTCCCTGAAAGGATTACTCTTTCTAATACAAAAGTAGCCATTCCTGAGACTCATGAATTTAGAACACTGGAGAACCTGTGCAGTTTGATACAAAATGAACCCAAACCTCCAACAGTGAACCTATCAGTATAAACATTTAATTAGAGAGCAATTTGGGTTTACAATTCAGAGACTGAGACTGTGCCTCTGACTCCTTGAATACAAAAAAATGCTTAGATTGAAAGCATATTTCAGTGTCGCCTCATGGCTGCACAGAACATTCCTCAGGAAGCTTCGAAGTGCCTCCCAGGAGTACAAAAATAGAAATAACGATCTTTGATTATCCTTTTCCCTACATATCAGTATGTATCTGCTTAGTTGGTATGCAAGTAAGTGGGTGGATATACAGTGTGTCTGCACTTGATTTAGAAGCTGAATAAGAAGTAAAATAAGCTGACTGAAGTAAAATTAACATTCAGAAGTCAGTCAAGGCTACAGACTAAGCCTCCATTTAATTAGTGTCAAGCAACTGGCTGCTATCAGCATTGTACAATTTCACTTAAAGCATCTATAAGTAATGATCCCTCTCTAAATAATTTACTAACTTTTCTTTATGTAATTCCTCTTCTTGTTCACATTGTAGCTATTCCTCACTTTCCAACCACTGTACTGTTTTTTCAACCAAGGTGCCCAAATTTCACTTTTTAGGACTTCCTGAGCCATCCACAGTCTCTCAATGTTACTTTACATTTATGAGTCTTTGGTGAATGTACTTTTTGCATGTTTTACTCCAGTGCTCCAGTGTAGAGAAATGCTACAGATCCAGAATTAGATAGGACACTGAGAAGAAATGTATTTGTATTTACAGCAAACTATTACTTGGAAGATTTGTTTCATTAGTCTCCATTAAAAAAAAAAAAAAAAGAGAGAGAGAGGGGAAAAAAATGTTCCTGGATTTTAGTGAAGTACATACACCTTTCAGTCATCCACAAAAGATAAGATGCAAGACTTGTAGTTTGAATACTTTCTAAGCCAGGACTATTCTACCTCAAAGAGGTAGATTGAGGGCATCACGATACGCAGACAAATATGCAGACATGACTAACAGAGAGCAGAAGCCAATAGATGGCCAGTGAACTTTAGTCTCCATCTGCAGAAGTCTGCCTGCACAAAGCTTAGCACCAAGGTATGTGGTTCATTGTCTTTATGATTAAACTTTTCTTGATTTTTGAAAAAAAAAAAGCAACACCAAACCTACAGAGTTCATGAAGTTGGAGGAAGTCACACAAACTTTTACCAAAGGTGTGCATAGTCTATTTCAAAACTTTTGGGGTTTTTTTTAACTTTTTTACATCAAATGCAGGTCAAAGTGCATCTTCCCATCAGTTACAGACACCCTGGAGAACAGAATAACCTCAAAGAACCATGAGGGAAGAAGACATTTGAAGGACAAATGCATTTGCACTGTTAAAAAAAAAAAAAAAAAAGAAGGAAATTCTACTACCTGGAGACAGGTTGAATCAAAAGGGTGCTATATTTCCCACCCCTTCTGATCGTCTGTTGAACTCATCAGGTCTGAGTAACTCTTCCTTTGTTTTATTGCACATTGTGTTAAATCACTTCCAGTGCTGAAGGTCCATGAATATAAGGGGTAAAAATGCCCCACGCCCTTCCTTTTTCATTAGTGAAAATTATTTACCATTTGTTTGCATTTGGCACTGTTTAAAGGCTCACATTTAGAGATGAAACAGCAAGAAAAAAAAAAAAAAGTTCTTGAACTTTTCAGGTTTTTTTTTTAATTTATTTTTGTTCATATCCTAGACCTGGAATGAAATGTGACGTTACATGCAAGTTTTATTCTCCTGCCAAAGGTTTGTCATGGACATATTTACAGAAAATAATCTCTTCCATAAATAGTAAAAACATGGGCAGCTGGTCCTAGACAGTACAGACTGCAGTGAAGTTATCGTAACGAAGTCGCTCATCTCTTAGAAAGTGCCTGAGTACGTGGCAGACAATACTAATACTATTGTAGACAGTGCTGTTCTAGCTGCTTTTTTGGAGTTAGGTTTGAAATAGCATTTCTAAAGTTCAAAACACTATGAAAGTTGCACAGGAGGAAAATATATTTCCACAAAAGCTAGAGGAAATAGTCCTAGCTCCTGACTTTTTACATGAAAACACCACGAGGCAGATAACGTTGTGCCTTAAAAGTGTAAATCAGTGTTTCTTCTGTTTAATTTCCACAGTCTCTTGACTCAGCCAGCTCCACTGGGGACACAGACACTACAGTATCATTCTTTTGCAGTACCTCCACGGTTGTTCAGCCTAAATCAGTGGAGTTAACAAAGATGCAATAAGCATTAATATAATACCATAAAAATCATTTCCTTATTTTGACACTGTGGATGACTCGTCAGGGAATGCCAGACAGAAGCCGGAGGTACACAGCTTAGTAGCTGTGTTCTTTCCGACAAGAGCAGCGAGAAGCAGGGAGCTGCGCAGGGGCGGCAGGACAGCTGCAGCCTGCGGTGCGGGAGTGACACCCAGCGGAGAGCGCGGGAACCGGCACAGCGCGGGAACCTCGCCGCCGCAGGGGACAGCGCAGCCCCCCCGGCGCCCGCCACCCTCACAGGGGACAGCGCATCCCCCCGGCCCTTCCCAGAGCTGCCTGTGCCCGGAGACAGCCGGGCTGCGGAGGCAGTTTCGCTATCAGATGTTTGCCCACATCTGGAGAGTTTCGCTTTTCCAAGCACTCTTTTTTTCCTGAAGCAAACGGTGTCCTTCAGTCTCACACGCCTTGGCACTGATACGAAATAGTTACATTTAACACCTAGAACTTCCTAAAGAAGTCTGGGCCTTGGAGGAGTTTCACACGGCTGTGTGTGCCCTTGCTGGATTTCCAGCTTCCCTCTCCACAGTTTTACACTGAAATGAGTTGAGGATTCATGCCCGCAGCCGTAACTCGGGAATCTCGCTGAAGGAGCTGCATACAGCTGGCAGCAGCACTGCCTGCTCTGGCACTGCTCCGCTACCCCAGCCCGCCGTATTCTTCCCTTTTTTTTTTCCCTAATTCCTGACATTGGAGCCAGACTGAGACTGTCTCTGCACTAGAGTCCCTCCCGATCATTATTACGACTTAAACCCGTTTATTTTGCGGTTCTGCAGAATCTTTCAGCCTTTGCTTGGCTGTCAAGCAAAGTGTTCTGACAAAACTCGGGGTCGCCAAAACCCCTCAGTGCTCTTATTATTCTGCTGCCTAGCCATTAAACACCTTTGTTGCTTCAGTTTACAGTCAGTAACAGTGTCAAACGAGAAAAGAGTGAGGACATCTGATTTGATGCCAGTGTCTGTGTCTACTCACTCGCTCAGCCCAGTATTTACTTTAACTGCACATGCTGATCTTTGACACAAGTCTTGGCGAGAATTATTTTTGTTGGCATATCAAAGCATTTCAAAATGTTCCAGCTGAACTTCAGTGGATGCCGTCACATGCTTTCGTTAAGAGCTACAAAGTTGACGGGTAGGTTTTACCCTTCTAGTTACTCTTAAATATTCTAAGTGCTGGAAACATGATTGTTCAGACAGGAATTGCTCTTCCCTTGTCTTCACCTTAATTTTGCTTTTCTTCTCTTGTTAAAGATGATATAGGAGAACATTTTACCTGTTACTGAAAGCTAATAACTACTCTTATCATTTAGGTTAACTTTCTTCGCTATGTTGTCTGTAATTCAATTTACTTATTGTTCTGTAACCCTTTCTCAGGCCTTACACTTATCTGAAAGGAAATGTAAATCCTTTTAACATCCCTTAAAAATGCTTTCTCAGCTGTTCTCACTTCTTCTGTGGTATCACGCTTCTTTCTCAGCTAACCTAAATTGGTCCTCCATCTCTTTAAGAACCTGCTTGCGTGACACCACCTCTAATCGAAGTTGTACCCTGACCAAGGTAGGGGGGTTGGAACTAGATGTCCTTTATGGTCCCTTGCAACACAAACCATCCTATGATTCTACTCCACTGTTGCTTTTTTAGCAGCTATTCCAGATTTCCTCTTTGAAAATTCCGCTTTCATGCTGCTTCTTACTGTTCCGTCTCCTCCGTTATGTGCACTTGCAGCCCAGAAGGCCAATCACATCCTCGCCCGTATCAAAAGAAGCATGGCCAGCAGATCGAAAGAAGTGATTCTGCCCCTCTACTCTGCTCTGGTGAGACCTCACCTGGAGCACTGTGCCCAGCTCTGGAGTTCTCAACACAGGAAGGACATGGACCTGATGGAGCAAGTCCAGAGAAGGGCCACAAAAATGATCAGAGGGCTGGAGCACCTCTGCTACGAGGACAGGCTGAGGGAGTTGAGGTTGTTCAGCCTGGAGAAGAGAATGCTCTGGGGAGACCTTATAGCAGCTTCCAGTACCTTCAGGGGGCCTACAGAAAAGCTGGGGAGAGGCTGTTTACAGGGGCATGTAGCAATAAGACAAGAGATTAAGGTTTTAAACTAGAGAAGGGTAGTTTTAGATTGAACATTAGGAAGAAGTTCCTTACTATGAGGGTGGTGGAACACTGGAACAGGTTGCCCAGGGAGGTGGTAGAGGCCTCATCCCTGTCGACATTCAACGTCAGGCTTGACAGGCTCTGAGCAAACTGATCTAGTTGAGGATGTCCCTGCTTACTGAGGGGAAGCTGGACTAGATGGCATTAGAGGCCCTTTCCAACCCAAGGCATTTTATGATTTCTATGATTTTAGGTATACATGGCTACAAGTTTCACTATTGCTTCTGCAAGAAGTGGGTTTGAGAATTTTGTAGGAAACTTAGCTTTTTAACCTTTCTTAATGAAATGCAAACTTTAAGAGAATTCAGATCTGCCTTTCTGAATTTCAACATCATATGGCTGGATGTTTTCAATGTAAGTTATGACCTCTCACTGAAAACATGTCTAAAATCTGAAATACAAGGCAGCTGACAACGGGGAAGCAAACAACTACCACTAGTATGAGATAAAAAAATGAAAGCCAAATCCCAAACCACTTTTTGCTCTTGGCTAGACAGACTACAAAGTGATGCTACCATATTACTGTGGTTCCCTAGTAATTATTACATATGGCCAGGCTGCCCTAGCAATAATCATATAGGAAGATTATATAGAAAGTTGCTTCTTGTGAGTACTGCTACAGAAAATGTAGGCAGAGGGTGATTATGAAGTGCATCAAGTATTAAATTATTGTGTGGGAACTGACATATCACAAATCCATCAATTATAATGTCTGGCTTAGCCCGAGATCCCCAGCAAACACAAGATAAACTGAGTAGCAGAATGATTTAAAGAAGCCTGAGGGCTAAACTACACAATGTAGCTACTACTGTACCCCAGACATTTGCTCTCCCAGACCCATAATCTACACTCACAAAACCCTGTCAGCATCCTAGAGCATTAGTGGGCAATGAGATGAACACACAGAAAGCAGAAGCAAGCAGTGCCGTCATGCATATGACCAGATCCTAAAAAACTGCATGCCAGGACATAACTTTTACTATCACTATCTGGCCAGTAAATACCGGAAGCATGACTCCCTCTGCACAGAAAAAAATTTAAATTTGGGAAGATTCCAAACTACCCACTGCACAGGCACTGGATGGCTCCACTTCCCAAGCATGCGGGTTTCAGAGAAGCAGGGATCTTATAGGTCGATTATCATCTTACTTTGATCTCACATTTGGGGAACTTTACTGACTTCACTGGAGGCTCACATGCTTCAGATCAAAATAAGGCCCTGTAATCCTTTGCAAAATCATAACAAAGACATACACTGACAGCAGTTGTACAAATATAAAATCAAACCCTGTGAGGCTAGAGAGCATACTTTATTCCAGGAAAAAATACCTGAGATTATTATACCAACACCTTTATAAGCAAAGATACACATCTGGCAATAGCTGCTTGAAAGGTCATTTTATGCCAGCTCAAATACTACTGTGTGAAAACCTTTAAAAGTCATCTCTGAAAACTAAATATTTTGAGAATTAGCCCATCACATAGGATTACTAGGGTACCTGCTTTTACAGCACTTTTTCCATAGAGAGAAATTAAGCAGTGTTATCCATTAGTTTGCATTAATCACATACAGATACATATGGATCAGTACTGAGTGCCAAACCACATCTTCTTCCAGAAAACGTTTCCAGAGATATTCGGTCTCATTTGGGCAAGCAGGACAAATGGTGACCATGGTGACCAGCAGGACAAGCAGTGACCATTGCAAATGCAGAAAATCTGATGGCTCCAGATGCCACTCTCTCAGTTTGGTCTGCAAGTTGGGAAACTAGAAAACTTCATATGTAGCACATCCCACTCAATATTATTCAAACTCTTTTGACACCTCATTCTTTTCAAGAATAGCAGCTTTGTTATTGTGCTCTCTTCATGAAATATAGATGTTCTTTTTCCCTGATTTTAATTAAAAAGGTTATTTTACACTGAATGACAGGGAGGTGCCTGGGGAGGTGCCCAGGGAGGTGCCCAGGGAAATGGTTGAGTCACCATCCCTGGATGTGTTTAAGCATCGCTTAATGTGGTGTTGGGGGATATGATCTAGGGGTAAACTTGTAGAGTAGGGCTAATGGTTGGACACAGTGATGTGATTCTGTGACATAAAGGGTAAATCAATAAAAATAAACCACTGTCACTGCAGAACTGACATAACTATTTTGACAATGGCCAGGTTTTCAAAACTATTTATAAACCACAAGTCTCCTTGAAGAATATCAGACCTGCAGCTGATGGGTATCTTTACTTCTTTTATTATGGTGTTCCGATTCCCCCTTTCAGGAATGATTAGATGATTTTATGTTACCTATTAGCACTTTGCAGGCTGCAAACACAATCTTTCCTCCCACATTACCCATCAGCCCTCTCATCAACTGTATGTCCTTCTCTGGATTGTATCATTTGCTGTGCTTTCCTTGGTGCCCTCAGTTCATAGAATCATAGAACGCTTTCAGTTGGAAGGGCTCTTTAATGGTCATCTAGTGCAAACCACTGAGTGAGCAGGGACATCTGCAACTAGATCAGGCTGCTCAGAGCCCCATGAACCTGACCTTGAATGCTTCCAGGAACGGGGCATGTACCACCTCTCTGGGCAACCTGTGTCAGTGTTTCACCACCCTCACTGTAAAAAAAGTCTTCCTTCTATCTAGTCTAAATCTACCCTCTTTTAGTTTAAAATCATCACATCTTGTCCTGTCACAACAGGCCCTGCTAAAAAGACTTCCCATCTTTCTTATAAGCCCCTTTAAGTATTGAAAGGCCACAAGAAGGTGTCCCTGAAGCCTTCTCTTCTCCAGGCAGGACAATCCCAACTCTCTCAGCCTTTCTTCATAGGAGAAGTGATCCAGACCTCTGATCATTTTTGTGGCCCTCCTCTGGACCCGCTCCAGCAGGTGCATGTCCTTCCCATGCTGGGGACCCCAGATTTGAAGGCAGTACTCCAGGTGAGGTCTCACCAGCGTGGAGTAGAGGAGGAGAATCACCTCCCTTGACCTGCTGGCCATGCTTCTTTTAATCCAGCCGAGGATATACTTGGCTTTCTGGGCTGTGAGCACACACTGCCAGTTCATATTCAGTTTTTCATCTGCCAAGTCTTTCATAGTCTTTCCAACTCAGGCATGAACAGGTGCTGTACATAAAGTAAGTTCCTACAGCAGCCACTTATGTAGAAACATTGAGCAAAAAGATTTCTCTCCAAGGGGTTCTTTATTGTTTTAAGTCATCAAAATCACAAATATTTTTTCTCTATCTTTTGATGCCCAGAATGACAGAAAACACCTTGAAGGCCCTCCCCACTTGGTAAACCTTAAAAAAAATAAACCAAAATAAACATACAGGGACATGGTTGACTGGAACAGTCAACTCTTCATTCCACAGCAAAAATCACCTGCAGACTGCAAAACTCTGGATGACTTTTAAGACTGTATGAGTGTGTAGGACAGCAAAGACTGGTCACTGCTCCTGGTGATGGAGGACCACAGAGATTTCCCAGTAACTGTCAGCCTAAGCCGTTAACAGAGCTGCCTGGCTTCCAGCCCCGAATGGCTCAGGCAAAATCAGTCTGTGTACTTTTTCATCATGGTCAATCCACACAGGGAGGATGCATCCATCAAGGGAAACAGGGAAGTAATTTTTATGTAGGTATAGTAACACAGACACAGTGTCAGAATTCAGCAAACAAAAATATGCCAATGTAAAAGGATTTGCTCAAGTTTTCATACATCTCAAACAAAAAAAACTTCAAAAGCATCAGGTATGTAAGAGTTAATTCTATCCTTGTTTTCCATTTCCTTGATGAGATTTTTTTTTTCCTAAGTGCAATACTTCATGTGCAATGACAAAACCACATTTGATACTCTTGTGGCTTTAGTGGTTAATGCTGAGGCAGAGCAATCTTCTTAAGGTATTTATACTAAAGAATGAGAATTTATACTTTAATGCATTCTAAGTGATAAGTGTTAGAAGATTAATCATTCCACATTAGTTACAGCAAAATTCCAGTGTCACCTCCATTTATACATGTTTCTGATATGGAGTTAAATAAGTGTAAATGGTCATGAACGAGAGAATGAACACCCTTGGAAGAAGTCAGTGCATGGAGAATTTTACTCAGCTCTATACAGTCTTTGTTCTAAATGGTAATTAAATGCTTAACATGGTTTTTCTACACACATTAATATCTCGCACTTATCTCCACAGCTGCTAAAAACTTCTTAAAAACTAGGTAGGCATAAAAGAGAAAACACAGCTTCTGTCTACTTTTGAGTAACCCAATAAAATGTAGGCAAGCATTCAAAACTCTAATCAGTTTAAACAGATCTCACGCTTTAGCTAGGCTAGCAAGAACAGTCAGTTATTATGAAGAAAACCAAATAAAAAGTGTAAGAGGAAACAAATGAAGATGTCTTAGGCTAATCTATGTAATGGATAACAGTAAGGTATTATTTATTATTATATTATTTTAGCAATATCAGTTTTTTCTAGAATTTCTCCACCTTCTGTTCATCAAATACTTGATTCTTGACATTATATAGCTTAAAATAACAGCCTGATGTTCAGTTTAATAATAAAGGCTTTATAGGATAAGAGCCATCTGTTGCAATTACACTCACTTTCTGAAATTTTCTGAAAGGGATGTAAACCCTTAGACTTGGTCAATTATATGCCCTTGATGAAGCATGAGTCATCTTACAGCAGTCTGGCACAGAGACACAATTTTCATGGAAACGGTCTAATGAGAGAACATATTGAATGTATTCTAAACATGACCATCCAAATGGTCACATTGATGAAAAGATTCTCAAAAGAGAGAGAAAAATATGGCAATGTAATTTGCTCTTCCACGGCTGAAACGCTGTTGGGTAATATTTCTTGGGCATTTCACAGCTTTTAAGTCAAATACTATTTTCAGCATTTTTTCTGGTGAGATCATTAATATGATTATTTGGCCAAATATATTTTAATTAAACTCCACCCCCAAATCATAGAGTCTGGAACTTCTTCCCACACTATGGTAGGAAATCTATCTCCAGATGTTAATAATTAAGGCATTAAAGGGTAAAGCCAGCACCCACTTCCGCAGCTGCCGAAGCTCTCACGGCAGTAAACTGGTGTGGTTATGTTGCTGAAGGCTGTGGGTGGATTGGAAAAGGCCCTTCAGCGTTTCTGCACTTCTGCATAACATGGAAGTCAGACCAAAGGGATTTCCAGTGTAGGCAACATGTTGGCTGTGGATGGTGCAAGGCAGAATGGTTGTGTGCTTCCCACGCAAGTGGCTACATGAGAAGTGGAGAGCAGATGTTCTCGAACGTGATCTCCTGAGGTACCACAAGAGCTGGGTATGGCAACCCTCTTCTGACCTGGATCCAGGTATGATCAGTCTAATTCATCCTTCTCTGATTAAACAACATTCACATAGATCTCTGAGGTACCACGTGCCACTACTGATGTGTGCACCAATGAGGAGTGTGTTTAGCAGAGACACATTTCAAATCCAAATGTGTTAGCTGGAAAGACCATTTCTAGTCTTTCAAGCAGAAAGGATGCTTCCCTTGCTTTTCCTCATCAACTCCTGTCTTCAGGCCTGTGACTGACTAGCAAGCCATCCTTATTCCAGACAGGCATTAAAGAATTGGGACAAAAAGCTGCGCTAGACTAAAATAAGAACAGAGGGCAGATGATTTAAAATAAATCTCAGTTTTCTGTTCAAAATCCAAAGAACACATTTGAAAACTCCAGAGAGTTAACATAATGAGCACACATTGATACACAGTGATCTGAATCAAGTTACTTTTAAATACGTTCCAAAATACCCTCAAATGCCTTTCTTGAGTACTGTCTTCTAAGTATGACTATCCATTCACCTGTCCAGATGACTCTGATGTCAATAATTACATTTCCTACATAGTCTAAAAGTATGTAAATATTTCACCATGCACATGTTTAAAGCCAGTAAAGTTTGTGATGGAACCCATTAGGAAGAGCACAGAGTACACTGACTTGCGGGACATGTTTGCATGAGATCTGGAATTCGCTACGACTTCTGTAGCTATGGCTTGGTATGTCTCTCTCTTCAACAATTTAAAATAACCTACATTAATTTGAGGCAGTTTTGGCTTCTAGCACATCAGACAAGCATCTATTTCTTTCAAAGAGAACTTTTTGAGACTGCACTACGCAAATGAAAAAATGTCAGCAAGAACTCTAGCAAAGAGAGTCAGGATTGCAGCTGGAAATAAATGATAAGCTTGATTATAATTTGTTTCCCAAAACTATCATTTAAAAAAAATCATCTAGTTACAAGATGTGTCTTTCTGAACTGAAAACTAAAGGCTTTCACCAAGAGAGTTATAATGTAATATCTCTCATATTACAATTCATTTGTACTTGTTACTGAAAAATATGATCAAGATATCAAGAAATAAATTCAGAGTTCCAAACCTTTCCCAAAACTTTACTTAATTTGTTTTTAAAATACAGCTGAATTTTATTAAACAGATACTTATGGGTCATTAAAAAAAGCAAATTCCATCTAAAAGATGTTTTGAACCCCAACACTTTTCATCTGTCTCACAAATTTACCTATGTTACAAAGAAAATTATCTTTGCTTGGGTCTCCAATTAAGTAATTTACATTCCTTGCTCTGGAAAACAACAAAGAAAAAACACTAACGAACATTCTTAAAACCCTCATCTGTAAATGCGTAGCTATCGCGTGTGAGACAAGCAGAACACCAGCTGTGTATTCACTTCAGAAAACAAAACAAAACCCCCAAAACAAAAAACAATCCCCCCACCTCTTCAAAGTACTCCTTTGAGTGACCTAAACAACATACCTCGAAAAATGCTCCCAGTGCCATCACAGAATGACAAAACTTTTTGTTTACATTCATTTGTCATGGTAGATATACAGTACATGTGCATGCACAACAGAACACATTGTTGATTAAAATCTCTACAGCACAACTGGAAGAGATAAGGAGAGTGATTGGATGTCTACAATATTTACAAAAGCAGGCAATTTACAGGGGTAATTCATGGAATGCTTAAGTATTTTTTCTCCACTGTTACTGCTTTAAAAGAAGCCCTTAAAGTGCCTTTTCTGTATAATATGCAGAAAGTTTGGATAGCTGAATGGGAACTTTAACATTTATTTGCATGTTTCCGTCAAAAAGTTTAATTTTTTTTTCTTTCTTTATGAATCTGCAACACTCTTCTGTGTTTAAGTTGATTATTAACCTCCTTCTTCCTATTGCAGGGCATTGCCTCCCATGGCTAACCCTGGGTACATTGCTTATGATGCATCCCAGCCTTCCTGGAGAGCAATCTGCACAGCGAGCTGAGGACACCATTTCTAAACTGAACTGCTCTCATCACTTCAGGGATGGTCAGGATGTCAAGTTTGCTACCCACTGAAAAGAATGGAGGTGAAGTGTGGCAAAGGTGAGTATGCCAGGTTAGCATCCTGCTCAATGGGCACAGGAGGAGGGCACGGCCGAGCTCCAGGATGAGGGCTTCACCCTGCAGTGAGGGCATTTGGCTGTTTCCCACCCCTGGTGCTCCTGGTCTCTGCTGCTGCAGGCACCAAGCTGGCTACTTCTTGGAAACCCTGCTGAAGGGCACGTGGCCTGGCCTTGGCCATGCCCTGTGGCAGTGCAAGTGTTCACTGCAACCAACACCGCACCCGCCTCCCAGTAGGTTACACACTCTGTGGTTTCAACAATCCAGATAACGAAGCAGAAAGAGCTGACTTACCTTTTGCCCTTTTACTCCACTGCAGTCACATTTTCCACAGCCAGAACAACCCTGAAAATAAGAGAGAAATTGAGAATTAGTGGTCTGAACTGGCTGACAGGCAGAATATACTGCAATCAGCCACGGATGTCAGCAGTACCACCCTGACTGCAAGGCTGGTCAGAGTGGGGGAAGTTTTCTTAAGCCCAACACAATCCTCTGTTGTCTGCTATACAGATGTACACTTCTGATCTCAGCCAAAGCCCAATAAAAGATGCCTTTTCAAAAGAAGAAAAAAACTTTCTATAGTTTTTAACCATAGAAAAATGTTATATTACTTCTGAATCATTGTCTTTTGGGACATCGTTTAAAAGATAACTAATTTTTTAGAGTACACCCATCTCTGAATCTAGCAGTATGGACATCTTAACTTAAAACATGTGAATCCTCCTCTAGGATTACACAGTCACGTTTTCAAAGCCCGAGAGAATATTTAAAACAAAATCAACCCAGTCATTGCAGCCTCTCTTTAATATCAGTTTGTCAATAAATGACTTGCATTCTGCATAAATACTTAATTATAAATACATGCCATTGCTTTGAGGAGAAAGAGATGGTGAGACTGTAGTTCATGATTTATCTTCTATGTTTAAGGAGAAAAATATTGACCTGAAGAATATGGCGTTTGTTTCTGTTCTGAACACAAAAAATGTTGCCTAGACCCTTTGGGTATTTATCATGAGATCTCTTAATATTTGTTTAAAATTTTTTTTCTTATCAGTAATTTGCAATCTTCAGATAGGAAGATAACAGTTTTTAAAGGAAGTTAAATACTGGAATAATTACCAGAGGAAACTATACAAAGAAGTATGTATGGACATACTTGATGAAATGAAGTCAAACCACAGCCCCGCAGACAGAAACCTGCTCCTGATGTTAAATATTAGATATGGAGGCAATTGTTAATGTTTACCAGCTAGGCAATTTCTAGCTCCAGGGTTCTAGTCCTGTTTCTTACATCTTCCCCATTTTAAGTGGTCTTCTTTCTTTCTTGCTCTCCATAATGACTAACTGTAATTGTCATTATGATAAGAAACCTTCCACTCAGTAAAAGCACATTCGTTGCAGCAGGACAATGCATAGAAAACACATATAAAAACACAATCAGTCCAAATTATTCTCCAGTAGATACCATAGAGATCCTTGTTTTCTGAAAGGCTTTCCTTACAATTGCATCAACTCCTGGGGTTCCTACACTAGACAAACTAAAGTCCAAATAGAGCCAGTTTGTACCTCCAGAAAATGATGGCACTTCTGCTTTGACAATGACAGACTCCAAAGTCTGTCTGGATTCTTTGAAGTGAAATTCAAGTGGATGGATTTGAGAGAGGAGCGTTTTCATCTCAGGAGGGAAGGAAGGTAGACTGTGCAGCTAGCCTTGCTAGTCCTGACAACTGATCTCATCACATCAAATACTCCTAAGTGCCACTTTTCTCAGAAACAAAGGAGAGATTTTGATATAGGTGTTTGAGGAAGAGACCTTTATATTAATAAAAGCCACTAAAAGCTTTCACTCTTTTGTTCATATAAACCTTAAGATGAAGACTTGAGAGATTTGGCTGTTGGTTTGTTTGGATAGAGTCAACAGCAACCAAAAGATTGGGATTTCTATGACAAACTCATGAAGAGTCACTCATTTTTTTGCAAAACATGAAAGATGATAACATATGAGAGAAGTCAGATTAACTGATGCACAGGTAAAAGCTTACAGTCGCTTTGTGCTACCAAAGTATTTCTGTGCACTTAAGTGCACCTGGGCTACTCCCCAGTTTTCCTCCTCATAGTCATGAAGCAAGCAGTGAGTTACTCAGCGGTCTATTTGCTGCTGTCATGCCCCTGAGAAAGAAGCTAGGGATTAAAAAAGCAAAACATTTGTATCACTGAATATTCCACCAGCGCACACAAGATCTGTTAGCAGTCCTGTTAAGTCATTATCCAGAAGCAGACTGGATAACGGCACCTCTCCAGAGCCAGCTCTCAGCACGGATACTGGGCACCTGTCCCTCCACACTCCACAGTCTACTGGGACTCAGGAGTTCCAGGAAATTAAGAGCAAATGTACCTAATCCATTTTGAGTTTGGAAAACCTCCATTTCACTCCAGAAAGTTAATACAGTAACATTTTTACTCAGTAAATATCCTTTCTTTTGAAGTAAAACTTCAAGAGAAATTGGGGTTTAATACTGAAAATAAAATCCATAAAGGCTGTCTGATAGAAATGAAGTACTAGCTCCAGAAAATTTTGTTGATTTTGTTGAGGTCCTTTGATCCTTTTTTCATCTGTGGATCCACTGAATTTGTTGTTTGAAGTCAAACTTTCTCCATATTCACATAAAGGAAAAACAAAATCTTTTTCTCTTACATTATTACAGCATTTTACCATGTTGTAGTATAAATGCACAGAAAGCTGGAAATTCACACTGATTAGAACAAGCATTCGTCATATACTGCAGGAAGAGTATTAGATCTGGCAATGACATCAACACAAGCTGCCATGTCAACTCAGTACTGATCAGGGGGAAAAAGTGTCACCAACTGGAGAATCCGCTTCGCTCCCAGCGGTACACGGGTATGTCTGGAAAAACATTGGGCCTCCCATTTCTAGAAGTGCCCCAGTGTGACCGCTCTTAAGTTTTTCAGACCTGATGAGATCACAGCTGGAGGACGCATGCTTGCAGCTCATACTTCCTCCTTTCAGCGTCATGTAGAATGTTATCAGTTTTATCAACACATCCCTTAAATTCAGAAGAAGTCTGTTTTAATTGCATCTGGGAATGTAATTAAAATACGTCACTGCATCATTATAAACATCTGTTTTCAAGTTAATCCCTGCATATTTCCTTCAGCATGTTATTTAACATGCACTATTTCAGAAAAAAAAAAAAAAAAGCTATTTATTTTTAAGTTGGGTTTTGTTCTTAAACTTAGCACAGACAGAAGAATGGGCTTGTTTTTTCATGCCTCTTTTTGTGCTCCCAAAAATGATGCCATTATATTCATTTTTTCCTGTTTCTTAAGCCTCAGGTTAGAATAACCAAGGGTGAGGAAAGAAAGAAGGTACTGAGCATCAGGGAGCACAGCTGCATAAGGTCCTATGTGTTTCAGGTGCTTCAGCCTGCTATGCCAAAACAGGCACCTGCACTACAAAACTTTGCCTTTACTTTACAGTAGCACCATCTCCTACTAGCACTGACCATAACTTTTGCAGGTGGATGGAAGGTTGGCCAACAATGACAGCCACTACTGGATAGTATTATCCTCAGCTACTAAAAGATCTTTTTGAATCTCAGGGATGTGATAATGCTCTGCATGTACTAGGAGGAAGCATAAGCTTCTTCCTCGTGTCCCCCTGAGAAGATGGGAGGGCCAGACTGGAAACAGCTTATGTATCAAAGATCACTTAAAGGATCTGAAAGGGGCATTTAAGGAATGAGGTGAGAAACGGAGAGAGCACAAGACGGTTACAGCAGGTACAGAAATCAGGGTCTGGGTTCACCTAACCCAGCACAGGTACAAACATCTCCACTAGTCACTGCAGTCTCCCTTTATTCAATGGCAAGGAACAGGCACTTCCGATCTGGGATCTGTCTCACCTATTATGGATTTTTGCTTTCAATGGAGATGAAACATGCCTTGGAGGACTAAGCAGGAGAGACTGAAATGAGCGTAAAGGAGTATGGGCTATGTATGAGAACACAGGAAAAATGCAGAGGAAAGTGGATACAGCAGTGTAGAAGTTACAGACAGAATGGGACAGAGTACAACAACAGTGCTTCATTCCTTGGAAAGCATTAGAATTTAGTTGAGTATCTTCTGAACTGTGAACAAGTAGATCTGCGTTTCTGGTACTCATTCAGGAATGACTTAAGAACCTTCCACATTCAAGTTCTAAGCCTGAAACTTCACTCTGAAGTCATAATCATCACAGGGTAAGTAAGCTGAAACTATGCATCTACACTTTTATGAAATTAGTCTCACGATACAAAGAATCTAATTCATGATTTCCTTCCACACATGACTAGAGATAATGAGACAAATTAAGAGAAATAGTTTTGACCTATCTCCCAGACAGCCTCTTTGAAACAACGCCTTCCCCATGAGCTGCACGGAGCTTGGAGCAATTGCTGCTGTCCTCCAAGTGCCAAAACAGAAGGAATGGTGCTGGGCAGGAAGTAGGGGGGCAGGGAACAGATTAAAAGGTAGGCTTTTTATCCTTTCTCTAGGAGCCAATTACAGACTAATCCAAAGATTTTGGCCAAGTGCACCTTGGTACCTCACCTATTTTGCATGGTATGCCAGTGGTTTTCAAATAGCCACAGCTCCCTTGCACCACAGGTCAGCATCTCATAAAATATTTGAAGACATTAATTTTATCTTACTCCTCCCACAGAAGATCAGTCAGCCCAGAAGCAGAAGCTCGTTTTAGCAATATAAATGGCTGCATTTTTTGACAAGCATTTCCGTTCCGTTTCATTCTCCCAGACTGTCTGCAACTGATAAGCCCAGTGAATCACGCCAGCAGATCAGTATTAAACTATAAAAAGATTACATCCCTTTAACATCACACATATGAATGTGTTACATGCAGACTGAGCACTTGCCTAAAGGACAGCGATTCATTTACTATCATATTTAACATATAGCTCTAAAAAATTTCTACTCATGTCCCAACCCAGACCCCTAACTTCCATGAATCACATACCAAGACCATGTACTAAAGCTCTGTAATAGAGCTGAAAAGGCTGCTAAAAGTTCCTGCAGCAGATGGAAGAAACTCTGTTGTGTAATTCAGCCTGTAAGACATCTGCCAGATTGTAGCTACAGACTTGTGCTGCATTTTGCCCATTTTTTCCATGTCCAGCTACTTTCCTGGCATTTGAGGACTATTGCTTGGAACCCGCACAGGAACGATGCAAACAGCCAGATGAGCAGCCTAGGAGGGAGACAACTGCCATATTTGGACATGCACCATTTCTGGAGGCTACAGACATCTCCAAAAAAATACAAAGACCGAGTCAGTTCTTGGATGCTCTTTTCTCTTACAGAATTGCATTTTTCAAGACAAAACGTAGTTCTCTTTCCCACAACATCAGCTCAGACTCTGCTCGCCGAGTTCAGTCCCAGCTTAGGCTAGTGGCCAAGGTATCACTCGAGTTCAAGTCTTACTCTGTAGAGGACATACGTAAGGTAGAGATTTAATAAAATTCCCACTGTTTAGTTAACTCTGTTCATGTTAAAATCTAACTGCAGGGAATGTAGTCACTTCTACCCAAAATACAATGTCTTTCAAATGACTGAAAGTCTTGTGAACAGGTGACTGGTGAAACTAGCACAGACACCAAAATTCTCTGACTGCTCACAATGTTTCTAATTCATACCTAAATGCTTCAAAAATTAAAATTAATCAACAATTATTTAATCTCATAATTCCTTCATTGCAGAAATGACACTTTCTGTTTAGACATGACACTTAAACTGATGTTTCCTGATGAAACAGTGCAGATTTCTCACACTTCATTGCTTCAGTTCAAACCTCAAGTTGAGTTCAACTCCAGTACCAGTTTCAAGTCAAAACACCAAGAATGGCTATGCCAATGCCACGATCAGTTTGACAGTGACACCTTTAAGTCTGAATCTATTCCCTCCACAAAATCATCCTCCTTCCACCCCTATGCTAACCTGGTCTCAATGAGGAAGGCCAAGGAGATTTCTCTCTATGTAGCAGATACTGTACTTCTTCCCAAGCACACGTGTGTACAACTTGTGTTGCTGACAAGAGCTAGATCAACCGTGTCCTCAGTTTCACATCCCACCAAATACAGGAACAGGGAGGTGATGCTAACTGCAGAACACTTATCTCACATTCCTCTCATATTTTCTTCTCTCTTCAGAATGTTGAAATAGCTCCCTGGCTGCATGACTATTCTTGTCTTTACCCTTTAGATATAACTGTACTGAATTAGTCAAAGCACTCTTTTATATGTAAAATAGCATTAGAGGAAATCACTGTTATATTTCAGTTAACTTCAGTATTTTTTCTAACTCATTTTGCAACCTATTACAAACTTAAAAAAAAAAAAATCATGTTGCTAAAACTTCTGATTTGCACTTAGCTAGAACAAAGAGGATCCGAACAAATGCAGATTGTCTTAGCAAGTTAGGAAAATTTAGTTATTTGCCTTTGCACTATGAGATGTACTTCCAATTGTGGAAGCAGGTGTCTCCACTTGAACAGTATAAAATCCTCTTTTTTTCTTAAATAAACACAGCAAAATGAAAAGCCTCATTGCTTCCATATCTGACCGTATTCTATTTAAGCAGAAGCATAAAAATTGCAACTTTCAAGAAACAAGAACTCTCACCTATTAAAAAAAAGAAAAAAGAAACAAATTGCAGACTTACAAACTTCTAGCTCTGCTTACTCAACAGCAACAAGGTATGGATTAGTATTAACATACATAATAGCTACAAATACATTTTGAAACATTATTTTTGAAAGTTTAAGTCATACATTGATATATTGCTTGAAAGGAACTCGGGGTGGGGAAGGGGGGGATGAAATTTGTCCAGCCTAAACAAGGGGTTTTTAACATATTTGTAAAAATCTTGGCAAAGCAAACTGATTGCTCAGTATTAAGAATAATCACTCCTCTTTGCCATAACTAAAGAAAAAAACAAAACAAACCAACCACAAAACCTCAAAGTCACTCTCCTTCAAAACACAGCTTTGCATTAAGTGTTTGACCAGACTTCAAGTTGTTCTACCATACACTATCTTCTGCCTCAGATGGTCTGAGCTCACTGCTCTCAGGAGGAAACCTGCTGTGCTGTGGAGTATTTCAAAGGCAAGACTGACTCCTCTTCCTCATTGAAATCATTTCATTCCACATGGCACACTGAAACTTTCTACGGAACTGCACTACCCAAGTGTGACAGCAGATCTCCCATGCACCAGCTGGTAAATGGGGACTGGTCTACAAGCTGAAGAGTGGATTCAAAGCCCCTCACTGCACTGAACATGGGCATCCTTAAAATTCAAGGAATTAGACAACAGGAAAAAGCATCTGCTTTGTGAGTCCTGGCTTTTATTTCCTTTGCTTGTAACAAACAAAGAAAAATCAGAAAACCCAAACTGTACTATTTAAATGCTCCTGAAAAATGTCTCTGAAATTCCTTTTTTTATAATAATTTCATTATTCTTAATATTTTACCTTTGATTATTTTGTTCATAGATTATGGTTTAAATATTTATTTCTGCAATTTTGAAGTCAAATATTCCATCAAATCAATAACTTGCTGACAAACAACCCTTTCTGACCAAAATGTACCAGCTAATATTTTTTACATGTTATACTGTCTCCATTAGTGTTTGAATTTGTATTTGAACTATAATTGAAATTGAGTTCAAGCTGAAATTTGACCTAAAGCAACCTAGAGGGGTATATCATCATTGTTCTCATCCAATAATGACTGGCCTTGGTCAAATGTCTGAAGGGTGGAAAGTCCATCCCTTACAGGAGTTGATACAAACCTGGTTTACAGTTCAACCCTCAAAATGGTTCAGGAAAAGGAACATCACTATGCCTTCATTTTCAGGACTTCAATGCAGAGAACAGAAACTGAGCACAGTTCTCTGTTCATTTGCAAGCCCATCAATTTCAGATGTCTGTGGGCAGGTAAGTAGTAGACAAAGGGGAATCTATTATGATTTTACAATGTCAGCAAGCTCCAGTCTTTCCTCCTTTCCCAAGTCCTTTTTCTCCCTCGAGGGAAAATAAGAAAAAAAAGGCAGCTTATCTTCATGTCCTTTTTTTAACCCAGCAAATCATGGGTAGATGTCAACGATGACTGTTCAGGCAATTCCCTAAACCAAGGGACAGCTTACTGGTTTTACAGATTTCACCATCTAGGTCACCAAAACAAGTTCTGCTCTAGTCAGCAACCACTGGAAACTTCTGTCATGTAGCAGGCTATTTAAAGTCCTTGGCTGTGTCGTTTCCATTTTCTGTAGATCCAGTATTCACAAAGCACAGAAGAACAGTGCTGTTCAAGATGTCCTGTAGGATACCACCTGCCTCCAGCTGCCAGGCCAGGTGGGAACAGCTCTCCCTTAGGTCCCGGGTCATACCAGGCCTATGAAAATATTTCAAGTGGCACCCCAATAATATCCAAAGGCTCATTAAACCTTGCATAGGTAAGAAGAAATAAAATATTTATTCTCCTGATGACCTGCTTTGGCTGTAGGCTGATACACATGAGTAAGACAGAAGGGAGCAGAAGTGGTCCCCACTCATTTCTCTATCAACACAAAGCTGTTCTAAGAAATTTTCTAGGGATAGCTTTAGACCGGATGAAAAATCTCCTGGAACAAACTTACACGCAGTGGAAAACCATGTCACTTCAGGGTTACTAGTATGTCAGTGCATCAATTAAGTATCCCTGTTAGTCTGAGGGAAACTTCAAGCAAGTCCCAAATTAATGTATAGATACTAGCTGAAAGGAACAGCAAGTTACTGTCTGAAGTATCACTGTGCACGATGAAACCCGAACTAATGACAACAATCCAGCTCTGGTGTTATTTAAAAGCCTTCTACAATTTTCAGAAAAATCAACTGATTTTAAGAAAAGCTCTATAGAATAAAACTGGAAAAAAGTCACTGTGGTCTTTGGACATAGAGGGCTCTTTGCAGGTTTTGGCAGTGTTTTTTCACTTTGGCTGGAGGGGGGTGGCTGTTTTATTGTTGTTTTTAGTATTACCAGAATCCTACAGGATGTTCATACAAAAACTGCAGACAGATCACAGATTCTTATCGGAGACCTCCAGTGTATTTTAGCCACTCAAGGGAATACCAGTTATTTAAAAATGCTTAATATTAATTATCCAGAAAATATTTATTATTTAAATTAGTATCAGTTGGAATTACTTCGATAAAAAGATATTATAAAAAAAGAGCCATATCTTCTTAGTCAAAAGAATACCAAATTGCTGAAGATGAAATTTTTTGTTGCTAGGACCTCATTTCTGACATTCCTTTCCAAATTCCCCAGGGGTCTGTCCTGGAGGTAGGGTCATGGGAGTCCCCTGAAAGCTGCTCTGTGAACATGGCTTTCCTGTTGGTGATGTGAAAATCATTTTCACAAAGCAATGCAAATCCAAGGGGCTTCCAGCCAGTTCACAGGAAATATAAAGCTACTCCTGTTGTTCCATATATGGACAAAAATGACATTTAAAGCAACTGTTTCCTGTAAGTACATTCTTTTACAGGAAGCTCTGGCAACAATCAGGGTATTTGCTTACTTAGTGAAATTTTCAGAATATCAGATTGTAACACTCAGTTCTGCACAGCTCAAAGCAGGTAACTGGTTTGTGAATACTAATTAATGCTGTCCTCATTAAAATATAAAGCCTCCCAGCAGGTCTATTTCCACAGACTGCCTCCAGCAAGCAGAGAATATTCTGTTTGCCAAGTGAGTATCAGTCCAGTCAGCTTTGTACTCTTTTCCTATTTAAGAACTTCACTTTCAGTTACATTTTCAAAGAAGTGATAAAAATTCCAGGTACCAGTAGGATCCTCTGGTGCCACAAATGCTCCTTCACCAACAACTGAGGGTTAGCACATACTCCAGGACTTTCTGAAATCCCATGACAAGCACTGTCAGGAATACATTTCAAAGGGCACAGCCTTTCCTAAACTCGATTATGGTAATCATTGCCAGTAATCCCCACTCTACCCTCCTGCTTTTCAAATGGGCAATCTGGAGCCAGGTGATACTGGTGAGAAGCTCCCATTCCTCATCTTGCTAACTTAAAAAGATCTGAGGGAAAGAGAATAGGAAAACCTGTTGCAGAACCACCATGGCTTGTTGCTCAGCTTCTTCCCTTTCATAACCAGCACTTGCCTGGGCCCTGCAAGCCCATGTTACAGTGGGAGAGCGAGTCTGCAGGGGAGATGCAGCCCTCCAGCACCTCAACTTTCCTCAAGGCTGTTTTGTAAACCTGAAGGCAAAGGAAACATCTCAGGAGGGCTATGCAGGAAGCCAGTGAAGCCATTTTACAGATGTTTACAGCAAGTCCATGAGGGGTGCTTTCCCTTCCCTTAGATGATAAACATGAACATCAACATAAACAAATACATTTAAAGGTAACAGTTTTAAATCAATACAGCGCTGAGAAGTGGAGGGCTTCTTCCTCATCCATCCTTGCCTAGACTAAATAAATGGAGAGGCAAGATCTTATTAGTTGGGATGCACACCAAAGAATGTTACAAAAGCACAGGATAAACTGGACTTCTAGGCTTGTGCCCAAAGAAACACAGGTGACGTATCATCCAGTACAGACTCAGACTGGTGTGGTTTGAGCTCACGCCACTTGAGCACAGCTTTCCTCTGGGTGGGCTCTGAGCACTGCCTTTTTGCCTGTGCAACTCCTAATTTCCCATGAACACGCTCCCGCAGTGTGATTCATCACCAGTGGAGAAGGTTGTGTACACATGTGGGTGACAACATCACCCTGGACTGGATCTTGCCCAGTTCTGTACCCTTCAGCCCTCGAGTCTGATTTTGCAGGACTTAGGAAATGCTGTAGCTTTCTGTGGGCATGTGGTACCTGCAGCAAGGGCTCTGCACCCACCCTGGCAGCGGTTCCTCAGCACAGACAGATTGCACCCAGAGTCACTCCCTGAAGCTGTGCCTGTGCCTGAACAGCACAAACGTCCCCAACACGCAGCCTCGTCTACCAAGAGATGGTGCAGCATCTGTTACCGAGAAGATTTGTCCCTGTGTGTTAAATGCTGCAGCTTCTGCAGGGAAAACCTTAAGGGAAGTCTCCACTGGCCTCCATGGCATATTGCAGGGGTACATGACTTGTCATTAAAATCCTTCCAGGAGGACTCGGTCAGATGAAGTATTGAAAGACTATCAACTTTTACTAGACTGTATACAATATTTATTGCTTGAATTTATCAACTATCTAAATGATTTCTTGATTAAAACAATGGCCATTTCATGTGAAGTTGTCTTTTCTTCTACAAGGAACCTCAACCTTTTCAAAAATTCTAACAAATAATAATTTAATAATTATTAACAGAAACCATTTTAAATACATTGTAGTTCATTCACAGTGCTAGATAGGGTAGATTAGTTCACTCGTCTCCTCAATAACACTGGGAAGAGGAGACAGGTAAGCAGTGATAGCCTCACTCTGGCCAGCAGACTCAACAGAGAGTCATAAGATTGTTAATGAGCAGTTAATTGGTACATTTTAAGAACCTTATGGTATTCTGGAAACAACAGTAGTAACCACAGAAGTTCAACATCTTTGTCAACCATGGGATTTAAAATGCACATAGCGTGTTTAGTCTACTCAGCAGCCAGCCAAAATATACACAAAATTACATTTTATAAACCCACTTTTCTTCTCCACAGATGTCAAAGCCCTTCCAAACAGGTTCATCCTACGGCAATACCATTGCCAGAGTAAAAAAGCTGTGTTTAATCACTCTAGTAAAAAATTTAGCCAAGTTGTTGCAGACAGCTTGTTCTAAAAACTGCAGCATCACAAGGCAGCCTTAAAATTGAAAAAGCATTTCCCAAAGTTTAAGAGTATTTGCATTATAACCCTACTATAATTTTTGGACTGGAAGCAGTACCAGAAAGTTTACCCTATGCATTTTTCTCAAATATTTCAACAAACTGACAGCCAGCAATCTACCTGGGCATCTTCTCTTAAACTCTGAGTTACAACTTTGGTTCAGTTAAATTAGTAATTTTTGCAAAAAAAAAAAGTCAGTCATTTATCTGATCTCCTAAAAAGCCCTAAGGGGAAGCATTGCTTTCTCTGCTTCTTAACAGCCCAATGAATTCTGTCCTCTGCTCCTGTCAAGGAGCTCATTAACTATGAGCTGCTTTCTCTTCAGGACACATCAGTATCTTTTCTCCTAAAGACTCTGCACACTTCAGAAAGACTTCACTCAGATCTAGTTACATTTCAAAGGACATTAGTCCATATTTAAAGACTGCAGATGAATATGGCCATAACTGTTGAAGAGTTACAACTTGCATGAGATATATATCGTAAAGGCAACGCTCACAGCTTTACAAAAGCCCTCGCTCAGTAAAGAAGTGAAGACTCAACTACTGCTCAGAACAAAGAAGACTAACCGAAGGGCAAAAGAGAACTTTTTCTTCCCTTTGCTATTGCAAAGGATCCCAAAGGCCCCTTTATTCCTCTCTGAGAAGCACCAGCTACCTGTTAATACTCAGGGAATTGTCCATGTGGTGCTGTCCTTTAAGAAAGAGTCTAGAGATAAGAAAACAAGCAGGGCAAAAAAACCAAACCACAACCAAACCCCAACCTTCAAACCACCTGTAAAGTTCAGCAACCCCACAGATAATTGATAAGCAACCCCCAAATCACTGTTTCAGTTCACAAGCCCACTTTGCAAGACCTTTATTGTGCTCCATGGCTGAGGCAGCACCTCACAACTGGAGCAAGGAGCTGGTTCTAGATCCTGCATAGGCAATACCAGAAACAGGGGAATAATCTCCCTCAGTGAGCAACAGCATCTTTCTTACACCTGGGCACCCATAGTTTATGATGGTTTATGATTCCTTTGCACATGACTTCAACAAAAAGAACGAAGATGAGCTTTACCACAGCCTAATCCATGGATTGCAACACTCTCTTAAGAAGTAGGACCTATGGAGAAGAGTCCATGTCTTCTGTTACCTAACGAGCAGCATTATCACCACACCAGGATGTAAAAGCTAACAATGACTTGTATGACTTGCAAGAACTCAGGGCACTATCTGTTTTAGGCTTATGGGGAGTGGATGCATTGGATCCCTTCCAGGATGTTGCTGTTCTCCTCATTCATATTCTAATGAACATGAAACTTCCATGGGAAGGAAAGGGGACTTAGACACAAACTGTATGGTCTAAATCTCACACTTTGTCCCATTAAATACACAGCTGAGGAAGCTACACCTCCAGTTGGATCCACTTCTTAGTTAAGAGCCCTACAACATAAAGGGGTTCAGAGAAAGGTGATGCAAATTATCCTTGTAGCTTTTATTGCTCTGAAATCCTGGACCCCACATTCTCTAACTTGATCTGAATTCAACCCTTACGAAACACATCAAAATATTCCTACTGGCAGAAACTGTGTCAGCTTTTCCTATATAAATCAGTTATTTAGTCCAGAAAACATTTTCACTTGCAATTAGATTGTGACCTGCTAGCTGCATGTTGCACTGCAAGTAGGCACATCTATTACACAGAATTACACAGAATTATCATTGAGGCTGGAATAGACCTTTGAGATCACCAAGTCCAGCCTAAGACCTGACACCACTCCACCTAGCTAGACCATGTCACTAGGTGCCACATCCAGTCTTTCCTTAAACACCACGAGGGATGGTGATTCCACCACCCCCTGGGCATTCCATTCCATTCCATTCCATTCCATTCCATTCCATTCCAGTGTTTCATGACCCTTTCCGTAAGGAACCTAAACCTCCCTTGGCACAGCTTTGGGCCATGCCCTCTCGTTCTGTCACTGGTTGCCTGGGAGAAGAGTCCAGCCCCCACCTGCCTACAACTACCTTTCAGGTAGGTGTAGAGAGTGATGAGGTCTCCCCTGAGTCTCCTCTTCTTCAGGCTGAACAGCCCCAGCTCCCTCAGCCTCTCCTCCTAAGATTCTTCCTCCAGTCCCTTCACCAGTCTCGTTGCTCTCCTCTGGACCTGCTCCAGCACCTCAATGTCCTTCTTGAAGTGTGGGGCCGAGAACTGCACACAGTATTCGAGGTGAGACCTCACCAGTGCCAGATACAGAGGAATTGTTTCCAAATCAGTAACTAAAGACTAAAATAGACTGTTTGTCAAGCAGCTTTTTCTTTTTCAGCTGTGGAACTCACTTTTAGCAATGTGGCTGGTCACTTGGGTTCTTCTGGCATTTCTGAAACCTAGTCATGGGGAAAAATCAGCACTATCCACATCTACTCTAATTTACTTGTCTGGCCCCAATGAAAAACAGACACAATTTTCTCAAACCCGTATTTAACCAAACTGACATTGGAAAATCCAGTTTTAATACAAAATTAACCGTTGAAACATTAGAGCAAAATAGCAACAGGAAATATTATTTTAGTGTGCAACATTTGCCAGACGCAAAAGGAAACAAACTTGTCAGTCCTCTCTTTCTGTTATGGTTCTTTGTTGACTAGACAGGAAGCTGACAAAAACTGATTTTTTTTTCCTCTTGTAAAGTACACAGCATAATTTTTATTGTACCACTTCAGTTGCTGACTGCATTTGATAAATAAAAACATACTTCATGAGCATCCAGGGATGTGTTTAATATCTGACAGTTTACAAAAGTGCCACACTAATTAAGTACAAAAAGAAAAGTAAATAGCTTTCATTGCAGAAACGGAAATAACGTGATTTAGAAAAGAAGCTGAAAATCCATTCTTTTCTACAGAAACTTCCTGAGTGATGGAAAAGCTATAGCTGAGTAAAATTAAACATTTGCCTAACCTGCATTCCACATGTGGAGGTCAGCAGAAGTGCAAACACTGATAAACATTGAGATATAGCTGTAAATATTTTGTGAGCAGTTTTTTGCAACTGGTAAAAGAAGCAGGCAGATAATGTAGAGCTGTAAGATTGCTTCCACTTACTAATCACAAGCAAGCAGACACAAATAGGCTTCAACAACCTCTCTTTCTATTCAGAATTAAGAAACAGGCTCATCCATCCAGTGAAAGCTCAATACAAAAGACCACATTCTTTGTTCAAAAAATGAATCAAAGTTTTCTGAAATCAGTAAACATGGGCTATTATAGAAGAGGGCTGAACATCAGTTTCAGAGATCTTCCAAAAAAGATCCTGCCAGTAAGAGGCTCGAGGCACCCAAAGAGCAAGACAAAGGACACAACAAAGGCCATTCCTCCTGCAACTCGCTGAAGGGCTGGTTCACGAGTAAAGCCACAGAGCCCAGTCTTGGTGGGACCTGCCACAGGTTTGTGCTCTGCTTGCAAGAGCAGCCTTATTCCTCTTCTTGTGTTGCCACTGGCACATATCAAACCCATCCTGGGACTAAACTACATGAAGACTAATACAGTGACTTTTTTCCCCCAATTTTTTCTAATGGCCCATTTATTGATCTACCTCCATGCTGGGGTCAATCAAAAGATGCTGCCACAATGGAGGGGCAAGACGATGCCAGCAGGACCACAGGATGAACTGTCCAGGAAAGTCTGATGTGGGAGGTTTATGACTGACATAGGCTTCACAAGTACTTTAATTATCAAAGGCACCTATCATTTTATCAGGCACTGAGATGAATTGGTAAGCTGACACATTTCTGAGCTACTACATGCTGTTGTGACAAAAAAAAGATGGAGATGGGTTACTGGATCTGTTCAGCCTAGAGAAGACTGAGAGAGGATCTTATCAATGCTCACAAACCCTAAAAGGGTGGGTGTCAAAAGGATGGGACCAGTCTCTTCAGTGGTGCCCAGAAACAGGACAAGGGGCAATGGGAACCAACTGGAAAACTAAAGTTCCACTTCAACATAAGGAAAATCCTCTTTCCTGTGAGGAGCACTGCAACGGGCTGCCCAGAGAGGCTGTGGAGTCTCCTTCTCTGAAGAGATTCGAAACCCACTTGGTGGGTTCCTGTGCAACCTGCTCTGGGTTAACCTGCTTTGGCAGGGAGGTTGGGCTAGATATCCCCAGAGGTGCCTTCCAACCCCTACCGTTTGGTGATCCTGTGAGATTCCCAGAGTTTACCTTTAAAATGAAATATTACTAATTGTATCCCCTTCTCCAATAGTACAACTTCCACTTACTGACAAAGATACTTCTGGTTTTTTCTGTTATTAGTGAAATGAGGTTTTCAAAGGTTCTCTAAAGTTACGCCGACCTAAATTCTTCTTGGATAAATTTGATAGTTACTTTCCATTTTCTATACAACTATGACTTCTATTTAATAACCTCATTTCATATTGATCTGTTAAGATAGTGTCGTCTTTTTTTTTTCAAAAATAGGTTGACCAAGTTCAAGTGATGGGTAGTAGTTGAACTCACAACAGCAGTTCATTGTAATGTGGCTGCAGACATAGACAAGCTCCTCATTTGTCAAAAACGAGCACACATGGCTTCATGCCATAACTTGCAAATTTCAGGGAACTTGGACAGATATTGAGAAGGGGTTTCACAGCGCTGTTTCCAAGAGCCTTCCCAGCCTGTGAACACCAGAGTACCTCGAGCAGTGCACACAGTTTGTAAATTTGATGAAGAAATTTAAAATTTCTAATTATCCTGCATCCTTAGGTATTCACGCTTGTGATGTGCAGTATGTTCCGAACGTACAAGTATACATCCAGGAAAATTATCCTAAGGCAATGAAAAATTGCCTCAAGTCACCTACAGAGCAATTGTAAAGATTCACAGTCCTAACTGAGAAGCTTTTTGCTAGAATTAAAGCTGTTTGCAAACTAAAAATCTGTGTACTTGTTTCAGAACATTTTAAGTAGATTTATGAATGAAAAAAATGTTTAGCTCAACAATTTCACTACAGCAAGAAATGCAAATATTGACAATTTTGAGTAACAAGTGCCCTCAGAAAAACAGGAATCAAAGTGATAAATGTAAGCAAAACCACCCAAAGTCACATCACGAGACCGCCTTTCAATGCCAGCACATCTGCAAAAGTCATCCTAAAACTCAAAGTTCAGAACATGTCATTCTCATGGCAACATCCTTAAGGCGCCAGATGTATTCCCAAATCGCTCCCTAGAACAGACCATGATTTTAACCACACATCTAAATAACACTTTTTTTCAAAGCTCATGTCTACACTGTGTGAAAAGTTAAAGAAAAACGAAGTCATTAATATCACTATATCAACTTCTTAGCAGTGGCTCATTAACCAAAAGGGCATCAGTGCTGCCCATACATAACCTTCAACTTTTGACTGCCATTTTACAGACGTGTTGCAAGTATTAACGACTAGCAGGGCTCCTTTATTTTTTGGCACTGCTCTCTTAGGCTGAAGTTACATGAATTTAAGGATATCTTCTACTTTTTTTATTATTAAAAATGTATCATCCCCTTGACTGTCTCACAGATCAGAAATCTGCAAACTAAAGATCAAAACCAGTAGGTAAATTTCAACGAAACGGAAGGGTAATTATTAAAACCCAGTCTTTTAAAGCCAAAATCACACTTGCTTTGGGCCCAGCTCACTTCTTGCACAGAGACAGTGGTAACTCCATTTGGATTTGCTCACAGATCATTTTTCTAGATGATGTAATTCAGCAGTTAAAACCGGAAAAAAAAAAACAACAAACCAAATATGAAATAATTCAAGCTTTTAGGGCTGATTTAGTCTGACAAAGTTACCGTTAGCATATTTTAACTTTAATATAAGCAAAAGTTTTACAAGGAAATTGGTCCCTTAATTTCACTGGTGCTTGCTTTAAAGTAAGTATTTATTTACAGTAAGGTTTTACAATATTTATTGTTCCCTGTCTCTAACAGTTTATTCGATCTTCAAGTAAAATAATTTGGGTTTGAAAAGTACCCTATTAAGATAAAGATAAAACATTTCATAGAAGTCATATATAGTGCTAGAAAGAAACAGAAGTTACTTTCTTTAAAAGGATTTTAATCAATTAAACTGTATAACTTCTGATAGTTCTCAGAGTCATGAGAAATGGAAGAGTTTACATCCCCATCATCATACATGAACAAAACTGGGAGCCCAGGAATCGTGTGGAGCAAAAGTGCTACAAAAACCAGCTGGGTAAACTCAGCCTATTTCCACAGCAGCCCACACCCCACAACCACCTTGACAGACACATGCATTCAACCCTTCCTTCATTTCTTCATGAAGCATAACCTCTAGGAGCATGACTCTAGGCTGGCACTACTCAGAACACTCAGAGTGGAGAAAGGAGAGCAGGAAAAGGCACTGAGATGTGGGATTCAGAGCTGTGGTTCAGACTAAGTGCCAACTGGATACTGTTTGCCAAAACAGAAAACACACCCAGACTGAAAGAAGAGATGGCTGGTTTCTCTCTTTGATATGCAGCCATAGTACCTGACTCCTTCCCACAAATCCTTCAAAACAGAGACAAAAGTGATGTCAAATAGGTCATGTGAGAAAAAAGGCCTTCAAGAAGGTTCTGAACATCCAACAAGTTTTGAGCAATTAAATGAGAATATTGCTGGAGAGGAGCAACACTTTCAGCATCCAAGTTTAGAAAATACAATTCATGAGAAACACCTGCAAAGCTTACTTTGGCAACAACATTAACATTAGAATTAGCATTTCCTCTGTACAGATCAAAATAATATTCATACTTTTCAAACTTGCAGGGCACTAAGCAGATACAAACCATTGCAGCAGATTCTTTCAACGTCACCTAACAATATGGTCAGAAACTCCAGAGTACCCAGCAGTTTTGTAAATCTTGTTACTCATTTACATTTGCCTATGGCATCCTAAATAGGGGCACCCATTTATTTAGTAAATATGGTAAGATTTTAACTAATTTTACAAGTTTAAGAGCTTTAAGAATTGAAAAGGCATTCCAGCTGGCCAAAATAACACAAGACCACCATGAATTCTCTAACCTCCAATGTAGGATCCTGTCTTTATTGCTATTTATTCATAATGTATATGCATTCACCATAGCAGTTTTATTTCTCACGTGAAAAATTTTACATTCCCTTTTACAAGCAGCACGCTACAAAGTCATCTCGTGTCTCCACACTTAACAGATTTTCTGAAAAGATCCAAAATATCACAACCAAACTTAAGAGTTGCTTGGGTAAAGACACTTACTTTAACTGAAAAAAAAATGCTGATTTCAACTCGGGAACAAGTCATCATAGAATGTATTGAAACAGTCCACATATCAAAACTCTGAATACTTCTACATTGCCCAAATCAAGACCTGATGTAAGAGTAACTTGTACCACTTTTTAGATCAAGGAATCCCCATTTCATCCCTTGGAAAAAAATGTATACAAAAATAGCATCTGTGGGAAGATGGAAACATTAGGCAATTAGTACCACAGAAGATTCTGCTATACTCATTAGAGCAGCAGCCTTCTTCCTTTGGTCTTATTTTTCACATCCTTCCTTCCTTTTAGATGGCTATGTGTCACCATTTTGTAAAGAAGAAAGCATCTGAATTTTATCTTTGCAAAACCTCAGATGTATTATTTCCAGAATTTTTAAATCATTGTGGAGGAGTAATGGAACATACAAAAATTATATGTATTGCAATATTTCATTCTTATCCAAAGAAAATGTATTCCTTAAACAAAAAACAAACCCTCTTAAATTAAAAATGTTTTGCTTTCCTCTTAACAATGATGATTAATTTCAAATACCTCGTGAAAGTGTTCATTCTAATGTAACAGGCAGAAGGATCCTTCACTTAACATACATTTTTTTCCTCCTCATAAACTCTCTTAGTCTTCTTTATTTCAAGTGCTACTTCTAACATATGTAGGACCTGCCTTGAAACATCTTAAATACTTGAATCACGAGCAAACTTCAAATAGGGTCTAACAAACAAGTGTAAAGGCATAGAAAGGTTTTGGTTATTTCTGACCAGAAGACACAGCTGGCAGTGAAAAGTTGACCTAAAGACTGTTGGCAGTGAAAAGCTCAAGGACAAACCAAACCAGTCTCATCTTTACATGCACACAGTGCTGGACAAGCAGACACCTGGGCCAACAGACACACTGCCAGCTCACATCCTAGCCCTGCTCTTGGCATTTTGTGGTGTGCCCTGACTAAGCACGTCTTGTGTCGGGACGTTCACACCAGACACAAGTCCCTGGAGACTTTATGTATTATATAGCTTACTCGTACAGCAGTATGGCAGATCTGTTACACCTTGCAAAGACATGCAGCCTCAGTAATGCTTGTTGGTCCACTCTGCCAATTCACATCCTTTAACTTAATTTAATCTTAACAAGAAGATTTGGACTTGGATGACCATGAAGTGGCAAGAGCTGGTCTGGCAATACAAATGCAAGGCCAGTAACCTGGATAATGCACAGGGAAATCATGAACTACTATTTAGTTTCTATGACCATTCTTAAAGCAAACTAACTTGTAGTATGGACTGCAATGTATAAATGCATCTCACGGATGTGATTTATGTCAGCGGATTAGTTGCACGATCACAGAATTTCAGACAGCAGAGTTACCGTATAATAAATCCCTGTTTCAAAACCTGTCTTTCAAAAAAAGAAATGGAGGAAAATCCACGTGTGAAGAAAAAAAGAGTTTCAACTGTATTTTTCAGAAAAATGATTAGAATTTTCTGAGACGACTGCCAGAAGTGACAGTCACTCATGATTATGTCAAACAAATATACACAATGTACATAGCACACTTCCAGAAAGAGAATCCCTATTTCCTACAGCAGGAGCAGCGTAGGAGGAGTGTAGGAAAGACTCTTCATTTTAGTTAATGGATTGTTTGTCTCTGCAACTACAACCATCCCGTTACGGTTCTTCTCTCAGTAACTGGGACTTCTTTAAATCCAGCTGTGGGACAGACAACGTCATCTTTGGCTATGGAAATCCACCGGAAAGAACAAACTGTGACTATGGCACTTCACTCCTAAATGTCTGTGGATGTTTCCACATGCTAGGTACAATTGTTTGCAGTTAGCAACAACAGTTCATCTTCCCTCCCTGACATGAGAGAGAAATAAGAGTTCTGCACTAAGAGTTATCAGCAACTTTGCTTCGTCCCTGCCTATAATTCTAAGTGAATTAGGGACCAAGTATGACAATCCTGACTTCTTTCTGTGTGGGTGACACTCAAATAGAAGCCACAACCATATCTGCACTGGGTGATGCAGATCAAGTCTCTGCAGGGTCTTGCTGAGACTAGGACATGGGCTAGATCCAGCCTGAGGATGCTTAATTCTGAAAAGAAACATGATGCTTGAGAGGTGGGGGCAGTTAGTTGGAAGAGACTCTACAAGGAGTATCATCCCTGTAACCCCTTAGCGTAGGAAAACTAGAGTGGAAGAGTGGAACAATGTATCCTTTACAGACTACACCAGTTTTCTGGAGACTAGTATAACTTTCAGGCACTAAAAGATACCCATGGCTTACAAAACCAACAATAAAAGGACCAAAAACCCCCACATTTTTGGTTGTCTCAGTACAGCTCCAATTCTCACTGAAGTTTTTCCTGCAGTTAGATCATTTATAATTTTTCACATATGTAAGAGGGGAATTACCACAATCACTTTTTCCTCAGTTAAGTCATTAGTAGGATTTTGCTCATTTTAACAACACAAAAACATCTCAAGACTTCTACCCTTCTGTGATCTTAGGTTCACACCAAGGATCGTATGAAGTTTTAGGAATAGAGAAATGGGTTTCATGGAGAAATCAGGAGAAATTAGTAATTTAGTCTTGCGTCTTTGTTTATTCCGTGCACTACTTATATGCTCCAATTCACCCCTCTCTGACTGTGTGCCATATTTTCAATAAACTCCTGAATGGTTTGAGATTCATCTCAAGATGGAAGGAAGAGCAGAAGGAACCACCGAGAATGCCCCAGGCAGGGCTTTTGCAGGAGAAACTTTTCAAATGACAACACCTTCTCAGGAAAAAAAAAAAAAAACAAAACAAAACCAAAAACATTGGTCTTCAAGTTTAACCACATTTAAAATGCAAGATGTAGTAAATTAATTTCAAATGCCTATCAAGTAGAGCAAAGGTGCCCTCTGACAGAAATATGATGAAGTACAAAAAGCAGAGTTAGAACAAGCTAGAATAGCAGCTTCCCACATACTTGAGGAGAGTCAAATGCAGGTCTAAGGAAGGATTATCAGATTCAATTTTGAACGTTGTTTATTCTAAATTAACGGTGGCAGTATGTTAGCCATTTGGGTATCAAATACCTTATTTCCTTTATAATCACTCCTAGAAGTGCATATCCCATAATGAAATGGCTATAAAAACAAATTCAGTTTATAGTCACTAGCTTAAGAATTCTTGAAAGGTACCTTCAGGATTTAGAAAAGTGATACTTGTATTAGAGAAGCAGATTAAAGAAATGGATTTTTACAGAAATGCATTTTCTACAAAATCTTTGCCTTTCCCTAGGAAAAATTACACTTGAGAGGTGTATGTTGAACAACTGCTTGCCAGTGACTACACTGAATACTGTAACATTTGTCAACCTATTTTCACTTCAAAATAGAAGCCTACTGTACTTCACTTTATATATTGACTTTCAAGCAAAACCAGCTGACTTTCCATTTATTTTTGAAAATTAGTCCCTGGCTATGATTTAATCTCCCCTCCAAACCAGAAGAGATTAGATTACAATTACAAAGCACCAAAAACAGGAAATGTTGTAAACTCTGACACAGTATTAACTATGCTGGTTCATATGACACTGGGAAATTTTCTTAAACGTAGTCAGCCACCACTTGTCTACATAGCTTTCTGACCCTTGCCTTCTAGGAGAGCTGCATGAGAAACACCTTCTTTTAACAGTGAAGTCATCACCAGGTCATATGGATCAAGTAGGGGTATTTAAGATACTTCCAAATCATGGCACATTTGTATTTCATTACTGAAGGAACTACACCAATAAATCTGGAAATAAATAATAATAAAGAAAAATTCTTCACCATACTGTCTTCATTGCCAACACTGGAACTTCAGTTGGCCAGCTGGATATTCATGCCAGCGGAGGCACAAATTTTCACTTACTGTGTGGATCTTCATAATACATACATTTCATTTCAGTTAACTCCCCCAAAGACACACATCAGATAAGCTCTGACATTCATTAGCCAAATGAACAATTTGGCTGTTATGTTCCCAGTTTCCTTAAGCAGTACTCAGAGCACACCACTCTCCATATAGTTTCTTTTACATTGTTTAATAAGAGAAGAGACAAAATTTATTTCTAAGAAAAAAACAGCACTGTTTAGAATAGCAGTTTCAGCAGCAGGTTTGGGACGAGCTGCTTCACCAACTGGGATGAGCTCTGCTCTCAGCCTAGCATCATACACTCAGACTTTAACCAGAAAATTAATTTAAAAAAAGTAAAATACTAAATATTTTTAAAATATCCATATACATTGTAAGTACCAAAATAATTCAATGACACACAAATCATCAGGAAAATAACTAAATAAAAAAAGACAGTCCTTTAGCCATGATTAATTGGATCAGCAGACAAAATGAAGCATCCTCCCAGGAGCAGCAAACAGAGGGCAGCATGGCAAAGGAGCCTTGGGGTGAGGAGGACAGGGGAGCTGGAGAACCAGGCAGGACCAATGGAGAAAAGCAGCAGCAACCAAAAACCTGGGGAGGTTTTTCTCTCCATACTGGGAGACTGGGAGAACGGAGGAAATTGCACAAAGTCAGAGGGAAACAGTTTTGTTTCTGTAAAAATAAAAGGCCAGGTAAGAGGATGGACTGGAGAAGCAGCCAGGACATGGGCATGAGCCCATGGTACCTATGGGAAGGTGAAGATGTCATCATTAGCTGTAACCCAGGGCAGATGTAGCAAGACTGGCCTCACCAAGGGAACCAAGAGAGTCTCCTGTTGCTGACACAGCAGAGGTTTGGAACGAGATATGGAGAACTGAAGAATATGAAGGTGTTCAATTCACAGGGCAAGTGGTGAGCAGGAGTTGTCAGGAGGAGAGAAGAGCTGGGAAAAAGGGAACTCCCCCAGGTAGGCCAGAGATGAGCAGAAAATTGAGACTGGGTCAAGATTGTGGACTAAAAGGATAGGGGATACCACAGGGAGGTCTCGCTCTCCATCCCTGGCCCTTCTAGTCCGGGTGTGTGGACACACATGTAGGGTTGCCACCCAGCCCTAATCCTTGGTTTATCCAAAATCCTTCTTAGCTTGGCTTACTTTCATGAATCAGCATTTCAAATTTCCGTACATCTTAAGCACAGGGGGAATACAGGCTAATTTTCATCTTTATTTTTTGGCTTCTAAATAATGACGAAAACCACTAAAAACATAAAGCAGCTGTTAGCACCCCTCTATTGAACTGTGTTTGCCTGCAGTTTAGAAGACCAAAGATCTGGTTTTTTACTTTTGTAATTAAGTACATAAAGTTTAAGCTCCGCAAAGTCATCTCGAATTACAAAGACAGGTTGCTGTAACAATACAGCCTTCCTTTTCCCTCTTGGGGAAGAATTATCTTTCTAACAAATACATTGCTTATAAAACCACCCCGAAATACTAAATCCATGGCTCATGTAATTTAATGTAAACCACAGATACGTGCAAGGTCATATGCTAAGTAAATTAAGAGAACAATGTATTGGCTCTGTCTTCTTGCTTAACTGCCCCAATATGTATGTTCTGTGTAAAATGTAGGCAGTGCTGAGAAGCTGCCCTACGTGGGAGGGCAAGTGCCTTTCCAAAGACACTGGGGTTTTCTTTGACATTGACTGCTGGGCTGGCAACACATTTCCCTTCCTCTGAGGAACATCAAAACTTCTCTCTACCCCTGAATGGGTCCTCAACTCAGTTCAGTCACATCCACTGAAGTTTTTCAAAACTGCCTCCTAACTCCCACACGCATTCAGTCTCCAAGATGATTAAAAATACACAGTTATGGGCAATATAAAGAACCTGGGAGAAGGGCAAATTTAGCTACCAAGACAGAACAGTATCTGACAGAGGTAAGGCCTTTCTGGAAAGTGCTTTTATTAAACCTCCTGCTTCTCTGGTGAAACAAAAAATTGTCAATAATGTTTTTTTCTTCATTAGAAATATAAATGTTTTGTGCTTGTCTTTGCTGATAATTGAAAAAAAATGTAAACCAAGGGTCAGGAGGAACAGGCAGTTGGGCTTTCCATCTGGTGCAGAAACCTAAAGGAAGAGTTAAAGCTCCTCTAAACCTTTCACACGTGTATTTTTCAATCAGTTTGAGGTACCATTTTGCTTATGAAAATTTTCCGCACCCTCCCTCTTTAAAAAAAAGATGAATTTTTTGAAAAAGGGGGAGATGAGGAGCAAAGTTTTCCAAGTGTTCATTGATGCACACTGAAGGTAAGCTTAACTGCCAATGTTTGAGGCAACTACAGAACAACATATATTGCCAAGCAGTCCTTCAGTTCTTCTGCAGGAGAATAAACTTTTCAGAGGCACCTTGTAGCTCAGTGTCTACATGCTAAATTTCTGCTTGTGTCAAAGTAGTTAAGCAGCATGTTTCCTCTTTAAGTTAAAAAATATGGAAAATAGTATCTGAAAAGAGAACGCAGGAAGCTACTAAGCCTGCTGTCTTGAGGAAGGATCAACTGTACCTGTTCTTCATAGTGCTTGTCTGGTCTTTCTTAAAACTTACCAATTTAATGACCAACCCAAATCCTTCTCCTAGCAATTTAATGATTCTTTTTTTACCTGCACAATAGAGAGAATTTATACTTACCCACTTCTCAACAGCTTTTTATATGAGTCAAGACTTGTGATTTTTCTCTTTCTTCTCATTTCAGAGGAGCAATGCCCATCCTTTTTTCCAGACAGGATACACAAGCCTCCCATTGAGGACCGTATGCTACTGTCTTCCTCCACCATTTGAACAGACATTTGCACCTCTAAGTAGATGAGATATGTCAAAATCATTACTGAATTCACTGTTATTTGCTGCTTTGCCACTCACCACTTGTGGCTGTGTTACAGAGAACTGAACTGATTTAATATGGCTTCTGCCAGCTTGAGCTGCGTGGTGTTTAGTTACAAGGGTGCTTCCACTCTGCTTAGTCAGGTAGGCATCTTTTTGGGGAGCTTAAGAAAAACTGATTAGTCTGTATTAGTCCATGGGTATTCCTTTCCCACCTTTTAATGAAAAGCCAACCAAAGCAGGTATTACAGCTGCTCTGTCTAGACTCCTACCTCACATCACTTCTACCACTAATGACTGTAAGATTGAAACAGCCTACTTGCCGAAGGTGAAGCTGAGTCTCTCTGTCAATCTCAGTCAAACACGCACTGCCACCATAAGGAATCATTCTGCTCCTAACAAAAAAAGGCTGCTTTTAGAAGAATAATTTTTTTTTTTCACAGGCTAGTGAGCTGAACTGGCTCAGAGTAGGACAAACCAATTATGGTAACAAGAGCAGTAATGTCAGTACAGTGCTAGGAGTAAGAAGACAGAGCCAATCAGGTCAGGTGTAACATAAAACTACATCTCAGTAGCTCTTACTGGCTGGAAGTTTAGGCTTCAGTCCATGGGGCAATGCTGTAGGTTCACCAACACTTTATGTCAGCACAGCCACCGAAATTAGACCGCTCCCTGAACCCCTCCTACCAGCAGCACAAGCATGCAGTGGACTGTGTTGGTGAAAGTCATTTTACTAAAATGAACATAGCAAAGGGTTTCTAAAACTTCAAAAGGTCTAAGTGCAATCAGCTCCCTGCCCTGCTCTGCCACGTAACTGGATGAATTCCTGTGGCAGCACAAGAAGGGGCAGAGTTCAGGAGTGGGAGTAAGCTCCTGGGAGTGGGCAGGGGCAGGAGGGAGAGACTGCTTCCTCCAAAGGCTCTGCAGCTTAAAAAAAATAGACTGCGAGTCCTGCCATGAATCTGAGTCATGAGGGCCAAATGATTTTAAAATATCCATCTAATTTAAGTAGGTTCTAGCCTGCTCCTTACTCAAGACAGCTACGATTCCTGGCGATGCACACGTTAACCACCTGAACATAGAAGCCTCACTGATCATGGGGTTTTCATCTCCAGTTACTAAGGTGAGACTTCTTGCCTTTGGTTTTCTCTTGCCATCTGGAAGCATGAAGAGTATTCTCACTTTATTATGGCTCCAGTTCATTTTATCTCATTCTACCTTTTCCAAGTTTGTCCCTCCATGCCCATGGTACTTATTTATACAACAGTTGCTAGTAATTTGGCCCCGCTGCCATTTTCTGTGCAATGTGCTCCAACTCACTCATCTCTTCAGTGAACTCTCAATTAGTTTCCTATTACACTTTATGTTTTTTCCCATTGCAGTTGTACAGTTTATGCTGCTTAAAGGTACAGCACTAATTGTTTCGTCTTGCTTCCAACAGGATCTCACCAAAGCATTTCCAAGTTTGTTGAAGAGAATCTACTTCAACTTGATTAATTCAACCATTTTCTACCTCATCCCATTTCAGGAATTGTGAAAACTGTAATTCACAATCATCACCAGCCATAATTCTCAATTCATCACCTTTTTCATAATCTCTAAAAATTCCTCTCAACAGGTGAAAATCATATCTAAAGGCAAATAGCCCTAAAATACTTCCTAGATGCTTATTCTCTCTTCTGATTAAAAGGTTACCCTGAGCTTCCCATTTTCCTATGGCAAATGCCACACCAGGCAATTGCTCTGTCTTTATGTTAGGGCTCATTTTTGTAGAATGTATATTAATAAACAGGTTATTAGGTAATAAAAACTGTGAGGCGAGAACACAGGATAGGAAAATATGCACTCACAAAGAACAGCATTATGAAAGTTCATGAAAATTGTGGCATGAATGAAAAAGCCTTTTTTTGTCTGTCCATTCTGATTTCTCTGCCACCCCCACAAATATCCCTGGACAGCAGACACATTATCCTTCTTACTCTAAGGACATGTATCTAATCCATTATAAGGCATGTGCAGTTCCACAGCACAAGCTGTAGTAAGCTGTTAGGTTTGCACCAAGCCAAACATTAACTCTCCGTGAAAAAGAATCCGAGATGCTGGAGGGAGTAAGGGAGTGGGTGAGAAATGCTTGCTGCATTACATAGTGCACTACTTGAAGCACATGAGGGACAGAACCTGGGAGATGTCCCTTACCCTAGGTGTTCTAGCTGTGTTTTAGGCCTAGGTGTGGAGTTTTGATTTTTCCCTTGACATCTTTCATCCAGTTCAGTGCAGCACCCAATGAACAGGGCATAGCTACAAGCACCACTTGCAATAAATGCATTATCCATATTAACCACTAATTAATAATAGAAATAACTCTTTCAATTAAAAACACAGAAGTAGGCATGTTAGCTCCAGACTCAGTTTGCCAACCAAATAAAGCCCCATTCCTTTGATGTAAGATCAGAGAATGCTGGTTACTCAAGGAGGCTGTATGATCTCAAAGCTTACTTAGCTTGTAAATTCTCAGGCAGTCATCATCATTTGTTCCACAGTAAAGACCCATTTAGTGAAGAAATAAAAAAGACCCAATGGGAACTTACTTGCCTGTTTTTGGTTATTGAGAAGACTGTCATTGATATTCCTGGCTTGGTATATTTTTTCCACTGTACACAAGGATGACAAAGGTCATGCAATACAGCATTTAAAATTTCTCATAGAAAATAAATGAACCATGACTCATACGTGGGTACAGCACGTTCTTTACTTTCTCGCTAAAGTAAGAGATAGTACCAAGTTTTTGTTTGCAGCTGCACAAGTTAAATATGAAAGACATATATTCCTGAACATATGTTTCTAAAATTCACAGTGGAACAATTGTACCGAAGTCTTCAAACCGGAGCATACACGAGGCAGTCTGGAAGAACATCAGTAATCTTCAACTGTAAACATCCAGTGACGCACATCTCCAGCATGTTGCAATATAGGAGATTAAGACAAAAGCCATCTTCAATTAACAGATCAATGATGGCATCTGACCATTAGTCTTCCATGTATTAGTGACATTTGGTCAGCACAAGACTGCAAACATTATCGGACCCATATGTTACGTCTTCACTTTCCCCTTATCCTCCTGTCTAGGGAGATCTCTGATAACCACAGACTACTTTTTAAAAGCCTCTAAAAACAAGAGGTGGGCCTTGGAGAGAAGGGTGTGTATGTGTGTGTCTTGGCCAGCACAGCAACTGACTGGGGTAGAGGAGCTAGTGAGGAGAAGGAGGAGAGCTAGCTATCAAGGGGACAAGAAGGGGACAAGAAGGTTTGAGGGACATCTCTGTGCAGAAGTGTATTTTTGAGTGCACGAAGACAAAAAAGATAATGGAGGGGTTGAACCTGAAGCAGAAGGGCTAAAAGCAGGGTTATGAGACCATCACAGTCACCTTCCCCTCCCTCCTCTCTGTCCCTGCTGTCACCTTTCTCTCCACTGCAGTGACAGGGTCCTGTCTCAGGGAATAAGAGGACACAACAGAGGCTTACTTCTGGCCCCTACTGCACTTTGTTTGATACCAGGAACGGCCTTTTGATAGAAACAGGTTTCTCCTGGGCAGGCAAAGGCCCCAGCTCCTCCTTGCCTAAAGCTAGAGCAGCACGGGGGGGAAAGCACAGCACTCAGCACCAAGGGCATGGAGACTCCCCAGTGAGCTCCATCACCATGGCCCTCAGCCACCTGGGCACAGCTCCTTTGCTAATCTCTGTTTCAAGTGTTTTCAGATACAATTTTTCACACATGAAGTTCTCTGCTGTCAAATCCAACAGCCTTAAACTTTAGGGCCAGTTATGGCCCACTTGATTTTGATGCTTCTGCCTCATTGAACCTACTCAGATGCACAGAAATTCATTTATTGCATGATATACCCAGTTCAGCAACTAAGATACTAACTTATTAACTGAAGTAAAAACCAAACCAGGGCTACCTACAGGCTTAAGTAGCTTTCATTGCTGAAGCAATTTTGTGCTTCATAAATCAAGTTGTATATTTAACCAACTTAGGTTAATATGTATCAGGGAGCACAGCAGTGGCAGGGGGTGAGCATTTTAGCCAGCCTTTTAATCAACTCCTGAGCTTCAACTATTCAATCTCCTGCTTTTCAGCCCACTCTGAGGCTCATCCTGCTATTCTCAGGCCGAGAGAAAGTTACAGTATCATTAAAGAGCCAAGACAACACGGCAGAAACACAAGCTCATTTCTGTTAACGTCATGTAAAGTTTTGTTTAGTACAGACATTAATTAAATTGGAAGATTAATTTAATAGAGCAGAACAAGAGAGTGAAACACATTGCAGCTCGTGTTCCATTTCTGTGAGACACAGCGCTGCCCCTATTAACTTCAAATTATCTCCTTTTATGGACTCCAAGCTTTTTGTATTTTTCACAGCTGTAACTGGATGACGGGTTAAATACTCGGAAGAACACAAGAATGTTTTTTTTCTGCAGCCAACACAGAGAGGGGAATCGCTGAACTCACTGCTTCTCTAAAACAGGAAGCTGTATTTTGGGTGCATCTGATTCACACTGCTTCCCACCGTCCCCCCTGTGCAGCCAGGGTTTGGTCCTGCCATCCCCCAGCACGGTGGGAACAGGAAGCTCTGCCAATGCTTTTGCTTCCAATTTTCCACCTGGTTATTCTACCACAGGCATACTTTGTTAAAATTAAAGAACCTTTCCCAAGCTTATATGCCTACAGTTCAAAACAGGTTGGTGAGAATTTTATTTTCCAACTGTGCATAGAAGTATTTCCACAGCTTTTCAAAATCAAAATATCACCCACCATCAGACACAACCAGATATGCTGGTTCAAGCCCACGGAACAAACAGGACAAACACCTCTTCCTGCATCCCTACCAGCAAAGGGGGAAACTGGTGCCTAGTCCAACTTGCTTAGCATAAAGAGCAGCTGTGCTGGATGCTCTCTCCATCTACCATTTCCATTGCTGAGAAGGATACTGGGAAGGGAAATGCCTCTCCCTCCCTTGTTTCTACCTTAGATAAAATCATAGACAAGGAGAGAGCTGAGAATCCGTTCTCTCCGCAACACCAGAGCCCAAAACAGGGAGCAAACACAGAAAGCTCATTAAAGCTCAAGAGAGCATCTACAAAACAACAGTCAGAGGAAAGCCTACACAAAGGCATCTTCTTTTCTCTCCTCATCTGCTGGAGCCATCTCTCACCTACAAAAGCAACTCTGCAGGGACTATTGCAGCCCCTAAGTTTTAACTTTCTCTGCAATTCTTTCATCTAAATACAAAGAGGGGCTCAAACTACAGAGGTGAGGAGGTTCACTGAAACAAAGAAATCATTTGCACTTAACTCAGACTATTCAGAGCTCCGGCCTCTCAAACATTCTTAGAAGCAGCAGCTGCTCTTCAAAAGACCTTGCTTCTGTGAAATCCCTTTCAGGCCCAAATATCCTGTTTCTCAGTAAAATCAGGCCTGTGCAAACTTCAGATTTTGACCTAACTTTGTAAAGATTTTTAATTGAGCAATGATCTGTTTAATATACTGACATTAATTTATAACTTTCCTGAAAAAGCAAATGCACTGCACTTTAGTACCCTTGGGCTATACTACACCCCACACTCTGCCACTTGGGGTTCAAAGTAACAGTTCACAAGAGAGTGATGAATACTTTCTCTGTATACTACTTTTTCTTGACTTTTCCCCAAAACGATGCAGGTGGAGCAGAGGGGAGGTGACAGAAGGAAAGGAGATTGGAGAGATTTGTCATGATTCTTGGTACATCTAAACAAAGTGCCTGAAAGTGGAAGTTGATGTTTCAATGGCACTTTGACCTAATTTGTATGTACAGTGAATAACTGGAAACATCATTTGTGTTTCCTCCTTGTTCAAGCAAAACTAAACAGGCCCAGCCCCAGGCAGGAGAGGGGATGTCTGGTACCGCTCAGCTGCATACAGCCCTTCTGGGGTAAGTAGGACTGTGCAGGGCAGAGCTCAACAGCCTCCAAATGAAACCTTGGTCACCCCTCAGTGCCACATCCCATTGCTGGAAAGCTGGACAAACCACCTGGCGAGAGTCCACAGCCTGCTCCATTTGATCAGTTCCATGCCAGGAATTAATTTCTACAGAGCATCACAATAAATCTCTCCATCTTCTGCTTCCAGTATATGGCACTTTCTACAATGTAAAATCTATTTACAGCACGTGTATTTTATTAAAAAAAATTAAAGCCACACAAAACCATTACATATACAGTCCTTTGAGGAACAGCTGAAAGAATTAGCATTTTACAAACATCATAATAATAGGAAGACACATTTACAGATATGTGTGCTGCAGATGTCATAATCTGGGCATCTATGTATTTCCTGTTAGCTACAATCAAAACTGTTCTGCTGTGAAAACCAGACATACTTGCTAAGAAATATATGTACTAACTCAAGTGGCAGGTACCCCAGACTTTGGAAGAAATAAAGCTTAGCCCTCAGCACAGACATACACACACAGGCATCTCTATTGCTATGAATTTATGAATGGAAAATCAGAAGTAAAGGAGCTAAAGGCAGAGCTAATAACACAAATGTGCATAAGCGGTTTGACTCTTAGGATGTAAACTTATTTAGGGCGAGAACAAGATTGGCATTATATTGGCATTACTTCATTTTCATACTCTTGCTTAATCTGTATATCTAATTCTCCAGATAAAGCTTGACTTTGTGCTAAATAAGAAATGCCTTTACACTCCACCAGCAGGCTCTGTCCATTCTACAAAAAGGGAACATCCATTTATTTCATCTAAAGGTCAAAAGTGAAATGCCTTTGGGAGATCCCATGCAACCTTAAAATACAAGTCGCATTCCTAAACTCCGAACTATCTAGAATGCAACACAATGCCATTATTATTCCTTTGAAAATGTAAAACAATTACTCATTTATATTAAAAGCAAAACTCTTTAAAAGAAAAGGTCCTTAAAACCAATGAAATACCAACAGTGAGAATTCCAAATCTTGCTGTTCCAAAAGTACAACTATTTTTTCCGTGCAGTTTTACATATTATGGAAGTCATGACACCCATAAACGTTTAAAAGACGTGATGTAATTCTAATATTTGATCACAGTGAACTGAAAGAAAACAGTTCTTATTCAAACACCAACAGTAGCTGAAGCAGCCACCCCCCTCCCTCCTCAAACTTCTCAGTCATTCTTTTTAGATTGTGTGTTTATGCCATGATACCTACCTACAATCACTCATCAATATTTACTGATCCCATTTAGCAAAATCCAAACACGGAACTCCAGTGGAGCATGAACTTTGGCTGTCAGGTTTCTTCTGGTTTCCTTCTTCATTCCTTAGTCTTTGCACAGCTCTAAGTCCATTGCTCAAGATCAAAACTTAAGCTCACTGAAACCATGGGAAGTTTTCTAGTCTTTGTAAGTGTTGAAACTGTTGCATGTACAAGCTATAAGACACCTGCTGTAATATTACACTCAACCCTTCAAATTTTCCCCTTCTATTGTATTTCCACTCAGCTCATTAGTAGATTGAAAACTACCTATTTCTTTTTGTCCTAAGGGCTATATAAAATTACATCACATTGCTTATCCAGCTTCAACAGTGTCAGTTTACTTTATTCAGGAAAGGCATATAATGATCTTTTGGACAACTACGAGCTTTTTTCTTTTTCTTTTTTTTAATTAATAACTACTTTAACCAGATAATTAGAAAAATCTCAGAAGACACTCTATGTTTAATGCATCTGTAATGCGCATCAACGTTACAATTAGTTTCGAGGTGCTCGCTGCTGTCAGTAGACAGCTGGGGCTACCTGCTACCAACAGTGCATAGAAGGCACCATGTGTACAAGGACATGCCTTGTCACAGTGCCAATGCTGATCTTCTGAAAGATATTCTCTAAGGAGAAATATGCCTAGGAGAACTTCAAGTTTTACACATCTATTAGTAATACACATTTTTTTCTATTACTACAGATAATTCAAAACAGGTTGCAAAAACCTGCATCTGCCTACATAAAGCCTAAAAATAACTGTGTTACAGTTTTACCATTGGCTCGGTTGATTTCATAGATATTATCATTCTCCAGTTGCTTCAACAAAGCTTTTAGCTAGTTTGAAAAGCTTCATATTTGTGAGATGGAAAACAGGTTTGCAAGGAAGCCCCGTAGCATCTGACCTTTCCATTTTCCCACAGCAATTTTATGCGTTGGAGGGGACAGCAATAAACGCAACACATAACCCTGCAGAACCCAAAACTCACTGAACAAATTTCCAGGGAAAACAGACAATTGTTCCACCAACTCTTCCATGCTTTCAGACATATGAGTTCTATCTGGCAATAGTTCAACAGAAAGACAGGAACACCAAAAGAGGAGTTCAGACTAAACATCGATGTCGTAATGAGTACATGAAACAGATTAAGCTGCTTGTAAAGTGGGAACTGCCTGCTCATCAGTAATTACAAGGTAAATACTGAAGTACCTACAAGGCTGACATGGAAACCTGTGGTTTCCTCCGTATGCTTTCTTTGCTCATTACAGGTAAAGCTAGTAGCCTGCCAATATGTGTAAGTTCAACTGGCTTCATGCGAAGAGAGAAGACTGAAATGATAGTCAAACTGAGACTGGACTATGAGGGCAAAGGAGTGAGGCAAAAAATAATGACAGGTAAGATAAGCAGATAATTGAAAAGGAAAATAACCAGTACAATCAGGGAAAGGACAGGGGCTGAGAATCTGAGAAGACAATGCAGAGGCAGTCTCTACTGGAACAAAACAATAGTCTGGATGAGACAAGGAAAAATGACTTTCCATTTCACCACTGCTTTCAGTAACTATGAAGCCTTTGAGAAAGGAGTTTAAATACCACACCTTTCTTGCTGAACTCATTGAATCGCTATCGCTCTGAAGCAACCCAAGTCCTCCACACCAGCCTTGCTTGGCCAAGCTGGGATTACCATCTCTCCCTTGCAGCTTTGCTGCCTAGCAAGGGAAAACACTCTGCTTTCATGAAAATAGGCACGAGCTGTGAGAGAGCACAACCATCCTGTCAGCACCAGTCCCACTCACGTCAATTTACAGAGAAGATGAAAACTCAGGACGAGGCTCTGCTGTCCTAAGGCAGGCTGCCTGTGTGATTGCTGCTTGGTTGCTACAGGTACTGGAAGATGCATGGAGAGCTGAGATGGATCATTGCAAAGACACTTTCTGGCTAAGGCAGTTGAGTGGTGCCCTGGAGAATGGGATTCAGTCCCTGCCTCTACCATGAAATCCCTAGAAGATGCTGCACAAAATAATTTCCACACTTTTCACGGGCAGTCACTAATTATACATTCTCCATTTTCTACGTGTTTGGTGTTGGATCTTTTCTCAGACCAAAGATCTCAAAGATGTGGCTTCAGCTGAATTTACTATGTTAAAAGCAAACGATGAAATGCTACTGAATGGTAATTAGGAGGTACTTTTGATTCTACCTTCTCTATGCTTCCTCTCCCAAAGAGTTGGCAGCTATAAAACCTTTAAGAAAGGTTCAGGCACCACTCTGGCTCGCACAGGCAGAATGGGGTGAAAGAGCTGATTGAAGCAATACGTTGCCTCTTCCATCTATTCTGTCTTCAAAGTATGACTTGATTATGAGATCTTAAATAAGAGAAGTCCAAAAAGACAAAAAGTGAAAAGACAACCCTCCCCCCGCATCCTCCCGCGCTCAGTGAGCACAGTCTGTCCTGTGTAGTGAATGAGATGGGATTCTGTGAAATCCATCAAGCAATTAAAGGTTAGTATGATGCAAAAGGGGCCCGTATTTAGGTTGTACAGAGCTTGACTATGAAAACAGAATATTCTTTAAGCATTTTCTCTGTACGAAGATATATTAGTTTTATGTCAGCATACAGACAGCAGTGAGAGGGGAGTGCATTTGGCTATCCATCATGCAAACGCTCTTAATGACCACCGCTGCTCCAAGCCCAAATAAACAAGCACGGCTGCATTTTGGGGAAGCCAACTAATAGCTGGCTGTGACCAGAAGGTCAGCCCCGCTCATCCTCCACCCTCCCCTAGGTCAGAGTGGCTCTGATGTGAAACCACACCTTGAGGCTGTGGGTAGCACTGCTCCTGCAGCACAGCCCCAATCCCCGCTGCCGTTCTCAGCTGCGGTCTGGCCCCGCTCCCGCTCCCTCTCCCGTGCTAACGCTGCTGCCCGTCCTGCAGCCAGCTGTGCCAGGAGCCAGTGCTGGGAACCAGCTGGGATGAAATGGGATCCAGCTTACAGCAAAACGAACGCTGACACTAAAACACATAATGAGGAAAAGGGGTGGAAATGGCTCTTTTGGCAGCCTTGCGGGATGCAGCCACTTTAGCATCAGCCAGCAAGTCATCAGCCTGTTTCCCTATCCTGTCCAGCCCTGTTAAATAAATCACAAAGCATTTACAACAGACTCAGGGTCTCTTGACTCCCAATAACTTGCCAGTGTGGTCAATCTGTTCTCCTAATCCTACTGTGACAGCTGAAGGAAGGTTTGCTCAGAAGGCTGCCTCTTATTATTATTACTCTTTTAGGAAAAGCAGCAGATCTACTTCCCCCACCAAAGGGTTCTGCAATATTTACTTCACTGCTAACTGATATTGCTGGGGTGAGGAGCTAACCGTGGCTGGGAGCTGTCTTATTCTGAACTCAACAAAGAAAATTGTCTATAAATAAAAAGCACTGCTTGCAAAAGTAAAATGACATCCATGCCTCACTTTATGTTTAAATTTCAGTGTTTCTTCTGAATATCTCAAACATGATGCAATTTCAAGGGAAGAAGAGAGCAAACCAAACTGATGGGATGTTTGCTTTGCATTTCCATCTCCATTTCTGTTTCAGCACCTGAATACAGAAAAAAAAAAAATTATAACAATGCTAGAGTGATTTCATCTGTGTAAGTATATTTAAGACAGGTAAAGTATTTAGGTGCCCAACAGAAACTTGCATGAAGTAAGGCAAATGAAGAACAGAAGCTGTCTACTGTACTTCCTAAAGTAGACTGATACAGTTTTTCTAAACAAAAACAGTTGCAGGAGTGCCTACGTTTTTTGGGAAGAGGTGGTTTCATGCCTTTTATTCTGGAACTCTACATTTATTCCACCCATACTTCAGCTGGTGGAGTGTACATCAAGTATCCCTTGATGAGAGACAAAGTACTACAGTACACGGATGTGCCTATTTTGGAAGCAGTTGGATCACTTTTCCCTACGAGGTCAGGGGTTTTGGACCAAAATAATAGCTCTACTGTTTGCTATCCAGCTGAGAACAGCCTGGATTCTCTATCTTGTCCAACTCTCTAAAACTGATCATAAAGAACTAAATCACTCCCCCCTTACTTTCAATTACCAGTGGGGGAAGAGGAGAGCAGGTAACACACTTTTATATTATGACACTGAACTTTTAGTAGTTATTTATAACAATCCAAAGCTTATCATGTGTTAGCAAGCCTTCCCTTTATTCATTTACTTCATTTCCCTTTCTTTCAATGGAAAGGAATTCCATGTTAAAAGAAACTGAAAAAAAAAATCAAAAGTTAAAATTTCCATTTCCAAAAGACTTTTTTAAGTCACTAAAATAAATTTAAAATAGATACCCTGGATGTGTTTTCCTCAGAAAAACTGGCAGGCATCATAATGCATGTGGGTTAAAAGCTATTTTATCCAAATACTTTTATTTTCTTCCTCTACATTGGATATCAAAACTCATATCCTTCACCTTTACTTGGCCAAATAATTCTGTGAATACCTGCCATTTCTTGTAGAAAAAAAAGGACTTTTCTGGTTTGATGTTCTAAGCAGAAACAATTTGAAGATATGCTTTTAAAAACACTGTAATTAAAGTTAGGAACAATTTTGTTCTCAAAGAAGGTCACGAAGAAGTAGCTAAAATTAAAGCTTCAGAGGGAAATCCCCAGCTAATGTGGTGCACTACCCTGAACTCTCTGACAGAATTCCCCTGGACCACGCACATTTATCCCATTCTGACATTTTGCCTATTTAAAGCTTTTGTCTCTGTGGTTACTGTAGAAACACCTAAAAATGAACCAGAAGGAGCAAATACAGTGAATAACCAGACAACCAGAGTTACACGTCAAGTGAGCTGCCAGATCTTGGGACATGCACTCTGCTTTAGTTCCTGAAGATGGTGATACTGAAAAATTAATCTTCAGCCTTGATCAAATAAATTTTTATTATATATTTTCAGGTTTTGTATAATCCCTGTCACAGAATATCACACATCCTTTTTTAAGATCAAGAAATTTTGTTATCCTTACTTCACATTTGGGAAAGGGAGACAAGGGGAAGCCAAAAATCCTGCCTAGGGCTGCCAAAGAGGCCTGTAGCAAAACAGGGACTGGATTTCTGCTCTCACGCATAGAACCAGCCCCATTCACCTGCAGTTGGACTGGATACTGCGTGCAACATCTCCCGCAGTCCACCAGATGAGCAACAAGGTGACTTCATCCTGTTGCTAAGACAGGAACCAAATAGTAAGTTGACCACCTTTATGGAGCTAGAGATCCACGCTATTTGCTCAAACAGGGTATCTAAGCATCCAGCTGGAGCTGCTCAGGGGGAATTGTTCCCTGTATATGCCAAATGAAAAAGAGGAAAGGGAAAGAACAGCGCCAAGCAAGCTACATTAGGACATGCTCCTTACACGTACACTGGATCCATCACTTCAGACTGCAGTACCTGAACCTCTTTGCAATGTAGCTGAAGGAGCAGGTGGATGTGCAATGGCAGGGGAACCAGTGGAGATATAACGATCACATTGGATCCTTCGGACAAAAAATGACAGCCCTTGACAGGTTTGTGGCACAGCAGTGTATGTAGAGGGACAGTATTAGAGATTTATTCCTGAAACAGGCACTCTAGCTTTAGACAGAATGCCATGTCCATGGATTCATATCTAAAAAGGCTTGACAAACATGACACAGAACTAAGCAAACTGGAAAAATAAAACTTTAGACTGAACAGTGGGAAACCTGAAAGATCAAAAAAAAAAATTCCACTCTATCTTCACCACTGAGTCAGAATCTAAACCATGACAAATATAACGGCAAGTGAAAAAAAATCATTGGAACCTGCTGTTCTTCCTTGATTATCCATCTAGATCAATGGTCCTGACTTAGAGGTGAAAAGTCCTCATGGGTTTTAAATACATTGGGAGAGAGGACCCAAGGGTACCATACTTTTCCTGAAGAAAAATAAAATGTGATGAGGAGAGGGGCAAAAAAAAAGTGTCTGCAAGAGACTTGCTTACCAAAGCGAGGTTTTATTTACATTATACTTGATGTGCCTCTTAGTCTTAAAAGGAGTGAGCAGTGCTAGATGTTTGCACAACATGATTTATAAAATACCTCTGAATATTACACGTAATATTGAGGGGCTTCTATGAACAGGTATTTGTATGAGTAGGCACCAGTGGCATATGTCTAGAATAGAGAAAAAGAAACTGCTGAAAGACATGAAGTTTCAGTATCATTAACTTGTAAACAAAAATGACGATTTCAGAAACAAGTGTGTGCACAGGTACTTCATGCTATAATAAAAATAAACGAGATGATTCTGGTGAAAAGAATCTTAGTCAAGAAACGTAATATGTCAATGTATAGACATGACAGTGTATGTTACACAGGACTGAGAATAGTACAGGCTGCAGTGCACAGGAATTGCGTTTGGCTGATGCTGCAGGTTCCAAAATGAAATTGTTTATTCAAACTATTTATAATTTTAGAAAGAATTCTGATAAATAAAAGTACAGCAGTAATATTTTTATCATTACTCTAGGAATTATTTTATTGCCTATTCTGAGACAGAAATGCACAATGTGCATTTCTTTTGAATTTTTCTCCCAAATTATCCTTTCCAGTATTTCTTGATAAGGCCTGGAAAAGGAAACAAAACAAAACAAAAAATGAAAGTCGCCTTTTAGTCCTAAGCATTTTGTGCTATTTTTCCCTGCAAACACATCAATTTCTTCATTTCACAGGGGTTCTAGATGCTGTCATCAGTCCTTAAAAAAGAAAGACACCAGCTGGGCACAGCCACAAAGCTTTATGGGTTTCAGTCAATCTCCCATTCTTAGTCCGTCTTCTCTGAAAACACCCTGGACTGAGGCTACCAGGAGATCTCACCCACTAGGCTGTCTTCTCTGCACTGTTCAAGTTAAAATTAGGAGAAAAACAGGTACCAAGAAATACATATCCACAGTCTTTCAGGCTACTTTGAAGTGTTCTTGTAACAGCAGGAAATATTAAACCAAACTCTAGAAAAAGTTGCCTTATATTCTACTGGTAATAATTTGGAAGGTATCTTTTTGTTCATGTCTTTATTGTTTTTAAAAAAACCTCTTTGCTGACTGAGCCTAGAGCCTCAGGAGGTATTTTTTCACTTGCTAATTTACCTTGATCATTACACCTAAGTAGTTTCTCATCTGTCAACACATCCAGAAGCTTGTAATGGCTTCCTGACATTAGACAACGGCATATATTTTTTTGTGTTCTGTTATATTTTAATTGACTAAGTTTTTAGGAAGCCAATCATCACTAAGTCCCAACATCAAAAAACATAGAAGTGAAAAAAATAAAGTGGTTATAGACATGGCACTGGACTTTCAGTCTCAGGAACAGGGTAACGCTAGTCGAAAGGAAAGAAGACAAGCACAGGACATCTGACTAGCCTCTTTTTTTTCCTCTCTGTAAACCTGTTAATATCCAGTAACTGCCAGACAACCAAGCTGACAAAACTCGGTCTGCTGACTGAGACCACTAGCCTACTTCTCTGCATGTAATAACTCATCAGCGACAGAAGCAATTTCTCATGTCATAAATGGCTGAAACACCCTAAGAGGAAGAAAAGACACATCGATCTTACTGGAGTTTTCTGCCCTTTCCACAACTTGTTCCCTCCCTTTCTCATCACCTGTAAGTTTTGAAGGGGATGTGACAGGAATAGCTCTTGCTCTCTACTGCAGTCAGTCAGAGTTCAGCTTTGAAGACAACTCCAGGCAGGGACACGGCAGCGCTACCATCCTGAGCTCAACTGGAGACAAAACCTCTGTGGTCCAAGCAGGACAGGCCAAGGATGCGAGATGCTTGCCAGTCATCCTCAGGCTCAGGGGAAGCAGATGTGACCACAAAGTGTCTGACTTGGGATGCACTGCCCACTGGCTGATGTGCGCTGCTCCGTCTTTCCTGTGGGATGAAGGTGCCGCTGCCGTTCCCGCTGCAAACGCAGGTGCTGGCAGGACAGCAAAAGGCAAATGGTGCTGATCCACCTGCAAGGCTTTATGTGCAGGAGGCAACAGCCAGGGAAGAAAAAGCCAGAAGGTGTAAGAAGGAGGCTGAAATGCCACCTATCCCCCAGGGAGCACAGCACACATGGGAAGGCACCGGGGGACATCTACATGTGGATGTTGGTCTTTCCCAGCCAATATGCTTAGAAATTATTTCTCTGCCCAGCTGGTATCTCAGTATTTCACCACAACGTGCAAAGTGCTTTGACTCTTTTACCATCCCAACCTTTTTCCTCCACTGCAAACAGAAGCCTGCAAATAACCAGTCTAAAGAAGTAGACATCTGCGTAAGCTCAGGCTTCTCCATCCCAGTTTTACACTTAATGGGTCACTAAATAACTTCTGCAGCCAGGCAGATATTGAAACATCAGCACCAAAATTCAGTCAAGTGACTAATTCCTATGAATTATCTCACTGGATACTGGGCTAATAGATTAATAATTGGTACCAAGGGAAACACACAGATCACTGCCCACCCCCGGCAACATCTATGAGACTGGTTTATTATGAAGGTAGACCATAATTCTGCCTTTAGCATAGTGTGATTCATATCTAAAAAATGCTTTCTTGGCAGCTTCCATCTAATACCATAAATCTAAGCACAGGAATTCTGCGCTTCACACTTTGCAACACACCAAACAATAGTGACAAGAAACAGATCACTTCATATGCAATACTATAAATTCAATTTTAACTAGTGGTGTGGCACCCAATCTTTACATCTTACCTATCACTCCAGAAATTCATTAGTTGCCTTCAGGTACAGAAAATCTCATATGAGAGGCTCACGTTTTACGTACATCACGATATATAATTCTTTTCAGCAATACTTCATCCAACAGTATGTGCAGCTTTGCAGAGAATTCATTCACCATCGTCATGGCCAATTTGATATGATTTATATATCTTTGGATTTAGAACTGTGAAGTCATTTTCTAGACAGTTGAACCACGTTTATCAGAAAAGTAGGGGCACTATCAAAACCAATACAAGATGTGAGGTAACCACACAGGCATCTTCCCATATCTATCAGTGTCATACGTTTCTCTTGCACAATACAGATACGCACTGAGCCACGTGCAGACCCGGCCCGTGTAATTCCCGTTACCACTGTGATGATGGGATGCGTCTGAGCGAGCACTGGGAGGGAAATGCAGAACTTTTCACACTGTGGTCATGAAATGCTGAGACTTTCATCTTGGATAAGGAATGAGGATTTACAAAGCCACAGAATTCCTGGTGGGCCCTGCGCTACATGGTAACAGTGCAGCTGAAATGAACCTGAGCTCAGCAGAAGAGAGATACTCAGTCCATGGCCTGTTTTGGCACTGCACTAAGTTCTGTGCGCTGTTCTCTGTTATAAGCTAAAATGATTCTATTTCATTTTAAACAACAGGAGACTATTTATTAAAATAAATTATATTCGTATATGTAAAAATTAAACAAATATAAAATGTCTTCTGCTGAAATGGAGTCCAGAGTCAACATGTCTGTCAATACACAGATGTGCCTCATATTGTGTGAGGGACTAAAACTGCACAGGTAATTGGTAATTTGCAAACTCTGGTTCAAAATCTTAATGGAGCTGGCTTTCATTTCAAGCTGCACAAGGACTGTGTAGATACCATCTCAGGCCTTAACATATGTTCAGTTAATCTTGGTAACATCCTACAAGTGTTTCATGCAGTTGTACTTTCTGTGGTCCTGGCAGCATCCAGGAAAAGTGTATCTACAGGACTGCACAGACCTTCTCCTCTTGCTCTCACACCAAGTCCATTCCAGCACCAGCAGCTCCTTTGGTATCAGTGAGAAAGTGTTTCTGAATGCAAAGAATGGTTTAAAACCAACACCTTTTAGTAGGTGTGCATGTGACCTTCGCAAAGACTGTGGTGACAGAAATGGGTATAAGGCAGCTGTTTGCTAGGCTTGTTCCTTTAAGGAAGATAAACACAGTTCTAAGTTTCTAAGAAGAAAAGACAGTTCTTCTAATGACAGCACACAGAAGCATCCTCACAAAACAGTATTCCTCATTTTTGAACTATACAGTTTACTGGCTTTGCCATGTTACCATCATCTTCTCCAGGAAAAATCCTTCCACACCCTTAGCACCTTCAGCTACTCTACAAATGAATTGAAAGGAAGCTGAAATCTTTAGCAGATTTGAGGAAATGACTGTTCACCTGACAGGACAGAGGGCACCGAGCTAGAATCACTGCAAGAGTGGCAGTTGCCTGCCTGCATGTGTCAGGGGGATACCATTCAAAGGTTCTCAATGTTAATGACGCATCCAGTCCATTCAAGATCACAAAGTCTGTCCCAACCAAGAACACCATTCCTGGAAAATGCATCAAAAATCAGCATCCACTATTTGTCTGGCCAGTGTGAATCAGAGCACATTTTCTAACGCATGACCCCAGCAAGATGGATTTGTTTTTCTGCATGATTTGAACTATTATTTGGCGTTCTCAAGGACATGAACCGAGACAGTATTTAACCCAAAGACTTTAGGCACTGGTACAACATTTGCTGAATCACCGAGAACCATGATGGGAAATAAGTTTCAAAATAGCAATAGAAAGTCACAGACAGTAAGATCACATTACACAAGAATTAACACCACCAGAACCCATGTCTGAGCCTTCCCCCAGCTGGGATTTACCAGTAACAATGCCTTCCAGCATTGGACTGACAGCTGGGGGGTCCTCACAAATGACGGCAGGGGCCAGGAGCCACAGTCAGCTTTCACAGTTTTCTATAGCTAAGCACAACTCTAGCACTTAGTGCTTTCCCTCTTTCTTGACTTATTCTTTTTGTAGCATCAGTTTTTGACAATCTCTTCTAATCCCTGGGTTCCAGGATCCTTCTTGCTCTGGTTTCTACTCTGTCTCCTTGGGATCAGTCACACAGTCTTGACTCCTCAGAAGCACTGTACTATTTTTTTTAAAAGGATAAAAATATAGACTTCCTAGGATAATTTTAAGCTTTTTACTGTCTTCTGGCTTTCATTAATATCTCTTGCTATTCCTTGTTTTTCTCTAAATATTTTCAAGCTGGTTCCAAAAATGCAGCTGTTCTTACCAAAGATACAGCCCCAGTCAATAGATTTTAGCTTATACAAGCATTTATGTAGTTTTAGTCTTCCTTGCCTGTTCTTCCAAACTGTTAAAAATACATGTGTATTTACAGCTAAAAAATCTAATGAGTTTTGGCCCTGAATACTGCTTGCACATGCACCTTGGCTTTATGGCAGCCAGAATTTATCCTTTCTTTTTCTACCAGCAGATAACTGACTTACCATTGCCATAAAAGGGACAGAACTTCAAGCACAGTATGAAAATTCCTGGAATGTTTGAGTCTACCCTCACTTAGCTGATTTTTTTCTTTAATATGTGCACTATGAATACAAGCCATTAATGTACTAATTTTCTTCAAACTTTTGTTCTACTTCTTTACATCCCTGTATATCCATAGCAGTGTAATTTTTCAGCCTTATTTGGGTTTCATTTAATTTTAGAATTTGTTTCAATGCTTTTAGATTATCAAATGTTTCAACAGAAGTCTTCATTAGATTAGAAAACAAGTTTTCTTCCACTAGATAAACAACTGGACTAATAAGACCAAAAGACTTAAAATATCCAGTCAGCACATAGCTATCCAGTGAAAATGGGCTAATTTGTTTTATCCCTTAGCTACAACTGAAACATTTGTCATGACAGAAGAAAAGAAAAGAAGAGAAAAGAAGAGAAAAGAAGAGAAAAGAAGAGAAAAGAAGAGAAAAGAAGAGAAAAGAAGAGAAAAGAAGAGAAAAGAAGAGAAAAGAAGAGAAAAGAAGAGAAAAGAAGAGAAAAGAAGAGAAGAGAAAAGAAGAGAAAAGAAAAGAAGAGAAAAGAAAAGAAGAGAAAAGAAAAGAAGAGAAAAGAAAAGAAGAGAAAAGAAAAGAAAAGAAAAGAAAAGAAAAGAAAAGAAAAGAAAAGAAAAGAAAAGAAAAGAAAAGAAAAGAAAAGAAAAGAAAAGAAAAGAAAAGAAAAGAAAAGAAAAGAAAAGAAAAGAAAAGAAAAGAAAAGAAAAGAAAAGAAGAGAAAAGAAGAGAAAAAGCCTTTCTCATTCTGGCATCTGTATACTAAACTAAGGACCCCATAAATTATTTACTAAATTAGAACCATCTATTAATACATTTTCCCCTAAATCAGTGAAAGGCTGCATACTTCACTGTGAATGTCCAACATGAATATCTATAGAAATAATCCTCATGTTAGAATGGCGTTAACTATATTGATGAATTAGAATACCTTCATTCACCAAACCATTTAGAAATGCTCTATCAGATTCATGCTGCAGTGGTAAGACAACATCCTCATGTACAGAAGACATATGAGAGAGCACCTTGGCCAGTTGAGCATCTTGGTGAAACCACAGACCTCCAACCTAGACAAAAAGATTATAAATGCCACAGTAGCTGAGACAAACATAGGCATTGAAAAGACAAAAAAAAACCCAGACACTGGTTTTAAAAGGTGGTAGAGGAGATGCTATGTGAGTGCCTCAAGTAATTTCCTGTTTGCCAATGCTAGGGAATACCACCAGACTTCTGGCACCTTTAAAAATTTCAAATTCTAGAACAGATTTGTGGCTTTCATTTTATCTCAATTCAGAGAACTCAGTATGGAGTCTGCAAACTTGATCTCTTCAGCCCATCTATACTGTTCCCACTTTTAAGATCTGGACAGGGTTCTTCACTGGGGTCACAAACTTTACCTAAAAACTTATTTCTGCTTCCCAGTTGTAGAGTTTGAAATGTTCTTTAGGGTTTACATTGTTACCTACAGACAGGATAATGGATAGCTCGTCCCATCCTTAACCTGTAAAATGTTGTATCTCTTCTGAATGCAAAAGACATAACTCACTAGCTTTTTAATTAAAATATTATAGTTCATCCTACTAATCCTTGGGTATTAAACTAATTACTGGATTTGTTTTATAACTCTGATAATTTCTTCCGCCAGCTCCCTCTCAGCCATCCTGAAAATCTCCATCTCCAAATGCTGTCTCTGTGTCACTGCTACTAGCGGATGAAAGCCACAAAAAGATGAAAGAAAACTCATTATTAGTTCGCAATTTGTTTACTCCACACACTTGACAGCACTTTGTGTTTTGTCCTTTACATTGTTCTGTGGAAGATGCACACCCTTCCTCAGGCCCTGCAAGAGGCTGTTTGCCAGCAGCAGTAAAGGTGAAGGCGGCAGCAGCATCGTGCACAGGGAGAAAAGGCAGAGGAAAGGAGGGGAACAGAGGATGTTTAGTAGTTCTTCTCTTGGATACACCCAAAAGAGCCCTCCAGCCTACATAAAATTCCATAAAAGTAGCTGAATAACTTTGCTAAAAAAACCAATGCGCTTTCTATGAATTCAGTTGTCAAATTGCTAGAAAATGTTACCCCGTCTATTGCAGAACATGTGTGAGGACAGCATCCTTCTGACACGAAGGTAACAGAAGAAAAACAAAAGCAAACCCATTCTTTTCCATGTCTTCTCTGGCTTCCCTCATTTCAACTTTGGCCATGTCTTCTTTATTATGTTACTTTAAGGCAGTCCAGGCCAAAGGAAAAAAAAAA
>JANVCC010000021.1:9527974-9935840 GCA_025345505.1 Todiramphus chloris collaris | reverse complement strand
CAATTCTCGTTTGAACTTGTAAGTACAAGTTTTCAGACGCTTGATGACTTGGCAAATCAGAAGTGGAAAGGGGTATTTCCTTCCACACGCACACATTCACCTGCACTAGGAAGAGACAACACAACCTTCAGGATTATGATGCTTTTCTCTTGTGTTGGAAACGCGATGGAAGCAGGCACAATATGTGAGAGGTTTCCTAACAAATACGCATTTGAGATACTGGATCAATCAAAGGGGTAATCAGTGAATCCAGAAGTGAATAGAGTTTAGCAGAAGCACAAAGGACCAGAAGCTGAAGTGCTTTCAAACATATATATATATACTGTATGTTTTGGGTTTTTTTTCGTTTAGAAAGTTTACCCAAGCTCCTCCCTCTGTAAGAGAATACATCAGAGATAAAATAAAGATTAAACAGTCCTTTTTGTTTGTTTTTTAATCATTTACTTAAATCTGCTTACTTATTTTTTCTCAATACTAAACAGAAACTTAAAGCTACAATGCACACCTTTTTTTTCTGATTAAATCTTTGATCATCCTTGATCTGTTTATAGATGCCAGAGAATAACAACAGACAGTGGTTTTTTTGCACTGCCTACTTACGCTCTTCATGAAGAATACATTTGCCTTTTTCTTTACTGCAAGTCACTTCAGATTAGAATGGCATGATAGTAATTGACATAGTGACAATGTTTTCCCTTGTTCTGTATTTTGCTTCCACGTTGTCCAAGATACTGCTATATACAGACTCTTGGAGGACTAATGCCACATACTTTTCTGATATATTAAAAATCACCAAGTATAATTCCATCTCATCACAACCTAGAGAACTCAAAAATTGATCTTCCCACAAACATTGTTAAATTGCAGCAGTACTTCATACCTTCAACTGCTCGCTAAAGGCACAGGTCTCTATTACATTCAGGTCATAACCCATGCCCAAATTCTTCCCTTTGACCAAGTTTTGCAAGGTGTAAAGGGCTTTTGTGATGGGAAAGTCAACGGAAATTCTGGGAAGGGAACACCACGTAACTTTTAAACACTGATGAAGTAAGTTAATTTATTCTTGTTGAGGTTGTTGAATCTTCCTTTGTTTAGTCTAGTTCTATAAAAAGAACAATATTCATAAGCCTATCCCTAGAGATGGTTTCTGACATTTTTAAACAATCGCCTTAGCTGCCTGCAGCAGTGATCCTACATTTCTCTACGTGATCAAGGTAACTGACAGTATATACATCCAGCATAACCTCAGGCATTATATAACCTAATTATACCCCAGGATTGTATACAGCAAGCAGACGAACTGCAGTGAAATACTGCAGTAGTCCTCCAGGCATCTGACACACACAAACACTGAGAAGCAGAAACTGTGCTACTTGGGATGCCGGTCCAGGAATGTACTTGCGTGTGCTGACACTCAACAGCCAGCTCCAGGAACGAAGTTCACAGACATGAGTCAGGACTGACCTCTCAGGAAGGTTCATGGACTGCGTTCTCCAGCACAGCTGGCAGCAAACAGGTATGTGTTCTCAAAACAGCCTGCCCTTCTCTCCTGCCTCCAGCACCCTGGGCCATGATGCTGTAGAAAAGGTGGTTAAGAGGGGAAGCGGGCAGGAAAGACAGCAAGGACAAGGACATTCCCATGGAAGCAAGCAGCCACCAGGCCTGCCCCTTATCCCCAGAAGCACACACGCATTTGCTCTGCATACGTATTGATCAAATGACTCCCTACTACTAGGGATGGACAGGAGAACCCACAACCACCATTTTCCCAGCAAGCATTCCTCACCATGAGCTGGAAGGCCACCTGCCTGTCCAAGCTCTCCTGGCCCTCTATGGTGTACCCACAACCATTCCAGGTCTCATACCCCTTCCTGCCAAGCCACCTCACTCCAAAAGGAGGATGGGGGACTGATGTACTTCTCCTCCTCAGACCCTCCCACACCCTGTCCGAGCCTGGCAGGGTGAACCAAACACATTTCCCATTTCTCTCTGAAGCCTTCTAGCCAAATAGGTGCTTAACTTATTAGAAGCCATTTGGGTCTCTCCTTCTGGACACATTTTCTGAATTGAAGTGAACATAACTCCATCCTGAAACCTGTCAGGGTTTGTTAGATGTTCTCTTGGTCTTGACAAGTACTTGAGAACACTCATGGAAAAGGGTCTTAGGGCATAGCTCTCTCAGCATCAAAAACACTGGTAGTCCTAGATACAAATGGCTGCAGAAGGCAGGTGCCTAACCCAGACTATTTTGCTAGTAAAAGCACGCTCAAGTGAAGTGCTGCCAGTCATTCAGACTCAGATATGACTTCTCTTCAGCCACACACCAAGAAGACCATGTCATTTCTTTTATCTGCTCTCAGTTTATCTGCTTTGTTCTTCTTCATCTCAATAATCCATGTTTTTAACAGAAAAGGAATAGCAAAATAATTCAGACTAGTTGGAAGCAATTTATTTTTTTGGTTTTGGCCTCAAATTCCATATGTCAGAATGCAGCCCCAAATACAATTTAAAAATAGGAGGGGTGACATGAGGAAGGCATGGGGGTGATAACAGCAGAATTGCCTCTGCCCGGCCACCGACCTGGCACCATTCCCCAGACAGGGCTTACTCAGGGACAGGAATCTCCTGGTCTCCCAACAGTGTGTCCCCAGTTGCCACCACATGCTGCACTGGTGGAATTAGCATTGCCTTTATCCCCATTTTGGCCTGCCTCCCACTAGTAGCTGGAGTCACTCTCGGCTCCAGCCCAGTTCCCCTTTTGCCAACACTAAAAGCAGAAAGGGAGATGGATTGGGAACTCGGAGAGATCACTAAGCCTACCATCAAGTGGTGGCAGATAGGTCATCTCCATTCCCCCAGCGCTACAAGGCAGCCAGCCTGCTTGGGTAGAAGGCAACTCGCTGCTAGGCTCAAGCACAGCTGGAAGATCTTCCTCCACTGCAGAAAGCACAGGGACCGGCGCTGCAGCAGCATCGACAAGGTACCGACATGCGAATCCAGGATTTCCATGGCACTGTCATCTCTCAACCAAGCAGTACTAATGTTAGGAAATGGACTTTCTTCAAAGGAAATGGCAGCCTGAAGGGTGTCAGAAATGAGAGCCCCTGCAGAGATCCATCAAAACAAGCTTCTCCTGTAATGGTCTCATGGGAGCAGTCTCTCAGCCTGACCTGGAAACATCTTAATCTACTGCCCTGTGCTCCACTCTGCTCTCTTTATAATCAATAAATGCATCTCCTGAGAAGAGCACAGAACAGCAAAAAAACCCCAGATCAAATGCAATTAGTATTCTAATTATAATTGGCCAACCGAAAAACACTGAGCTTCCATTGCCACATCTGGAAGCATTTTATAGTGCCACATTACAACCAGTGGGAGCTGCAGTGAGAGGTTGCCCTTTCTGTACAGAAGCACGTGATCCTGACAGCAGCTGGCTCTAGGCTGGCTCTGCTGTGTCCAACGCCTCTGTGAGAGCAGTTCTTCCAAATCCCCTTGTATGTATTTGTATTCAATCAAAAATATGACAGCGCTAAAACAAATTTTTCACTCTGACAGCCCCGTTACACCACAGAACCATCATCACCAACATAACATGAGCTGCTTCTGTTCTATCTGCACTCACAGTCCATTGTCTCCAGTCTCATTTAGTTACCCCTGCACAACTGTGCTGTACACATGAAGAAACATTTTTCTTGTGAGAGTGACCAAGCACTGGCACGGGTTGCCAAGAGAGGTTGAGCAGTCTCCATCCCTGGAGATAATAAAAACCGTGCTGAACAGAGCCTGTTGTTGGACTAGATGATCTTCAAGGTGCAATCCAGCCTCAGCTATTCTGTGATGAAGGCCACGGGACAATTAAGAATGTGGCAAGACTGGCTTAACAAATACAATGTTTTGGTTTTTTTTTTTTAATCAAGTTAATACAAGCTACTTTGAAGCAGGAAAGAGCCAGCATCTTTTTCTTTTTTTTTTTCAGGAGAAAAGCAGTTGCTCCATTCAGGCTGCTACAAACAGCACTGCATACAACCTTGCCTATCACAGTCCTCTGCTAACACAACTGCTCTTTACATGTAAACAGTGGGCACACGTTCATCTGAGGACAATGCGAGCACGGGGTGAGCTATGCCAGCTCTACAAAAGCAGAAGAGGTCCTGCCCAGGTACAGTGGGTCACACCACCCTGCCACAGCCACTCAGAGGCATCAGCCTGGCTCAAGAACTTCCAAAGAGAAGCCCCTCAACCACCACCCACGTCTGGTATGCTGCCAGCCAACAGCAGTCTCCATTGCCTTTTGGGCAGTTGTTAGTGACAGGCAACAGCGTGGGGCTGATGACAATGCCAACAGAACTGAACTGACTGAAAGGCCACCCATGTACAGCTGAAGTTTATCTAAGGCAGCAAAATTGCAATGAGCTCAACTTCTACAGCATACTTGTGATTCCTGGTGGTGCTGATGAGGAACTGTCAATCTGCAGTCAGCATAGCATAGAAAGAAGTGTTAATTATGGGGATAACTTCATAATATAATTAACAACTCCAGATTACATTTTAAGGAATCTTAGTTGTAATGAAACTATTTATTCAGCACACAGAGGGCACTTTTAAAACTGAGTTGCTTCAGAAGACCTGAAATTGTACAACTGACATTAAAGTTTGTACCTTCTTTTAACAAGCATCTCTTCCCCACATAGGTTCGTCTCTGACTGACAGTCTCTGTTTACCCAATGACTTCACAGAAATGTATCTCACAGACAGATACTTATACCTCTAGGAATGTCAAAGTCTAAACTCAAACATGAACTGCTTACTTCAAAAGATATAAATTAAATAGAATTAATTATATCCTGTAAGGAATACAGTTTAATCAGCTTAATGCCAAGTGATGGGTGAATCGCCTCAGAGGTGCATCCCTGAGTGATTCACTGCAATCACAGTAAGCCCGATACTATCAGCCTCCCAGCAGCAGATAAGCCATCAGAAGTTCAGTGCACTTCTTACTTCAGCTGATTCAAGGCATACATCCCATCCCCATGGTCCCATAGAGAAATATTCAGTATAGAACTTGATTTTATCTGAAACTGCAGAAAAAGTTTAAATTTCCCGTACTTCCTTTACTGATTAAAATGCTAACACCAGATATTACTTTTATTACCAGGAAGCATGATAAAAATCCATCTGCTCGTGCCTAAAGATGAGTTTTCTGCACCCCTGAATTTCCCTACTGCAGCATCGCCCTAACCAAATGCCAGAAAGCAGAGACACGAAAAGATGACCGGTTTCAAACTACTAAGTCAACTTAGAGATACAGAAGAAAGCAGCACAAATACTTCAGGAGCGCCAGGAAAGAGTCCTTTAGCTTAAGGACAGCGGATAGCTAATATCTCAGTGATAAAATTAGCTCCCCGAGCAAAACTTTCAGACTACTTGCATACTTTCGATTTTAAATGTCTGTAGCTCAATCTGGCTCTACCAGGGAAAGGTGCCAAAAGTCAGCTGTAACCATTAACATCAGGATGCCTCCCGGTCTCCAGCCTAGCGCCCATCGCGGGGGTCAAAGGCAGCGAGCACGGCACTTTGAATCTAAGCAACCAGCCACTTGTTTCTTTCTTCCCTACAAAACCTCACTTTTTTGTTTTTTTTGTTCTTTCCTTGTCTTGTCTCCTTAACGTAGAAACTCAACTTGCTACTTTTAAGTCCCGGGTGGGTGCGTGCTTTATATTCCCTCCCCAGCCAGCGGCGCTCCTTGCCGAGCCCTGGGAGGGTGAGAGCGCGGAGGGGCCCGTCCCGAAGGGCGGCCGGGGCTCCACGCCCGCGGTGCCGGCCGCTCCGTTCCGCGCCCGCGGAGGGCCGGCGAGCGGGGGCAGCCCCTGGGCAGCGACGGGGCAGCAGGACATCCCCGTCAAGCCCACCTGGCTGCTCCATCTTCCCGAGAGCGGAGGCCCCGCGCAATTCAGGAGGGGGCAGGCGGTAGGGATGGGGGCTCTCTGCGCCGCCCCACACGGACACCCCGTCCCGTCCCGTCCCCGTGCGAGGGTCCCGCGTGGGCACCTCGCCGCGCAGCCCGCAGCAGCCGCCCCCCGCGTACTCACCGCAGCAGACACGGCGCTGAGCTCGGCGCTCAGCAGCAGCCCGAAGCCCAGCCAGAGCCGCATGCTGCCGCACACCGCACCGCGCCGTCGGTCCCTGGGCGGCGGGGCGCCGTCGGCTCAGTGTGGGGGTCCGCGGGGCCGGCCCCACATGCGCGCCTTTCCCCCTCCGTGCCGGCCGCGGCGTTTGCAGTGCCTGGGGGGCGAGGGACTCGCCGCTGCGCGGGTGATCGCTGGGCGGTGGCAGCCCCTCTCCTCCCCTCGGGGAGGGCGCAACCTCGCCCGCGCGCGCTCCCCGCCGGCCGCGGTTCCTCCTCCTCCTCCTCCTCCTCCTCCTCCTCCTCCTTCCCGCCGCGGGTGGGTGGCGGGCCGGCGGCGGCGGCGGCGCGGGCCGGGGGGGCGAGCAGGAGGGTGGGCGGAGGCGCGCCGCTTCCTCGCTCCGCAACACCGCTGCCGCCCGGGAGGGCACGACAGCGCGGCGCGCAACGGTGCGGAGCGGGCGCGGAGCGGGCGCGGGGCCGGGAGACGGAAGGGGCCGGGGCCGGGGCAGGGGGCGGTGGTGGCGGCGGCTCTGCCCGGCCCGTCGGGGTCCGGTGGCTGCGCGGCGACGGGAGCGGCGCGGCAGCCTCCGCTCCCTCCGGATCGGGTCGGATCGGATCACAGACGGGCCGATCGGCGTCGCCGAGCCCAGAGACCTCCTCCGGGGGGACCGGGGTAACATGCGGGCTCCTCTCTGCCTTGCAGGGGCGGCCGTCCGGCGGAGGAAGCCGTGAGCCAAGTCCTCGGGCAGGGAAGCGGCGAAAATGGACATCTCGCAGCTTCCCGGTGCACGTAGTTCCATTTGTCAGTAAGTAATTCCGCTCGGCAGGCTTGGAAATAACTCTTTTAAAGTCGTATTGTCACCTTTAACTGCAGAGTTTTATCACGTGCGTGTTTCGTGCTACCTTAAAACAATGTCGTGTTTATTCACCTTTCCCTGCAGGGATCTGGGGCTTCTGTTGATCCTGATGGAAGTCGTGCTGTCAGCCGTCAAAGTGGATGCTGTAAGTAAAATGCCTTATGACTTTTACCGAGGGGAGAGAGGAGGAAAAAGCAGTTTCCTTGGTACCAGAAAGTGAGGAACTGTGTTTTCCTTTGCCAGATGGCTTATCTATTGTTCTGTTTAAAAGAAACAACCAACAAATCATCTCCGCAAGGCTTACAGATTGCTGCCTTCAACAAAACAATGTTTACCAGACAAGCATAAGGCTTTGGTGTCAGGTTGTTTGAAGTATTCCACTATTACTTTTGCTCAGATTGGGTAATTTGTTAAAGCAGTAGCAAAGCAAGCCCTACAACTTCTTGTAAGAAAAGCACCAAAAATGCAATGATACAGATGCCAGAGAGTACTTTGGAGAAGTTAAACTGCAGATGAAATATCTTCAGTTAGGTACAGACCTCATCTGAGGACTGAGAAGTTGAAGCTGTGGCTTATTTTTACAAGTCAGAGGCATGGATATAAATATATTATTGCTTATTTTAAATTGTTAAATTCAAAATATCTATGTTAGATGCTGTATAGGTGCTTGTGATTATCCTCTTGAGGTGTTGGTATAAACAGAAGTTATTCAACTCTTAGGTCATTGTCACAGTTATGTGAAAGAAGTGAGAAGTAATGTATATGAGAGTGCAACATTTGCACGTTAACAAAGCTTGGTGAATTTACTGGAAAGATTGTCATTAATGCAAGTAGGCTTTGGATCAGGCCTGAATCCAGCAAACTGAAAGGTTGCTAAGACTCGGCTTGTGTCTGCACTTATCAGCCACCAAATGTGGATAAGGACCTTGATTACATTTTTCAAAAGTTTTCCTACTTACAATTTAATACCATTGTCTGTAACTTTCACCCCTTTTTTGTGACTTTGCACTCCTTTTGGATAGCTGATGCAGTTACACGTTTGTGGTGAGAGGGCCTAGTGTATTAAGGAACGGGCAGTAGCAGGACTTTGGCAGCAGGTGTTGTGACACATGGTAATCCTGCCCTCAAGCTGCAGTTGGCACATAGAGCTTGTCTGTTGGTCTGTGTGACTGGTTGGTCTCTCCACGTCGTGCCTGAGTGAGAGGTAGCAGGCGGTGGACCCACAGCCCCATGGGAAGGGATGCGAGCGAGAACCTCAAGCGTCACGTGGGACTTTTTGTTGACATGTTTGGTAGAAGCATCATTCTGTTGAGTAGCGCAAGATGGATTCATGTAATATCACCAGGAATAATATTACCAGGTGTTATTGAAACCAGAGCAGCCTGCTGATAATGCTAGTGGTTCAGGTCCAGTAATGAAATCACTGGGACCAGTTGGCATAAACAGTCGGCATTTGTGGTGTGACTCTTCTTTCTATAAAGTTATGTTGTAGTGTGCATAGCGTGATAGCTGAGCTATACCTGTAGCACAGGCTAATTCATTCTCCTTCATGTGCTTGCTTGTAGACTGCAGGCTGCAGTGTTAATGTAGAGGTGTACCTCGATTAGTGGATATAGTCTGGTCTATTTGCATTTCTATGTGATGGTTTTCTCAGAGTATCCTGGAATAGTAAATTGGCCTGCTTGGAAGTCCAGTTTCCCTTATTTAACGGTTTCTAAGGTAGTGGCTGTGTAGGAGATGAAACACTCCAGTGAATGTGAGTGAGGAAATTTGGTCATGTTGCCCTGAAAAATTAGAGCTGCATTGCCACCAAAACATTTATCCCATTTTCCACCCATTGGCCACTCCCTTCTCTTGGCCAACACAGATCTTTCTGTAGTCATGTGGTGAACTGAACTGGAAAATTACTTTTTTAAACTAATCAGTACCCCAAAAGAGAAGAGAGGTGAGAGCTAACTTTAGCCTGGATCAGATCACCGCTTGTATTCATAGAAACTTGGGCTGTCACAGGACTGGGAGCAGGCAGCTGGGAGTGGGAGGAGGGGTGGGAGGGCTCCTTGCGGTGACAGCTCTGGTGGAGTAGGCTTGCGAAGTGACAAAGTAGGTGTGCGTGGGAAGCAGCGGCACCTGAGTAGTTGCAGGTGGGTTGCTGGCAGTCATATTCTTTATATTGTAATCCTGGTTTTGTCACGTTGAATCTTCTACGACTTGTTAGACAGATTAATCTGCAAATGTTACCAAGTGTTTTATTATCTTGGATTAAAAAAACCTGCTATGAATTATTAAAGTCTGTGGGACCAGATCTTAAAAGTCATGGTTCTGTGGGTAATGAGATGAGCAGAGCTTCTGAGTTTGACAGCTGATGGGAATGAGTTACAGCTGCTGGAGTTAAGTGTTGTTGAATGAGTGAAATTGCACATAGGGAGAAACTGGAATGAGATGGAGAAAGCCAGGAAGGAGGGAGAGAGAAAGAGGGCAACTCAGGGCACTTGACTGGATGTCTTGCCTGGCAGGTTGCTGCTCGCTGCTAGGGAGACGGATGTTGCTTAGCAGAGAAAGAAATGAGAGAAGAAATAGAAGGAGGATGTTTAGGATATCTGAGGACTGAGGAAGAAGAAGTGGTGTCTCTGGCAAGAGGAGAGGATGCCGGCTGCAGGCTTGAAGAGAACTAAGGAAGAGGAGTCCCTGAATGGAAATACTGGGAGAGACAGCCAGATGGAGTGGATCAGGCCCCAGTTATCTTTAGCACTCTTTGGCATACACTGTCTGGTGATGTTAAAGGCCTCAAATAACTTTGGAACTACTCTGAATTGTAGATTTAAGAATTCATGTAGCTTAAATAAAATTAAGTTGTGTTAACTACCCAAAGTTTAGTCATATTGGCAGATTTCTTCTCCCTCTTTTTTTTTCCCTGAAAATACATTGCATCCAAAGTACAATTCTTGCATTATTTTTTCTTGGATTATTTTTAATTTTCAGAGAGAATGTATCTTTTGCTGATGCTGATTTTTTTCTTTTGTCTTTCCCAAAGTATATTTTTTTCAAAGTAGTTTTGTAATACTTGATTACTTTGTTGGTGCCCCCTTAGCATATTTTTTTTAACTGCCCCTAATGAAAATGACTTTATTTTTCCAAGCCATATTCTGGTGGGAGCAGTGGAACTCCCAGAAAAGAAGGGAATGACTGTCAGATTAAAGAAAGAAAACCAAGAGAGAGTAAATTAGAACAACACTTGCAAAAATAACTACAAGTAGCAGATCACAAGTGACATTTAAAAAGGAGAACATATGTAGATAGAGAGATTTATATAGAAAGTAAATAGAGTTGAAGTAGTGCATGTGATATAATTCTCTTGAGTTCTTTGACATCCTAAGGAGATGCACTAGGGGGAACAGCATCAAAGGCGGAGAAGCAACAATCCTTAAAAAGAGGGAATAAACCCAACAGCACTACGTACTTCTTTCAGTCAACTCCATAGATTGCTGACATGGGTGCCTAAGTTACTGCTCTAAGTTAAAATATGTCCATGTTCTGTGGCTGTCTCACATCCAGGTTTTCCCAGATGTGTCCTGTTTTATTTCATCTGGAAACTTCTGTCTGGTTGAACCAGGAGGACTTTAACATTAACCCAGGATTTCCAGGCTGAAAGAAGCCAGGGTGGAGTTATCACTTGGCCCATCCTACTGGGCATGTTCACTGTAAATGTAGGCACTGGGATCACAGTGTGCAAAACATATTAGTGCGTGTGTACTGCCCAGGTGATCTGGGAATGAGTCAGCAACCTGATGTATTGCTTTCTTTGGCACATTAATTAGTGCATGTAAAATGAATCCATCACTTCCTGGAAATCTCAGACTTCCTATCTGCACTGCTTCAGAAATGGCTCTGTCTAGCAGATCCTCCCAAAAGAAACATTGCAATCCTGTTGGAGAACAGCTTCGTTTGAGGCATTTCCACACTGGGAGATGTGGCTTATTTATGTCTGTTTCAAAAAGTGTACAGTTTGTCTCGCCTTTGAGTGAGAGTGATGTTCTGTAAGAAATTTTGACAGAATGATACCTTGTGAAAAACCCAGCATTCTGGGGAGTGTCCCAGCATATCTGATCACTTCAAAAATTCTTTGAGCCCTGAAATTATTATTGGGTAGTTCAGAGAGGACTCTTTCTACATTAAGTCATAGGGCTGTAAAGAAGGTGTTAAAGGACTATGAGAAGTCCTGAGTGAAGGAGGTGGCACCCAGGCAGCTACAATAAGGCAAAACCCCTCACTTTCACTGACAGCAACAGCCATGCCTTGATCTGGCAGTGGTGTTTCCATGGTGAGGGTCACAGTGTGCATCATGCTGTAGATGGGGTTTTTGGGTTTTGTTTTCTCAGAGGCAGGGTTTTACCTGCCAGCGTGATGTCAGTATGCTGTCAGGCAGACTAACACACTCACCACAAGTATTGCATACACAGAAATGTAGGCATGGTCCAGAGTTTTAAATCCCTTATTTCTGGTCTCTTTTCTTGTATGTCGTCTGCTTCACTCATCAATAAGAGAGTTTCCCTAAATGTCTCTTTAGCTTGTTATTCCTCAAATTCTTCCTTGAAGTTCTATTTTTTGATGCCATGCCTATGAAACCAGTACTCATCCTAATTTCTTATTAATTAATCATTCTTCCTAGGAAGATTTCTTTAAAAGCCATTTCTGCTGTGTCCATGTGGATTAAATGAGAGAGACTATTCTTTGTATACAGTCATATCCTAACACTGATTTAAGTTATTCATTCAAGAACTAAAGACAGCTAACACCAAAAGCAATACATTGTGTCTCCCTGGAGTTAGTGATGAAGAGGAGGAGGTTCTTGCACATGTCCACGTTCTTTAACCTATCAGTGCAAAGCCACATATAGATTCTTTACTCACATTTTCTTGTGAGTTGATCAGAAGCATGCTTAATAAATATTTGCAGTAATATATTTGGAGTAATTCTACTTTTAAAGTTGTTAAATGACATGTCATATAGTCATACTGCAGATGGTAGGGGAAGAGACAGAGTTCTGTCAGCTTCCCATATTTCTCAGAGGTTAAAATGTTGATACTGAGAAACAAGAAGCATGACTAGGTAAGCTATCATGTAATAAAGTGATCTTGTTACTTCTGTCACCTTACTCTGAAAGTAGCTGAAGAGGTTTCAAAAATTCAGCCTTGCTATTCCTTGAGCTTTTGAAGTAGCACATCTGGGTTTTATTCTGTAGTAATTGTACCACAGGAAGTCTTTATGCATTACGGTACTAAACCTACTATGTATTTTTTACATTTTGTGGCAAAAATGATTTATAAGTCCAAAGAGATTTGCCCAATCCAAACTGTAAAGCCACATTGTGGCTTATTCTGTTATACTATTAGCAAGCACATTTGTTATAAATATTTTAATTCAGTAGTTCAGAGCGCAGTTTGTACAAGTGGAATTTTTTTTTTTTTCAGTAATGAATTTCTTGTTTGAAAGCAGACTATTCTGTATTAGTTTTTGCTTTTGTTTTTCCAAGCCAAAAACTGGTCAAGGAGTGGAACATTCTTCATGTTGTATTATACTGATCCAAGATCTTGGGAGAGTTCAAAGTTAATTTAGTAGTTTACAGTTACAATATCTTTTCTTGCCAAAGAAGGCAGCTTATCTTCTCTAACCCCTTCTCCTTTAGGAAACTAATGCCTTGTACTATTCGCAGTACCTTGTTTGCTCCTAAGGAGCAAAAAGCCCAGTGAAATTTGCAGTATTTCCTGATGTTTTATCAACCGTTGTTTTCTTTAAAATGGCAGGAGCTCATTGACAGCAGCATTTGACTCAGCTCACAGCAAAAGTATGTGGTTTTTATCATGCCAAAATTTCTGAGTGACTAAGGACCGACATTGTTGATTTTCACGTGCCTTTTTTTGTCCGTTTGGAAGCTGGAGGTGCTGGTACGGATCACCACTGTGCAAGGGTAGCTCCTTCTTTTCAGACCCTAGAAATGGTGTGTGGCAAAGGAAAAGCTCACACAGAGAAGCTAATGAGCAAACTTGCATTCCCATAATTGCACATATTTCAGCTGAATCATGGTTTAGCAGCGCCGTTTCCCCTCTGCAGCAGTGTTTCACTTGGCTGCTGCATTTTCTGAACTCAGGTGTTGCACTCCTGGGAATGAGAGGAGACACAGACACGGTTTTCTCAGGGGCAGTGCAGGGTGCTGCTCCTGGGACTCAGGAGATGGTGACTGGGGAGATGGCCAGTGTCCTCACCCTCCTGGCACATCCCAACCACAGCCAGCGGGTCCAGGGGTGGTCACCACGGTCAGACACAGCCTTGGAGGGCTGGGTAGGGCCATGGGGAAGGGACAAGGTCAGGCTGGGACGCTGGCCCACCAGTGGAGGTCGGTGGGGCCCGTGGCCGGGCAGAGGCGTAGCTGACCCCAAGCTGCTGGCGGGCCAACAGGGAAGCCCCACTTCTCACGGCCTTTTTCCCCCAGAGCTGGTTTCACACCCCCTGCCAGGGAAGGCTGCACAGCTGGCCCAGCAGCTGGCCCAGCGCCCAGGTGGCCCCGGGGCTCACGGGGACCGGGGCTCAAGGAGGTGCTGCCAGCAGCGGAGGTGGCCGGCAAGTCCCAGGCAGCCTGACTGGCCCTGGGAGGCCAGGGGGCAGGAAATGTGTGAGCTGGAAAAGCAGATGTGCAAGTTTAAAAGTCCGTGGAAATTCAGGGAAATTAGGGTGTTTTAGGAGGCATATGACAGAATTTCAGAATTGACCAGAGCCTTCTATATGAATTGAAATGGTGGCATTATTTGGCTTTTTTTTTTTCTCCTGACAGAACAGATGTTCTTCAAAAAAGGACCTTTTGTCAAGGAAAAAAAGTTTCAGCATAAATGTACCAGTTCGTTCTGTTTTTATTTCAGACACACAAGATTAGAAGAAAGTTTAGATCCCACCGGTTACCAGGGATGTGCACTTACTGGGATATTTCAATTGCCCTATTTATTCATACATGATCCCAACCTTTATTTTGAAGCAGCTTTCTGAAGTAAGCATGTAAAGATCATTCAGATAAATAGGGCTTGGCTTATTTTTGGCAGGTCTTAGCTGCAGATTGTGCCCACACCTCTCACCATTGGTCAGTGGAGCCAAGTAATAAATTCTTTATTCCAACTATATTTTCCCTTTGTATTTCACCAGCCTTTTAAAGGTTCTTTGCTGGTCAAAATTACCTTCCAATTGTATAATCAGGCTGTATACAAAAAAGAGATGTCAGGCAAAGCGGATCTGTATTTTGGATACAGCACAAACCTGTTCAGCAAATGAGGGTTTTGATTTTGGCTTTTTTTACTTTCTTTTTGTTTGTGCCATTAGAAAACAACTAACTGCCTCAAGTTTAAGCCTCGGAGCTTGCATACTGGTCATTGTTTCTTCCTGGAGTTTTCATACTGGCTGTTGATGCCTCCTGGAGCTTGCATACTGGCTGTTGCTGGTTCCTGGAGCTTGCATATTGGCCATTGCTGGTTCCTGGAGCTTTACATACCAACCGATGGTGCCCAATGCGGCAGCAGAGTGGCGTGGCTGCTCTTCTGCCTGTCCTCAGGAGCCTGCACCTCCTGATTCAGCTGGAAGATGACCACCCACTGCACACCCCAGCCACATGCAGAAACACAGGCTTGGAAACAAACCTGCTCTTCATCAGGGCTCAAAAAGAAAAACTAAAAAAAGAAGAAGAAAAAAGAAGAAAAAAAAAAAGCATCTGTAGAAATCAGTGTTGTGCTGGGGGTATCCGTTGTCAGGTCCTGCCCACACTTGCTGTGCCTTGCAGCCACGGTGAGCAGAATCCTTTCTGCGGCAGGGGCAGGAAACTGGGAAAGCTTAGCAGACTTCCCCAGTCACACTGGTGTGTGCCTCGCTCTCAGCACAGCGTTGGCTCCTGTTGCTCTGCCTGTGCAATCCCCGGACATGCTGCAAACAGATGAGGAAAGGCATTTTTACATTCAGGCTGCAGCCTCGCTGACCCCATGTAATTGATGTTCAGCCACCTGGTCCAAGTCTCATGGCACCCCGAACACATGCGCAGAGACCCCGGGGAGCAGCTCTGGGAGGAGAGCAGAGTGTCCTGCAAGGGCTGCCGGCCTGTCCCGGCAAAGGGAGTGGGCAGAAAGGAATTCTGCTCCCGCACAGGGCTGGGAATAGCCCCTGGGGCCGTGGAGCATGGGAAGCCTGCATATCTGCCCGAGCCAGCAACCAGAGAAACAGTCTGCTGGAAATGGCCCAAAGGTCTCTGCATGATACTTGGAAAACCTTAAGTGATGCTGGCTGGAAGAAGGAAGTGAACAGGGAAATTTAAACGTTACCCTTGTGGTGTGAGGCTGAAGCTGTTTTTTCCCCAGGTGATTTGCAGGTGTGTGCTAAGAGTAGGTGTAAAGGAGTAGAGTGTCCTCTGGCCTCCCATGAGGTAGCCAGACAATCTGTTACCTCTTAACTTGCTGTAAAGCCCATGGGCAGCTTCCTCTCTGGCTGTGTTCCTTGATGTAAAGCAAAGTGTCCCAGGTGTATTCTCTACCCTTTTGGTCAATTGGCACACTCTGACCATGTCTATAACAGCAATTAGCCTTGGTAATTAGCCTCCTTGGTTTCCAAAACAAGGTGGTACCTTAGAGACTGTCTGTGGTCCTTACATTACGCTGACTCCTGTACCATGCCCAAAAATGTCTTTGCTGAAGCAAAGCAAGCAAAAGCTTCCTAGCCCAAGCAACAGGCTTGCGTGGGACCTTCCTAACAGTGAAACGATGCAGATGGTCAAACTGCAGGGCACGGGGCTACTTTTAATACATTCATGCGGGTATGGAGCATCTGTCCCTCAGGCTGTGACATTAACTGGCCAGAAATCAGGGTCCACACTCAGTTGTCCCATGCATCAGTGTATTGTGTAGTTTTAACCTGAGTAAGGAGGAAAGAGAAGAACTGAGCCATTTTACAGTGAGATGCAGAGATGCATTTCCCGTGAGTAACTACACTTAATTAGGCTCAGAGGGTGTGAAATACAGTACTCTTTCCACACATTGAACTGTTTATTACTGAATCCCTTCCAAGGGATTATTATTTAAATAAATTTGTATGACCAGTGGACTGGGGAACAATCTGGAAAAAATTAGATTTCTATTTAATATTGATTTCCTTTTATTAATTTATGTCATCAAATTAAGATCCAAAGACCTTATAGCATCCATGCAATACATGTTCTGACCAGTACTAATCTGGTTATTTTTCTGTGTAAGATAGGTAATGTTGAACTCTCTTTTTTGTTACTCATTCATAATAATCCTGTTTGTGCCTTCGAGGGGATGAGATAGTAGCCATTCTTGATAAGGCATTTTCTAAAGTCGAACATGTTAGGGGACTTCAAGAGAATGTTACCTCTGCTTTCACAACTCTAATCTCTTGCTTGAGTTTAGTGTTGTCCTTTAGGGAGACAGTAGTACATAGAGTCACCGGTGAGTAGATGGGTGATTAGTAACATAGCTTGAGGCTGGATCATAAATCACTTTGAAGATTGTGACTGTAGTCTAGAATTTCTCTGAGTAAGGAATCCCTGTGAGCCCTACAGCAGCATGCTTGCATGATCCTGCACTGCTCAACAGGTATGCAGGGCTTCATGCTTTGAACAAACTGGTCTGTTGTTTTTTCTTCCCAAGGAAAAACATACAGCAGTTACCATGAGCAAATCACAGGCAGTCAGAGACATGGTACTGGCATGTTGGGAGTGTTCTTTGTGTATAGAATCCACTTTCCATGAGGTGGACTCCAGACTAGTCAGCTGCTTTATTGGAAGTATACCATCTCAAATTAGGGATGAAGTAATTTTTACTACTTCTTCAAGGTATTTAATTTTCATTTAATGTGATTTCCATGTTACTCATGTATCAGTCACTGTCTTCCATAAAGCCAGTAATGTGTAAACAATGAGAGAAGAACTGAAGTACAGCCATCATTTGTTATGGATGAGAGGTAGATGGAGATCCACTCTGGCTGTGTACTCAGGCTTGAGGCCCAATCTTTCATTGGGCTTTAAAAAAAAAGTTCCATTAAGACAAGCACACCTACGTTCACAGAACAGCATAATTAATTTAGTGTCATCCTTCTCAAGAGATAAAGGGGTATGAAAATGCACATGCCAAGTAGTCTCATTATTATCCTGGAGACAGTCTTTAGAGAGATTACGGTGCTGTATGCAGACCATGGGCAGCCCCATGGCAATCCATTCATCTATGCAGAAATGGCAGCTCCCCAAACCCATTCATATACATACAGAAGAAACAGATTTTTTTTATTTAAGGAGGGACGGGGCCCATCCTACGTCTGTTCAACTCTCATCTCAAGATCCACCACTGTTTGCAGCTTTTCTGTAAAAAAATTTTTTTTTTTGAGGAAAGTCCTATTCCTCAGTAGCTGAGAAGGCAGGCCTGGGACCATGCTGTTGTCTTTTTGTGGTCTGATTGCTCTGAAGTTGTTTCAGCTGCAGAAATCTTGCTGTTCAATCTCAGAATTTCTACTGTATCTTTCATACTTCCAAGTTTGCCTCATGTCAAAAAGGAGTCCTGCTTTCCTAGGAAAGGACATGGGAAAATGGTGAATTAAAATAAAAGCACAAGGTTGTTGCGTGTTTTTTTCTTTCTTTTTTTTTTTAATGAAAGACCAACTCAGTTTTGCCATAGCTGGAAGAAATGTCTTTTTTTTTTCCTGGCACTTCAGAACCATATGTAATTTTAGATAGTCTGGTTAGCCTTTGTAGAGGGTCTGGTTAGTAATGTCAGATGTCCCTTGCATCTTTCAAATGAGCAATGTAGACAAAAACTGTGCTCCAGAGCACAAGCAGGAAAGACTTCTGACCTTTTGATCTGATCATCTGTTCCCAAAATCTCTGTGTGTCCAAAAGCAGCAAGATAAATACCAGAAAACTTAAAAGACCTGAGGAAAGGGGAAGCTCCAGTATTTCACAAGCAGAAGTGGAAAGCAGCTCCCTAAGGGGTCCGGCTGCAGGGCAGAGCTCACAACCAAGCCTGAAAATGATGGCCACTGTAGATCCATGCAGCTTTCTTCCTTCAGCAGTGAGTGTAAGCTGTCCATCAGCATCCACAACAGCAGAGCCACACAGACTGTCTTAAAACATAACCCCGACATAAGAGCTGTAATTCATAAAACCATAGAAAGGTAGGGGTTAGAAGTGACCTGTGGAGATCATCGAGTCCAACCCCCCTGCCAGAGCAGGATCACCCAGGGCAGGCCACACAGGAACTGATCCAGGTGGATCTTGAAAGTCTCTAGAGAAGAAGACTCCACAACCTCTCTGGGCAGCCTGTTCCAGTGCTCTGTCATTCACACAGGGAAGAAGTTTTTCCTCATGTTGAGGTGGAACTTCCTGTGTTTCACCTTGCTGCCATTACCTATTATCCTATCACAGGGCACCACTGAAAACAGACTGGCCCCTTCTACTTGACACCCACCCTTCAGATATTTGTAAACATTCATAAGATCCCCTCTCAGGCTTCTCTTCTCCAGGCTAAACAGCCCCAGGGCTCTCAGCCTTTCCTCATAAGAGAGATGTTCCAGTCCCTTCATCATCTTTGTAGCTCTCTGTTGGACTCTCTCTAGTATTTCCCTGTCCCTCTTGAACTGGAGAGCCCAGAACTGAACACAACACTCCAGATGTGGTCTCACTAGGGCAGAGTAGAGGGGGAGGAGAAGCTCCCTTGACCTGCTGGCCACACTCTTCTTTATGCACCCCAGGAGACCACTGGCCTTCCTGGCCACAAGGGCACATTGCTCTTCCATGGATAACTTACCAGGATGGATTACTTCCATGGATAATTTACCAGGACTCCAAGGTCTGACCCCTTGGGGAACACCGCTAGCTGCAGCTGGACTCCGTGTGACTGATCACGGCCCTCTGAGCTCTATTGTTAGCCAGTTCTCAACCCATCTCACTCTCCGCTCTTCTGTCCCACACTTTCTGAGCTTACCCACGTGGATGTTGTATGAGACAGTGTCAAAAGCCTTGCTAAAGTCAAGGTAGACAACATGCACTGTTCTCCCTGCATCTACCCATTCAGTCACACCATCGCAGAAGGCTCTCAGATCATAACTACTCAGACATAACTTCTCTTTGGTAAGTCCATTCTGGCTACTCCTGGTAACCTTCTCTTCTTCCATGTGATTAGAGATGACCTCCAGAATGAGATTGACTAACTAGCGAGCATGAGCAAGTCAGAACTTGCTGCCTGTCCATCCCCATGGCGTTGGTCTTCCTGCAGCCACGGTGCAGCTGAGCCATGTCCCGGTGTACATGATGCAGAAGGTGTGTATTGCCTGGCTAAGCATACTAGGGAGAGTGAGCTCATTCTCCCTGTTAGATGTATAAGCAGGCTCTTAACCATTTTCTCCTCTTCACCAGTCAGTCCACATGTCCACGCTGCCGTTATATTACATTATCTGTAACACCTCTCAACTTTGAAAACAAGAGGGCAAGAAATGCTACATTCTTCCCCACTCCCAGTAGCACGCTGTTGCCTGCTGATTTCCATCACTGCAGGTTACTGAGCCGGCTACCTTGCCAAGATAAAAGTTACTTTCAGTAATCCCTGTGTTTCTGCAGCTCTAACTTTCCTAATGAATTCCTCTTGCAGGTTTTACAAATGCCCTGCAACCCACGCTCTTCGGGCCAGATGCAGTACCCGGGGTGGGTCATTTGAAATTCGCTCTTTGAGCCTCTGTGTGTTTTGCTATGTACTGCACTAGACGTGCCCCAAAAGGCCACATGTTTCCAAAGAGTCCATTCAGTGTGCTTTGTAAAGACTTAGCATTGTGAGATCTTGCTATATTATCGCATGGATTCTGTCTAATTATTAAGGACATGTGACCAGTTGCTTTGAGTCTAAATAACTGAGGCTGAAGAACACAATACTTTCCTGGCTTAACTGTTTTGTAATGATTAACTGCAGTGTTATGAGAACCATTTCGTGACACTAGCTTTTAAGCAGAACAGCATGTTGTCTTCAACAGAAAATCTAATTTAAGTTGGTGCTATCAAATGGTCTAATGTTTTCAGTCAGGTTTTAAAGTGAGATTGCAGCATATTTGTAGAAACCACCTTTAAATCAGTGGATTTGAGCACGCTTTGGATCAGGCTGTAAGCATTCAGACTTTTCTGTTGGTTGCAGGGAGATGCAACAGAACACAATAGAATTGACTGAGTTTTATGTTCAAGGTAACAATTAATAGAAACGCTGCCTGCATGTCCTGACAGTGGGCTTTCATGTTAATCGTTACTGAAGTTCTGCTTTTCAAGCCTCCCTCAGGTAATAATGAGTGACTTAACATTACCTACATCTTTTGGTTTTTCTGGTTTTGTAGTTGTATGCCATATCTCTCTGTCTGAGCTGAGAAATGTTTTACTATAAGGTACAAATTTTAATTTATAGGAACCAGAAGTTCAGAATAGGATCCTGGAAAAGTGAGAATATGTCCCCAAACTGGTCACCTACATTTGTTATCAAAGAGTGAAGTTATGTCTGGCATTTGACTTAAATAATGATCATGTGAGCAGCCAGCCAGGAATTTTATTCATTTCAGTCCTATGACACTCCACCACATTACACTTTCTTATGTAACCCTTACAGAACTAAACTGTTAGGTCTTATCTCTCTCGTGTGCAGTTCTTGCCTATCATAATTTGAAAGTACAGCCTCAGTTTGACGGAACGCACTTGAATCGTGTGGCGTATTGGTGTAAAGAAAAATGTGGAATGTATAAAACTAGACTAATATTTCTAACATAGGCTATGAGAATTTCATGAGCTTAATTCGTGTTTGAATTACAGTGCAGGTCTTAGAGAAACATCCCATCTGTGTTTTTTGTTTTTCCAGTGTCTGAGAGTCTATCACAGCTTTTGCTAAGTTGTTCCAGTAGTTGATTATTCTTGCAATAAACAACCACAGATGTTAGGCCACATTGACCTAGCTTTAAAATCCGCCTCTGAGCTTTTGTTTTACCTTTGCAAAGTAGATGAAAGAGTTCCGAATTACTGATTTCATTGTAGATACTTTTGTATATATTGTAGCATATAAGCCATTTTGAGGCCTTACAAGGCCGGACGTGAGCTGGGAGATTGGCATGTCCATGGTGTCTGCCACCTTTGCCAGTGACGGTGGTGTCTGGTGAAACAATTGTTTTAAACCTCTGTTCTCATTTTCTTCTTATGAAGATACATAGTTATCCTCCTGCAATTTTTCACTAAATAGGCCTTTTTTCAAGCCTTTGACTATTCCCTATGGCTTTTCTCCAAGTCCTCTTCCATTCATACTTGAAATTGTCAGTCACAACTAGACCAAGCATTTTGTTAGTCTTTAGTTGATGTGCCCCGAGTTTCTTTGTTAGTGGATAAAAATTTACAATGGACAGTGCTAAAATGCATTTTCATTGTTCCTGTTGTAGCATTTAATCTAGATTCTATTTTATTATGCCCCATCTTCATGATATCAGTTAACTTTGTCACTGCAAATGGTATACTCTATTCCATGTAACTTTTACAACAGTTAATTAGCACTGGGCAAAGAATCAATCATTATAGGGTGTCATCAAAACCTCACATCTCTTTAACTGAAATTTCACCTGACTCTTAGCAAAATATCGCAAACCCATTTAAAATATATTGTATCAGTTTTGTTGGATGGTAATTTCCTGCATGGTTCATAATCAGAATGCCATGCAGCATCAAGAGTGATGCAGTGAAGTTGTTATCTTTATTACTCCAAGAGAACAATTTCAAGAATAGATTTTATCATAGTTCTTAAGGTATTTTTTAATTGTATAAAACTGTAAATGAACATAAGAAATGTGAAAGGCACAATAAATCAGAAAAATGAACCTGTTTTTTAAATCACAACCAATTAAGGAAAACTAACCCTTCATTTCTCATTTCTTGCATATCTTCCATAAAACCCATGGCCCAGGTTGTCCTGTCACCAAAGCTGTGTGATTCCCTTAGCCATGGTTATCAAATTTGCAGATGTAAACTGAAAGGCAAATGTGGCCCTCTATGTATGTTGGTATGCAAAGAGCATCGGAAGCATTCTTGACTTCAGGAGAACTACTAAATTGCTTCCTTTTTTTGTCATCCACCCATGATGCCATCTAATTTTATGTTCCTTGGCTGCTAGCTGTTAGCCTCATTAACCTTACTTGATAAAGTGTTCCAACATTTATGATTCTCATGTGAAAAATGCTTCCTGACGCCTGGAATTTGTTTTTCTTTAATTTCTACCTTTGCCCTCTTGTCCTATTATGTGTACTAAGGCTGAAAATAGTAACTTGAGATTGGTGTGCCTGCTCCTTACACTGTAATGAATTCCAGTTAATTCTCTTACCTTTTATTTCTCTTAAGATAGTTGTGGTGATTTGAGATGATTTAACCAACCATCCTACTTATTTTCACTTAGGTCTCCTGTGTTTTTACATTTAATAATAAATTATTCCGTGGAAGGAAATAAGGAAATTCAGATATGTTTCATTCATTAGTTGGCCTATTTCCACAAATGTAACATCACCCTGATGTTAACTTCATTGTGGTATTTGGCATTTGGAGTACAGCCAAGATGGTGTTACTCTGGGCAGTATAACATATAACATTTGTAAGGTTAAAATTTCATCAGTGAAGGCAATTTTACTCTACATGGTGTCAAAATTCTAAATCACAGAGTCACAGAATGATAGGGGCTGTGAGGGACCTCTGGAGATCACCTAGTCCAACCCTTCTGCCAAGGCAGGTTCACCTAGAGGAGTTCACACAGGAACACATCCAGGTGGGTTTTGAATATCTGCAGAGACGGAGACTCCACCACCCCTCTGGGGCGTCTGTTCCAGTGCTCCATCACCCTCAAAGCAAAGAAATTCCTCCTCACATTTAGGTGGAACTTGCTGTGTTCAAGTTTGTGTCCATTAGCTCCTCTCCTCTCTTAAATCAAAGTCCGGTTGAAGTCCAGTTCATTGTCAAATGTGCAGTTGGTGGGAATTACGAATTTAATCACAAACATAAGGGTTTTTTCGCCTTTTGAGGGTCATACAGAGACTCCTGTATACATACATGTTATACTCATATAGAATTGTAGACTCGTAGAATTATTATGGTTGGAAAGGACCTCTAGAATCATCAAGTCCAACCTTGTGTCAGCAGATCTTTCCATTCAGCACAGGTCAGTGCTAGAAGTACCATTGCAAAGGCAGGAGGTAGCTCCTCAGCAACAGAGATAAGTACCTCTTTTTATATTTGCTGTGTTTTCTTTATAGTTTTGACATTTTAAAAAGGTTGCATATCAGTCTGTTAAGAGCTACTTACAGAAATTAAAGATTGGTCCATAATTGGATATGGATTCTTTTGAAATTTTACATGCTTTTGGGATGAGGTGCATTGTACTCTGAGTAACCTGCAATATTTTCTTAAGACTAATCAGGAAAACTACCACACTATTTCAATTAACTTCATTAAGATTACATTAAGTTCTTCAAGTTTAGCTTGTCTAGAGCTTGGTGGTTTTTTTCTCTATTGTTTACTTTGTTGTTTCCTAACACCGGCTTCACAGGATGAAGAGAGAAACTCAAACTGTGATCCTTGGTACCTAGGAGAAGACATCATCCCATTGAAGAAGATAATTGTTTACAGTTGTTTACAAACAATTTTCTCCAGTTAAACTACTTAATTAAATTTTAAAGGATGACAGTGGGAATAGGAAGAGGAGATTGTATGTTACCTAACAGGCATTTGTGATAAAATAATGCAAAGAAATAATCATAGGGTATTTAGAAAGTTCGGTCATTCTTGGACTGAAAGGAGGAAATTACTGTTATCATCCTCTGGCAAGTATTATGTTGTGAAGCCCATCTCTCTGAATACAGTTAGTCTGAGAGCTGTTTCCTCTTTTGTTACAGTTTTGAAAATCAAGAGTTTCTTCAATGGCCTCTACCTTATAAAAATCATTTCCTTTTTGGGAAATGATTATTTAGCATATATTGGAACATACACACCTTTGTTTGAACTCATGAGCACAATAAAGGCAGTTTTGGCTTTACTGACTATTTAAAACTTATTCACAAGGGTCCTCCTTTTGGCTGAGGTCCTATTTTCTGTATAGAGAAGGTATTTTCTGATAGCTTATCTTGTTTGGGACAAAGTTAGTGGGTTAATCAAACTGTTATTTTTTTCCCCATCTGTACACGCTTGTATGATACATGTCACTCATCCTACAGGCAAAATGATCCTTACTGTGAGTTTAATTATATTCTAATAACTCTGAAAATTTAGTACCTTTCAAAGTGTCCTTTTAAGGAAAGTATTTTTTTTCCAGACTATTAAAGAATACCGTACAGATAGATAATTCCAAATTTCTTCTTTTGCAAAAATAACCATAGGTTAGACATTTGCTGGAAGGAAGGTTACACTACCAAAAATAAGCATTTGCTGCATCAAGCATTCCCGTGCCAGGTTCTCTGGGGAGATGTCCCAAGAAACGGAAGGAAGCCTCCTCTCAAGTACTGTAAATTTAACAGTTAAAATATAACAATAGGATCTCCTGGAAATTCCATTATAGAAACTAACTCCGCACTTAAGAGAGCAAAATGAAGCTTCTCAAAGAAATTGAAACACTATCAGGCATACTTTTCTAATCCTTGCATTTCTTTTCATACTTCTGAATGTATGCCACAGATGTACATCACTCCTTTGCTTACTGCTAATCCAAGAATATCTCCACATCACCATGGAAAGTGAACAGAAGATGTTCTGCAGTTGAAAACCTGGCTGCTGCTTGCTTGATGCAAATTGCCAACCTGATAAACTCATTAATACAAGCTTTTCCCCTTCATAATGGTCAAAGTACCGTCAAGAGTAAATGTATAATATGAGATGCTTCAGAGAAGTCAGGTTTTTAAAGAGCTTGGCTTCCCTCACTGGCATTAGCCATGGAAAGGCTCCTCAGTAGGTCCAGGCTGACTGCTGGGGAGGACGTATCCACTGGGCACAGCTGAGCCTGTTGCATGGTGGGTGTCTAGGAAGGTACAACAGCTGGACCTGGTTGTCCTCTGGAGATGTCTGTGTCTCTTCCCTGGTTGCACAGGCAGCAATGAGTGTCAAATAGGCCTTCCTGAGGTGTGTCAGCAGCACACCTGATCTTCCAGGTATCCATAGCCACTTGTCATTTAGAAAATGCTGCTGACTTGTGCACGTTAGCACGGACTCGAGCCTTTGACTCCAAGTACATGAAATCCCCAGGTACTTTTATTGATTGCTTTAAGGCTTTTGCTTCTAATGAACCTGCAGGGCACAGCTTAGCTGTGTTTCTCCGCAATCACACAACTGGAACGAGAAACATCTTCCACCTTCTCAAATGCATCTCTGAGGCAAGCTGCTCACTGGGGGAAGCTGCTGCCAGCTGCCAGCAGCTACCAACATCTGCTGCAGCCTCTCCTGAGGTGACTTTGACTCAGCCCTTACCCAGTGCCAGGGGACAAGGAGCTGGGGGTTCCCCAAAGAACAGATGTCTGACACCCCTGCTCCACACCCTGCGGTGATCTGGGGCCAAGGGAGGAGGCAGCGTGCCTGCTCGAGTGAAGTGCACCATGCCACGTGTTTGCTACCTGGCTCAACACCCTGGTCCACAGCCAGCAGGGAGGCAGGGAAGTGCCTCTGCACAAAGGGACACTCGGGAGAAAGTACAGTGTGGTTGTTTTAATCATTTTCAAGCCCTAGTGCATCTCAACATGTTAAATTTTTTTGCTGAAGAAAGATCAGGAGACAGGAAGATGAAAGAAAACTAGTGAAAAAAAAACACTGAGAAAATGAATTATAAAAAAAGCAGCAACAGAAGGAATAATAGAGCTTTGTTTATTCTTTCCCTTTGAGCTTTGTGGGCATATAATAGATTTCTACTTCTTGCTCCTACTTTCTTATTCCTCCTCCCTTGCCCTCTGTCTTGCTTCATTTTTTCTGTGGCTATTAGCACTGTGGGAACCTGCCACCCACAGCGTCCATTCATTGCCCCTCCAGAGCGGCCCGAGAGTGCAGCCACTCTGCACAGGCTAACCTGGACTCGAAGCGCAGCACGATGCTGGAGCCTGAGGCCACTTACTATCTGTATAGCAACATGACATTGCAGGAAAAGCCTTCAGTCATGCTCAATTTTGCTTCTGGTATTGCAAAAGCAGCACATCAGAGGTGGAGTTGTGCCGATTGGATGGAACTAATTATATTAAATTGTTCCATAGTTTAAAGAGTGTTGCATGTAGAAGAGCAAGCTTTTTTCACAAGAAGTGGATTCATATGGGGCTTCATGGAGCATTTATTTTATCTTTAAGAGTTCAGGTCACCTTTTTCTGTGAGAAAACTGAGAGAAGGAAATCTTTACAAAATTCCCTGTAGAGTTTCCTCCCCATTTCTTCCTTCAGGCATTTTCCTCCCTCAGCCTGGAAGAAACAAGCTGCACAAGTAGCCTGAAATGTGCAGAGAGCCCAATTCCTTCTCCCTCCTTGCCCCCCTGTGTCCCCTGTGACTATCCTCAGTATTTTAGTTAAGACTAGCTCCTGTAGGATAAATGCTTTCCATCTAAAGGTCTGAGGACCACAGCCTTTAATTCTTAGTTTCAAGTTGTATGAGATGCAGTTTCTTTTTCCAGGTATTTTATTTTCCACATATGTAGCAAGTGCTCCTAAAGTCTGATACTGAAGACTGGTGAAAACTGATCAAGGCTTGTTATAATTTGAAGGTACATGAGGCAATACTCATGCCTCCCTGAACTCAGTCCAGCTTGTTTTCCTCCGTCTTGGATTTTACTGAGACCACCAGAACACTCCTGCTCAGGGCAGGCGGTTATCTTGCTTCATCACTAATGATGACAACTGAGTTCCTAATGTCACAATACTGTTATTTATTTTCCCTGCTGGGGCTTCATCATGCTGTTAACCAACTCTAGTTAAAAACATCTGCTAGCCAAATTCCTCTAGAAAATTCTTTATACAGCAAGCACAGAGATAAGAGATAAGTTTAAAGCTACTTTGCATACTTCTGCTTAAGAAAAGCATCAGTACAGAAGTTAGTGTATGTGGCTTTTTTTTTTAGCAGAGTCAGAAGATTTAGAGTAGCAGTCAAATGATAATTTTTTTTTTAATGTGTTCCTTGAGATTTTACATTTCCTAATTCTTCTTTCTGCAAGTCATCACATTTTCCTCTCCAACCCAGTCTTGCCACTGCAACTACTTCATCTTTATGGCATTTATACAGCATGAATATTCTAAATTATCTGCTGTATTGTTGTGACTTTCCCATATGCAGGTCTTGAATGTGGCACGGATGAATATTTTCCCTTCATGGGCCAACATATATGAGGGGATTTCAGATCCCTAATATCAAAGCTCAGCCAGCAAATGGGCTGGTTTGATCTCTGCTTCATGACTTGGGCTGCATTAAGGAGCCAAATGTTTGTGGTGGTTGTTTTTCAGTCCAAATGGACATAACTTCCATTTTCTTTCTACTGCAATCTCCTCCATGATGCCCAGACTATTTATTTTAGAAAGTAGCCAGATAGACATGCCGTTTCAAAGTGGTACACGTATGCTGGCCAGAGATGGTAGCTGACTGCTCTGCTCACTTGTGTCACCATGTGCATGTAGGCAAAATCAAAAGTCCCTATCTCTACTGCTGCCTTTCAGAACCATCAGACTGCAAAGAAGCCCATAGAATATCTGCAGCTCTGGAGATGCTGGATCTAGGGTGTTATGGGAGCAAGCATATGTAACAGGAGGATGAAAGAAGAGGTTGCACAGGTTTGAATTTGTGAATTCAGATTTGTTTGTGAATTCAAAGAATAGAAACACCCACTCATGAAGGCAAGAGTTGTTGCCATTGTTCAAGTGAGTCTGCCCCCCTGTGTAATATTACTTTAACACTGGATTCCAGTTTCTTTCAGTTCAGTAGCTCCTCTTTATTTATTTATTTAATTATAAACTTGGATGTAACTCAATTTAGCTCCTTATTTCTTAACAACTCTCACTCTACCTGCTAACAGTTAGACATGTAGGAGAGCAGGAAGGATGGAGGGAGCCATTCTTCCCATTTTGTAATTAGAAAACTAAGTCCTAGAAACCTTTCTGCAGTCTTTGTTTTTTTTTATTTTTAAAATATGCTGCACTTACAGAAAAGATATTTACCTTTTCTCTTTTTGAGAAATGGAAGGAAATGGTATTATGTCCCTACATACCCCTTGTTTCTGCTTACATTTATCGAGTAAAGAATGACAAGTATGCTAACTCATTTTGTTATAACAAGATAAGTGGTAATGGTGCTGTTCTCTAGGCCAGGCAACCCACATTTATTTGATATTCAGCCACCCTGGAAAGTTCATTTTGCTTCCGGCTGTTCACCAAGGATTGTTCACCAAAATAACAGATGCTTGGGAGCTTTCAGCAGCATTCAGTCTTTTGCAAATGAGCAAGCAAGTGAAGAATGTTCTTGTTTTCCGCATTGTTAGCCAGGGACCTGCTCCACACGCTCTTGTGGTACCTCCTGTTTTCCTCACCTGGAAGGTGTCCTAAAGAAAGGGGTGCAGTTGAATGGCAGGAGAAAAAAGCTTCAGTGCAGGAAAGGCTTTTAGTAAAACAAGACTGAAGTCGTCCATGGGAAGGATATGGACTCAATGAGATCAGACAGTAAAGTGATACCAAAACTGCCTTTCATACTCTGCTGATGCTCTTCTGCTTTTGACTAGCGATCAGATGCAGAAGGTTGTGCTGCAGCAGTAATGTCAGCAGGTTCCAGCTGTACTCAGGAGACAGCTAGAACAACCTTGCTGGTCTTCATGGCCTGCAGTCCTGTCAATCCACCCAAAGCCTTATCAGATCTCCCCAGCAGAGCAGAGCTGGGCAAGCCTCCCTGAGGCGGAGGTGTCTCAGAGCACGGGCGCCTTGAATCTGTGGAGGCACAGAAAACAAAGTTGCCTGACCTTTCTATTACTACTATTTTCCTGAAGGTGTGTGGTACTTGTAATCTAAAAGAAAGGAAGCTATGTTACAAAAATATTTAATACATTTCATGGAAAACTATCAGAAAAACATTTTTTCCTGCTGAGAAATAAGAATTTAATAACTCAAGTGATCTCTAATTTAGATACTGAAGTTTTCTATGCTTTCTATTTACATAGAAGGTATGTTGTATCCATGTAACTTTTTCTGACTCGACTGTGTAGATATTAACCATGTAGCTGAAGCTGGGAAAAACCTTCTTCATAATCAAGTTTACATTTTTGTTTGAATAAAAAAAAAATAATAATTCACACTAGTATGAATAATCTTTCCCAACTTTACCTTGGCTGGTGAAAGGCTTTTATGTGTTTTGATACTGTTGTTGCTGGTTTTGAGTCCAAGGATTACAAGAAAACAGTAGTAGAAAGGATATAAATGCATTTATAGTCACTGTTTTGAACTTTAAACTTAAGAATTACTAGAAGAAACATAATGTGCTGTTAAATACCAGCCTCATTAAAATAGCAGTGATCTTGATCAGTTCCTCAGATGGTACAGTTTGCAGCTAGGGTTGTTTAGTGAGGATGCAGGGAGCAAATGGCAAGTACACGTCCTGAGCTCTGGGACTGAACCATGCCACAAAATACATGCCATAGGTACTGTGTTTTAGAAACAGAGCTTCTTTAGGATGAAACAAGATGACTGACACACTAAAACAGTTTCTGCACTGCAAATTCTAAGTAGTTAATGCTTTTGGAGCTACTGTAGAAATATGGGCAAGGAGGATGCTTTTATTGAAGCTGGGATGAGATGCCCAGGCTGCAGATGTGAGGTGAAGTGCACTGGGATGCTGGGGTCAGTAGCAGTTCGGCTCACAGACTCTTCACCTCCCATGGCATGTCAAGCACTCTGCCCTGTTTGTAAAAGCTGTCCAAGCAGCACCCTTACTCAGCTCTTGAAAAGTCCTGGAGTCAGAATGCAGATAGTATGGAAAACACTGCTAATGTCTTTCCTAGATGATAAATATTTTATTAGTGTGTTCTGCACTTGGAGGAACAGCTAGGAAGTTTCATTATGGGAAAGTAGAAAATTCTGCATGTGTTCTCAGCTAGTTCTCCAAAAAGAATAAATTCCTCTGGAGTTTCTTTCCAAAAAGGAAACTAGAGAAATTAATTTTTCAAAAGCAACATATCTGAATTAATATGGAAAATAATTTACCATAATGAGGGTCCAGCCCCCTAAATTGGAAGATGGGAATGGGGAGCAGAATACAGCCCCCATAATCCGGGAGGAAATGATCATGACCTGTTGTGACACATAGATGTGCACGAGTCTGTGGGACTGGATGGGATTCACCCAAGGACACTAAAGAAGCTGGCCAAAGTGCTCACCAAGCCACTCTCCATTATTTAACAACAGTCCTGGAAAACCAGAGAGGTCCCTGTTGACTGGAAGCTGGCAAATGTGATACCCATCTATAAGAAGGGCTACCTGTCAGTCCGACCTCTGTGCCAGGGAGGGTTATGGAGAAGGTCATCTTGAGTGCCACCACATGGCACATACAAGACAACCAGATGATCAGGCCCAGTCAGCATGGGTTTACAAAAGGCAGGTCCTGCCTGACTAACCTGATCTCCTTCTACAACAAGGTGACCAGCCTAGTAGATGAGGGAAGAGCTGTGGACATTGTCTGCTTGGACTTTAGTAAAGCCTTTGACACTGTCTCCCACAGCATTCTCCTTCAGAACCTTACAGCACAAGGCGTGGATAAATAAACTCTGCACTGGATAAAAAACTGGCAGGATGGACAGGCCAAAAGAGTGGTAGTGAATGGAGCTAAACCTGGCTGGTGTCTGGTCACAAGTGGTGTTCCTCAGGGTTCAGTACTGGGGCCTGTTCTCTTTAATATCTTTATTAATGATCTGGATGAGGGGATTGAGTGTACTCTCCATAAATCTGCAGATGGCACCATGCTGGGTGGGTGTGTCGATCTGCTAGAGGTAGGGGAGCTTTACAGTGGGACCCCGACAGGTTAGATCAGTGGGGCAAGGTTCATTGCATGGGGTTCAACAAGGCCAAGTGCCAGGTCCTGCACTTGGGGCGTAACAGCCCCATGGCAAGCTACAGACCTGGGGATGTGTGGCTGGAAAGCTGCAGGTTGGGAAAGGACCTGGGGGCACTGATCGATAGTTGACTATGAGCCAGCAGGGTGCACAGGTGGCCCAGAAGGCCAGTGGCATCCTGGCTTGCATTAGAGACACTGTGGCCAGCAGGGACAGCAAGGTGATCGTCCCCCTGGACTCAGCACGGGGGAGGCCACACCTCGAATATTGCGTTCAGTTCTGGGCCCTCACTATAAGGACACAGAAGCGCTGGAATGTGTCCAGAAAAGGGCAGTGAGGCTCCTGAAGGGCCCAGAGCACTGGTCCTGTGAGGAGCAGCTGAGGGAGCTGGGGTTGTTTTGTCTGGAGAAGAGGAGTCTGAGGGGAGACCTTATCGCTCTCCACAGCTCCCTGAGAGGAGGGTGGAGCGAGGAGGGGGACAGCCTCTTCTCCCTGGTGACCTGTGACCGGACCAGAGGGAATGGCTGCAAGCTGCACCACCGGAAATTTGGGCTGGATTTTAGGAAACATTTCTTCACGGAAAGGGTTATCAAACATTGGAATGGTCTGCCCAAGGCAGAGATGGGGTCACCATCCCTGGAGGCATTTAAATGGTGTGTGGACCTGGTGCTAAGGGACATGGTTTAGAGGTGAGCTTGCAGTGTTGGGTCAAAGGATGGACTAGATGATCTTGAAGGTAACCTCTAACCAAAGAGATTCTGTGATTCTGTGATAATTCATATGATCTCTCTCAAAATAAAAAACTCAATCAAAAACATGCAGTATCTAAGCATGTACTGTAATATTATTATGGCATTTAATATTTACAAGGAAGCTCATTAGTACAGAGTAATGGCTAGTGTTACATTGCACCATCTCAGTTTCATCCTTTTAGTCACCTGGATAAGCGTAAGAGTCTATTTAAGCAATCTTTAGCCAGGTCTGCAATCCAACCATCTTTGGATTACCTATAAAAGTTTTGCTTACAGAAGCAAAATGGATAAAGCCAGAAAGGCAAAGCCTGTGCTGTTGCCTAATTGTATTTTTTGCACACAGGTCCTCCACTCGCAGCAGTGTCGTTTGACAATGTGAGTGTAATAGCAGCCTTCCCTGCCTGAGCTGAGTGATAGATTGGACTTCATCACATCCATCTCTGCACGAGTGGTGCTCCTAGATTTGATAACCTGCTTATATGCACTGTTCCTTTGATGTCTGTATCTGCTCACATCATTCAGGTAGACCAATGTCTAACCCAACAGGGAATTCAGCGTGAGAGAAGCCTCCCTGGCAAGAAGCAATATAAGTTGGAATCAATTTTAGCTCCCCTTACCAAAAAAAAAAAACCCACCCCAGAGGGCCAAACAAGCTGCACCAGTTTGAGCCTCCACCCAGAAATCTGGCAATCTAAATTACGCTCTCGTATTGAGCAGTACTTCCCTCCGCAGGAACAATGAATCAAATGGAAGGGCCTAAATAAATAAATCTTTACACTTCCCTGTTCTTTCTACCTCCCAGTTAATCGTACGTCATCGTGGAAAACCTAAGTAATCCACAGCAGGAGGCAAAACTGCCGCCACAAAGGACGCTGGCAGTGTCAGACCGTCCTCCAGGACCTGGGGGTGACAGCTGCTCTGCTTTGCTGTTTCCCCACCGTCCCCCCACCCACAGCAGCCGGGTGCCCCAGTCTCACAGGGGCTGCAGCCGAATCTGCTCTGGCCCTGACGCCTGCACGTGTTCTGCTGCGCTGAGCTCCGCTGCTGGATTTGCTATTAGTTGCTGCTGCTGCTGCTGCTGCGAGCGCTGCACTGGCAGCCAGCTTCCTGACTACTCCCTGCTTTGGGCTCTCCAGCTACCGTGCGGCCGTCCCTGACGTGTTTCTGGTCCCTTACAGAAAGTGCAGCGGTGCAGGGAGCCATGCAGAATGACCTTATGGAATTAAGTCTTCTTCCTTACCTACAGGAAAAAAAAAAAAGGAAGAAATAATCTGCTTGGAAACTTTTTCCCCCACATAGACACATTTTTCCACTTCACAGGACCAGACAGTTTACCAGGACCACTGTTTAGCCCAGGGAAGTTACCCAAGTTCATGCATGTTTGGGTAACGCAAGTTAGTAACCCAAGTTACCCAAATCATGTTTGTGGGTACCATTTTCTACACTTTTTAACTGAGTTGTTTGTACCACAAAGGCCCAAAATGCTAGAAACTAAATGTTGAATTAAGCCTGAAAAACTTTGTTCCATCCTTCCTGTCCCTTCCTAGCAGATGCCAACAGATGATGTTCCTTCTCTAGGCAGTGGAGGAAACTTGTTGCCCACAGGAGTTCTGGGGGACAGGGCTGCTCTTACAGACAGTCTGCTTTCACAGGAGAAACTGGCTGAGTTGATCAAGCTCCCGTTGCTGCATGAGGAGTTTTGAGTTCTGAAATGCCTGGTTAGCACTTCCATGGCAGGACCTTCTTAACTTGCTGTGTTTTGTGCTCTTGTGCCACGCTCTCTGCATTGCACAATGTCCAGAGGAGAGGAATTGCCACCAAACAGATAAAGTTTCTAGCCTGGAAGGAAGTTCTGAAATTACCGCAGAAAGCCTGCTGGTACAGGGTTTCTGGTACCATTTCACAGAGCATCGAATAGTCCAGATAAGCTTCAGATAAGTGCTCTCCGTTGTGGGTGCTTATCTTTAACTCCAGATCTTTAGAAGTTTGCTCCTCACGTATTTCAAGTCTGTGTGTTTTAAACAGAGCTGCTTCTAACTGAGATAATTAAAATTTCTTTTTGTCTTTTCAGAAACCCCATGTCTTTGTTTATGATCCCCAGAGGGAAGGCTAAATTAACCCTGCTGCCATTTGTTGAAGTATTACCAAATTACATTCTTTATACTAGATTTAGCCATAAGTCCCTATTTCCAGGGGCAGTGTGTCCTAGAATAGTGCAAAAAGGATGTTTTTCTTTCCTTTCTGTCTTTGAGACATGAATGACAGACAGCCGCATCTTTTCTTTAGGATCTCAGTAGACAATCACTATTGACTGTAGTGCAAAGGAGTTTATTTAAATGGCTTTTTCAAAAGCGAAAGAGTAGATAGTAGATCAAAGATGTCCTTTTCACTGAAAAGTTTTATTTTTCTATAAGTGAAGGCTTTCTAGCTCATCATTACCTACAGCATTCCTGTCCCCACCATCACCAACCACTCCACCCTTCTTCTGGTACGTAGACAGCAGTTCCCTCCACCGCTCTGAAACATAGAGGTCTCTCTTTTATTTCCTTCCTTCGAATTCTCCCTTCACATTTTGGTGATGTAAAACAGCCAAGATAAGAAATAGCTGTCTCTTCCCAGGAGGAGACGGGACGGATGTGCAACTCAGAAGAACAATTCCTTTTTTTCCTACTGCCTTCCTGGGATGAGGGGTGGTGGGGGAAGGGGGGGAAGTGAGAAGTAATTTAATCTCTCTTTTGCCAGCAGTGCCAGCTACTCCCAGCAAAATAGCCACAGCAAAGCACGTCAGCACTGTACGGCTTTCCCCCTGAAAGCATAGAATTGTTAAGAAAAGATAAGACAGGAAGTATGAGTGGCTAGTAACTTGTATTTTTGGTCAGAATAGGAGACCCCACGATCATTTGTGTAATGCATCCTATTGCTCTTTAGCATCTGGCATAAACTTCTCATCAGCCATGTAAGTCTGGCTTTATCTAAGTCTCCAGTTGCTAGAAAAAGATGACAGGAGAGAGTTAAGACTATAGCCACCATGGGCTAATAGCCACATTCGTTGTGGTTTTGTACAAAGACTAGCATACTGGGGTTTGGGTCTACAGGAATTATATAAGTAAATAAGTAAAATAAGTAAGAGTAGCTTCTTACATTATTTTTTATATTATTGCTGTGGCTTAATGAGGAAAACACGAGAACTAATGTTTTATTAGTTACCTAAAGGTAATAAAAAACGGCAGAAGCAGAAAAATCTTTCTCATTTGTCATGGGATCCTAGTTCACACAGTAGCAGGAATTCACAGCCAAGAGCATCACACTTAATGACGGTGATGAAGTTCTCCAGTATGCAACAAGAGGCTCAGTTTCCGTTATTAAAGGACACTATTGGATTTAGCAGGACATTGCTTATTTGCATTGGGAGATAGTTCTTGGGGTGAGTAAGAAGTAGAGCATCAGAAAGTCACAAGAATTTCTGTGGAATTTGTTATTGTAGATAACCTTTCTCTTTCCTTAGTAAACAGGAGAAGGGAAACATTACATGTGTCTGTAATCTACTTTAGGGAGTTCTCCAAATGATCTGGTCACCTAGGTGTTGTACAGAAAGAAGGAAAGAGCATATGCGTAAGGAAGGCAACGGGCAGCAGTCAAAAAAGTCTGGGGAAATTGAAACATTATGCTTAGATTATCAGTAAAAAGAACTGCAGAATTAATATTCTGAATGGGCTGTGTCAGCAGTTAGCACCATGAAATCTGGGAGCTTTTGGGAAATGGTCCAGCTGTGCTAAAAGGTTGTACTTCAGTAATAAAATTGAAATTGAAACACAGGTAGTGGCTGATCTGGGATCTTCTGCTACTGAGAAGCAGTTGCCTGAGTAGAACCCTGTTCATCAGAAGAAACCAAAAAGTAAGGAAAAAGAGACAGAAGAAAAACATTTATACTTCACAGCTGGTAAATGAATTACACTTGTGTGTGTGGAAGCACACACTAAGGAAATAAAGAGGATGAGGTTTGGAGTAAATGCCTCCAAGACTTGTTTTAGCAGCTTTCCAATTCAGTTAAACAGGTTCCAGGATCTGACGACTAGGGAACCCCTCTTCTAACCTTGCAGGATACAAAAGGGAAGAGATTACAAAGCAATATAAACAGAGATTGGTTATTTTCTGGGGACTATTGCCCAGCTCATTAGATGGAGAAATGAAGTTCTGGTTATTCAGCTTTCATCGTCAGTGCTGAGCCCTTCAAATGTGTGCCTAGTGAGATCTATCTGTGAACAACAGCTGTTGCTGGCAAAGTGTGACAGGACTCAAATCCACATTACTGATCCCGTGTGGGTCAGTACTGTAACCTTTTCATGGAAAAGACCTGCCTTTCAAACTGGAGTCATTTATTAGAGGGTGGAAAAAAAAAGAACACAGAAGAAAAGATCTAGTGAAGAGGCAGCAATGAAGATACTTTACTGTGCCTTCAGCAATTCAAGCACTGAGTCTCTTTAAGAAAAGTAAATGGTGAGAGAGGATTCTGCTAGGAGGTGAAACAGTAGAGTTCTTCTAGAAATTTTCTGCATTTGAGATCACAAGATGTGGTGTAGATACTGACTACATGGTCAGGAAAAAGAAAGACAAGACAAATATGTGCGTTTTCTGTTACCTTCTGATGTCTGAAAATGAAGCTGTGGCTTTGTGTGGGAGAGTAGAGGGCCCCTGGACAAGAGTCTTGACAGTGATTGAGCCATACCTATGGTAGTGATTCACTACCGTCCTGATTCCTCAGTCTGCATGTGGAGATTTGTTTTCCTCTACCAGGCTTTAGAGCGTAGTAGAGTCTTGTATCATGTCTGGTAAAAGCCAATGGGTTTTTATGTTTCAGAGCGTAGAGAGGCCTGAACACTGCCCTAATAAGGTGGTACCTGGCCAAGACATCAACACTCTCATTACTGGTCTGTAATCTGAAGACCTGTTCCAAGCAGAAGCACGAGATACGATCTGTGAACTTTCAGGGAGGCAAACTTGGAAAATTTTTTTGAGCAATACTGTGGCCCTTTAACATGAATATTGCACTCCCAGGCTATTTCCATATCATTGCTGATAAAGTATTTCTGAAATCTAGTCTTGAGCTTTGAGCATTCTGTCTCAAAGTCAACATTTTGAGCAGACATCACCTGCCATCATAGAAAGCTGCTCATGGCCAAGCTGAATATCTACATCCAATCTGCTGGTTGTCTCTGCTGGATTTCTAATTCAGAGTTATTCTTCCCAAGTTGGGTGGGGTGTACAGTTCATACAGGCCCTTTCTGAGTAAAGCATCAGTTACCAGTTGCTATGACTTCTGAGCCTGATGAACACTGTGGAGTCTGTTCTACCTCTTCTAAGAGTCAGACCCATCTCATTTATGATACACTGAACTATAGACTTATTCCTTACTTTATTCTTGCCCATTTTTGTACTCCTTACTGGCTAAGCATGAACATTTCCGCATTTTTGAAGATCTATTTGCAAAAAGACAAGCATATAATGAAAAAGGATGTGAAAGAGAAGCCAAATTACATCACTTAAGTCACTTTAAAGAAGCTTGATATTTAGTTGTTTATAATCTCGGCATGTTAGTTGATTGTACTGGGATAAGAGCATTTTTGGTGTGGAGACTGAGCCGCAAGACTTACTGCAGCAATGCAGACAGTGTTTGTCTGTTGGTTAGGGAAGTGGACTGGAAGGCAGGAAGGTCTTGGGTCCCAGACCAGGCTGAACCAGTGACTCATCATGCGACTCTGGGAAAGTGCATTTAAGTCCGTTCTGCAACATTGCAGAAATCAGCCCCGCTGTCAAACTGAGCCAAAGAAGGTTTGAACTCAGAAGTCAATGGTAGCTATAGGAAAGATGAGCCCTTTTTTCTTATTCTGGGTAAGTGTAGATTCTACTTTGTCTCCTCCTGAGCCAACGTTTCACAGTGTGACTGTAGTAATGGATATTGGATACTCTGAAAGAAATCAAACCTCTCTCCCAGAAAAAAAAAGAACCCTTCCGACCCCCTACATGAGATTTATGTAGGAGCAGGTATGAAGGATTAAAAAATATCCTAAGAAAAAACTAGCTGTGACTTATATTTTAGTATCTAGGAGAACTTAATTTGGCCATTCCAGTTTCAGATTTTGACATCTATACATAAAAATACACAAAATAAGCATTATGTTGAGCAATAGATTTTGTCTCCTGAGTAGGTAAATAAAACAGCTCTTACATGAAATGTATCATGCAAGTTTTATGAGCAGGAATTAGAATGCTGCTTCTGTGTGAATTTTTTGGATATTTCTTCTGTACATTGGGACATCTTATTTGAAAAATAAAAACACACACAAGAAAGGAGCTTTTGCATGTCCCTTCTTTTCTCTTATGAGGAAATATATTAAGACATTTTGCTAATCTAAAGTATATGAGTGAGAAAGGAGATTAGCTGTAATATTTGACTATTAGTTTTTATATCTATAAAGTAGAGATCCGTCTTTTTTCTGAACTCCTTCTTCTGTAGTTTAGATTACCTGCCTTGACCCCATTGCAAATAGCAAAACCTCCACAGAGGTCTGCATATCACAGACTCATAGAATTACAGAATGGTAGGGGTTGGAAGGGACCTCTGGAGATCATTGAGTCCAACCCCCCTGCCAGAGCAGGAACACCCAGGGCAGGCCACACAGGAACAGATCCAGGTGGGTCTTGAAAATATCTAGAGGAGACTCTACAACCAATCTGGGCAGCCTGTTCCAGGCCCTGGCACCCTTGCAGTGAAGACATTTTTCCTCATGTTGAGGTGGAACTTCTGTGTTTCACCTTGCTACCATCACCTCTCGTCCTATCTCAGAGCACCACTGAAAAGACATTGGCTATGTCAGATACTCTAATACACCTTTCTTATCTGATATACCCACTATAACAGTCTGCTTTAGGCCTTGTGACTTTTACCAGTGGCAACACTGATTAACTCAGAGCAGAGAGAAGGCGGCTCAGGGAGGAGGTTAAGTTTTGAAGTCTAAAGTAAATGAAAGGGGTCAATAAGAAAGCTAGTTCTCATGGGCTTTCTCTTGACTGAAATAGAAAGGAAATAGTGGGTGTTGTATCTGACCAAGCAGTTAGCAGTAAACACTTCCATCATCAAATGCAGTTCTTTTTCCAGTTTGCAAATCTCTTATCCATTCTTCTTACTTTTAAGGAAATACCAGTCTAGTCCCCAGAAGCAGCTCTGAAAAACTGCGTAGCAAATTTCCACGTTCAGTATTTCCCATACAGCCATTTGTCTAACAGCCAGCTCTGAAAACTGAGCCAGGGCTGCAAGCATTACACTGGACTAGACTTGACCATCATCGTGGGTGATAAAAGCAGTGTCAGTCAGCCTGTGCCATCGCTGCTAAACCTGTGCAAATCTATTCCTTTCAAATCACACTCTCAGCGATAGCTCCATACTTCCAGTTCTTGGTATATATTTCTAATTGCAATTTAGTAAATAATTCTGCTGGAAGAACATAAACTCAGGTCTCTTTTTTTTTTTTTTTTTGCTGTATTTGATGCTACAGGCACAACAGGATTAAAAAAGGCCATTAAAAACTGTCAACATTCTCACCCCTCCCAAGGTTAAAAAAACCACCCCAGGATCTCTGAATGCATAAGAACAAGGTCAGCAGAGTACCTCTACAAACAACTATTCTTCAGAGGAAAACTATCTAAACAATTTATGAACACAGTTCATACACAAGCAAGCATTTTAAAGTACTTATAGAGAACACAATGCAGGAATAAAATCTCAGTGGTTCTGCTTACGCTTTGGGAAACCCTGGCAGCGTTTCACTGCACTGACCAAATACAGCTGTAGACCCTGCAAACAGCTGTATGGCTGGTTTCTAGCAGTGCTTGTCCCACCAACAGAGCTAACGCAATTGCTTTGCTGCCCGTTCCAAACTCTTTTCCACATTGGCAGGTTGGTTTGTAGGTGCAGATGAGTGCTCAGAAATGTAGGATGCGTATCTGAAGTGCAGTTTACCAACTTTTAAGGTTTACCAATCACTAAGAATAATATGTTCTTAAGTTTCCTGAGTTTGCCAATTTACGTAGGTGAGTAAACTAGACAGGTCAAATAGCTGGCGTGGTTTATAAATAGACTAAAAAAAAATATCTCCATATATAGACTAGCATCCAGACTTTCTATTGTTTGAAGCAAATGATATCATAATTTGGATGTCTTTCCAGAACTGAAAATGACTAGAGTTCGGAAACTAAAAGTAGTTAAATATAGAAATTGCTACTTTACTGAGTGGATGCTGTGTTTCATTATTATGCTACTAGTATGTGAACAAATGCCTTTCTGTTCTTAGGGATGGGAAGGGGGATTTTCTTCCAGTAATATAACGACATTGGACGAAAGACAAATTCATATTATGGGCTGACACTGTCTTTACCCTCATTCCTTTATGGAATACATTTTTGATCCATTGTGCAGTGTTATTCCACATCTGAGGTGGTAACACTGTCCACTAACTTGTGCCTTGCATCAGCCTTTACACTTGTGCAGATCAAATAGAAAATGCACAGTGGTTTGCATAAAATAAAATAATAGAATGAAAATTAAAAGACAAACAAACTGTGTCTTTCAGTGTAGCTTGTTGTCACAGACTCCCTAACAAGTGTTTACATCTGCTTTGCCAAGTCAGGGTGCTTTCTTCATCACTGGTAACTAGAAAACAGTTCTTCTGACTCCTGCAATGCTACTTTTTAAAACCACCTAAATAGCATCTGTGGAGATATGCTAAATTTCTAGGGATGGGATGTTGGGAGTAAGGACTCGTGTTAAGATATTGCAGCACTCTTACTATAAAGACCAAGACCACCATCCTTTTAGATCAGGAATGCCATGTTGGATGCTAGATGAGAGTCTGTTGGCTCACAAGAAAAGATGCTAGACTAAAATAATGTAATAGACTAAAATAATATAATAGGCTAAAATAATATGTATCTCTAAAATCATCCATTTACAAAGATGGAACCAAGTTTAACAAGATATAAAAACAAAAGTTACATTACCAATCCAGATTTTCCTTCAGCTACTTTTGCATCTTCTACCTTTCTTTCATATTTATCTAAAAATTCCCATTTGAACAAAGAGTCACCCAAATTTAGGTATCACAAGGTGTCTGCATTCTCATTATAATCAGGGAAGCCAATGGGCTTGCCTTAACTAATAATAATAATTAATGTATGTACCTTTGCTTACCTTTATTAATACATTTCCAGATTCAGATTCTGGCTAGACTCATATCTGTGTGGTTTTTTTCTGCAAGCAAACTTGATTCTTAAGATGGTAAAACTGAAATCAGAGTGCTCATGAGCAACATTTCTATTGTCCTTCTGTAATCACTGTTGTCCATAGGTGTAAGTTGATGACCCTGTAACATTTGCCTCTTTCTAAGATATAAGAGATATTTTTAACCATGACTGTAGACTCTTCAGAATGCTTAATTTGTCTGTAGCATCACCTCTCTCTTGCTATCCCATGTTCAAGCCTTAGCTGATGATTAAGACACAAATGGTCATCCATTTAGGCAACTAGGTCACCTATCTCAAATACAGGAGTATCAGAGGACAATGTTCTTCCCCCTCTGGATACAGTTTTGTTTTAGGAAAAGCCATCTGCATCTTAACTCCCCTTCATTAGCTCCTGAGAGCTGGAGCACGTTTGTGCAGAGACCTGTATCTGCTTTTTAGGATTCCCTTTCCCATGGCAAAAACAAGCAGGAGTGGTTAATTTTTCTATAGCAGGGACTTTTTTTTTTTACCTTTTTCATTTTTAAATGTTTTAACTGGATTTTTGCACCTTACATTCTAGTCCCCTTCTTAGGGTAGCATATAATCATCTCTGTGAGGGAAAAAAAGGGCAGATGCAACAGAATCCAACTTCATTACCTGTAAAATATGAGTCTTCCATGCAATGACCTCTTGACAGAAAGCTGTGTCACGGCGTGCACTGCTTGCTCAGAAGTGTACTGTTTGCAAACAGCCTCATGGTGGGCAAGTGGGCAAGACCCCTGGACAGTTATTCAAATACCTGTACCATATATTTAGGCAGCTTTTGAGATTTACTCTCTGACTGAGCCTCTTAAAGAGTTTTAATGCCTACTAAATGACAGCAGCTCCTTCTGGATTCCATCTGGGGTGCTGGGTAAATGTGTCTTTGGATGAAAGCCACAAAATTAGAAATGCTTTTATGAAAATGTGAAGGGTAAGTTCACGCTGTATCACGTCTGGCTTCTGCAGTTGTTACAAGGCAGTGTCTTGAGACTGCAACAAGAGAACTCTTTAATTTAAAGAGGGGATGGTAAATAGTACCTAAAAAAAAGTGAACATGTGGGACTGTGAAGTTTCACTTTGAAATTAGATTATGCAGCCTTCAAGTCAAGGCCGCCTGCCAGAAAGTTCATATAATCAAGAGCCACAAGCCAGCCCATAAGAGGAAAGTCTTTTATAGCTTCACTTCTGAGAGGTACAGAATTCATGTTTCCCATTGCTGGCTTCAGCATACTTGCAGAGACACACTTGAGAAGACAATTTTCCATCTGTTTGGATCTTCTCAACATCAGAGACTTTGTATTCTCTTTCCCTTCCTTCCCTCACCCCAAACATAAGCATAGGCATCCCAGGCCCTGGGAGCAGTGCTGCTTTTGGATAGTCCTCCTCTGCTGATGTTCCCAAGCCTGCCAGGACTCGGAACCTGCCTGCTTGGCACCCTGCCTCCCAGTCTTATCCATACACTCCATTGTAAGTGGGAGGTATCGTGTGATACTCCACACCAACCAGTACTTCATAATTGGTTGCCACAAACATTGCTGTTCTGATTGCATTGGGAAAACTGCATTAGGCTTTTTTTTCGTATGGCTGCTGGTAAGTCTCTCTGTTCCTTCTGGGACCAGTTTTCTCCTCCAGGTAATTTTTCATTGAAGGATGTGTAATTACATGGCTCCCCATACTTTTGGTGGGAAGTGTAAACATTCATATGATATTGAGGTCATGTACTAAATCATTCCAGTTGACATGCATCCAGTCTAGAAAAGGTTCTGGCTCCCATTCAAATATGAAAGAAAGAATTATTTCTTAGCGAAATAGTTCTCAGAACAGTTGGAGAGAGGATCCACACCCACATCTTTTCCTTCCTCTCTGAATGTGCCAATTTATCTCTCCTTTTCCCTCGCCAATTAAGGTCTTCACAGTGGTCTTACTGTCCAGTGCTGTAGTAGCTACTGGATTACAAGCAGGCATTTTCAGATGGCTGGTTCCTTCTTTGGCATTGTAACTCTGGGGACAGAGTGTTTTCCAGACCAAGCCTGACACTGAGCAGTCCAGGCCTCCCCCACTGACTCTTCTCCATACTTGTTTTGAATGGTTGTTTATACATGTTTCTAGAGAAATAAGTTTGGCAGCCGGGCAACAAATGTTTTCGACTCTTAAGGAGTAAAATGCTGGTTTTGAGCAAATCCAACTGTGCAGTCACTTACGAAACCATTGAAGTTCCTGTCTGGTTTATCAACAGCAGAAGTACCCTGTCATACTCCTACCTTGGTTTTTTTTTCTCTTCTCTTTCTAGGGAAGCAGAAGATTAATGTTTCTAAGTCAGGGCCTTATAAACTGAATTTGAAATTAATCTGAGTTTCTACAGCTGAAGATCCAAGTGTGGAAACAGAGATCCATACTGTAGGTGTGGGCTGGGCTGCTTCTCCCTGGCAAGTGACACAGAGGGCTGCCCCACGGATGTGCCAGGAATCCCCTCAGGACTTCCAGGCTCAAATCTCACGTGAAGCATCTGAATGTGCCAGGCAGCAGAGGCATGTGATATGTCAGCACCCCCAGTCACAGTTCAGCTTTTCAGCAAGCTCCCAGACCTTCTAAAGCCTCTCTTGGTGCAACAGCTGGCTCAGAGGAGATGCTGCAGTTGATGGAGAGAACATAATGAGGCTTGTCAGGACAGAAGTTAATGCACAACTCTATCAAAAAAGTACCAGTGTATGGAGTCTTTTGATTCCACATTGCAATATTTTCATTATAATTTCCGTAATATTTTTTGAGCTGTATGTAAGGAAATGGCTTATATTTCCTGGTCTTTCTTTACTCACAGAACTGTACTTCGAGGTCTGTCCTCTGGTTGCTTTTGTTCTTTGTCAGAATACCAACCCTTGAAGTGAAGGTTCTTGAACAGGCATGCAGAGATAACGTTTACACAAACAGGGCCAAGATTAGTAATAAATAAATCATTAATGTGTGGAAAAGATTAAAGAGAACTACGTATATGCTTGGGGGGGGTTAAGAGTTTGACCAAAGAAATCTGCATAGAAGTTGTTTTTTGTTGGCTGAAGATGTGTAAGTGCAGAAGTAATATTTTGAGGGGACAAAAACCCCAAATATTAGAAAGCAAGAGGGCAAATAGAGATTTTGTATTGGGACACCCACATTTTATGCTTGCTGTTTCACATACACAGAAATGGGGAGGTATTTACACTGGGTAAACATATATGCTTTACAAACAAATGCCACTTACTTGTTTTCACTTGCTTCTGTCTGAGCAGTGTTCATGTTCCTTGAACCATCAACCTTGTATTCATTCCAGCACAATGACCCAGTGATATTAAAAGACAAGTTGGAAAAATCCCTCTTCTCCCTTTCTGTTTGTTGCTCTCCCCATTCCCTTTCTCCATCCATTCCAGCCTAGTTCACAGCTTGCTGGGTAAAGCTTTCTCAGAGGTAGGTGCATGTTTGATTTTCTCCGTCAGAGAACTGCAATTAGGTCTCCCATTTCCTAAAGGGACTGTGCTGACTGCTGTGCTATTGTGTTCAATGAATAGGGCAGAGTAAAGCTCCTCCACTCAATCTTTCTCTACCCCATAATCTTCTGCAGCTTGCTTTTAAAAATAAAGGAGGTGTAACCACATTTTCCAGTAGGTCGAGTCACGTGAGCTAGACATACTCACATGGGCCACTGTGGAGATATGTAAGCTGGTAGGTAAAAGAGGGCAGAGAATGACTTAGAGATACTCATCTGTTCTGAACTGTTCTGTTCTGGTCTCTGCATAGTAAATCTGTTGTGGAGATGACTAGTTTTTCTCACTGTCAAGGTTCAGGGTTAGGGCTGTCCACTAGACCTAGAACAGATGCTCTCTGTTAAACCTTCTCCCTTCCCAATGGGGAAGAGAAAAGGAATAAGGGAGAGAGACTTACAGAGCAGAGACTTACTGCCTAGTAAGCAAATCAGGAGATTCATCTCCCTGTCCTTAGGCTTACTGAGGGTGGATGTGTGCGTGTAAGATAGTCGCCTCCACTCACCTTTACAGTTAAGAGAAAGTAGTAGAGGAAAGATGCAGTTGAGATGATTCCGGTTGCTGGGGGGTCAATGGTCCTCGTTATGGGAGTTGGAATAGCTGCAGTGCTTGTTGCAGGAGCTGCAATAGTGGCAGCAGTGCTTGTTGAGGGGGCTTGTGGAGTCTCATGACATGAGCCCTTGCATGGATAATTGTGGTGCATGTCCTGCATATCATAAAAAGTGGCACTTCCTGAGGTAAAACTGAGAGTACTCTTAGTAACAAAATCCACTATGTGATGCCAGTAGTGCAGAGACACGTGTGCTGCCCAGCTCAGCACAACGTAAGTCAGTGATAAACAGCACAGCAAAGCAGTGGCTTTTGCCCGGTGCCCAGAACCGTTAGCTTTCAGATAAACAGTGAGAGCAAGTGCACAAGAACACAATGCCTACAGAATGTAAGGAGGCCTTATGGCACTTAACTGAAGCAAACTCTAAATTAAAGACACAAACTAATACTGCTTCTAGAAATTACATATTTTAAGAGGTCTTTTTTAACTTCCAACCCTTAAAGACTCTCAGGAAAAAAAAGGTCTGATACTCTCTCAGCTGAGCAAACCAGAATTCCAACTATTTTGCCAATCTGTCAGAGCTCCGATCGTGCCCCAAGCCGGGTGCCAATAAATCTGTCAAGGTTCAGGGTCAGGGCCGTTCACTAGACCTATAACAGATGCTCTCTGCTTGACCCCCGTGATCCCTAAGCTTTATACTGATGTGACATATATGGGATGGAATCCCTCGTTGGTCAGTTTAGGGTCACTAGTCCTGTCTGCTCCTCCCTGCAGGAGAGGCCTTTACTTTCTGCACACAACATTGTACACAAGATTTATCAGTGACCTTGGTCTGCACACCAATCATTGCTAATACATCTAAAGATTGAGCATTATCACTGCTGGAAGCAGACGCTGTCTGTGAAAATATGCTGTTAACTTCAGAAACTGCAGTTATTTAGAAAAGACTGAGCTAAAAAGTAAAAGCGCTGAACAGTTAGTTCCTTCTCACTCAAATAAGGACACTCACACCCAGCATTCCCAGCAGAGGCCGTAGCTTGCTTTGAGCATGCAATTTGGACACTTAGAATAGGGTTCATCTCACCTGAAGCTGGAGATGTGTGCTGAGGACACATCTCAACCAGTTACCCTGGCCTACCTTTCCAGTCCCATCACCCTTTCAGGATGAGATTTAGCTCAGATGTCTGAAATAGGTCTTACGAGATTCTCTGGATGCTCCATAATAGCAGCTAGATGTTATGCCTATATTGCAGAAATCTTAAGTTAAAGTATCTAAATCCCATTTCTAGACAGCCTAGACTCTGGACTTTTTAGAGATAAGTGGAATTTGATATCATCCAAAACATGAGCAAGACCTGGATTGATGTTTTTCTCAGCAGACAACTTCAGAATTGGGGGCTAATGCCAGTCTTCCAGTTTGGTTGCACAAATCCTAGAATAACATTCTGCTGCAAACACATTTTTCACCATTTAACTGCCTATTAAGCAAATCAGGAGATTCATCTCCCTGTCCTTAGAACTTCCAGGGAGTGGATGTCTGCATGTAAGCTAGTGTGGTGGGTTTACCCTGGCTGGGCACCAGGTGCCCACCAAGCCCTTCTATCACTCCCCCCAACCTCTGTCAGCATGGCACGCAGGGAGAGAATAAGACTCAAAGAGCCGTGGGTTCTGATAGATAAGATGTTATTCTCTACTTCCTGTCTGCAGGCGATGTCAGGGCGAGTCCAGGAAGCAGAGCTCTATGGATGCTGAAAAGCTGCTAGCAGAGGGATTTTCTCAGGTTCTCACAATATTCAGTGAGAATCCTGCCTTTCTCATGCAAGTTACAAAAAACAATAGGATGGGTTTTGTAATCTGGACCAACACCTGGTGTTTTGTTAAGTTCTGTTTATGGTACATTGGAGAAAGATTTTGAAATGGGTATTGTAGGACTTCAGCCAGTCACCCTAGGAGACGGGTGATCACTGACCAATCGCCTTACGGGGCTAGGGTATATAAAACGGGGTTAGAAATTAATAACGGCTCGCTCTCTCTTGCTGAATTTGTGTGTTGCTGCATCTCTGCGCTCCCGGTAAAACAGTGACAGGGCTCCAGAACACGTAGGACAAGCCGAATTCCCTCCCATCCTCCTCCTGGCCTCTCCCTTTGTAGTTGAGCTGACGTCATATGGTATGGAATATCCCACTGGTCAGCTCAGGTTGGCCCCCATCTTACCCCCCCATCCTCTGGTGCCGTGTGAGCACTGGCAGTCATAACACGGGAGTGTTATCAACACCCTCCAGCTCCCAGTGCTGCAGGTGAGGGCTGGCTGGGGAAAAGCAGCTCAGCCAGAGCCACTACAGCTAGTCACCTCCACACACCTTTTCAGCTAAAAGAAAGCAGTAGGGGAGAGATGCAGGATCGGATGAAATGTATCCCAGGACTGACTGTTCTCCCCACTGACCACAAAGGTAGTCCAGGCACCTGTCTCAGATGAAAACTACATTGGATTGTCACCATTGTTGTTATGTTCCCAGAAATCTGTTTTCCTCAAGACATAAATATTTGTGGTACTTTAAGACTACATTAAACTGCATTCTAATTATTGGCTGATAAATGTCCATTTGATTTCCCTTCGTCTCAGTTGTACGCCCATGCATATAATTGTTTTTGACAAAGTTTTACAAGGATCCTTAACAGATTTGTTTTATAACATGAACAAACTTTTAAACCATAATGTTTTATACTGAAACTTCCCAGTAATGTCAGGTTGAATAGCAGTGCAATGATCTGCTTTTAAGAAATTATAAACATTCGTAGATAATAAAGTAGAAAATGCTGTATGTGACTAAAAGCTCCCAAAGTCATCCCACTAGCAGTCAAAAAGTGAAGCAGTGGAAATTAGGCAATAAGGAGAGTCCAGTTATAATCCAGAAGAGATATATTAATGCTGGTCTCAAATATTTTCCCATTATGTTCCTTACCTTTAGAGAATCTTCCAGATTCTTCTTTTTATTATCTGAAGAATCTATGTGCATAAAAGGACATAAAAATGTGAAAATGTAAAAAAAAAAACTTCCTAAAATTGTGGAAGAAAACAATTGTGTCCCCACATTAGCTGCTGGTATTGTTACAGCATGCAAATTGAAATTTTGGATGGTGGATAGTACACAAACAATAGACCTTGAACTTCTTCCAGTTGAAATAAGCATTAGCAGCCTCCTTATTTTTTTTTTCAAGGACAGAAATATCTTGCCATAGTTCTGATTCATACTTTATTTTATCCATAGCAACAGTTTACCAAATTTAGAGTCAAACTGCTAACTAAGAACGAAATAAGCATATTGTTTGTTCCCCTTGTTGTCCCTACTGCACTGCAATAAAGAATTCAGGGTTCTTCCAGCCAAGAGGGGAGCAAGCAACATGAAGCCTGGCTCTGCCCTACAGCTGGGGTGCCTTGGGGTTTTATCTAAGGAGCAGTGCATGTGGAACTTTGCAGCCACCCTGAATGAGGGACTGTGACTCCCAAGATGTCCTTCCTAGAGCCACTAGACTTCAGTCCTTCTCTCTTTTTCTTCTGGATGTATTTATTATTCACTGTGGGGGAAACCAGGTTCAGAAATAGCAATGAGAAGTCCCTTCCTCGTTTCCCAGATTAATTACTAGACTGCTGGGGCACTTCTAGAGGTTCAAAACCCTGGGTTTAGATAGGCTGCAGGCTGGTCATCACAATATTCCTAATTCTTAAATTACAGTTATGAAAGCCACACCACAGCATGCACAGCATCCCTGCTGTTCAGGTTTCTGAAGAAGAGTGACTGTGGCTGTTGCATTTGGTGCAGGCAGTGTGTGCTAGGTGTAACTGGAGCTGGCCTGCCTGTTGAACTCCAGCCAGAGATTTGCACAGAGTGGGGCATATTTTGTAATCCATACATTTGTGGCCCAGGCCGAGGTGGTTTTGCACAGGCAGGAGAGATGTAAATGCAGTCATCTACTTAATCTAGGTCTGACTTCTTGGTCACAGTCGTTGCTTGCTTGAAAGTTTTAGGTGCCTCCAGAGTAGGCGGCCATTGAAGAGAACAGGGCAGGAGTTTGGCTTGTGATTTTGAACATGATACCTACATCTTCCTTTATGTCCACCCATAAATATTTTAAAATACAGCAACAATTTAGAGCATGCATAGAAGGATGCACTGCATTGTGACCTAGGACTTAGTCCATGTCCCTGAAGAATCCAAGCAGCTGCGCTTCTGTGATATGATATCTGTTGCATGTGTCAGAAAGATGCGTGAGATACTGCTCAGCATGGAGCTGCAATGTTTTGAAAACGTGGAGGGAAATAAATAGAGTAACATTATATTTCTTGATGATGATCTCCCAAGAACTGGAAAGTCACTCATGTCTGCTTCTAAGCATGGATTAAAGAGATTTCAACTAAAAGTCATAGATCTGAACCTGGTTTTTGCTTGGGCAAATTCCCAGCGGTTCTGCTAGTCAAAGCTTATAGTGCTGTGTCAGATATTGTAGCTGATACCTTCTAACCTTTCTTTTATGTGTGTTCTGGTTTTCAGGGTGGAAAGACTTACACAGGACCATGTGGAGGCAGAGACTGCAGTGGAGGATGTCAGTGTTTCCCTGAAAAAGGAAGCCGCGTAAGTAACATTTTTTCTTCTAAAACATTCTTGATGGTGCTAGTTCAATACCGTTTGCTGTAGGTGGACGTGCATCAGACTGCTAAGAGTATTCAAACTATTATTCTTTTTCAGGGAAAAGTTACTGTGATTTCATGTTACTTTCTCAAGAGCTAGTAGATTTGAAGAAGTACTTTGTTATGAAATATAGAAAGCTCTTCTCTCAAAGAGCAGGGACCTGACAGCCATGACGAGCTCATCAGATCAGAGTTTTAGGAAAGCTAAGTGCTAGAGCATCACTGTTTTGTGTGACAGTGCTAAATGAATATAGACAAAATCAGTCAGTAATGTTCTTGAAGTCATTCTAAGAAATGGGTATCTGGTAAAAAGACACCCCATACATGTGATTTACGTTAAAACTAAGGAGAACCAGACCTGCAAAACCTGAAATCCCTGCTGGAACTGAACTGCTTGGGACTTCTGAAGTTAGATTGTTGCCAATTGACTGTTCTTTGCTTTGGGGAATAGTGAGGAATGAGGTAGAGGAAGGGAAATGGGGTGGAGAGGATTAGCCACCTGCCACAAAGAGCTCCGAGAAATAGGGCAGTTCCTGTCCTGTATGGCTTGGAGCCCTGGCTGGCAGGCTCCTTCTGTACAGCCTGGTCTTCTGCAGCTGAGACGGTGACTCAGCCTTTTCCATCCACCCATCCCTAAGAATAAGTCAGGCAAGAGACGTGGTGGCAGGTCATATGCTTGTTGTACTATCACAAAACTCATAAGATTTTTTCATTTTCTGCCTTCCCTCCCCACAGCAGGCCATCAGTTCCCATTCCCATTGCATTCCTCAAGCTTGACTCCAAGTCTGAGCGGAGGAAGAAGTGGTAGGAAAGTCACAATGTAGGTGGGAGGCAGGGAACATTCTTGTGTATAGCGGAAGTCCCAGTGTCTCCATGAAAGTCAGATGATCCTGGGGTTACCATGCCACGAGGACTGTAATGGTTATACTCCCATCCCCTGACCACGATCTGTTCACGGTCTGCTTTCCATTACAATACCTAAATGGCAAACTGATGAAGCTAAGGACAAACAAGCCCTCCCCCGAGACACAGCTTCTGGTAGGGCTCCCTCCAGCTGTTACTACCTTACCCTCATCCTCCAGCACATGACGTTTGGTGAGTGCCTCCTGCCACATCCCTCCAAGGGCAATGAAAGTCAAAAACTGATGCTGTATGAAATGGCTTCAAGTATGACATTACTATGCCTTTTTTCAGTGCCAGTTTTTTTGGTTCTCAAAGCAGACCATGGATGTACTTATTCACCACTACAATTTGTGAAAGTATCTGTTGCGATATTTGTGACTGAAATATTTTTCACATTCCTTATTGACTAAATGATCTGTAATTTCAAGTTGCCAAGTCTGCAAGACAAAAGAGGTAGCTAAACAAAAGTAATTGCATAGGTGAGTAAAGCTGAAAATGTTAAATTACCAGAGTAGAGAACCAATTAAGTTCCACTGACATGAAGCTCCCTGTGAGTTGCTTAGTATCTAGATTGGGAGATAAGGACAGACTTTGTGTACTTGCTTGACACTCACTCTTTGATTTAGCTCAGGGAAATACATAACGCCCGTAAGTAATCTCACTGGCCTCCCTTTAAATAGAGAGTAATAAAACCGTATGTTTTTCTATTTGTGGTTAGTTGTGCATTATATGAAGGAGTATTGGGGAAAGTGATGTAAAGAATTTTAGAACACTTCAAAAACCGTGTATTAACTCTGAAATGGTAACACCTCATTCTGAATCGGCACATGCTGCGTGTAGTTTGTGTCTGCTGGTCTCTTCACATGCCACAACCCCCGTTAAACATCTGGTTTAAAGAACAAGATTGGCCTTCAGAGACTAGTCAAATTTGGCATAGCTTCTGGTCTCATGCTAATCCTCAATGGGAATATTTATTTTCACAAAACCTCTGTATAACAGTCTGGCGTGACACACATTTTCTGTTTGAGGTGACTCATTACATGCACAATAGACTTACTGCGTGTTTGCACTTGTGAAGTGCCTGAAGCAGTCTGGCAGAGCCTGCTCCTGCAGCCACTCTCCGTCTCAGGACAGCAGGGCTGTCACTTGCAGGGCATCTGGAGCTCAGGTGGGAGCAGCTATCAGCCCCACCATCCCCTGAAAAGACTTCCTCATGACAAACCTTTCAAAACTAGGCAAACAAAAGCACTTCTCTGGATTGCTGCTACCAAAAGCGTATCAGAAGCTGTTGAATGAAGTAAATTGATTGGAGAGGTAAATGCATTTGCAAACTATGAAAGCAGAAAAGGTCTGAAGAAATGCTTGCTTTTTATTCATGTGTCCTTCTACTTCATTTTCAGTCATTGCTTCACTTACAGCCCTAAGGTAGAGCATTTAAATAAAGATGTTTCTCTTTATTTGTTGTCTTAATCCAATGGCTTTGGCGTTTTTAAAAACTGTTTTTTACAAAATATGCCTGCTGATATCTTCTGGGAGCTCTGATCTAGGGTCAGAGAGGCATTGTCTTGATGTGTGAGGATTCATCCAGGCTTTGGTGGTTTGTGCCAGGTCTCCAGATGCAGGACAGCTGGAAGCCCTGTGCTTCTGTTTATGCTGCTTTTCATTTGGGACTCCTGAGGTTAGGCTCAAAGGCACAGGAAAGTGGAACTGTGCCTCATACAGGCAGTTCTGAGGGACGGAAGGCCACCTAGCACAAATCAGTGCATGCACCTAGCAGGCATGAGTATACCAGAGAGAGAGGTAGGTGTTTTTAGTTTCCCCTCCACTCTTTTTTGGCTGGGCTCAGCCCTGTAACTTTCTTTGGACTCAGACACAACTTGACAAAAGCCAGGGGGGACAGGAAAATGAAACAGCAGGAGCTTCGTCTGATGTAGCTGTGGGAGAGCTGCTGCAGCAGGGCCAAGGCAGCTGCTAACCTGCAGCTTCCCACCTCTCCTCAGAGCTGCTCCTGGGGCTGTGAGGACACCCATGAAAGGCACTTCTGCCTCTTTCCCAGAGGAAAACAGGTTGAATTCAAACATGTAGAAAATCATCAGACATTGCTGATGACCACGTTTGCAGTTCACAGCAAATTCTGAGCTATTGCTCAGAGAAGTTTCTCTGAAGGACTGTCTTTCTTGGGCCACACATGATCTGCTTGAAGTTCCCACCCCCTGTCTTGCTTTTTTTAGTTCACACCTTTGGAGGAAAAAGGGCAAAGGGAACTTCTTTCATAAGCTTTATTTTTTTAAATCTAGTGTCTGGTGATACTCTAGTCTCCGTTCTTTTTCACTGCAGCCTAGTGAATTTACTTAAACCTAGGAGCATATTTACTGTTAATTGGATACAAATACCCAGTCTACTGATTGTATCTTGCAACTAGACAGCTGCTTGGAGCTGGGGCTACAGAAGCCGAGCTTGGGAACCGGCCTCACCCTCACCTCCCCTTCTCACTGCTGGAATAAAGGTCAACCGAGTTCCATCGGGAATCGAAGCTCCTGCAGGAGTGTTCAAATCCACATGAAAAGACACCACATCATAAGCCTCAGTGAAGGGCACAGTGTGAACAGGGAGAGGAAAGGCAACAGACTCAACTTCTCCCTAAGATGAGACAGTCTCACCTTCTTGTTTTCTCCTAAGACACCTTCTCCTAAGTTCTTCTCTGACAACAGACTCTCCTGTGGTACCTGTGAGTACCCTGTTGCCTGGGTAAGAGGGAAGCACTGAAATACAGAATTTCAGTACTGAAGTATGGAATGAAATGGGAGCCCTGGACTAAAGGAAAAACAAACAAGCAAACAAAAAACTTCTGATTTCTTTCTTTATTCTCTAGATTTTTATTGCAGCTCCTAAAATTTTGAGCTTCATAGTTCTTTTCAAACCACATATTGAGCAGAGAACAATGTGCGCACCTTCAACATTTGTTAAACGTTAATGCACTAGTGTAGGAAGTGATAACTCCTTTCAGTACAATGGCTGTTTGACCTATTGAAGATCGTAATCAATCTCACTTCATAACCAATCTAGAAGGCTTTGTAGAAAGTGGAAGTGAGTAGAAATCTTTTTGATCTTTCTATACAGTGAGAAAATGCACTTTCTTGAAATCTCGCTTTGTACTTTCTGTCTGAGTCAAGCACCTACCAGTGCTCCAGCCACTTAGCCATTGTTTTTGCAAGGGCTGGAATAATGAAAACTGTGATATTAAAAGACAGCTTTATGTTCCCCCATGAAGGCCACTTTTTGGGAATGTCTAAGCATTCCTTTTTAACCAAGACTGACATGAAGGTTCACTATAACTCCTTGACAGACTATCTGCAATATTTCTTTCACTAATGCAATGGTCAAGGGGATGCCATCACCACTTATAATCATTTCCATCTGCTTTTGGGAGCTGTACAATTGTGAAATCTAATGTCTGCTCTTTATTTACAAGCATTTTCTATACAAGATGAAATCTTAACACATGGGCTAGATCTAGAACATGTTTTTCTTCAGAATTAAAAAACAATCAACACAGCACAACACAAATATTCTGAAGTCAATTCCATTCTTAGATTGTAGGGAAACATTTACATCCATTAAAATAGTTTTATTAACTGTTACTGTAATTTTTGAACATAACAATTAATTGGCTTCTAAGCTGATGTAATAGCAGTTGCTCCTTTGTAGTGTAGCTCATCTATCTGGTGAAATCTGATATTTTACTCTGTATTTTACAAAATAAGAACATAAGAAATGTCTTCCCAAATTAGACCTGTAGTTCCTCCAGTCCCCTGCTCTGCCCCCAACAGCGGCAGTAGGAGATGTTATTTAGAGGGAGCACAGAGCTCTGGCGACTTTCTGCGGTCCCTTTCCCTTGTTGCCAAGATCACCCTATTAGAAATGTGACATATTTATATATTTCCTTCAGCGTCTGTGTTTATCCCTGAATTTATCTAATCCAAAGCTGTGGTAACTGTGTCTTCACAACCTCCTGTGGCACCAAGGAGGTCACTACTCAGATGATATAAAATTACTGTCTGGCCTGTTCTAAGTCAATCTCCCTCTCTTGTTACATTAAGTACATCCTATTTCCAGTACTGTAGGACCTGGAAAGGAGCACTTTTGAATTTACCTTGTTCACTACGTTCCTAATTTAGTAAAACTCAGTCATATTCCCTCTTGGCTTTCTCCTGTTCAAACAGAAGAGTTGAAACCTTTTTAGGTTCTCTTTTGAAGGCAACACTGAACTCTTAGTACTTGTATTCTTCTCTCTCTTCCATGAGAGACCAGACTGTACACAGCACACAGGATTATGGGCACTCCAAGCTCTTACATAACAGCAAATTGACACCCTCTGTTTTCTTCTCAATACCATTCCTGATGCCCCCCAGTGCTGAAGCCTATGTGCCCACCCAGTTTGGTGAGGTCCTTTTGGATCTCCCAGAATGGAAGATCACCAGAATAGCATTTAGGAACTCGAGAAATGTTAGTATCATCGATAAACATGGATATTTCACAGTTCGGTCCCTTCTCTAGCTCACTGTTGGAGTCTTCACTAAAATCAGTTCCAGCTGTTGTGTTTCCACTTTAAAATGTGACCATCAAGCACTGCTCTTTTCTTCCTATCCTTGAATAACCTTCAGGAAGACAGTACCTTTCTTCAAACCCCAATTAATTTTATTTTAAAAAGCTTCAGTGAAGTACTTTGTCAAAGCCATTTTGAAAATCCAAATATGTTATGGTCACTGGGGCCTTCTTTACTGTGCTAATCCTTAGCATCACAGAATCATAGAATGCCTTGGGGTAGAAGGGACCTCCAAAGGTCACCTAGTCTGGCCCCCCTGCAGTAAGCAGGGACATCCTTAACTAGATCAGGTTGCTCAGAGCCTCATCAATCATGACACTGAATGTGTTCAGGGATGGGACCTCCATCACCTCCTCGGGCAACCTGTTCCAATGTTACACCACCCTCATAGTAAAGAACTTCTTCATAATGTCCAATCTAAATCTACCCTTCTTTAGTTTAAAACCATTGTCCCTCGTCTTATTGGAACATGCCCCTGTAAACAGGCCCTCCGCAGCTTTCTTGTGGGCCCTGCTTGTGCTCAGTTATTGCATTCCCTAAGGTAGACTACTGCCTGGCCAAGCAGGAAAATCAGATGAACTGGCCAACAGTTCCCTCTTGGGAAGGTCTCCTCTTGGGCCTCTTTTCCATGTAGGAGCTTGGCTGGCACCAGCTTACTGGTGTGGTGGCAGTTTGTAATAATGGGTTACACACCTTAGCCAGCAGATCTTCAATGTCATGCCTGAGTTCCTTCAGAAATCCCAGGTGAATGTCACGCACCGCTGGTCACTTAGGAAATTCTACTTCATCTATTTTATCTACTACTTCCTTTACCTAAAATTAATCTGGATTTGGGACCTTCTCAAAGACCTTCATCAGTAAAGACCTATTCAAAGAGGTCACTGAGTTTCTCTACTATGGCTTTACATCCCTGAGTGCTCCTTACAAGCCTTTGGCATCATGTGGTACTTATATTTCACTTGATGGCTTCTTGCTTTTCTTTAAAAAGCTTTTTACTAGCACCTTGATGATGTTCTGCAAAATGTTTTCATCCTTTTTTAGCCATCCTAGTTGCCATTTACTCTTGGTTTGGGTTTTTTTTATGGGCTTTCCTGTTTCATCAATTTTTAAATGCTAACCTTGTTCCCTACAATAGCCTCATTAGTTTTTTTATAAGCTATTCAGGGTTTTTATTGAAATGATTTACCTTCTTTTTGATGTGTGACACACAGTTTACCAGGACTTCTAATACAGTTTTTTTGAAAAGCCTCCAGGTTGCTTTAGGCTTCTTGCCTTTTTGACTGTTTTTTTTTAGGTTTTTACTATTTTTGTGGTGTTATGTATTTCCCATTCTTGAAATCTAATATCTGTGTGATGTATTTGTTTGGCTTACTCCATCCCACTACAGCATTAAGTTCAGTTATATGCTGGAGCTATTACAGAGCAGTTCTCCCACTAGTACCTCTTGAAGCAGGTCCTGTGCAGCCCTCGAAACTAAACCCAGAGTGACATCATTTCTTGTGGGTCCCAGGTCTCACCACACTAAGAGCCAATCAGTTACTGTGTCCAAAAACTTAATCTCCTTATCCCATCCGGATGAGGCATTGTACCTGACAGTATGTTGGGAATTAGAATTTGCCAGTATTGCTACCTGACCTAGTTTTGCAGCTTCTGTAATTTCAGTGAGCATCTCTTGATCGGCATCTTTAACAAGGGATCCCTAATTATGAACCAAGCCCTGCCTTTCTGTTATTTCCACTGACAAGGATTCCTTAATGTTCCCCTCTGTCCTTGGTTTTTTGGTTTGGTTTGGTTTGTTTTTTTGATTACACTTTGTTTTAGCCTTCACATGCTGTGCCAGTGCCCTGGCTGTATCTCATTTTCTGTCATTCCTGTAGACAGCCCAGAAACTCTGGGTGCCACTGATTGTCCTCCTTTCAGCAGTGTGAGATGCTTGTTATATCAGGGCTGTCATTTGTTGCCAAGTATCCTAATTCCATAATCTTGTTTTTTAGATCTCTAGCATTGCTGTAGAAGCACTTACAAATGTTTCCCATTCTCCATTGCAAGCACTAGTCAAGTGGCATTATAAATAGTGTTATTTACCTTCCCTATATACTGTATTTATGCTGTTCATTTCCTCCCTTGCCTTTTCAGGGATGTATTGAACATTAGCCATGTCCCCCTCATAAGTTCTGTCAGCCTGCACCAGGTGCTCCACTATGGCTGTCAGTCTTCCCCCTGTACTTAGTTTAGCCATTTCTCTGGGGACTTTTTGATTTTCAGTAATAGCCTTTTTCCATTTTAACTGATGTCCAGCCCATTCCTCCTCTGTAGGTTTCTCTCATTCCAAGGAGTTTGCAAGGACTTCAGTTTCCCTCACAACAGCCTTGAGTTAACCCCCTAGAACATCCCTACATTACTTTCTAACATCAATAGATTGTGACCATTGGTTCCTTCCTTCTAAGTAACTGAGACTAAGTATCTATCTGGACATCCTGTGGGCTCTACTGCCTTTGCACTCAACAGGCCTTTCAATCCTCTTAGCTGTTTCAAACCCAGCTATCTGTTTCAAATAATCAAACCTCCCACTACTGTCGCCTGCTTTGTCCTCTCCTGGAAGATTCCCTCCGCTCCAGGAGCATCCTTGTGCCAGATGGACATTATAATCAGCTGGAGATTAGTTTATCAGAGATTTGATCCCTCATTCAAAGCTGATCCTGTACCTTCCCTCAGACTGACAGCCTCTGCATACACGTTTAGTCAACATCAAGGTTTTTTTCTGATGGTGGCCATGAGAGGGTGACCGCAGCAGAGACTGGACCGCTCCGCCACATCCTGTCAGCCCTTGCCTCTGGAGCTCTTTCTCTCCAGGTCAGCCACTCTTGCCTCTAGAGGACAAATCCAGGACTTCTGCTAGGACCAGGGGCTGCACATACAAAACGTGCCTCCGGGTGATCGGTAACACACCTTGTACTCTCCTGGCAACTCTCCTGGAGTGGTCACTGCTCTGTCGCTCAGCTTCTGCCTGCATCCTGAACTTACAGTTTGTTAGTTCTTGAAAGTTTATTTTAGTATAACTTCTCCTTTGAGAGGTGAGTGGGATTACTTTTGCATTTCCCTCCTCTACCCATGTTAGGCTAAGTAGCAAGAAGGAAGATCTGGCCTCACTGAGATGAGTCATGGGGAGAAGGCAAGCTGACCTGAGCCTCTGTATACAACCTGGTGCAAGCTTACCTGTTGTGCAAGCTCCTCCATGGTAAGGGTCAAAGAACCACCTTGGCGGTTCATACGCCCTTCAGATATCCCCAGGTAGCCACTCAACAAACACCCAAACAGGAACCCCTCATCAGAAGAAACCCCACTTATTACACAAGCCAAAACTACACAAAGCTTACATGCCTTGCAGTAGCCTGCCCTTCCTCAACTTTCTCTTTTTGTTCTTACCTTCCCGAGACAGAAGTGGTTTGAAAAATGTTCTGTTTGCTCTCCTGTGTTTGCCATATAGAAAGCTTTAGGAGTGAACTTGATCATGTATCATCTGAAGTATTGTCAGATTCTGCACTAGAATTGATATGAAGTACCAAACAAAGGTGCTTCAAAATTTTCATATTGATTCGCAGGACAAGGTTAAGTCTCTGGAAACTTCCAGGAAGAGGAGCTTCCCTCAGAAGGGTATTTGTAATGGCAGCAAATTTAAAAGCAAAATACCTCTAGTACTACTATGCTTTATGCACAGACAAGAAGGCATCACTCATCATGTCAATAATCAAGCCTGGCGTGGTACATTGAGATTTAATTTTCTTTTTTTCTCTACCCAAGGCAACAATGAAAAGCAGCTTACCGGTGACTGCAAAAGACAGGAAAAGAAGAGTGTTACAATGAAAAAGTTTTTAACCATGTGAAGCTCAATTCAGCTTTCAGATACTGTTCCCTTTTACACGTACATTTGAGGGTAGAGTTTCAAATGCATGCTTTTGTTTATGTTTATACTTTCAAAGCACTGCCTTACAAGGTCTTGCCATCATACATAAATCCCAAAAGTCTTGATATTGTTCCATAGGCATCTAAATCTTGGGCTTATGGCTTAACTGCATGAACTGTTAGCAGTAAGTAGGCCCATAATCTTTAATTAGCTACTGAAGGCAGGCAGGGTACAGGTCTGCTTGATAGAACTTGAACGTGAGTTAGTCTGAACCTTAATGCCTACTTTGTGACCTAATGTTTTACTTTGTGAAAAATGCTTAACCTGGACTGTGTTGACTGCGGCTGGATACTCCTGTTGATTGCTAATTGCTGTTCTTTACTATATTTGTCCTGACATTTTTTTGAGTGAAGCACTCGTATTTCCTTTTTTTTTTTTTTAAAGCTCTGTTTATACATGTTTAATCAACATCAGATATCTTTTTGAACTTGTGGATGGAGGTTAGATAACTTTCCCATGAGCAAGAAGCAGTGAATCCTCCTATGTATGTATTCTACGCAAAATCTGAGATTTGGGAAAAGTCAGTGAAAGGTTTTCCTTAGAATCTGTTTCAAATAAAAAAATGATAAAATATGTCAGAAAAAGCAGGGTGTTTTGTTTCAGTGCATACAGAAATGCAAATAAATATTCACACCAAAATCACGTTTTCATTTATAATTGTTCAGAATATTGTAAAGAATGTTTAAAAGATAAACTCAAATGTGGGTCTTTCTTTCAAATCAAACAAAATATGCATATCAACCAAAAATTATTTCTTCCCTCCTGTTTTATTTTTCTGCTATTTTGCAGAGCATCAGCTAGATATGAAACTTGTAAAATTGTATATATTTGTAATCTGAAGGACTACAGTATTTTTAAGCCCACCCCACACTAACAAATTGCACTCCCTGTCTTTTGCTCCAACCCCGAAAGCAAAATTCCTCCAAAACCTTTTGAAATCAACTGTACAGGAGAAAAAAGAATAAAACTTCACTGAAAGGTAGTTAAAAGGACACATCCACCTTTTTACTTCCATTTTCAACTTCACCTTTTAAAACTTCCCTCTGTTGATACAGATTATCTCCGGCAAAATACGTACAGGTATGCAGTATTCATACAGATACTGCACTTGCTCTCTAAAGCCTGGTGACCTGGGTTAGAGCTGTGCAGATACTTCTCCTATGAGCTTGTATCAAAAACCTTTGCAATCTCAGCTGGTGTGATGAGAGAACAATTCAGCAGTCTGGACAAAGCCCAAGCATTAGTGTAATCAATCAAAATGAACACCAAGGTTGTAGTTTAAACAAAATTATGATTGAACTGGATTGACTCCTATTTGTAATGCAAATTCAACTCTTGCGTTTGAAATGACTTTTAAAACGTTACCTCTATATTCCATTGATTTATGGGCTTGTTACACTCAAATAAGAAAACAAATGGTACATCAGTTTGCTAATAAACTGAGAAGTTATTTTAGGAATTTATTTTCAGGGCAGCATTTTTAAGAGTGTATTTGGCCATCTGCATATCACAAATTTGAATGAGTGATGAAGGAAAAAGCAAGAGAAATCACAGTAAGGAATTGAGAACCACTTAATTGAAGAAGATAAAACAAGACTTAAAATTTAACTGTAGTGAAGAATATAGAATAGTAGAATGGAAACTTCTTGAAGACGAATAGTACAAAGTTACCTTTGGTCATAATAGCTGATGCTGGGATACAAAGCCTTTGGATGGAATTCACAACTATTTAAAAATATTAATATACCTTTTTACTTAAAATTAAACAGCATTTTTCTTTCCTTCCTGTCTTCCTGTGAAATACCAAAAGTATATTTTACCTTATTTAGAAAATAAGTATCTGCAATTTTAAGCAGATACTTAAGCAGATAGCAGTTAAGTAATCTCATGACTGTCTACTCATCTGTAATCTTTCCACTCGTTATGGTGAATAGTGTCTGCACAGCACAGTACATTCTCATGTAGCATTGATATTTTTGTTTGGTTCTCACATACTAATTACACTTCATTATGGGAACGAAATGCACTGTCAGGACTGTTTTAGGACAAATATACTGTCCGTTTGGTTAGATCTTCAGGCTCTGAGTTCTGACAGTCAGACAGTGCAACTTCTGCACAAAAAATATTTTTTGTGCTTTTGGCCAAGTTTTGCAATTTCTGCTTACTGTAAGCAGGAGTTTAAGGAACGTGGATGATAGCCTTGCTCTGTAGCTGGGTAGCTCACACAGGAACCCAAGGGGGATAATCCAGGTCATCTTTTAGCACTTAAATTATACTCTAGAGAGTGTAAATGGTTTCTCATGACATGTGTCCAAGGCTTTACAAGTTTCTCAAATGGTGCTTGTTTCTATTTTCTGTATTTTTGTCACATGGGAGCAAGTAACATTGACCCATTTTCTTTTTGTCTACTTTGGTAAGTACCAAACTATTAGTGGAATCCTTTGAGTCTGACCTGGTGAGACCAGGAATGTGGGAATGGACAGGCTGTCATCATGAACAGTATCTGCTGAGGCAGACTGAGCCCGTTCTCAGCATTTTCTTGTTAACACTTAAGAAAATAAATGTTCTGGATTTACCTCAGTTTGCACGTAAGGTTTCCAAATATTTTTCAGTGTCTTTTTGTGTAATGAAGAAGGCTTTTAAAGTGTATGTAAGTGTTTCTACTACACTGATTTGGAAAAGGATGACAAGTGTTAAAATATCTTACAGTTATAGTCACTTTGGGAATGTGCAAAAAGATCCTGAAGGATAGAAGCCCATGTTTTAGGCATGGAGAATTGCTCTAGACAATGAATAAGCTGCAAGCCCAAACAAATAAAACATCTGAGCAGCATTTTTTCACCCACAGGCTAAAATTATTTTTTTATGAAAAGATTATACTAGTCTATTGGATTCTTTTCTGTCTTGTACTATCATAGGTGCCCAGAGAAAGCTCTTTGGTTTTGTGGGTGGTTTTTGTTTGCATTTGGTTTGGGTTTTTTTTTGTATGGGTCATGATTGTTTGATGAAATTCTCTATCTATCTACTGCTTATTCTGTAAGTTAGCAAAACTAATTCTTGGAAATACAGTATCACTGGTTAAAGAGATATTATCAAGTCTTATAACTTGTTTAAAAGCAGGTTTATTTGGCCCCAAGGTTGTTGGCAAAGCATAGTATCAGCATAAGAGGAAAAAAGAGTTCTTGTGCTTGCTGTCCTCCCCAGTACACATAGTACTTCACTCCATTCAGGGTACAGCAGCCAATATAATCTTTCAGTCCGGCCTAATAAGGATGTGGACGTGTCTCTATTACTCTCTTCTGATCCAAATACTCCTGGTTTTCCCTGTAAACCACCTCTTGCTTTTGGCTATTTCTTAGTTTCTATATCCTCTATTTCTCTGTTATTTTTATGAGCTTTGCACAGATGGCAGAGGTAGCAGCACGCAGAGGGACACAGTGACAGCTTCTTTCCAATGGCCTGGGGCTCCAGCGTCACGGTGCCCGAAGGCACCACACCACGCTGTGGGTGTTGGATGTGTCTATGTTCATTATTCCGGTATTTAATGAGGGCATGCAATGGATAGAACATATTTTCCACAGGGAACTCTTCAGTTCAAGTATGACTGTGCTGCTGCTGCAGAGTATCCCTTACCACCATAAGACTGACTCCCTTTTCATGACAGAGTGCTCTCCTCCACGTGCTGTGCACAGACGTGCAGCATAGCACCATCTTGCACCCTTTTCCACAGCTTTTACTTGAGTTTTTGTTTGGTAGGGAATTTGCACAGTGGCAGAGATTACAGGGACCATTCCCCCACCATCAGTATACCCTGCAGATGGGCCAGGCTAACTTACCTGAGCCCAGCCTTGTCCTTCTTCAGCCTCTCCACACAGAGCAAAGCTGCAGGACAGAGGAGGGATGGGCATGCCCTGCATGACAAGGGACAGCTTCTAGTCCTGTCCCCTACATCCCCTCCTCCTTAGCCCCTGCCATTGGAGCAGAGGCTGAGGTAAATGTGCAGGCTGAGGACAGATTTACTTGCTTTTCTTGTTAGGAAGCCTCACAAGCCAAACAGCAGAGTTTGTACTCCACTACCTCATACCTCGTGCTTCCAGCAAGGTCTTGTCTGCCCTGTATGGCCACAGGCACCAGAAAACGCTCAGGATTGCCTGAGCCACAGCTCCCCATGCAGGTCCTCTCTCTACTTCTCAGCTGGCTTCTTTCTTTCAAACAGTTGCAGAGTTGGTTTTGCTAAATGACATAAGGTTATAATAAATCAAGTGAGAAGACTTGTACTGTGCTGCCTACTGTATGGGAGAGGTCCATATGGTTTAATTACTTCCTCTGTACGTCAGATGTATGTGTATAAAATATCTGTAGTTATGTGTAACTGCCAAGATCCTATGGTGTGGTTTGAAACATCCATGCAGTGAACTCTCAAATGCTGCAGATGTGCTATGAAATATAAATGTAAAATGGAAGAAGTCAGTCCATCCAGTTAAATATCGACATTAAAATTAGGTAAGTCCATGGAGAGATCCAGAGCTCAGCAGAACAGAGAAGCAGGGAAGGACCAGAAAGCTTTTTCAAGGGGTCATGGAGTTTTATCATCAAAGGAGCTGGGAGAAAAACATTACACTTCCCAGGAAAACAGGAGAGCAGTCTGAGGAGAAGCAGCTTGTCTAAGAAAACCACTTGGTGAATTATAAAGCCATCTGAAAAATGTCATCGTGAACTGTAGCTGCTGCTAAAAACAGACCTTTGGCCACCACAGAATATTCTGCTTACAAAATGAGATGTTCCTGTACCTGCAGGCAAAAATGCAGAGTAGTGTAAGTGGACCATATAGACCTGTAGACCCAGGTTCGTGGATGGGTCCATGCACACAGCAACTAGCAGGAGGCTCCAGTTCCTCATCCTAGCCCCAGCAGATAGCAGGGGGGCTGGGACAGCAGCAGCCCTTGCCTCTCTTCCCCTTTTTTCCTCACGTATTGCTCAGCACAGCTCATCCAGGTTGGAAAGTGTCTTTTCTGTGCCGAAAGGGGAGACAGAAAAGGAGATATGATGGTGGTTCCCCAGAACAGTACCTAGCTCCTGCAACTCCATGACTGTTGGAGGCACAGCCCCGCTCCCACCACTGGCCTCGGCACTGCCGTGGTCAGAATATCAGCAGGGAGATGTTCATCCCTGTACCTGTAGAGCTGTTTTCTCAGGGCATGACAGGTGTATAGTGGCATATTTTCTATCTAGCACAATGGCTCAAGCACCTCTTGTGAAGGGGAACGGTATGTGTTGGAGTGTTGTTGTTAAAGATGCAGGGCACCTCCATGAGATTTAGCACCTCTGGGGCCTGATCTGCAGTGCTAACCTCAGTGAAGTGTGCTACAGAATGGGCTTGCTTTTCCTGTCCCCTGAGCAACCATGCTCTTTTGTTTTGCCTCTGAAGCTGCTTGAATGATTCCAGATACTTAAAAGTGGAGAACAGGTCTGATGGGATTAGTCTGGATCTGTGGCCACCACCAAAGTCAAGGAGGATGGGGTTGCTTCATCAGGAAGAACCCATGGGAAGGATCAGGGTTCCCTCAGATCACCCCTGAAAGTGACCCTGACACTGCCTCAAGGAGTCAACACTGACAACTTAGAGGGACGCTTCAGCCCATGCCCCAGCCATGGGATGTGGTGTGCGGAACAAGAAACATGCAGAGGGATGGGGGTTCTCCACCTCAAGCGAAGGGGATCTGCCTGTGCCCTGCATCTCCCCCGCAGCACGTCCAGTCCTCGAGGACACACGACTCTGCTACCACAGTAGCATGCTCCTCTCTAGTACAGTATGCGTGTAGCTGTCAAAGGTACTCATTGCTGCCACACTAATAGTTTTATTTAGTAATAATTTCTGCTAGCTACTTTTAATTCTATCAGTCATATGTATATTTAATAAGCAAAAATCCTTTAAGTAATTTCAGCGTGTCCTGCCTAAGTATGACAGTTTGTCCTCTCATGTTTACCGAAACTCAGTAAATGATAAATACCATTCTCAGAAAATCCACTTAAAAAAAAAAAAAAAAAAAAAATTTTTTTTTTCTGCTTGAAAAACTCCTACACTGTGGTATAAATATACACATGGTATTGTCTGCTGCGTCCCTGGGCTCCGTGCATTTACACAGCTGCAGTATGGGTTGCTGTTTACTCTCCCCCTCGCAGACATCGTGTTCTGCCTTTTCCCTGTAAGGATTTTCCTTCTCTATCTATTCTTAGTCCTAGAGACCTATCCTGATTTATATACATTGTGTAACTTAACTTCAAAAGATGTTTTGCGTGGTGTAAATCAGAACACCGACTGGCTGAGTAAACCCTCCCGCAATAAGGCGTAATTGTAAAGCTGATGTGTTCCTGCCTCTGTGTACTAAATCAACGGGAGTCCTTTTCATTTTTATGGGATAAACATACTTCTCTGCCATGTATTTACAACGGCTGGAACACTCTTGGAGCCACTTGTGAATCCTCTGCTTCAAGAGATCTTTGATGTAGAGATCTTTCATACTGTAAAATATCTTTCATATTCCAGATTCTCTAAATCAGATTCTGTTGAAGATCTCGGGAAGTGTGTAGAGTTAGAGGCTGCATAGCTGTTATCCTTGCCTGGTGGAGTACAATTTCTCTTTCAATTCAGTTAAAAGCATTCCCATAATGAAATTCAGTCCCTACTATTAGTTTATAATTGTTGATCTATTCCTGCAGTTTATTTATTCAAACATCTACCTCAGCTTTCAAAAAGAAGATTAGTCAGCTTGTGTTTTCTCAAGTATTATAATATATTCTTATCATGAATGGAAGTAAAGTCAAACTTAAGCTTACCCCTTAAATAGCCATTTAGTTCAAGGGGGAATTTCCTCAAAATTCACTCAGTAGAAAAACGAGTCAGTCCTAGGGTCTTGTAACATCTATGAATTAACCAGCCTCCCTAAAGGAGTACATGAGACCCGTTGAGCATGTGTTGCCAATGAATCCCTTTAGCTGGAGGCACACAGAAGGAGTCGCGGGAGGTCCCCCACCCCAGCTGTGTGCTTGCCAAGCAGCTCCCAGCAATTTCCGCCAGACCCAGGTCGGCTGGAGTCCTGCAAGAAGGCTACTCTTAGTTTCATCACTTGTTATCAGTTATCTTACCAGTATGGTTACTGGTCTGGTGAGCTTTCAGAACTGAAATTTGACAAGAAGTAATGTTTGGCTTTTTAAGAGCTAACTAAGCACCTAAGAACTCACAAGAGGTGCAAAGTGTGTTTTGTAAGAAAGCAGAAACATCAGAGGTGGATTTTATTGTGTTTGACCAGGGGAAGAGACAGGTGGTTTAAATCAAAGCTGCAACAAGAACGAAGACATTCCAGAGGGTCCAGGAGGGAAATGCTTAAGCTTCCAGTTTACCCTTCTGTGAGAACCTTTCAGTTTCTCATAATGGAAATAGGAAATGGCCATCTTTTCTTGAATTTGACTTTTTAGAATAGAGATAAAACCATATGGAGATATTAATATACTACTCTCCAAAGCAGAATAGCGTTAAGACTTCCTTAGAAGTGCCTCCTTCCATGAGCACAAAGCTTTTGGTGTAATCACAGAACAAACAGAAGTTTCCTTGGCTTGTTTAGGATGGGCTGGAAGGAGGAGAGGGTGGTAGTCAGAAAGAAGATTGTAGAAGTGTCCATAGTGATATGTAAACCAAGCAAAAGGCATGTCTGTCAAACAAGCCACTAGTATTTAGACACTTAAGTGTCTGAGGTAAGCAGAGACAAAGCAAAGAAAACCTCAGCAACAAACTGTTATTAAGAATCAGTGACTGAAGAAAACATTTTGTCTTGTAACACATATTTTTTTCCCTGGGAGAGGAAATGTTGCACAACCCGTAAACACTCCAGGATGCAGGAGCATCAGCCAGCTGATGACTGCTGAATTTCATTTACTTCCTATCTGACTTCTGAATATTCAGGCAGTTGAATATGCTAAGAATAAATTCTGATGGGGGCTGTGAAACAATCCCCTACTTGGTTTATGACCCTGAAACTTAAGCCATTTTAATCTATCATACGTCTTTGTATGATGCCATGGTGCTTGGAATGCTCTGTTGGCTCTTACCAGCTTTTAGTCTGACATTTGTTCTCCTCTGGATTCTCTTACAGCTAGAATCAGATGTGTCCTTAAAATGATGTAATCTCCTCTGTTGCTGTTAGCTTCCTATGTATATTTGCTGCTTTGTGGCTGGTGGATATGGAGGCCAAGTAATATGAACTGCACCTTTGCTTTCTTCTTTGTACTACTGTGTGTGTTCCCATGACCTATTCAGGACACTCTTACGCTATATTTCAAAATTGTTTCCTGTGCTCTGCCCATCCCCTTTTGGTGGAGGTCCTATGTATCTCCATTAGATGACATGCCTAGGGGTAGCCCCCTTGCACTTTTTCCTCCATGTCTCTAACCTGGATCTTCAGGATGTGAAATTGGTGTGTGTTGATATTCAAAGTGGTTGAGCTATGGGTCACCTGAGCTGTTGTTTTAATGGAGAATGCTGAACGAAATTCTCCTTTGGGTGGAAGCTGAACAAATGTAGAAATTAGAAATTTGAACAGAGCATTCATGAAAGCTTCTCTAGGGGAGATTACTTCATCTTACTCCTCCAATTTGACTTACTGATTATCTTTCAACTATGGTGGCAGTCCCCAGCTATTCCTCAGCAGCTCTTTACATTCTCCGCAGAGGAAGGGGCAGTCAGCAGCACCTTGGTACTGCTGGATAGCTCTGGGATGGAAGCGCTAATTCAGGTACAAAATCCTGACCTGCTTGTCAGTCATTAACCCTGTGTAATACATCTCTTGTGTAACCCAGAATTGTGCATTAAAAAACGTTTAAAATGACAATTATTACGACTGTTATTCCCTTTATGGATTATTCTGTACTTACACTACAGCCATCTGCATCCTTATTTGACCATAAAGTCCCTCTTTTATGAATTCCCTATCTTTTTCTTTTCCTCAAAAATTCATCCCCTTTTTGCCCTAGTACTCTTGAGTCCTCATCTTCCTGTGCCACCAGGGCCAGCCCTTCCTCTCTGACTCCCATTACCAGTCATCTTGACAACCTTGCTTCTGGTTTCTGAGACACGTCCAGCTGGCAGCCTACACCCACCTCTTCTTCCAGCCTGCTGTCTCCCTGGGCGTGCTCCACGCTGCTGGCTGAGGAGGGCCGGGAAACCAGCTCTCAGTTCTCCTATCTATCCTGATCTGGTTTGGAAAAGGAGCTATAGGGAAGATTCTCCTGAAGCTCCTCAGCTTTGGGGTGGGCAGCCACCCAGACCTCTGCAAGGCTGACAGCGCTCCACACGAGTGATCGCTGGGGGAACGCCACAGACCCAGCCACGTGGGATGTTCCATCCTTGCAGCCCCTGGTCCTGCTGGGGATTGGGCACACTCCAAAGCAATAGGATCTTCCTGTGTTTTGGCTGCTGAAAGTAAAAAGCTTTGCTGAGTGTATGCAACTTTACAAAGGTTTGTAACTTGCCCAAGTTTCAGACAAAGGTCAAGAGGTCCTTCCCCGACACAGAATCTTTCTCCTTAACGGTGCATGGGGAGGAAAAAGTCCTTCAAAGAAAGAAGGTCCCCTGTACCATGACCCAGCACTGCCAAAAGGTGTGAGCTGTGCAGGATGGTTAAAGATTGCCTCAGCTCTTCAGATTTCTATGTTTACCCTCATGTTAGAAGACTCACCAGGAGGATTTCTCATCTCAAACTGGTAACTGACAGCGTGCACCAGCTCGCCGATTGATTTTCTGGAAGGCGTGCTCTAAAGAAGAGGCAGATCAAGCAGACTAACAGACAATAACAATTTCTGGGGTTTGTTGTTCAGGTTTACCACATATTTAATTCCATGCACCACACCTTCTTTTTCATATACCACCGCTCTAATACATTCTTTCCACGTTAGATTTGAAAGATGAAAGGGAAGAAGTGGAGGGATCCATGTTTTGGATAGTCCATACCAGTTTTGCGCATTTGTTTCTCTGGAGACAAGAGGTGTGAATCATATGCACTGGGAACAAATGAGCAATCCATACAGGTGCCACAGATAAAACTATACGTGAAGAAAAAAACCCTCACTTCTCTTCAATGTTTTGTCCTTTTACATTTTCAGCCAGATGTCATGTGAGCACTTTGGTACATCTTTCATCAGCCCTCTCTTGAAGTGTTACAGAAAGCTGAGAGATGGAAAGACTATAAATGTATGCACATTTCCCAGATGAGCTCTGTTTGCCAACCATTGCATAGGAACAAAGTGCGTTTAAAGTCAAAGCAGAGAAATTCCTCTGAGAATTTTGATTATGAGAAGATTTGTAGGGATTTACTGTAATAACTATAAAATACTTCAAACTGGTTTCTTAATGTCCTAGCATTGTTTATTTTCAGAGGAAAGTTCATAAAATCTTGAATGATTGTATATATATTTTTTTTACATTTGTGGCTCCTTCAAATATACATATGTATACTCCGTTTTTTTTCAGAAGTGATAGATTGCCAAGTTGTCTGACCTCTCAAGAGAGGAAGTTGGGAGGACAGTTTAGTAACATTTTCTTTCATTCCCGATGTGGAATAAGATCAAAAAATACGTATTTTAAATTCCGTTAATAGCCTTATCTTTTCTAAACCATAAGGTACTGGCAAAATAACAGCACAAGTAAACATGGCTCTTGATGCACCACGTTAAAAAAAATGGCTTTTGTTTATGAAAACTTTTTTTTTTTTTGTTGTAGAAACTTGTGGGAATAATGTTGTATTAATGGTAGGATGTTGACCTTTTCCAGCTATGGAAGATAGTCTCAGAACAGGATCCAGGAAAAACAAACATGGAAACTACTTAACTCCTTAGTTGTGTGCCTGAAACTTTGTGAGGAAGCATTATTTAAACTTAGGCTATTGTACTTACAGATTGTGTCATTACATTGAAGTGCCACACACGCACAACTGTTTTCACTAAGCACAAAGTTATCAAGAGCTTAATGGAACAAATAACTCCTGTGCAGAAGAATATTGCTATAATTTCATATAATACATGTAAAACTGCAGTTGTCTTCTATTGTCTGTTTTGTATACATTTATTTATAGTCTCACAGGTCAAAAGTAGGGCAGTGTTTCTTCAGATTTTAGCGTGCACAGTGTAGTGCTGCTGAACAAGAAGTTATACTGAGAAAAAGAGTGAAACCAAGCAAGTTCCCAGATATTTTAGGTTGAGCTCATGCCTCTCACCAGCTTAAGCTGGTGAAAAACCCCAAAACTCGGGTGAACTCTGTAGAACTTATGCATGCAACCTTTGCTGCAGTCCACCTTCACCTCTGCTAAATTCACTCCTGAACTGGGAGATAGCCACAAAACTTCAGGGCTACTGACATCCACTCAGGATCTTGAAATGAGGCTTGCGAGGTGTATCGATGGCTGTTGGTTACACAGCTGTGGTGGGGGAGGAAGAAGAATACACTCTGCTCTGCCCGCACACCATGTCTTTGCAGCAGTTGTAATCAGGTGTAAGTAGTTTCTCATACATTCCCATTCCTTCAGCCACTCATGTTTCTTCCAAAGCCTTTCTGATCTCAGTAGGTAATAGGAAAAAGTGTCTGTCACATCTTCTTCCAGGACAATTAATGAATATCAGTATCAGCTTCAAGGAGAAAGTGGCACTACCCCAGTTATATCAGGTGAGCATCTCACCCCTGGTCTCCACTAGGTCTCATTCTCCATTCTCGTCAAGCAGATTGTATTTGTCATTATGAACAAAAAAGGTAGATTTTGTTAACATCAGGTAGTTTTAAACTTTTTAATGAACTGTGTAAATCAAGGATATACAGAGTGGAACTGGGAATTACTGCAGTCTGTCCGTTCACCTTTCAGAGTGATCTGTGCCCAGCAAACAAACAAAATCAGAAAAATTGTTTTAATTTAATTTCTTTTTTTTTTCCTCAAAGAGGTTGAATTTCTGTATTTTCTATAGACAACATATAAGTACTACCTTTTAATTACCAGAAGTGAACTTTTTACCATCTTGGGATACCCAGGCCTGTTGGGACAGAAGGTAGTTCAATACCCGTATTGTTTGTAAGAATAGAACCTAAGTAATAGCTTTGCATAACATGGGTGCATGTGAGAACTCACTACCAAAAACCAGAAGCAAATAGCATTTCCCTTTTCTTTATACTCTATTAAGTTGTCCTTGCTCCTGAGGTGGACTGGCAGCCAGCTCATGAAGCAGCAGTTCAAGTTGCTGCAGTGAATCAGCACTGACTTCAGCCCAGCAGTATGTGCCTCTGATAGTTCAGTAATTGCTGCATGAGCATCGGGGTTGTGACTACAGCCCATGCATGAGCAGAAATGATGTGGAGTCACTGCAGTCTCCAGGCAAACTGACCTGCTTGTAGCCTTGGGCTCTCAGGAAACGCTGCTTCCCTTCTTGGCTTAGCCACAGACTCCTGGTCTGTTGGAAGGGAAGTCATGTAAGGTGAATCTCTGAAGAGCTCAGTTCTCTTTCGTTACCTAAGTAAAATGGATTTCTGAAAGCATTCGACAATGAGTTATGTCCATTGTGTGCTGATGTTTGGTCACCATACTTATTCACTGAGAAATAATTAACTGGGACTTGAGGACTCCTTAGGGAATGTGGAGACAGGGTTTGGTACTGAGTGATTTTGGAAACTAGGTTCTTGTCTTTTAGTTAATATCATTAAAGTTGAGGTTCACAGAATCATAGAATTGTCAGTGTTGGAAGGGACCTTAAAGATCATCCAGTTCCAACTCCCCTGTCATAGGCAGGGACACCTCCCTCTAGATCAGGTTGCTTAGAGCTCTATCCAGCTCAGCCTTAAAAACTTCCAGGGATGGGGTTGCCACCACCTCTCTGGGCAACCTGTGGCAGTGTCTCACCACCCTCATGGGGAAGAACTTCTTCCTAATGTCTAATCTGAATCTACTTACCTCTAGTTTTGATCCATTCCCTCTAGCCCTACCATTACCCAACATCCTAAAAAGTCCCTCCCCAGCTTTCTTGTAGCCCCCTTCAGATACTGGAAGGCCACAATAAGGTTTCCCTGGAGCCTTCTCTTCTCCAGACTGAATAACCTCAACTCTCTCAGCCTGTCCTCATAGGAAAGGTTCTCTAGTCCTCTGATCATCCTTGTGGTCCTTCTTTGGACACGTTCCAGCACCTCCATATCCTTCCTGTAACAGAGGCTCCAGAACTGGATGCAGCACTCCAGGTGAGGTATCACCAGAGTGGAGTAGAGGGGGAGAATCACCTCCTGCTGTCCACGCTTCTCTTGACGCAGCCCAGGACACGATTGGCCCTCTGGGCTGCAAGAGCACACTGATGGCTCACGTTGAGCTCCTCATCCACCAGCACTCCCAAGTCCTTTTCCTCAGGGCTGCTCTCAAGCCAGTCACTGCCTGGCCTATATCAGTGCTTGGGATTGCCCAACCCAGATGGAGGACCTTGCACTTGGTTCTCAGCCTTAGTAAAGAAAATACCAACAATTCCCTCCTTCAGCCCTCTTGTTTATTTACAGTGAAAGCTCTCTACGTGTTATACATGTATTATTTTACATACATATAGAGTTCCTCTCAGGTGGAGGCCTTGTTCTCTTTGAGACTCTGTAGATAGTACAACTAATAACCACTTACTGCATTTCTCATGGCTTTTTTTCTTGTTTATATCCTAGCAAATTGTGAAGTATGCCATTTCTGCTACTGTGGCCAACAGAGGTTTGTCTAACTTTCTCCAGTAATGGAGACTCCACAGCCTTTCCCAGTGAGCTTGTCAATGTATCTGAAGTGCATGCTCTGCTATCTCTGCTATTATACCCCAATTAGTCTTTGCTACTGCAGTCTAGGGGAGCTGACTCATTCATTTATTGCTTGTAGATAAAGTTGCTCGCATTACTGATTGTTCTTTATTGTTTTCCCTTGAAATGCAGTGTCCAGAACTGAATTTAAACTATGTGGCCAAGAGCTTATCAATACTGAGAAGACCATAGGGATTACTTCATATGTCTTATGAGGTACATATGCCTGTCTACAGTGTTCAAAAACTCAGAGGTGAGAAAGGTGATTAGATGAGAAAACTGCAATTTCTGTCTTGGATTTTGTTGTTGCTGTGGCTTCTCTTCAGATCTGAATCTGCTGCTGGACATATATGCATCTGAACATTGTAGTTCAATATTTAGTGCAACTTTTATTGCCAAGTAATTCCTGTTAGTGGGAGCTATACCTAAAGGATTTAAGTCTGAGGAGGTAGAGAATTATTCTGTGGACTATCCCTACAACAAATACTGTAAGGATTGTCAGTCAGTATGACAATTATCTTCTCCCATCAGTGGAAGATTTCTTTTGAACCAGTCAGAACCTCACAACATCGAGGAGGCTCTAGATATTTCTAGAGAAGTATCAGAAATTGCAGTGTCTTGTTGCTAAAAGGTGGGGAGCATGAGAAGAATGTGACATTCACCAGGATTTGTGGAAATCTGTGTATACCCCTATGGGTTTTAATATCATTTCCTTATCAAAGTTTGGAAGGAATGCTTGCACAACAGTACATCTTGTTTTTATAGCTGGGTAGTAAATTAGAGTGAGAAGGTATTAATGTGTAAGTAGAAGCCTGTAGTTGCTCAGGAACCCGCGACAGTTTCTACAGATGCAGTATGATACCTCCTTGACTCCCTAAGATCCCAGAAAGTGAGAAAAGCCTGTTTAGGACTGCCTTTTCAAAGCCAGTCAAAACAAAGTCAAAAACACAGGGATCTTAATTAACCCCTGCCAATTGGTCAAAATGACTGTGCATGCTTTGCTTAGGTCAGAATTTTGCTGGAACGTATCAGCGAGTGAGAAGTTCATTTGCAATGTAGCTATGCCAATAAATAGCCAAAATATAACACTTGGAAAACTCAGTAGATGGACAGCTCTCCTATTTGTCAGCAACTACTTTTCCAGTGCACTGAGAACTGTGGGTGGTTTTGGGGGTTGTGGGAAGGTTTTGGGAGGGAGAGTTGATTGGAAAAGTTTCAGTATGATGAGGACTGTCTTTTAGCTAATCAGTTGTATGAGTGGAATTTTATCTCTACTGGGAGGTGAGCTCATTCGCCTTTATCAGCCTCAAATCCATGTTTAGAAAAAAAATATCAAAGTAGCATACATTCTTCTTCTTGACAGCTTGTTCTTACAAAACATAACTTCTTACTACCCAGTGTCTCCTGAAAATGAGATATGTTTTGATTTCAGTCTGTTTTGTACTTTCTTCTGCTGAAGCAAAAAATGCAAGCCCTCAGATTAGCTCTTTGTGTTTCTGGCTACGTTTCAGTGACGGATTTTACAGCATCTCACAGCCCATAAAAATTTTATCTGAGTACTTCAGCCACCTTCTTCTTGTTGTTATTTTCTTTCTTCCTCTCTTTTAAGACTCGCTTATAAAGTAGAAGTAAGACAAGGTGTTTTATTCACTCTAAGGTTCACCAAAACCCATCTGTCCATCCATGCTACCAGGCAAGGAATCTCCCAAGTCTGTATAGTGCTTTCCTACCCTGCTTTCATTGCCTGTTTGTTTTTCTTTTTATCCCTGGCTATCCCCATGCCAGCCCCACCCTTCTCTTTTAGCTGGTGCTTTTCTCTCCAGGAATGTGCACCTCATGAACTTGAAGATGTTCTTCTTGCCAAGTGGCTATTTGGCAAAGAGATTTCAGGAGGGTGTGGGAGTGGATGGTGAAGGAGACAGAAGGAGGCAGATTGGGGATGTGATTTGTCTAGGAACTGGCAGCAGATGGTTGGGACTAAGGCCAAAAGGGGAGACGAGCCACGGGGAGCCGGGGGGAACCGTGAGCTGGGCAGTAGAGGAAAGCAGTCAGAACGCCGTGGTGCTCGGGGTTGCGCAAGGGGAAGATAAAACTTAAGTCCACTCTGTGTAAATGTTTACGTGGTGGACATGATCCTCAGTAAGCTGTCATGGAGCAGAAGTTGTTGTGTTTGTTTTCCTCTCCCTGTTTGAAGAAAGTTGCTGGAAACAGAGGGAACTGGGGTATTGTCAGGGTAGTGTTTGGTTGGTGGGAGGGCCAGTTAGGCTCTGAGGTACAGCAGTGCCCATCTCCCTCACCATGGGCAGCCAGCATGCTGGTTAAAGAGATGGCTCAGCGCCAGCTCTGCCTCTCTTGCCATAGGCACTGAGCACCCAGCCCTCTCTCAGTGGTGTCGGTGAGGGAACGAGGGGGGCTTTCCTGACACGTTACTTCAGGGGAGAAGGCAAAGGAGTCAGGCTGAAGGGGCATGAGGACTATTTAATCGTATCTTGAGTTTGGCCTGTTGGCAGCAAATGGCCATAGGTTCTCATGTACTTGATTACAAGACATTTCTGCTAAGCTAAAATGAGTCTTGCTCCCAGGTCAACATTTGGAAGATTTTCAACAAACCACTTAAAAATGCAGTGAGGACTTAGCAATATAAATCTTATTTTAGTCAATAAACTGCATCACTATTTTCCAGAGCCGAGTGGGCTTGGTAAGGCTTCCTGGGTGACAGAGAGAGGAACAGTGGTATGCACTGGGATCCAGGGTTCTCTTCCTCCATTTTCCCAGGCTGCCAGCACTGGATGGGGTGAGGATGGAAGTACATGCTTCTATGAGATGGAAAAAGTGACTCATCCATCCTCCTCCTTAAATATTGCTTAGAAAGGACAGGCCAGGCTGAATTTCTGTGCCTGTCCTTTGCTATAGAGACCTTTCTGTAAAGGAATTGTGACTGAAGGAAAACGGAGGGGATTGGAAAAGCCAGGTCCCAGTCTGTGTTGGTGAAGAAGCATCTGTGTAACCAGGGATAAGCCCTACAGCTTGCCCCATGGTGAGGCTGCTGATCCCACTGACTCCATGAAAGGGAATTTCCTTCCACAAGTATTTGCAAACTTCTCCCTTCTGAGTTGGCCACCTATAGCTCTCACAGCTGTCACACTGGAAGGTCTGCTCCAGGCTGATCCTCTGAGATCAGACATAAAAGTGAGGAACAGAAGGATTTCTAAAGGATTTCAGGAGTGTAACTGAATAGGAGATGTTATATTTTGGTGGTGTTTTAGATAGAACTAATAAATACTGGAAGCACCAATAAAATGAGGAAATTCAAAACTAATGGTCGAGTGACTCTATAAAACACACTGTAGAATTTACTTCAGTAGTTTGAAATTAATTTTCTTTTTTAATTAGGCAATTGTCAGTAAAAGGCTCAAAGTTGCAATTAAATTTAAGTTTGTAGAAATATTTATTACAAAGAAATGCTAAACCTCTTGAACTTACACACATTAAGATAATAATCCAGTTGTTCTAAAAGAGCATTATGAAGGAATTCAGTGAATGGGAATTACATAAACTCTTCCATTGGTGTTGAAGAACATGATCTATAAATTAGGAGACTTAGAGTAAACAGGAAATTCCACAGAACAATTTCAGGATAAAGAAACTATAGCAGCAGATGGAAAGATGTTTCTGATGGAAAATTTTAGAAGTTCGTTTTGATACCATCTACCTTTTTCTTAAGTAAACAACCACTCCATCTCCATGTCTTACTTGTGACTTCCAGCTGTGCATTAGTGGAGCAATGCTAGTGCCAACTAGAGCAAAATGCTTCACAGCTCTTGTTAACTTGTTCCCATATACAGGTGACCTTTTCTGGTTTTTTGCCTCTACCTTTAGTCACACTGGCAACTTTGTGGGCATGACATATCTGAAGCAGCCTAAATATGTTAACATATGGACAAGCATGTTTGAATATGTGTGGGTTTTCCTTAAGGCTAGAGCAAGGTACCGGATAAGTGGAAACTAGACCTTGCAATGAAAAATAATTGAAGACTTTATGCCTAATGTATCTTATGGAATGAATGTAAAAGAGATGAAGGTCTATTTTCTGCTCATTCTAATGGCATGGATAAGGCATAACTCCTGGTAGCAATTAGTCACTAAAAGACCTCATTTTTTAATTTCACCAGCATTTCAATCTCACAACAAAATTCTACCTGCTTTCTGCAAGGATATTCCCAGAGATATATTAGCATTCATACTCAATAAAAATAAGAGCGTTTATTAAAAAGAAATGGACAGAAATGTTCATGTCCACAAGTTATTATTATATTCATAGCAACTACTTTGTAAAACAACAAAAAGCTCACAAAAACAACAGAAGACAGACTAATTAGCAAATAGTTTGAATGCTTGAGATAAGGAATCATAATGGCTAGTAGGAAAGAAGAAAGCTCGCGCGTAAGATAGTTTCTCAACAAGCTGCATAATAATGTCCAAACTTACTTCCTCTTGGTTCACGTTGTTATGCACAGACAAAGAAACAGGAAAAGATTTTTTTCTAGTTCCCTGTGTCAGAAGCATGCGCTGATGGAGAACTCAGCCATAAAAGTAGGTTATTCTTACTACAGAGAAAGAAATGGCCTCAGTTTTGTGCAAAGCACTGTCGGAGCAGTGTAACTCTGAAAAGGATGCTTTCGTGGGTCAGATTCTGGTTTTCATCTCTACGCTCTCTTGGCTCAGTATCACTGATGTGCTCTACAAATGCCAGTGGAGTATAAACCAACTGGTAGCTGATAAAGAAACATGGCCCTTTGCTATGTAGGGTGTGAATTACCCAGGCGGCTGTAGGCGAGGCAATAGACAGAAAAGCTGCTCGGTGCAGCCAACGTTGGGCTTCTCAGTCGTTCTTGGATCTAAATATAGAAAGCTGACCATATCGCATGTCTCTCCCCGGAGGTGGAACTCCAGAGCACGGAGCTCAGCAGGCACGTAATGAGGATGATAAAATATGAAAGAACTGTGATTCCCCTCCCCCTCAAAAATGGACACCTGCATGTTGGGCATGAAGAGCTTTCCGTGTACGTGTTTGTGTGTGTGTGCAGGACTGTTTACTCATCCTTTTACTGACCAAATCACTCCCACAGTTAGTATGAGTTTACTGTGCAGAAAATTCACGCAATTTTAGTGGTCTTCTTTGTAATCTGAAATAAACAAAAATATAAACATGCACTTTTTTAATTAACAGTTCCAAGTTAGTATGATAGTCCGAGTTACAGCCATTCTACTGTCATTATTATTCACACAGAAATTTGGTCCTAATCTGAAAAGAGGACTGTGCTCACTGAAGTGATGCAAATAATGAGAAAAAGATAGTTTTGCCCTGCAGAACATGCTGCCTATTGAAGCAACAGAGATAGAGACTTGAAGATAGGAGGTACTGTCCCACTGGTGCAGCTGTAGGAGCTTTGCCAGTGTTATAAAGGAAAGGTGTGATGGAGCTGAGAATTAAACCGCTCAGATCTGCAGGGTGTTCGTGTGGTATCTTAGCTATGAAATCATGGTAGTGTTCTTCATTTCTGGTTCTTGTCTCCATGTAACTCTTTGATACCAGCTGTTTCACTAGAGTGGTGTCTAAATTGAAGTATAGGGCAGGTTCTCTTGCAGCCCTTCAGTGTCTGTGCCCTTACAAGCTCTGTTCCTCTGACTTCGTGAGCTTCGTGCACTTCCAGTGGGGCAGAGGACGGGGAAGAAGGAGGCAAGGAGCATCTCTGTCCCATCCTGATATACAGTAAGGAAGGGGGGGGGGAGGGGGCTAAGCATCTGGATCCAGGAGCTGGGAAGCTGTGCTGTCTCCTTCTCTTTAAATGTAGCCCAGACTGTAAAGGAGGAGCCAAATTCTGTCCTATTATTCTGTATAAGGACCTCTTTCGAAGACCAGCAGCATTCAAGACCTACACACTTCCCTGTTAAGACTTCAGAGCATTCAATGTGAAAAATCTGATTTCTTGCCTTGTTGAGACATGTTTTAAATATCCTATCTGGATGACTCTGCAGGGTTGCTGACGCCACTCTAAATCTACGCAAGCAGTCCAGCCATGATGCCACATTAATCTCAACAAGAATATTCTTCAAGTGCAGCTGAATATTAAACCAATCACAAGAGCTCATGTAGGAGAAGATGATTATGCAGTAGCAACTTTGTTTAACATTTCTTCACGTCTGTAGCTAATGAAGAGTTCTTGAGTGCGCTAGACACTACTAGAAAAGGGAAGGATTTTGCAGCCTCTGGCACTGCCTGTTATATACCAGCAGAAAAAGCACAGATTTATTTTTGCTTGCTGAATGAGAGAGAGAATGAAGTGGTGAGAGCTCTGTAATGTTTCATATTCTCTTAGACGCAAAGAGCCAGATGAATATTGTTGGAAAGAATGTGTTTATACAAGAATCATATTTATCTCAGAAGCTGGGGTCCTAACATCAGACAAGTCATAGAGTGAAAAAGCTGAGCATTTAATAACTCAGCAAAATTCCTTCTTCTGCCATGTATTTGAGTAAGCTTCAGTTACTTATTTTTAGGGGGTTATTTTCACAACAACTTCCGTACAATATGTTTGCAATAAACGCATATTGACTGAGAGAAAATAAAATATGCTAATTAAGAAATCATTAAGAAAACTTTGATTAACTTTCTTGAGACAAGCAGTCACAAATGGTCCTCTTTAAATGCGTGCATTTGAGGCTTTCATCACCCAGCTTTTGGACAAAGAATTGGACTCGGCCTCAACCTTGCACTACATTGAAGATTGTTGATAGCACAATCTGGATGGATTCTTCTGGGATCTCGTAGTACATTCCCATGCTCTTTGACTTCATTGATTTAATGGTAAATGGCATATTCTTGGAATGCTTTCAGTGGAAGTATTCTATATAATATGGATAGGAATAAGCATGTGAAATAGTTTGTATTCTAAGTAGAGCTGTTATTCCCTCTTGTTATATTAGTGTGGTTTTTCATTCCCATGTTTTTCCTAAAGCTTGTTACTGTGAGAGATTCTGAGCTATGAGAAACTGGAGTTAAACTAGCTTTTACTCTAAACTGCTTTCTAAGAAAAAAGGAGAGACATTGGAAATTTTCCCATCGCACATCTGTTAGATGTTAGACCCAAACTTGTTCCCAGTTCAGCTGCACTGGTCTAATACTGAGATGGTGTAATTGAACTCGGTGGAGTTAGTCAGAGATGACAAGGCAATAGAGTCTGTTTCAACATACTTACTGTTTAAATAACACTGATGACTGTATACTGAAAGATAAAATAATCCCAAATTAAGATAATCTTATCATGAAAGACAGAGGAAATCATGGATTTTAACATAAAGAAACTGTGAATGGACAGAAGTTGACCTAGAGAGAACCTTATTCTAGCAGACTTCCACCATCAATCTCCCTTTGTAATAGAAACCTTTTCTGCATCCACTACTGCAAGCCAGTGAATGTCTTACTCCAGTGCTGTATTCAGGCTGTAATGCCTTTTGAATACCTGTTCCTTTTTCAGTGTTTGTTTGGTTTTTTTCCAGGAAGAAATACATCTAAAACTGAGTTCTGAGTTGCAGCATTTACATTTGCACTTCTGTTCACATGAAGATTAGGGGAAATACAAATTAAAAGACAATAAAAGCCTATTTAATTAAGATGAGTGCACAAGCTGTTACCTCCTTCACTGTAGTTATCAAAGCCATATTAGAAGATACACTGTTGGGAAGAAGATGAAAAATAAGGAAGGCTAAATTTCTCCCCAGTACCCATTTGTAAAACTGCAGCAGAGGAAAAGGGTATTAAAGCTGCTCTGTAAAAGCAGCTGAAGAGGTTCTCTCCAACATGAGGAAATCTTAGGCTGGAATAAGTCCAGGAGAGAGCATGGTGACATTGACTCCATTCACAGCATAGCAGGTGTCAAAGGCAGGAGACGGCAAGATCCAAACGTGCTGTCCTCCAACATGAAAGAGAAGAATTTGCTCTTGGGTAGTCTGTGGCAGAACAGATGTTAACAAAGCAAATTTTGCTGAGCTGAAATATTTTCAAAACTTGTGATACTTTATTCTAAATAAGGCAAAAATGAGAATTTCTTTTTTAAAGGACTAAGATGGAAAACCACATTTAGAAAAAGAAATACAGACATGGCAATGCAGCTGTGCTCTCTGACCTTCTCCCATCTCCTGTGAGTGCTGTAACCATTCCCTAGCACAAGAGTTGGCACCTTCTCTCATTTTGACCAAAAGTTCCATTTTGGAATTGGGAATTCAGTCCCATTTTCCCCCCCTCAATGTTTTCTAAATGATTCAAAGAACCCTTTCTGATGGATTGGTGTTTTCTGAAAAGGAAGCATCCAGCAGAAGAATCCTAAACAACTCTGGTTTTAAGCCTGCTTAATTCGACTGCTGAACTCTCTTTGGACTACCCTCAGAGTGGGTGGCTTGTGTGGCTTTATGTTCCCAGCTTTGTTTAGCCCTGCAGATCTCGAAGAGCTGCAAGTATGCAGTGGTTGAGCTTGTGTTTTACTTTGTTTTTTTCACAAGAGGAAGAGTGATAAGCTATTACATGGTCTACTTGGGATCTGTGGGACTAGTAGCACTTGATTGTACAGATTTTTTGGCATTCGTGTCCAGCCTTCAAATGCAGCACTTCATGACCAGGGCTAACTGCAGTTTATTCATTGCTTTACCATCCATGGGCATAACATTTCACTCATGAGTAGTGCTGCTGAGTGCACTCTGTATTCCTCTTAATATTGCACGACAGTTTGAGATTTTCTTGGAGACCTTTCTCAGACTGTTTATCCATCTACACAGATATTTGTCTAGAGATATGTTTTGCAGTCAATTTACTTACAAATGTGCCGGAAAATTGTTTACCAATAAAATGTGGATAAAAAATATTTAACATGTTGCCAGTGGGTTTTTTTCTGTCCATAATTTAAAAAATGTTACAAATGTATAATAATGCAAAAATGAATCCATTTCAATGATAAAAGGTATGTAATTTATTTGTGTATATTCAGCTTATTCTGGCTACCCCTGAATCAAAATAAACTAACAATAAACCCACCTGTTTTCTCCGTTCAGACCAATAGAGTGCACCCTTTGGACCTCATTTCCAGAATCTTTTCTCACGGGAATTTCCTGCTCGTGTTGTGGATAGTCTGTCTGAGCAACAACTGAATGATCAGGCAAAACCGCAATGGTTGTTGCAGGCATCTGATTGTAATTACTAGCAAAAGGTCTAATCCTCATTTCTCCAGCTATGGCTCCAAGTGTTTAAATAATAGCACCACATACAAACATTGTGATGGTTATTTTGATGGGCTTAGGCACTGGGCAGTGCAGACAAATTTTGGAGCAAGAGTGGCTCAAAAACTTTGCCGTGACTGGAGCTTGTAAGCAATTTTGCAGGAGGCAAAATAGAGCATGTGAACAGTGATGGAAAATGATCTGAACTAATCAAACCAAGTTATTGTGACTGAATAGTCTTTCTGTGGAGATAATGAGGGAATAGACTGGAATGATGTAGGAGAACTTAAACAAGGGGCTTTGTATTTTGTGCTTGTGACAGTAAGTGGCCTGGGGACATTCATTTCTCATAGTATCTGTGATCATTTTTAGTGTTGTGGTCTTCATGCAGGGGATTAAAATGAATCTCTTCAATTGGTATATGAATTTTACGTAACTCTGTAAAGAAAACTGAGTACTACACGCAAGCTGTTCAGTTTTTTATGTTTGTAAAGCCTATTGTAGATCAGTAGCATGGAGGTGGAAAGTCTTCTTTACTTGAGGAAGGTGGGCAGCACTTAACCAGGATTGTAGGTGTACAAGTGCTGGGTGCTACCCCATTTCCATCAGTCCACAGGAAGACCAATGGAAGTGTACTCCTGACAGTGTAGAGTGGCACCAAAGACTGCCTTAGTCAAGGCAGATAACAGCCCCCCTGAAGGAAGATCTCATGTGTTCACCCTCCAAAGGAAATCCGCTCAGAAGAAGATGGTTCAGAGATGGCTGTGTTGTATGCTTCATTTCTGCCTCCCAAGGAAAGATGAAGAAACTTTTCCGACAAATGCTGTGAGAAGCTGCTAACAGTTTGGGAGAATTCCATTTGAGCAGTCCCATTAAATAGGCACCACCAAAAATCACTGGTCTTTTCTTTAGAGTTCACCATCCCACTGGGTTCCTGTGGACCTTAGGAATGACAGTCAGGAGAGCAGCACTCTGCACAGCACCCATCTCCCTAAAAGGGAGCTCATGAGCTTCGACCATGAAATTAGCATGGGCTTAATTTAACCAGAAGTAACTAATACTTTGCATTTTTTAGGCTAAAGTAGCAAGGCAATGAAGTGTAAGAAGTGACTTCCTGGCTTCCAGGGCAGTAACCCCACCAGGAATGCCTGTTAGTGTCTCTTCCATGCACTGCTGTGCCTCAGGAATATTCATTGGTGTAGAAGTGGTGCAAGAGTCTCTGCAAGGCTAAATTTAATCTTTGGTGAAAGGTTCTTTAACTACAATCTTTGGAAGTGTTCATACCACAACTTTATAACAAATAGTTATTCAGTGTTGTATCATTTAGGTCTCCTGAAGGATATATAGAAGCATGTAAGAAGAGGAAGTTTCAAGTACTTGAAATAGTTTTGCAGATTTTTTTCCCAAGCATCTCTAAACCCCTCAACCATTGCTTGTAAAAAAAAAAAACCCCAAGAAGTAGGTGTGGCTGCAGACAGCTGATCTTGAATGAGGCTTTGACAACCACATCGTGTCATCTCTGTAATGCAATATTAAAGTTACCTGAAAAGATAGGCATAGCTGTGAAGGTCCATTTTGCAGGTCTCACTTGGTCCATTCAGTGGGTTCTTGTGTAGCCATCGACTGTAAGTCGCTGATAGTCAGCTTTGCAATGAGGACTTGCTGGAGTAATTCTCAGATCTCTTTGACTCATGTCCACTCAGGATGGCCTGCAAGGTGCTGCCTAGAGCATTGTGCTTCAGTCCCCACTGTTGAATGCTCCTGCTGTGGAACAAGGTAGACTGATTACAGCTACAATCTAGTCAGTAATGTATTTAACTCATTTCCCAAAATTTAAAATCAACTGTGGCATTAGGAACTGATACTGATGCATTTTACTAAAAATACACTTGTTCCATTAGATTTAGGAAAACAAGTGATTAATAATGTGATAATTTTAATTTTATTTGGAGATTTTTTATTTTAAAATTTTAAAAAATTAATTTTTTTTTATTTTAATTGGATGCTTGCATACTTGGTATTTAATCTCAAAGATTTAACTGGGGTTGTTTTGCTGCATCTTGGAAGAACCTGGGAAGGTTCAAGAAGTCACACTGCTGTGTGACTTCAGTTGTTTTAAATTTATGTATTTCTTTTAATTATGAGGGTGGAAGAGTGCTTTAGATAGCACGTGACTGAACAAGACATAAATTGAGTCACAGCCTGGCTTTTCATGTTTACATTTTTGTCACTGTATTATTATCCCAGCACAAATCTTTTGCATTTCTTCTCTGAAGTTGCACAAAAATGAAGTAGCGAATTGCTTAGTAACTGAAAAGCAGCCTAATAAGTCTAATCCTTTGCTAGATCTTGAAATGTGTTTCCAGCTGTTTTCCTTAACATTTCTCCTGTATTTTCAAACTACATTTCATCTTTTTTTTCCCACATTTTCTGCATACTAAGATCTGAATTTGTCGGGTAAAGTTCAGTCTAGGAGGGATTTCTCTAGAAATCTCATAACTACTTTGCATAAAACAAATAAAATCTGAATTTCTGTGGTAATTTGAAATCGTAAGACATCCATATCTCAGTGTCTAGACAGGCCTCTATAAATAACCAAAATTAATTAGGAAATTACAATAACCCATATTTCTCTTCAGAGTAAAATAGTTTTATTGAATGCTGAAACAAAATAGTTTTGATTTTTTTTTCAACCCACAATCTATCATAGTTAATAATGCAAATGATTTTTCTGTGATGCTTCATTAAAATTCCTCTTGGTTTGCATAATCCCCATGGGGTTACTAAACTGTATTCTTTTAGAAGTACTTCCACCTTCCCAAGGTATCTGTAGAAACTATATAAATAAAATCATTAAAAGTCATCAAGACCAAAAAGAATATGCAAATAGGCAGATTTCTGGTTTTCTTCATTGCAGTTCTGTTAATATTGATGGAACTGATGTTGCATTAACCCAACCAGCATAACTAGAAATAAGTCTTCATTGATTCTTAATGCAGTGCTTGTTGCTGGAAACTTAATCTCTGAAATACTTCAGCCCTATTAAGACAAATTCAGTTATATTGTTCTTTTCTTATATCTGTTCCTAAGTCTGGTGTGGGTTTTTTGCTTGTTTAGAGGTGGCGGGAGGAGTAGGAAGAGAGATAATGGTCCTGTTTCAGAAGTATTCAGAGGCTGAGTATTTCCATCATCTTTCTGCAGGTCTCTCCTTTTAGATGCGCTCTCTTTCATTTATTTCTCCTGCCACAAGGTAATGAAGTACCAGGCTCTCATTCAGAAAAGAAGTATCTTTTTTTCTCAGCAGTGCTCATTGATGTGTTCCTGTGGAAACAAGTAACAGCAGAAACTTCTGTTACGTAGTTCAGAACTGCAAGGTCTGTGTAAAGCGGTAGGGTCAGCAGTGACAAGTCTGATGAGGTTTTAGCTGAGGTTATTAAAGCATTGCAGAACCAGAAGCTGAGCTTTTCTCATAAATACTGCACCCATCTAAACTGTAAAGACACAGGAGACCTCCCCCGTACACTGATACGTCTGCAACACGCACACAGCTTCCATATCCACAGGCAGATAGCTGTAAACTTGCATCTCAGCTTTAGTTAATGATGCTTTCAGTTAGTAATGCTCACTTTACCTGAATAGTTCATAGTAATTACCAGTGTTTAACATGAAGGAAGTATACTGCCTCATGTCAGTGACTCCCTCCCCTTACCTGTTTTAAAGAAACAAGAGTGCTTTATGGCTCCTGTTAGATACACAGAGATCTGAAATTGTCAAACCAAAGGAGAATAAATACATACACAGACACAGAAAAAAATTCTGCAGCCATTTTTTAGGATCTTCTAGTCCAACCCACACTGGTCAAGCTGAGTCAGCTACAGCAGGTAATATTTGGTTAGTCTTGGTTATTGTCCAGATAATTTGGGGGTTACCAATCTCTAGGCTGTAATGACTCATTAGCCATCTACATTGTCACGGTCTGTATTGCACACTGTAAGTGCTCAATAATTGTATTGCACACTGTAAGTGCTCAATAATGGTATTGCTCAAAGTTTGTTCGGTTTAGAATAAAAGTGTCCTTTTCCTCTTAGCAATATAAAAAAAAAAAAAAAAAAAAAAAAAAAAAAAATTGGATTACATAGGAGAGTTAGCGTTGACTATTTTCAGAAGCTGGGTAAAAACCATAAGCTGTTCCAGATGTATAAGAGGTAAGAAAGTTAACTGAAACATTTTTTTGTTGAAAAAAATGGAAGAGGAAGGTCAAAAACTCAGAGAAGCCACATGAATATGAAGTGTGTTTGTTACTGTCTCTGTCAAAAATACAGAAATCTGGCATTCCCCATGGCAGCTGAGTTCATTTCAGGTACCTGGAGGATCCAGGACCTATAAATCTAGGATACAGATGTTCTGGCATTAGTTACTGTTTTGGAAAGAAGGATTAGCTTCGAATTTATCTCTTGCTTCCTTTCATCCTTGCCTATACCAGACTAATCAAAGGCAGAAGAGGCATCCTAGCAGAGATTCAGGGTCATGGTTGACCTGTGAACTGCACCATTCTGACCAGCAATTTGAATTTCCCTGTCCAGATATGCAGCCTCTCCCATTAGGCTGATGGAAGCATTTCTGCAAGTACATGATAAATTCATGAGGAGAGCACATCACTGTGCAGAACTGATTTCTTTGACACAACTAATCATGCAGCCAAGAAGGCACTAATTTAACAAAGCTGGAGGTGCTCCAGAATCAGCATCTGGAATACTGAGGATGATCTCCTCAAGCAGAAGTCTGAAACCAGTCCCCAGTTATGAGACCCAGATGAGTGGTCATGACAAAATCTTCAGCAATCTTTCAGATGTTCCCATAAAATACGAAGACTCCTTCTGCTGTTTCTCCTTGTCTGGAACCTTCTCTCTTCCTCCATGCTACCTGCATTTACTGTCAGTTGGAGAAAAACCTTCATTTTCTCTAGGGCCTGTCAAACTAGTGCCATGTCCTTCCAGTAAAAGCAACTTGCTTCATACAGTTCCAATAGTTTAATAGTACCATCACTCCCCCAGTATCTGCAGAATGAAAAGGAGTAAAGGATCAAACAGAATGGTTTGCTCTGAATCTCATGCTGGTCCTCTGCTGAAGCAGCTGCGTAACCCACTCTGTCTACAGTGAATGTCTAACAAAATTCCAGTAGCTTTTGAAATCAACGTTTGAAATGATAAATAGGCTTTCTCCTTAAACAGCTGTGAAACTGTCTGCTGCTGATGTTCTCCAGAACATCCTTTCCCATAAGTGATGAGATTCTGGAATCTGCAGAAGATGTGTGGGCACTCTTAGCCTCCATTATTGGCACCTCAAACCCAGTATAACAGACAAACCAGATCTTTTGTAATGGATCTGGAGAACTATATACACCTGCCAGTTTATACTCCACTCTTGACTGTCTCCACACTGTTATCACAAGTTACCTTCAACAGAGGGAGTATTTTTTTACAGGTAGATGATAGAGAACACTTTCCTTCAGGATTCAAAGGAAAACATTTTTAATCTCATTCCTGATTTCAAGGAGAAAACAAAAAGTACAGACTTGTGTGGGATCACAGAGATTTCTCCAAGTAATTGGTTGCTATAATACTTTCCCCAGATCATTTGGCTTTCCTAGATCATTCAGCTTGATCCAGTAATGTCAACTTGTAAAAATCTTTTGTGAATCTGTGTGTACAAAAGGCAGGAAACTTAACTGGATTATGTAAAAGACAGCTGCTGACAGTTTTCAGTTGTTCTGTTTGCTACCTGAAGATGGCAAGACTTCTCATAGATTACATAGACTATTTGTTGGCTTTGGAGACAAACCCAACATGAAGCCAGGCTCAGTTTAGAGACGGTCAAAGCGATTGCTTTAGGATATTTGTGTTGTTAACAAGCCACATCCACTGGAAAGCATAAGGGCACTGGAAAGCTTCAGTGTAAGCTGACTCAACGGTAGGCGTCAGTAGAGTCCCAGTCGCTGATGTTTCTAGAGCATCTGCATTGATACTAACATCAAAATTAGCAAGTCTTGTAGAGAAAACAACTGTGCAAACTCCACTCAGATGATCTCACAGCACCCCACTGCTCTTGAGACCCATCTGTCCAGCAGTGTTAGGAGAAAAAAAGATGTCTCTTGCTCTGCAACAATGATTCTTCATATTGCTACACACATCTGCCTCAAAGCCCCCCATCCTTCCTGGCGGTTCAGAGCCAATCATCTGGCCTTGCTGGGAACTCGGAGACCTTCCCAAACTGTAAATTCCCATGACTGGAGCGTGAGGGTGTCTAAGGTCTGCACTGAGTCCCTTGGACATGCTGCTAGAGCTTGTGTGTCCTGTGTGGATAAGGTATCTCAGCACACAACTTACTAAAAACATGACAGCCTCTGTAAGAGAATTAAATTATTTCTACAGTTAAAACAGCCAGTAGTAACTTACATTTGTATCGTCAAGTCAGTTTTGATAGCTGTTCCCATCACAAAAATAGTTATGCTTTTGTTTAAGCAGAAGAGGAGCCCAGAATGGAAAAATTGGCATATGATAGACCGAACTCCTGTAGGGGTTTTAATTTTCACATACTCTTAAACTCATGGAGCCTAATGAGCTTAACATTTTGGCCAGTTGCACAATTTGGAAATTTCAACAGTGAATGGTTTTTGGACAGGAAAAAAATGTTCTCACAAATATGAAAAGTGAACAGATGTTACTATTGGTGCTTCCAACGCCTACTGACAGAAAACATCTGTGTTGAACTTCCTGAATTTTAGGATCTTGAGAATGCTCCCACACACCACTGAAAGCCATTTGAAAGCGATTGGGCTGGCGGATCGGCTTTCGGGTCTATGACTGAATGTTCTAATGCGAGCAGGTGCTGGTTGTTGTCTTGCCTTGAGGAGCCCAGCTAGCCAAGCAGCAACCTTACAGCTCTCTGACCCACTGCCTTATGCAAGTTTTTAGCATTTTGTGTGAACTATGATTTTTTAAGTTAGAGAAAGCAGTTGATCTTAATAGCATGATGGTAAAAAAATGAATTGAGTGAATGTGAAGAGCGAAGGAAAAATATTTGGATGTATATACTAGCAGATTAGGAGGACTGCACTGCATTGTATGGTGCCTTGGAAAGCAGCTGGCTTTTTTAATCCTTTCAAAACGCATGCTCAACCAACAGAATTGTCTTCTGTTTTGAAAACATACTCATTGTGCTAAAAATGTCTGAGGCATTTGCCATCCCTCAGAATGCTCAGACAAATAATTAATAGGTACCATAACCAAAGTCTGCCCTTTTCACATGATACAGCAACTGTCACAGACTAACTGGGAGTTCCCTGCTTCCTCCTGTTCCACACCCATCGTCTTGATACATGTCTGGTTGTAAGAGCAGATTTGGCAAGATGATTTTCCTCTCTGGTGAATTTTTGGTTGTCTATCAAACTAACCTTCTCTGATTAATTAAATAAGAATGAATGTTTTGCAAGGATAAATTAATGTTTTGCAAGGATTTTAGTGTTCTGTAAAACATCATTAGCTTATGAGCTCAACTTCAAGTTGTCAAAGTAACATCTCTAAGCTATTTTGGTTGACTCTCTCTTGAAGACCGTATTTAGCTGGAAGTCAGAGGTACAATATTTGCATGTCAATAGAAGTATGTTAGTACGGTTTTTTTCTGGCTTTATAGCTGCCTTAGGTTGGTACTTCCAGTTTAACCAACACAAGGTGAGCAGATCCATTAATGACACGTCCACTCTCAACACTAACCCAAAGGCTCTGTCTCGGTTGCACAGTGTCAGGCCAGCCCCAGCTCTGCTAGCTCTGCACATTTCTGAGATCTAAAGAGTCCCCTGTGATCCCCTTCCATTCTGCCAAAGCCCGATACCAGAATTGTAGCACAGCCCAACGTAGGCAGAAATTTTCTTATGCCCTGAATAAAGATGACAGAAACTGAGCTAAGAAACTATGTAGAAGCACTGGTGTTTATGTGACTTCTAACAGCATAAAAGAAACATGTATCTGAGTAGCCAAAAAGGAAGCAAGGTAGGGGCCAGATGGTATACTAGGAATAAATGAATGGAGCAAGCAGCATTATCATCTGATCACTTTTTTACGCTGAAGCATTTCTAACTTCCGAGAAAATCCTACTACTTTGCACCCCCAATGGCAACAGTCCTGGCATAAGTTGCCTGCCAAGTTTACTAAATTCGTTGCATTTATATCCAGATCCTTTTTTATGCAGCATGATTTTCATGCTCAAGTTTATTTGAGTCTTAATCCTAATTGGGATATTGCCTTCTTGCACAGCTTAGAAAGCAGCTATGTGGAAGTCAGTGTTTTAGTTTCCTTTTATAGACACTTAAGAATAATGGCCACGTTCAGGCTGCAATTGTTTGACCCAGTTTGAATATCTGCATTAGGCTATATCATGTCATAAGACATCACCCTCACCTGATGGGAGCTTTGAATGACTGCACTGCATGTAGATAAATGTCTACACCTGGTCAATAAATACAGTCCTTTCAAGTCATTACAAGTCTTATCCCATATTTCAGTAGAGGATGCTCACTAGATAGATATATTTTCTAATACATGGCTTAATTCTGATCCCAACTTCCCCAATTTGTCTGTGCAGCAATATTTTCAGCAGAGATCCCACTTTGGACTTTCAGCTATCCCCTTACTGAGCCTGCAAACAAAACCACCCTTCCCCTCTGCCCCCTGCTTCCTTCCCACATCTTCTCCTCCTTCCTCTTCTCCTTTCCTCTACGCAATAACCTTTTGAAGACTTATCATGGAAATCCTCATGAAGTTTTGTCTAGACTTGCCCTTTCTGATCTTTATCTTTGAGAGACCATTGCAATGGTCCCAGAATAGTTCTTTCTACAGCAGCTTTGCAAAGCACAGAAAGCCTGCCCTGGGTGATCCTGCTTTGGCAGGGGGGTTGGACTAGATGATCTCTAGAGGTCCCTTCCAACCCCTACTATTCTGTGATTCTATGATTCTGTGATTTCTGACATATACTTCCATGTATTTTGTGACACAGAAGAAATTTTTAACTGGTTCTTTTGAGTTCTTGACCTACATTCCAGCATATATTTTCTTTTACACTTGTTTTATCTTCTTGGGTGACATAGCAGCTTTATAGAAGATCACAAATTAGATCAAACCATGGGAACAGAAAACAGTACAAAATTATTTCATTTACTGACTACAGAAAAGGGCTGTGGCTTCTGGTAAAGAGAACACTTTCATGGCTCTTTTTTTTAAATGAAGATTTAATGTTTATTCCTTCCTTAATGAAAAAAAAAAAATCAAGAATAATTCTGCAGGCTGAATCACTGCTCTGGAATTAATGTCATTTGGTCACTGCTGTCCTGAGAGAAAATGTCGCATGTCCAGACAATGTAGTTGAAAGAGCAGCAAATTGTTACCATGCCACTAGGCTGAACTAGTCTCATTTTTTAGTTATTTTTAACTTAAAGTGCTTTTTTGTTATTGTTTTATTTACTTTTTGGTACAAATAAAAAATTAAAAAAAAAGCTTTTTAACAAATGAGAAGGGAAGGGTTTTTCTGAGAAAATGAGCTGGAATGTGAAACTCAGCTAAATAACATTCTCTGAAGTAGCAAAAGATAAATTAAAAATAGAAATAACCATTAACTATGTACTTTTTTTTTTTTTTTTAAAGCTCTCTGACTCTCTCAGTGCTCCTCTGTGCTTAAGAATTGAATATCACACAAGTTAAGGCAAGTGAGAAAGGTTTGCTTCATTTGCTTATCAATATTCAAGTTAGATTGCAGAAGTCACAGAATCATAGAATGGTAGGAGTTGGAAGGGACCTCTGGAGATTACCTAGGGCAACTCAAAGCAGGTTCACTTAGAGCAGGTTGCACAGGATCCCGTCCAAGTGAGTTTTGAATGTCTCCAGAGAAGGAGACTCCACAGCCTTTCTGGGCAGCCTGTTCCAGAGCTTCATCACCCTCAAAGTAAAGAAGTTTTTCCTTATGTTCGACTGGAACTTCCAGTGTTCCAGTCTGTGACTGTTGCCCCTCGTCCTGTTGCTGATCTCCACTAAGAAGAGTCCAACCAGAGAAGTCCATCCCTCCCTAACACAGGTAACAATGTGGTGACAGAAGCTAATGTGAACCCTAAGTAACATACATATTCAGAACTTAAATTGGAGAATATACAGGCCTGTGTCATTAAATGTAAATTTAGCAATTCTCTGGAGAAATAAAATAACAGGTTTTTCTCATTCATTTTGGAAGACCAAGCCCTTCTACTATATGATATAAAAGGTGATAACCAAACCAGAGGCACTTCAGGAAGCCGTGCTCCTTGGTTGAATGATAAATTTCATCCCGTTTCATGTGCACTTTCCCACCTATCACAGCCAGACATTTTGCAGGAAACCTTCTGCTTTTGCTGCCTTAGACATCTGACAAAGAGATCCTGACCCTCCCTGAACTCCTTACCAGGTTTCCGGAAGGTTATAACATGCTCTGGAAACGCGCACCTGCGGTGGGCAGGGCTCTGCACAGCAGCAATGGCTGGTGCCATCTAGTGAGGAGCTCTGAATGCTCACTGCAGATTGAGATTTAGCATCTCTCCATTAGAAAACTATTATTATTACAGAAATATCACAGAAATAAAGTGACATGCTATTATGATTAACAGCCAAGCCTGCACAAACTTCAGGATTTTTTCTTCCAGATAATCTTTATTTCCAGTGGCTAACATTAGTTACGGTTTACCCTATGTACTTATATTGTCTACCATTCCATGAATTGTTTTGACCTCATGGAATTTGCAGGTGGAATTGCAAAAATGTTTCAGTCTTGCTACAAACAAAATTCTGAGTTGCTGAGATGGGTGGAACCATTCAAACTATATTATCAATGTACAGCATAATGATGTATGGTATAGAAATCTACCAGTGCCTTCTGCATCGTGGTTGATGTTGTGCTCATAAGTGACTGAAGTTGTGCCCAGCAAACCTTTGAAAATAAAGTATTTTTTTAAAACACTTGGTTTATTCCAGTAACCACTGAGAAGTGTGGGTAAACAAAAAATTTGACCTTAGTGGAGCTGGCAGGAAAGGAAGACTACATATGTGTCTTACTATGTCATACTATACATACATATGTCTACTACTTACATATGTCATACTATGCAAAAATAACTAAGACCCATAGTCTTGAATTTGCTTTGGAACTGGCTCTGTAAATAGTCAGGGGGTGTTGTACAACAAGCTCTTTGGAGATCTGTCCATAGTGGGCAGCCTGGGGCCATCAGGAGCAGGCGCTGACTCCAAATGACTTAGTTGAGGTACGACAGCAGGATGCTCCATGTAGCCTGCTTTTCTCTGCCACTCAGCCCAGAGCTGTGCAATGCTATTGCTCACGGAGTTCTGCCACAATGTTCACTGCGTGGAGATAAACCCCAAACCTGTCCCTTGCATATTCCCCTCTAATATGTTCAATCCATACTCCTGGATCTATGATCCAGGAAAAACTTCCCATCCCAGTCTGACCCAGTGTGCTGCAACAGAGTTCTTGAGGTTGTTCCTTATAGTTTATGGGGTTTTTTCTGGGGGAGAGGGGAGAACTATGGTCATACATATTTTGGTTTGGGTAAACAATTACTTTACTATGCCTGCCTCCATGGAAGATACCTCACAGAATGGCAATTTCCCTACATTTGCACTCTATCCTCCACATTTTATCAGCATTACAATTAAAAACTTTTCTTCTGTTTCTTCCGTGCGTGCCTGTGAGGATGCCTTTTCCTGGGTTAGCACTTCTAATCAGCAACTCAGAAGTTGCTCATCTTCCATGTTATTCCCTGGTGAGTTGCTCTCTGTTCTGCTTGCTGGTCTCTCTGTAGTGGAACTGCGTCAAGGTCTTTGCTGTCACGTCCCTTCCCCATCTGTTCTTACAAGGACTGCTCCAGGCTGAGCCCTCTTAAAAGTCCCAGCTCGTGCTTGTCTGTTATGGTCAGATCACCCTTCCCGCAGGAAGTGAACTTGTCCTTTCACCAATGACCTTTTCAAAATGTCAGGGAATTAACCTCCTTTCTTGTCCACTATTAAATAAACGATGGCCTGCGAGGACTGTTGTCATGTGGGGAATACTGAATCATCACATTCCATAGACCAGAAGCAGTTGCAAAATGGAAGTCTCTCATGAAATGTGGAGAAATGGGCTCAGTGACAGCAAAGCTCTGCAGTGATCCAGATTCCATTTCCTCTTTATTGCAAGTCAGTAGTATCTCCTTTCTTCATATCTCCACACTGGTAGGTGAATTTCTCAGCAGCTCGTGATGATGTTTTGGTATTTTAAAACCTTTAGAGCAGGTAATGCCATTTATTGTGTCTTTATTAGTACAGCACCTCAAACAGTTGGTTGCTTGCAAAATTAGTGCACCCTCCTCGACCAGTTTTGTTTCCACACTGTAAATTTAGCAGTAAATTAGAAGGAAGACAGTATTGCAACATGGCACCTCTTTCATTTGACCGATCATAAAAGAACTGGAAATTAAAGTTCAAGCTGCAGAACATGAACATTCAGTACATATTTGAAAGCCTGTTCAGGATCCTTTTTAAGCCCACTGGGACTTAATTGCAAAAAAGCAGTTATTAAGTTAAATCACAATTCCGATGGCATTTTCTTTCATGCACGTCACTGGACAAGTGACAACGTATATACAACATTGCAAATATTTTCTGGGAAGATTTCCTCCAGGCTTCCTAAATTTCTGACCTTTTGTCCTCACTGTAAATAGCTTTTGCACGTGGCTGGGCCAGCCACATGAATTGTGCTCTTCCAGTCAGCTGGAGTCGCAGGAAGAGCAAAGCAGGGACTGCCTGTTTAGGAGTCTGTCCTGACACTGGGAGCTTTGGCAATCATCTGAAGAGTCATAGAAGTTTCATATAAGAACAAAGAAAAAGCTTCTTGTTAATATTCGAGACATTCCATCAGACCACTTTTTCTTTTTCTTTTTGCACTCTCCCTCCGAGATGCATGCCATGCACCCTTAGGGAAGCCTCTTAGCACTGGCCTGTAAATCCAGTGCTGTGTGACATGGGGTGATCGTGCCATGCTCTGGATTTGGGAGGATTTCCAGTTCACCCCAGCAAAATGGGAAAGCACCGTGGGCCAGAGCACATTTCTGCATTGCTGTAGCGTTTAAGGAAAGGGGAGCACAGAGGAAATACCCTGTGAGTTGTCTGAAACACAACAGATATGGATAGCAAGTTTCTTTAGTCTTGCCTTTTTTCCCTTTTTTTTTTTTTTTAACTAGAAATTTAATCTGGACACAATTTCACACCTTTGGAGAATTTTCTAGGATGTCTGACCCTCCAGGAGCACAAGCAGAGCAGTGCCATGCGTGGCATGTTTCACACAGGGGTATTCAGAACTCTGATAATTGAGTCATGCTTTATTTGACAAGACCTTTCCAATTGATTGTCTTTGCTTAAATCTCCTCAATGACCTTTGCAAAAGAGAGAATGTTCTGAGGTCATTTGCTAATGAAAAAGGGACACAGTTGTTCAACAAAAGATCTAACATAAAGAAAGCAGAGTAAAAGCTGACACGTCTGACTTAATGAAGGTTAACAAAGTTAATTCAGTTATCAAGTCAGGGTACTAATTGGCTGAAGAATTACACAAACATTGTTACAATATTAAGTACTTGCTTATCTCTGACCCTGGTCTCATGCTAAACTCCCCAGAAGCATCAATTCTATTGTCTTTATTCCAAATAATATTAAATGACCCTTATTCCTGAACAAAGAAATGGTTGGATTATTACCCGGAAAGCATGGAGAAATGGCGCTGACCTTACGCACCTCCCTTCCATATTTTTCATTCCTTCCTTACTTCTTCCTTCACACCAGAGAGGAAAATGGGAATGGTAGTAGTAGAGTAATATTTGGTGTAGGAATTAGAGAGGTAAGCACATTCCATATAACACCACCTTTGAAGTCCTGCAGCTCTGTGCAGTGCAATGCTTCTACCCCTGCAGAAAGCCAGGCGTGGATCTGAACATTCTGAACATCAGCAGCATCTCATCAGAAGTTACAGTGAAAAGTTTTACACGTGTTCTGCTTGCAGCCTGCTGCCCACAGAAGGGGTGCAGATGGGCACTAAAGAGATGGTTTGCAAATCTCAGGTGGATGAGTAGCTTTTGTAATTTCTTTGATTTCTTTCGGCTTTCAGGTACTTAAAAAATGAAGCAGCATTTTCAGTGTACAGAATCCATGTTTTCTTGTCTTTGTTACAGGAACTCAAACATTTCTTTTCAGAACATCTCAAAAGTAAATTGAAACTGGAGCCAACTCAAATCTTTACCATCTAATTTGAATATTTTTTCTGTGTTCTTTGCAGGTGTATAAGACATGTTTCCATCCTTTATAAAGGTTCCTTTCCAGATTTAGGTGTATGGGAAAGAATGAACTAGCTTAAGTATTTAATAAGTTTTAAAGCTTTATAGTAAGATGGAAATATTTTATATTGATATTTGCATAAGAATTGATATTAGCTTGCAAAAAAACATAATGCACACAGACTGTGCATTTTCTTTAAATGAATGAAATATCTATTATTTCCCTAAAAAGACAGTTTCATGGTGTGTGCTCATATCTACGCTCTTAATTCTTTTACAGTTACATTTTGAGCCATAGTAAGTAAGAAAAGTCAAGAAAAAGTCAGAACAGAAAAGATTTCTTTTTCCTGATCTTGGAGCAAACACCGATGAATATTGGTTCAGATTTAAATTGTTATTCTAGTGCGTCTAATCAGGATCTTTCCATTTGAGTCAGGTAATTAAGGGAAGTGTATCTGCTGTGAATCTGTTTAGGTAAGAATCTGCACCTCTATAGGATAGCTTTTAGACATTCACTGCTTTTCAAAAAACTGAAAACTGCTGTTGTGGAGAAAGATGCATCTGAAATAGCCAGCTGTGGCTGGCATAAAGAGACCAGCAGCCGCTTCTTCAGATGCGTGTGCCTCCTGCCAACGTGAATCCTACATGGTGTATGTGTATTCATATAACCTCTGTTACTTCTCAGTTTGTTAACTTGAAAAGACATTGGCCTCCTAGCCCCTAGTAATCCACATGAGCAGGCTTGGTTTTGAAGTAGGGATGCTATGTAAAGTTGGGCTTGGTTATAAGCAGCGGAGAGGTTCTCTTTCATGCTGACAGCTCACTTAAATCCATGGTGTCCTTTGGCAGTGCTCCTAAACCACCTCTTTTGTCAAATTAATCATAAACATATAGCTAAAGATGGATATTGTAAGAGATCCATCCTGGTAGCTTGTCCCAAGGAACTCCATGTGAATCATTCTTCATATTGGCTCATTCCTAGTCTTCTTCAAGGAAAAAAATAAATTGCCCTAAATTTAGTACTTCATTTGGCTATGTCAGCTTCTCAGTATGGACTCCTTTGGTATAATACAATGATTTGAAATGTTAAAACCTACTCCAACTGTTGTGACAGCCATTTTCCACACAAGCAGTGTGAAAACTTCATTTCTTTTTAAAACTAGAAGTAGACTGTGTTTCACTCATAGTCTTTGTTTTCAGGTTTGCAGTAACAAGACAGCTGTAGACAGATTAATGTTAGTTATAGATAGATTGTTGACAATGGAGTTTTTTAAACTGTGTCTCAAATAAGCGTATCCTTCTATATGAGAATAAAATAAAGGTTGCCTAATACCAAAAAGACATTGTTCAGTGTCTTTACTACAACTTCCTGAATATTAATAAATTAGGATATCTTCAAGTTCATTTCTTCAAGACCCCACGCTGCCCTCCTTCACTCCTCCCACCTCAATGGCATTAAATGAAGTTGTCCTTCTTGGACACGGATTGCACTCCTCTTCTAGCTCTTTCTTTCCAGGCATGGGCAAGGCTGTATTTTATACTACAACTGTGTTATTTTTTTTATCAGCTCCTTTGTACAAATATACATCTGTTTGTGTTTTGCTGTAATTCTTGCTTTGTGAGATGCTGATGCTGTTGCAAACTGGTCTGCGAAGAATCTAATCGGATTTTAAAAATACTTTTTGTTAGAATCATCTTGGTAAATGGTGCTTTGAGCCATTGAAGCAGGTTTCTCCAGAAAAAAATTGTGGCAATTTACTATTAGTGTTGTTAGTGTGCTGAGAACTGGAGAGCATGCAAAACACATGTGACTTTGGTGACACTACGTCTGGAATGGCTTTCAAACACATCTCAGACATACTGTCACAACACATTATTTAAACGACCATTGTGTCATTTCAGAATGATTTTTTTCCCCTGTTGAGCCTTGTGATGTTGGCAGTCAAGAGGGGATTATTTTTAAACAATGTTTGAAGTGGCCTGAAGAGACGAACCAGCGCTCGAAGGGACAATGACAAAGGAGCCTTGCATGCAACTCTTCAACCTGGGTGGATGTGTGCTGGTCAATTCATTTTCAGGCTCCACTGATAAATAGAAATATCATGCCAAAAGAGGCAGAAATTCCTGACATTAAATACCAGTCTCCATTTATAAGAAATATAGCCACTAAGTAGATTTCACAGTTAAGCATATTTTTCGTGCCTGGGGTATAATTGGTTATGTTGTAGGTCAGTAAGAGTCACTCTTGAGAATCCTTACTGCAAAGAAAACTCTTTTTTCATAGAGTAGCCGTGAATATTCATGTAGTCAGTATTGATTTGAGTGTTAATTCCCATGTAATGATTTTGTGACGCACAATGTGGTCGCTGTTGCTGGGTTTTCTCTGTGTGGTTTTTCCAGATGAGGTTCCTCAAAGAGTCTGTCGTACCAGAATAGAAAGAGATTCTGTGTTTATTTTCTCTTCAAGAGATTGACTCCATTGCAGCAGTGATGGCTAATCCAGCTTCATGCATCACAACTGTTCCTAAATAAGTGCTCTTTTATTATTTTTATCAGGGCCAGCCAGGACTCCTTGGATCACAGGGGTTCACTGGACCGCCAGGATTGATGGGGATCCCGGGAGTGCAAGGTCCTAAAGGTCACAAAGGTGAAAGAGGATATCCAGGAATAAGTGGACCCAAAGGAGAAGTGGTAACTTTTGAGTATCAGATGTTGTAGCTAATGAGCAAAATACTGGGCAGAACATCATTTTAATTGTGCTGTTTCATTCTAGGGGCAAAGAGGAGTCACTGGATTCCCCGGGGCAGATGGCGTTCCTGTAAGTAGCCAGTTACCTCATCTTTAAGAAAACACCAACTACAAATATCAAAGGCTAGGTTAAAGCCCCTGGACTGTAATTACAATCTCTGGGCTAAATTCTGCATCAGCCACATACACACTTCTAAGCTGCCAGTTGTTGAAGTGAGTGAACTGCAGATGCACAACTAGAGGGCACAATCTGTCCTCCTCCTCATTCCCTCAGATAATTAAAGGTCCTTTTGCTTTGCCCTATGGAGAAATCCCCTTGTAAAGAGGACAAGAAAGGACAGAAATTTCCTGTGTCCCTGGAGGTTACCCAGCTAAGTATGTTCTTTTGTAGGAAAGAGCTGTGAGATAAGTACTTCACATCTCTTAAGCTTGTGAGGGAAGAACAACCAGTGGGTCATTCCTTAATTATTTCAGAGTTGGAAAGCACATAGAAAGACCAGTGACTTTAAGAATAATAGCCATTGTTATTTGCTTTATAGCTCATATGGCATGCTTGAGGTAGTCTTAAAAAACGTACAGAATACTAAACAGTGCCAAACTTTGAACAAATTGACCAGGTCCATGAAACTGAAGAGGAAAAGCGGGTAAAGTTCACGGCACAGTATTTTCCCAGCTTACACTTCTTTACATCTTGTGTCATAAAATAACAAAGAAATCTGAGTCACTGGAATCCCTGGACAGAGTTCCCAGGCTTGGGTTTCCTTTGTAGTGCTCCCTGACACCGGGCCCCACTCTGCAGCCCACGCATCCACATCCACTCTGCTTTCACCCTTTTTTGTTTCCAGAAAAGCTCCCTATTGAGTTGCAGGGCTTTCTCTCTCACAGTCTTCCTCCTTCTTGCTCTTAAAGGAAAAACAGAAGACCCTCTTTCCCATTCCTATTAAGACTCCTGAAGCCAAGGATCTTGTTCATCTCACCATGTCATAATGAGTTTTTTCTAAGCACTCTAAAATCCTGGGAAGGAGAGTAATCGCTCCCCTGTGAAGCTCCATGTTGCTATAGCTGGACTTCTCTTACCTGAGCAAGTTTTCTTTCACAGCCCTTCCTTCCCAACCTCTGTACATTGCATTGTGAGGGATAAATACCCTCAGACAATACTTGAATGTGCATGCCCATTGTCATCTGTCACAACCTGCCCTGCCCTTCCCACCAGCTTATGTTCTTCTACCAGTTTTCTCAGGCTAAGACTTAACACTGACCATCAGAAGGCAGGTAAGAGAGGCACATGTACAGACTGCAGTGACACAGTGCTAGGATGTGGGGCTGGAGTCCCAGAGGGGATGGTGGCAAGCCCAAATCTTTTCTGGTGTGAGCAGTGCCAGTATTTGATGGAGCTAGGTAAGCATGTGGAGAAATGTCTCTTTCTTCTAAGCAAGGGAGAAGAAGCAAAGAGAAAACTGTTGCTCTTGTCAGAGAAGGGAGAAATGTTTTATGTTAGTTTCTGGTTTTTCCCGAATGAGCCCCCATGAAGAAAGAGCTGCTCAAGGGCAGATTTGCTTCCCATCAGTCCCAGAAGCAACAGCAGTTAAGTTGAATGTAGGTACAACAATGGAAATCCAGTTTGAGGCAGGAGTAACTTTGTGTCTCAGAGGCTCAGTGAGGAGGTTCTGCGGTGCCCCTGGCTCTCTCACTTTGAGCCCTGCTCTTCCTGGCTCCGTATTTACAGCCTCATCACAACACTCAGTCCAGCTCCAAAAGCATTGCTGACTTTTTTTCCCAACTTGGAAGCTGTTCAAAGCCAGAGAGGAACCTTTCTTCCCACTCCTGCAGTATGAAGCGCAGAAATGCTTAACAATCCCAGTTCTTGGTGGCTCCTTACACAGCAGCCTCATCTGGTTTAGTTCCCTGCCTAACAGAGCCTGCATTGAACATAGCTTTCTTACCCTTTCTGAAAGGTCCTTCACTACTCGTTTTTTTCATGCTGTCTGGGGCATCTGGTTCAAGCTGCAGCTATATTAAAAAAAGGCACTGTCTGTTTCTGTCTTTGAAAATCATAGTTTCCCATGGATCCAAGCCTTGGGCTTAATGTGAGAATGTCTAAATACTGTGTGACTACAGGAAAAGGAAAACTAGAAACAGATGGATAGATAAACACTTCTTTTTTTTTTCCTCAACAGGGTCATCCAGGGCAGCCAGGATCAAGGGGGAAACCAGGTCATGATGGCTGTAATGGGACAGTAGGTGACCCTGGTGACTCGGGAATTCCTGGACACTCTGGTTTCCCTGGTACCATTGTAAGTAGATGGCAGTGAGTACCTGAAGCTAAGATCATTGCTGAAAAGAGTTTCACATGTGTGTTAGAAGCAAACAGGACATCTCTCAAGGGAGCTCCCTTTTGTCCCAGCAGAACATCCATGTGGACTTACTGTGGAAACACCACGTTATGCTTAATTATTAAATTGCAGCCAGGACTGGGAGGTCTGCCCGGAGCTGTACTTGTCACATAGGTCTTGTAGAGGGATTACTTCAGGAAAACCTGTACAGCTTTATCCAACAGTGATAAAATAATATCAAACTCACCCTTCCTGATGAAAATTACCTTTTGCTTCCCTACCCCATGGCCAAGGTATTGACTTTCACGGCATGATATATAGGATCATACTGAGGTGAGCAGTGGGGCTCCTGGGTTTACCAGGGCACGTGTCAGCCCTGGGGAGCTGCAGCTGCTGCAGGTTCTACCCATAATACTGCTCCCAGGTAATGTGGAGTTGTCCCTCTGGAATTGGGAAGTTGTTCTTTTATGTACTGTGAGGGTTTACACTCGTTTTTCTAAACCATGAATTTCCAAAGTTAGGCATAGTCTGTCTCTAAACAGCGGGGTGCGTATGCTCATGAAAACCCCAACGACGATCTTCCATTACTCTTAGCTGCTTTTATGTGCTAACATACATGACATAGGAAAGCTTACTGCTGTTGGTTTTTTGGTCACACGCAGGGAGTCCAGGGGCCAAAGGGCCAGAAAGGGGAGCCGTACATCCTGCCGCCGGACATCGCCAGCCGCTACCGGGTACGTCCCCAGCTCCTCTCCGGCACTCAGCCTCGCTGCGCTTTTACCAGCAGAGCTGGGTCTTCTTACGCTCTGACAGACACGGCCCAAGAGGCCCGCTTCCATTCTGTGGAGGCTTTGCAAGGCAGCTTCTGCTTTCTCTGGTTACAGCAAAGTCCACCTGATATCCAGGGATTAAAAAAAAAGTAAAAATCTCCGCTCAGTTATTTGCAGGGAATTTCAGCCTACAGGTGGATTGCAGAGGGTCTGGAGATGTTATAGTTCAAGTATTACTCTCTCTATACAATGACCACTATGGCAAAATCATTCTTTTGCCATAGTTCTGCCCACTGAATGATTATATTTAATATTAGCATCCTTTCTACATAATTTTCATGCAGGAGTTTGGTTGACTTGGGATAAAATATGCTTCAGTGTGTTATTTTTTAGTAAACCCCAGATATTCCAACAGGTGCTTTTACTGTATCTAATCCTTAAAATTTGTTTTGTGATAATTTGTATCTTTTTCTCATATATGTAGTCTCGTATAATTTGAAGGAATCAGATAAAGAAGTTGCATGTGATCTTAGAGTATAAATTGTGACAAATTTCTGTACAAAGTGACATCTGAACTGTGCTCAGCACAGAAGAGATCTGCTGACATCATTTATGTGTATTTTTGTGCCAGTGATGAGTGCCAAAATAGTTTTTTCTGTTGACATATTTGTAAGTTGCCTGTATTTTTTAATGGAACCTTCTTTTCCTTTCAGAAACTCTTCAATATGCACTTGTTAGTAATTAGAAATGATTAAGTAATGATTAAGAATTGCTCAAGTATAATATGGCCAAGGATGGATACTGACATCTGCATTAATTTCAGAAAGTACTTGATTCCACAAATTGTTCTTTTAACTAAATTCAAATTAACTAGATAATTAGGATGCTGTTTGAAATGATTGAAGGTGTTTGGACTGAATATCACATTATTTATGGGTATTGGAAGGTCTTTGCGCTAGAACATTTTTGAATCCCCTTTCCAAAAACATTTCAACATGTACTGCAGTTAAAATATGCGGTCACTGAAAACAGGATGTTCCAAAAGCTTTTAGTGACTCAGAAGAGAATCAAAATGATTCTGTAATTCCCATGCAACTCATGAAAAATGAGCTTGTACACCCTAGCTAAGGTTGTAGCCCTAATTAAGCCACTGGTTAGATAGAATTTCTCCAAAGGAAGAATTTCTCCAAAAAAAAAGAAGAATTAAACATGGGTCTGTTGTCCAGATTAGATCCCTAACTTTCCTAGCCAACTTTGTACCCTCCTACTGTATTGCATGCAACTATACTATACTATACTATACTATACTATACTATATATAGAAAGTACAAAGTCCACGTGAACCACATTTTGTAATCTCAACACCTGTATTGAATGCACCTGTATGTGAGGGCTTGTGTAGTGTTGTATGCTAGGGTCAGTTTCTGGAATTACAAAAAAAAATAACAGTAAGTGAGAAAAAGAGTTTATTCAGTTTTGTATATAGTATTTATTGCATTTTTCCTTATGTTTTTTTAGGGGGAACCTGGGGATCCAGGGTTCAGTGGTTTTCCGGTAAGTAGTTTTACAGCAAATGTGATAAAGTGTCAATAGTAACTGATAGCAGAACATTAACTGATGGTTGGGTTTTCTTTTCTTTAAAGGGACCTCCAGGCACGCTGGGTATTCAAGGACCCGTTGGTCCAATAGGAGTGCGAGGAAGACCAGTAAGTATATTTAAATCACCTTCTGTAGAAAATTAATCTGACAGAACTGTCACAGCAAGTTCCATTATGTTGGACTGTAACCTAGCCAATGGATAGAAAAAACAGGTTAGAAATAGCAAGTGTCTTTGGCTGCAAAACACTGTAAAATGGGAGACACTGATGCTACAAGGATGAATATTGCAAAAAGAAGTAGAGTTCTGTTGTGGCCTTCCAGTATCTGAAGGGGGCTACAAGAAAGCTGGGGAGGGACTTTTTAGGCTGTGGGGCAGTGAGGACTAGAGGGAATGGATTAAAACTAGAGATAGGTTGATTCAGGTTGGACACAAGGAAGAATTTCTTCACCATGAGTGAGGGTGGTGAGACACTGGAACAGGTTGCCCAGAGAGGTGGGGGAAGCCCCATCCTTGGAAGTTTTTAAGCCCAGGCTGGCTGGGGCTGTGAGCAACCTGCTCTAGTGGGAGGTGTCCCTGCCCATGGCAGGGGGGTTGGAACTGGATGATCTTTAAGGTCCCTTCCAACCCTGACAATTCTATGATTCTTTCACCCTGTGTTGCTGGAGGCCTTTGATTTGTATTGTATTTCTTTAACCTCCTTGAAAGAGTCTTGTTTGTAAAGATTATTCAATGCTGATCCATCTACATCCCTCTACCCTGAGTTATCAAAGATATCAATACATAAGTAGGTTTTTTTGCTTTAAAGGGTATGTATATTACCTCTCCACACTTCCCAGAGAAGACTGAATAGATAACATTATTCATTAGTATTTAGAATACAATTTTATTTTTTTAAATCTTTTCGGTGATTTTTTCCAAAATCACCATTTCCAGCATCGACGTGGACAACTGTTGTTGAATAGTTCTTTGGGAAAATGGTGTTCTCTCCAGATACCATTTTCTGTGTTTCTTATTACTGTGATTAATAGTTTCACGGGTGAGAAGCAGATGTTCAAATTCAATATCTTTTGTTTTCTTTAGACTTGTTTTGTTTTCCTGTAAAAGAACTTCATAGAATTTGCTTCTTTCTTTGTTTTGTCAAAATTCACTTCAAACTTGCTCTATATCACCGATTTGAGGGGAAAAGCAATTAATTTGGGGCTTCTTGCACACAGCCCCCACAGCTATTTTCAGTGACACACAATGCACAAAAAAAAAAAAAAAGAAAACCAAAACCATTTCTAGGACAAAATGCATGCTCTTTCCAAACTTAATTTTCTGCAGTGGCCTTTTTTATCATCTGGAGCAAGCTGCACCTTGTCTTTCTCCTCTCATCCTTCTGAAGGAGGAGAAGAAAATCTCCACAGTTCTTTGCATCCTCTTCCTCTAGCACGAACCCACAAAGTTCATGAGCTTCACACGGGAGCCCAGCCTGCAATGAGTCATATTCCCAGTGCTCTGTCTTGGATGTTAAGAGTGCTGTGAACCAGACATCTTCTGAGCTCTGGGACTACTTCCTTCTAGTTGCCACCTTGGCAACATCTGTTTTAAACACTCTTCCAGAGTGGATGGATGCCCACAATCCCCAGCTCTTAAGAAAATACTCTATTTACTGTCTCTAAAGCTGTGACTCACCTGTGAGAGGGACCTGGGAGCATTTCCCAGGTCTGCATTGGCATCATTCCTCTTTTCTAAGTCCTAGATCCTGCAGGAAGGCAAGTGCATCTCCCCCAAGTCCCTGCAAGGCCTTCGGACAGTGGGATGCTCTGCACAGGGCATCTGGCCAGTAGATTAGGCAGCAGCTCACAGACCACTTGATTAACCAAAACTGATTCAAAAGTAGGGTTTTTTTCGGAACAAGTCTATCATTCCTGAACACAAAGGTCCCTGGCAAGGCCTAATGAGTTCAGATTTCACCTGAATGTTACTATCTTCTGCTTGCAGACTGGACTTGATTTTGCATAACCCAGTTACATCCCCTTTGCAGCTCAGTAGGTGGATGGTTCCACCTGCAGCTCTCTCTCGCTTCTCTATGTCTCTTGTTCACCATCTTCTTCTCTGAATGGCTGCTGCTTCTTATTCACCCTACCTTTCCTGCACATGACAGTTTTAAATCTGTAGAGCCCTTTGGAGCCCGTTAGCTACCATAGCTGACTGAAGCAAGGTAGGTTGTCTATCCAAGTAATGCCTTTCCTACTGTTCTTGTAAAGCTCTGGCAGCTTTTTTTCCTGTTATAATTTCATTTCCCAGCGTCTTCCTTTGATTTCACTCTGTTCAATACCAAACAGGCAATCTGAGATGCATATGGTGCTTCAGCTCCCTTTACAAGTGGATGCAGTACCAAGATGTGGGTCCAGTGAAGCACTTAGGAATGTGCTTAACTTTAGGTATGAGCTTAAGATGTTACTAAGTCAGGATCCAAGAGCACAAGTTCTTATTACTTGAAATAAAAAGTGGGATTTCATTAAGGCTAAGCTGGGAGACTGTTACTCTGTTATGAAAGATTATAATGTGATTTAGGGGGGTGTTTTTCAGAACAGTAGACACAGCTAATACAGTGAGGATAGCACATTGACTCCTGAGAAACACACTGCCTTCTAAATACACATCTATATTTCAGAGACAAAGTAACTGTCCTCCTGCATGCTTTGATTAGAAAGCGATGAGTAACTTGCTCACCCCTGTTGTGTTTCCCCAGGGACCACCGGGGCCCCCAGGACCACCAGGACCACAAGTAAGTCTTTGTGTCAGAGTTGTTCATGTTGATTTTGTGTCACTGAGCTTTATCCAAGACCCACTTGAAGGCAGTAAAATAAAGAACTACAGGCAGTACCAAAGACTGTGTAGCTTGAGACCTTCTGTGTTGGCTGCATACCATGAGAAGTTAATCTTACACTGGGATCACTTACCCTGAAAAGATTCAGCTAGTTCTAGAGCCAGATTTAATTTGCTACTGTAGTCACAGTAGCTTCCTATGAACAGAGAATCTTCACAGTCTTTACAATATTCAATTATGTCCCAGTGGAAAAAACCCCCATGAGTTCATTGTTCCAGTCCACTTAGGTATTTTTATTTAACATTCAGTACTATTAAAAAACTTGCAAAAGAAATGCTTGATCTTTTCACAACATTACTCAGTGAATGACTCAAAGTCTGTTGTAAGAAGCACTGGTAGCATGAGATTTTAATTAGATTTGTCTTTCTGAATGTTTAGATCTATAAAAATACTTTTAAATCTATAAAAATACTTTGAGGTAAACCTAGACTATTATTTGATTGCAGTTCTTCCAGTGGTGTCCTGCAGACTTGGGAGCCTGAAAAGGCCTTTAAACACATTTAAATTTTAATTTTACATTAGAAAACTGAGTTGTACACTTAGTAAATCTTGACCTATTGTTTTTGCAGGGCAACAGGGGCCTTGGCTTCTATGGAGAAAAAGGTGAACAGGTAAAGGAAAACTAATGAACTAATATCACTACTAATGCACAGGTTGATGCTATTAGCTATTTATAAAGGAACATATTTTAAATACCCTCTTAATTTGCAGTTGTATTATGGAATTGTAAGAGAAAAGCAAACAAGTAGAGCTTTGAAAGCAATTATAATCTCCATAAGGAGTCGCATAGCTGAACTGACTACATGTCTATGTCTAGCTGTGTCCTAATTTGCACCAGCACAGAGGTAACACATCTGAAATTTATAGAGCCAGACCATTTTATATAAAGCAATAATCTTTACCATCATTCTGGAAACATACAGGGCAAAAGTATTACTGTATATTAATAACAAAATAAATTTACCTTGCCATCAATTTATTCAGACTTTTAGAACCATACTCCTAGCAGGGGCAAATCCACATTGCTCCTTTTGTTGTAGTTCTTCAGACACTGTGCTGATCAGCAGCTTGACAAGGTATTATAACTGTTAGTAAATGTACCCTTATGCTTTTCGTGCAGGGCCCCCCAGGTCCTCCAGGTCCACCTGGACTTCCTACAAGAGAACTGATGGGTGTCCCCTCTGACAAACACAAGGTAACTACAGCGTATTTTGACAACATGCATGAGGAACTAAGAGCTCTGTAGTACCAAAACTAAAATATTGTGCAGTTCTGCTCTTACATGTAGTACTTAGAAGACTTCAGAATATCAAAAGAGAAATCTGCTACTTTCCTATAGCTTGGGTCATGAAGTACTTATTGGAAGTATGGTGGCTAAAGTCATTCAGAAAGCACTTCTCAGACTAGAGGTGCCTTAGGCAAACGTCCTTTTTGTTTAAGTATGCAAATACTGGCCATCACTCACATCTTCTCATTTTACAAACAGAAATAGCTGTTGAGAAATCATTCAATATCTTATTTTTTCTAACAGTGAGTGAAATTTTCTTCCAGTAACAGAAGCATATCTTTAGAGAAGCTATCTGAATTACTGTGTATATTTGTATATCTTACCTATATGGCACAGATATTTGTATCCTTACAGTTAAGGCTTGTTCATAGATATTGGAGGAATCCTCAAGAACAAGATGCAGCTTATTCTCATCTACTGCTTCTTGCTGGGAGCAGAGGTACTCACACCCTGTCTGACACCAACCTTCAGACCAATAGTTTTTCATCCCATATTTGAAATTAGAAAGTCCATGTGGCTCATGTAACTTCTGCAGTAAGATAAGTAAATTGGTATGATACTGAAAGATCTAAGTCTGCAGTCTGCATTGAGTAACATACCTCTTGGGATTTCCATGACTAAGCAGAGATGCCAGCATATGAGATACTTATCTGGAAAGCTTTTATACTCAGTGGAGATATGATCAATATTGTGAGTAGACTTCAGGCTACTGAGGTCTACTACATCCTAACAGGAACTCTTTTGATCAAACAATCTGTAATCTGTAGGTAAAACTGGGAGAATGTGCTTTTATTTATAGACATTGCTCAGGCACTCACCACCCAGACATCTCATGAACAAACCTGACAATAACCTGAGGTGTTCACATTCCTAGAAAACTTTTCAGAAAAAATACAAAATATTTTGGGAAGAAAACCAACTTCTTACTAAAGCATGCATTTCATATGACAAGTGTGTAATAAAGAATAGCACAACAGTGCTGGTTTTTCTCCTAATAAACGTTTGACACTTTGTGTTGTAGAAAAGTTACTGCAATGTAAATGGGAATGCCTAACATACCTGAATACTTTTTCTTTATTGTTAGGGTGAAAGAGGAGAACCGGGACAAAAAGGGGAAGCTGGAATTCCAGTAAGTCAAGTAGAAAAGAACAAAGACAAATAATAATACTGAAGTTAATACTCGTGCATTCTTCATTGAAGCGATGCAATACAGATATGGAGCAACATATGCAGAGACACTATGATGCTTTAGAAAAAGTGAACAATGTGGTGTGTGGTAACTCCACAGTGCAATCATTCTCTTGCTAGTTTACCAAAATAAGATTTTCCCTCACACGCTCTTTAATTATAGCTTTAACTATTAGTAAATCTCTTTACTGCTGCAGATCTGCTGATCTATGTTTAAAAATTCCCATTGATTTAATTAAGCGAGTATGTATGGATATTTTCTCAATCCTTTTCGGCCTGCTCTCCAGCACGTACAGACTTTTGGTCTTACTGGTCATTGAGTCCGTTGAGTAAGCGGACGATAATCCCATGTGTTGCTGTAGCATTTAAAGCTGTCAGCCAGGCTTGACTGAATGTTGTTTAGTTATCTCACAGGCAACCTCTAGTCTGTCTAAATAGCTTAGCCATTGAGTGGTTATTTCTTACTTCCCAGAGTGGTTTAAAATACAGTCTTTACCAATTAGGGATGCCTCACTATGTGTTTTGCAGAGGTTTATTTTCTCAGATGGTCTGGTCATCTTCTCCACAAGGTTCTGGGAGAAGGTCACAGTGTGAGCCTGAAGCCCTCTGTGTGCAGTTGCCAGCCAGTTCTTCAGCTGTTGGTCAGATTTTACACATGTAGAATCTTTCTGACTGCATTAGGAGAACTGTAGATTTTCTGCTGATGTAGCAAAAGGGGATATGTGTTTCTCCTTTTTTGTTCTTGGTAGCAGGATGGATAGCAGCATGCCTGTGTTTGCCAAATAGTTCTCTGAAGCTACAGTTTGGGCATAAGCTGAGTTGCTTAATTGGTTGTATAGCTGAAAAATTGCTTTGGCTCTTCTTCAGAGTTGCAGCCACAAGAGAAAGAGGAGGTGATAGGAGGGAAACCCTGTTCTCTCTCTAATGGCCTGCTCTTGCTATTTTAGTGAAGCAAGCATGTTACACTTAATTTTAAGGACAACAGTTCTTTCACATGCAGCTATTATTAGATCCTCCATGTGTTACAATGATGTCTTCTTCCTGTTTAACTTCCATAAAACAGTGTTACAATTTTTTTTGCACATAATGAAGAACTATGTTGAACTGGCTTGTAATGTTTCCTAGGGTGTACTTATCTTTGCTCCTGAAAAAGGTGAAGAAGGGGTAATGGGCTTCCCAGGACAAAGGGTGAGTCACTCATTAAAGGTAAAATTCATGCAGCTGAATGTGTAAATCCAAGCTGAGTTTGCCTTCAGGAACAAAACACAGATTGATAAACTATAGAAATGATAGTTCTTCAGCCTGCCAGGTTGTGGCCATCTCTGAACTGCCTGATACAGGAAAGCAATAGACCATTTTGAAATGGTGGTGGGAGGAGGGCCCCATGAGACTCACTCACTCACCACCTATCCCCATCAGTGGGAAGCCTGGTGCATCTCCTGCCTGAAGCTGTGCTCACTAACCACAGCTGCTATCCTGGTCCTCAGCTCAGACTGTATTTCACTGTTTCCATCTTAGCTCTCTGAGTTAGGCTCCAGTTACTGGTGACCACAGAAAAAAAAATAATTTAAATACTACAACCTTGTAGTACTTGTGGGTGCTTTTTTTTTGGTGTGATGTTTCTAAAGTGCTTAAACAGAGTGAGAACAGTACTCAGCATACATTTTTTTTAATCTCATCCATCTTTAAAATCTTTGTGGTCAATTTACAAAGTATTGATTAAGAGATAAAAACGAAACACTAAATTAGGCTTCAGAGATGTTCTGTTTGCACCATGAATGAATCTCATTGAAAAAGTATCTGAACCTTTAGTGTTAAGAGTTTCAAGCTGTAAGATTTATCTAAGAAATAATACTGGTTCTTAACCATTGAGATGTTGGGATGTCACTTTATTTTGATAGTTTTATTGTGCCTTCATAGGGACTGCCTGGCATCAATGGTTTTCCTGGACTCAGTGGAGAAAAAGTAAGTACTTCATATGAGATGTTTGTATTCAACACATATGTAGACAATTTGTTTGACAAGTAAACTGCAGAGGACCAATTCTGCCTGTAATTACACCAGCTGTAGTCTAGCAGATATCTGGATTCATCCATCATTGTGGATTTGGGTCAGTTATTTGTCTCATTAGAGAGAAAAAAAAAAAGAGGCTTATAATGAATGTCTGTGAGCAGGTTTTAAGAGCACTACAGAGAGGGGTTATTTCCATTGTTCCCATTATTGCAACCATGATTTCTGTAAATTTCTTCCTACATGTAGAAACTTACTCTTTGAGTATGCAGATGTGGTTGAGATATGGTTATCCTGAGTATCACAGAAGAAGAGAAGGAAATTGATAAATATACCAGTTAAATCTCTGGCCCCATGGAAACACACCCAAATATTTAAAATAGCATTTTTTTCAGACAGAGAAGAACTCATACATTCTATTTATGGTCTCAGAAAAAAGCTTCTTCAGTCAGCATTAGAAATCACTTCCATGAAGTATTCGAGTAGCTGTGGGATGCATGACTTTTCCATGCTTCTCCATGCTTAGTTGTTTCCGGATTTGTCCTGCCACCAACACATAACAAGAAAGTGAACCACATGGGACTTGAATGTACATCAAATAGGAAGAGTAACATTTGCACAGCTACTCGGTCCCATCACAAAACCTGGTGGTGTGAAAGGGAATATTCTATCAGTAATACCTACGTGGAGAGGCTGATGCAAATCCCATTAAAGCCTGCTGGCTGACCTTAAAATAGGTTCATGCTTCAGTCAGAAATGGTCAGTGGCTTCCCCTTATTAAGGGTGAATCTTACCAACAATTTTAGTGGAAGGTACACTGGTTTGGATGGAGTATCATTGCATAAAGTGTGAATGAAAGGGGACAGCCTACTCGATGTGCTGTTCACAGCCACCTTCTTTTTGTTGATTTTTGTGTGATTAGATTCTTAAGAAAGAAAGAAGGCTGGTTAAGTCCTGCCTGCATACAAATGGATGAAGCAGTAGTTAATTAGAAAGCTTCTGGCTTCACTTTTAGATCACCAGCTCCACCTAGTGTAAAGAGATTTTACACATGATACTCAGGAGGCTCCTTTTCTGATGGGCGTGATGGTCATTCTGGAAAGGTTTCTGAAGCGTGTGGTCCAGTTTGTGGCATCTTGCTGAGAGCTGTTGTATTTGTATTGCTTCAAAGTTGTGTAAGTGACTTACAGAGCTGACCGTTGACATTCCCATTCTGTACGGGGGTTGTACCCACAGTGAAACTCCAGAGATTTTTTAAAAGCTGATTAATAATGTAACTAGTGTGAATTATACAAATCTACTGGTTTCAGTGAAACTCTGTCAACTGATACCAGTTGATGATCTGGACAGTGTTTTCTACTAAAATCTCACCTTTTTAACACTAGTCTTTCTTTCAGAGTACACATGAACATTTTCTGTAGAGAACAAAAGCTGTCAAAAAGCTGAGTTAAGCACACTGAAGAGATCATCTCTTTGGTATCAGCACCACTGAAATCTGCACTTTGTTCTGTCACCCCCAGCAGATGAAATAAGCTCTCGGATGATAGGATGTACCATGTGTTACCACACGTGTTTTAATCCACGGGCTTGGGATTTCAAACCTTTTAAAAGAATGAAACCTTAAATATTATAATATTTGCTGGGGTAAAGATGGAAAATATTCTCTGGAATACAGCATGCCCCAGGGTAGGAGAGTTGAATGAAGGTGCCTTCAGAGCTGGTCCTGAGTTCTCATTCAGGTGGGGAACCCCTCTTTGGCCAAACGGGTTCCAGCTGCCTGAGGAACAGCAAAAAGGACCTGTGCACTTCAGTGCTGTTTTGCTGCTCACTGTTTGCATTCCAGTGAAAATATGTCCACTCCTGATGATTCAGACTTGTTCAGTCTTCTTGCAGCAGGTTAGTGTGTTCTGGCTGCCTGGCCCCACGTGTCTCAGAGTCAACTGGCATGGACGAGATGCCCTTTCTCCTCCCCCATCCTTCAGCCTCCATGGGATGATGTGAGTGTAGGTGCTCCTTCCGTCTGCACCGCTGCTAGGCTTGACAGCCTGCACCACAGCAGGTCCCTCTGGCCTTTGACAGGAGTTACACTTGGTCCAAAAGATGGAACATCAAAACACGAGGAGACAATGATATTACCCAAATTACTACACCCCTGGGAGACAAACCACTCAGCTCTGTTGCATGGTTTTCACACCAGCATCAGAGGAAGCCAGCTGCTACAGACTAAATAATTTCAATCTCTCTCTGACAAAGGAAAAGTCAATCATTTTTATGTGTGTTACAGGGTTTTCCAGGATTTGATGGTCCACCAGGTGGCTATGGTTCGAGGGGAAGTAAGGTATTGCTCTATTTTCATTTGCTAGAAGCAATAAACCAGATGTCATTTTGCTTTCTTTTCTTTTCGTCATGTAATAACAATCACTTTTGTCATCACTGTAGATCCAGTTACATGGATTGTTAACTTGAAATCTCTGAGATTTCTTAACATTCACATCAGTGCTTTTGAAAGCTTGTTTCTTTGTGTTTCATGGGCATACCTTTCTGTTTTAGAAGCAATTCTTTAGAAGAATGTGCTTAGATGTGATACTTCAACTTTTGTTAACAGGGGGAGCCGGGCGAGATGGGTCCTCCAGGACCAGTTTCCTATATTCCTTCCCACATCCCAAGGAAAGGTATGTCTTCTTCACTAAGATTGCCTATCTTAGCTGCATTTTCCTACCTTCTACACAGATCAAAAGCATGAAATTATGAGTATTCATCGCCTTAAAAACTGTGGTTTGCTAAAATGTTCCAGAAGGTATAATTACCTCCCTAGAGAGAGCCCTGATTACCTTTTTGCCGTCAAGTGGCTTCTTTGTCTCTCCTGCTGAAGCTGGATTGTTATACAAAAGGCATCCATACATTACTGTGTCCACAGAGAAGAAACAAGTGAAAAGGCATGTGACTTTGTTGTCCAGTGAAAGGAAGAATGAGAGAGTCTGTCTTCTGCATCCTGTATCAGAGACTTTGGATAAAGTGCAGCAATGGCAGCACAGCAAAGACTCTTCTTATGATCTAAATTTTAGAAAAAAAATAAAAAACTTTTCTTCTTTTTTATATTGACAGATTTCCTTTGCGATATTTTTTGCTAGGCTTGTAGCATCCACTATCAGCTGTCCTGCAAAGCTGTGGTGGCTCTGGCTGGCCAGACTCCAAACACATAGAAGGTGATACCAGTTTGCCAAGGCCGAAACTATTCCAGGGAAGGTGCCAGCAAGCAGCAAGAATGATCATGTGCCATAGTCCCAGCCTGTGTCCTCATACCACTGAGTTCACAGGTCTTGTCAAAAGCTAGAGATTCTAACAGTGAATGGTTCCCTTCCTCCCAGAGAAAGGGGGCAAGAGGCCCAAAACATTGTTCACATCACTTTAAACGCCCTGCCAGACTTTTAGGAGCAGGAGAGACTATGTAGAGAGAGGAGGAAGCAGGCAGGGGCTGGACACACTGTATGTCCTCCAGTATCATTGACCTTTGACAAGAGCATGATACTTTCTGCAGGCAGAAGCTGGGTCCAGGCAGATGTTTTTGGTACTGGGAAGCAGAGGAAAGCTCACACACCATACATCTGTTATAATGGCAACTTCTTGTAGGAAAAGGAGAGGCTCTCTTCAGAAAGCTGGTCTTATATGCTTCCCAGGAGCAACGTAGCTCTAGTGGCATGTTAGTAAGAGCTGAGAGATGCTCTCCTTCTCCCTGGCCTTGGTAGCTGCACACCATTTCTGTCACAGGCCATGCACAGCTCCCAGGTATTTGGGCTCTAGAGAAATCTCTCAGATATATTTCCTTATTCAGACTGAGGCAGTGTGAGGTAGCAGGGGTTTTCCATTTCTAAAGCTACCTTTATGAAACAATTGTAAATTCTAATGTATCGCACGTGGGCATTTCTGGGTCACAAACAGCATCTCACTAACATGTATTTTGTGGAATTGGGACTAACATGTATTTTGTGGAACTGGGGATGTCTTTTAGGTGAAAGAGGCGATCCAGGCTTTCCAGGGCTTTCTGGACCACAGGGAGACCCAGGAGAGGAAGGAGATCGTGGGCTGCCTGGTCTTCCTGGATACTCTGATGGTAATATCCCAGCAACACATTCCAACAGCTTAACTCTGTAGTGAGTTTTAACTGATACAGGGTCAAAGAGAAAGAAATAAATGCACGGACTGTGGAACATGCAGTGCAGAGTGGTAGATAACTAACTGCAGGGGCAAAAACTGAGAGGAGCATTTTCCTTTGGCCTTGATGGGGCTTTGGCAAAACCATTCAAGCAGAGAGGATGACAGAGCCTTGCTTCAAGTAACTGCTGTTGATTTGCTCAAGTGAAAAGTGCAGTTACTGTTTTGTTCTGGGCTAAATATCCCCACTTTTGCATTCTAGACACAGTTGTGTGAACTTTCCCTTCTGCTACATTACAGGCCTTTGAGCAGCATTGGTAATAAATTGTTCTGAACTTCTTTCCTCATTCTGTTTCAGAGGATGGGGATAAGCCAGGCTTACCTGGAGAAATGGGACCAAAAGGCGAAAAAGGTGAATTAGGATCTCCTGCTTATCAGATGGGCCCACCTGGGTTTCCGGGTAAGCACGGTACACCAGGACTCCGTGGTCCACCTGGTCCCGCTGGATCCCCTGGTAAGTGTATGGAGGGAGATGATGAGAACTCACAGGAACACCTTTGCTTATTGTAAAGTTGATGTTGGCAAGTCAAAGCAAGAAAGTAGATTGAGGGAGTGAAGCAAAGTGACTGGTGGGGAGGACACACAGGGGAGAAGTATTGCATGCTCATCAATGAAGGAAAGATTTGCATGGCTTTTAGACACTCCTGGCAACATTTGAAAGAAAATAAAGCCTGTTTTGGGCTTCAAGAGGAATATGAGTGTCAAGGAGAGTCTGAGAGAGCTGGATTTCTGTAGCCCAGAGAAGAGAAAGCCATGGACAATCTTACTGCTATCTTCCCCTACCTCTTGGGACATCAGGGGGAAAATGGAACCCGATGCTTCACTAAGGAGCACAGCAACAAGGCAAGAGGCAATGGTCATGAGCTGCAAAAAAAGGAAGTTCTGCTTAGACACTAGGAAAAGCTTTTTCACCATGAGGGTGGTCAGACACTACAACAGGTTACCCATAGAGGTTGTAGACTCTCAGTCTTTGGAGATATTCAATACTCAGATGGACAAAACTCTGAGCAATTTGCTGTAACTTTGAGTTTGGCCTTGCTTTGAGCAGAGGGTTGGACCAGGTGGCCTCCAGAAGCCATGTCTGACTGAGATTGTCTTGTGACTCTATGAAAGGCACCACACTGCAGTGCAAGACCCGGAGTGGTGAAAACAATGTGCAGGACCTGATCCAGAGCAGGTGGTCTGTAGTACTGCAAAGTAGGTTGTGCTGAGAGAGAGGAGCAAAAGAATTCAGCGTGAGAGAGAAAAGAGAAGAGAGCAGAGGGTAAATAACAGCAGTCTGGGTTAGACAGTAAATGACATTAGGGAAACAGAAAAGGTCAGATGCAGGTGTTATGGTTTAGGGTCAGGGCAGCCCCTTAGACCTATAACAGTTGCTCTCTGTTAACCCCCCTCCCTCCCCAAAGGGCAAGAGAAAGGGAATAAGGGAGACTCAGCAATTAGAAAAGGAAACTAGAACAGCTTTAATGAAAATAATAATAAAACTGAATATATACAAATATATACAAAACTAGTATTGAACTCAACCCCCCTGGTGGTAATTACATCACCATCACCACTGATGCTGTGGAGCAGGCACTAGAAAAGTCCTAGACCGGGGCCCAACAGGAGATGGGAGCTGTGTTCAGGAGCTGGATTCTGGTACCGGGTTCAGGAACACACAGACCAGGATCAAAGGCAGAATGGACAGACACCAAATTGGATGCTAGGAGGAAGAAACTGGAAGAGGACGCAAGCCAAGCCAGCAAAGCTTGATCCCTCAGCTTTATACTGAACATGACCTATATGGTCTGGAATCCCTCGTTGGTCAGTTTAGGGTCCCCTGTCCTGTCCTCTCCTCCCCACAGGTGCAGCCTTTCACTTCCTGCACCCCCCAATGTGGTACCCAGGATCCAGCAGTGGCCTTGGTCTGCACCCCAACCCTTGGTAGTAACTCTAACCATGGGGTGTTGTCACTGCTAGAAGCAGACACTGTCTATGAAACATGCTGCTGACTTCAGACAGTGCAGTTAGAAGAACTGGGCTGAAAAGTAAAATCACTGAACAGAATTGTTCTGTTCTCACTCAAACCAGGACACCTGGGTAGCTCAAAGGAATAGGGAGGAAATAGAAGAAAGGTCAATTTTCAGTGGATTAATTTATGTTCTTATTTAAACTTCTAGGTGCTCTCTTTGGATTAAAAGGACAGGAGGGGACACCAGGTAGAACTGGCATTCAAGGTTTCCCTGGGCCAAGAGGACAAAAAGGACCTAAAGGTAAGTTACAGCCAGTAACTCGATGATCTGCTGCTGTGCATTGTGTAAAGCTCCCATTGTATTCGGTCTGAGTTTATTGAACTATGACATGCTCAGGGACCGATCAATTTGATTTGGGCCTAACACAATAAGGAAACAATTGTGTTAGTTTCTTGTAAGAAAAAAAAGATAAATACTTTTCTGAAGTATTTGAGAAACTGCTCAAGTATTCTCAAGCCTCTCTATATAAAGGATCACAGAATGACTCAGGTTGGAGAAGCCCCTTGGGATCATCATGTCCAACCATTAGCCCTGCTCTACAAGTTCACCCCTAGACCATATCCCCCAGCACCACATCCAAGCGATGTTCAAACACATCCAGGGATGGTGATTCAATCACCTCCCTGGGCGGCCCATTCCAATATTTCACTACCCTTTCAGTGAAGAATTTTTTCCTAATGTCTAGCCTAAACCTACCTTGTTTTAGATTTAGGCCATTCCCTCTGGTTCTATCCCTGATTACCTTAGAGAAGAGACCAGCACCAGCCTCTCTAGAATGTCCTCTCAGGTAGTTGTAGAGAGTGATGAGGTCTCCCCTCAGCCTCCTCTTCCTCAAACTAAACAGACCCAGCTGCTTCAAATGGTCCTCATATGATCTATTCTCCAATCCCTTGACCAGCTTCGTTGCCCTCCTCTGCACCCGCTCCAGCTGAACATCTGTTTGTTGTGACAGAGCGTTATTTCTTCTCTTTCCAATCCTTTCCTTAGGCGAAGAAGGGGATTGCACTAAATGCCTTCTGGGTGATGAAATGAGAAGGGGCTCTACTGGCCCCCCTGGTCCTCCTGGCTTTCCAGGAACCCCTGGCCAGCCTGGGAGGAAAGGAGAACCTGGCGATCAAGGACAACATGGTATTCCTGGCTACCCTGGAGCAAAAGTGAGATACTTGTTTCTTTATTGCGTATTTTTATATGCCTTTTAGAAAAAAAAACAAACAAGCCATTCTCTGTGGAAAAAAAATTACAAGTACAATTCCTTTCTGCACTATTTCAATAGCTTTCAGATTACTATCTATGGAATACTGAAAGTCAAAAATTGATAGGATGGAAATGAAAATAGGATGTTTTGGGAAGAGCGAAAGATTTCCACATAGTCCACTGTCCATTTAACAAAGCTGTTTCAGCAGAACCCTTTCAAGCAGCTGTAGTACTGAGTATGACCTGACCATCTAGAAGGGTAACAATTCCAGTAGTAACTAGGTGGTTGCTAATATAAGTTGCATATGTCAAAGTGATGAAATGCAAAGTTCCTAAAACCCACCATGCAATAACCCCAAGAAAAGGGCTTTGCTTATAATTGCTTGCTTGGTATTTACACTTAAAGGTACTGTATTATCTGCTGCTCCAACTGCATCATGGTTCTTCACAGTCAGAACTAGGTTCAGGAAGTGAAATCTCTCAAGATTTTAGAAGAAAATTTTTGAAAACCCCACACTGCCTTTGTTTATGTAGGGATGTCAGAGCAAACATAAGGTTTTGCTTTAGGCTCTTCTGAACATCAGAAAAACAACCTCATTCACAAGGAGCTTAAGTTTGGGATTTTTTAGAATTAAAATGAAACAAACTTTGACTTGATTGTGGCTGTTTAAAAAAAAAAAAAAGCAGAAAAAGATAGAATTTTTTTCTGAAAATTCAAAATAAAAAATCCTTCTTTCTAGAAGTAATGAAAAAAATTGACAAATATTGTCAATAGTAAGTTCAGTGTTGAAGCTTTGGTTAACATTTTGCAAGTTCTGCAAGGGTTTTTTGCTTTTGAAATGAAGAGTTTCAGTATCTGCATCCCAGAATTTAAGTTACTGTACAACAGACAGTAGTTATGACATACATAGACACAGCAGAGCAAAATACCACTCGGCAGCAAAGCCCTGACTTTATCTCAGTTTTTGGTCTGCAACAAATTCAAAGTAAAACAATTTAGCTTAAATATTCTTGGTCCATATTCTTAGACAGACTCAATAATTCTTTGAGCAAGTTCAACAAGTTACACATACAGATAATAAATATACTTAAATTTAGATCAGGTATGTATCAATATAATGAAACCAAAATGTTATCTCAAGCAATGAGTTTTGGGGGTTTTTTGTGTGGAGAAAGAGAAATTAGAAACAGATGTAAAACATTCTGGAAACACCTCTGTGCTAAATTGCATTATTTACAACATCTAAACCTTGAAAACAAACAAACAAAAACCCCAGCAATGTAAACATCATACTATTAATGCAATTTTACTGCTTAAGATTTCTGCAGTTATGTAGTCAGTGAAGTAATTCAGTGTTATGTTAAGTTCTTGAGTTTTCTTTTAGCTTACAAAAAGTAATGTCCAAAAGAAACATCTTTACCATAGTTTATGGATGTGGCTTCATTGACTGGTGAAATGCAGTTTGCAGATAGGGCCCAAGTAAAGCAGGATCCTTATACTCAAACCTGATCTCCCCCTTTAGGCTTAGGGAAGTGTGACCTTGTATTATTATGGCCTGCAGCTGCAATGCAGTTTCCACACACCCTTTTCACACCAAAAAATCTTGGACAATGTCAGTAAAAGGCAGTGGTACAAAAGACCCTCCTGTAAATCGTGTGTGGCACAGGAGTATTTTAAATAAAAAATAAATGCATCAGGTAAATCCCTTCCATTCGGTGTCTGCCCTGGAATTCGTTAAGAGGAGGCTAGGGAAAACTTAGCATGTGAGGCACATATCTTAGTGAGCATGACTGGAATTATTCAGAGCCAAAGCTAACTGGTGTTAAATAGTCAATGGGAAATGAGTCTGTAACCTCTGGGCCTTGGCACCTACCATGGGTATGGTCCTGTGATTGGAAGGCTCTTGGCCAGAAGCTAGCAATACCACTTTTGGATGGGCTGTTCAGGAGGAGGATTGTACATTAGGCCAAGGGATCAGGAATGCTGCAAACTGGTCTTTATCTTCACCGCAGTTTGCTTTTACAAAAGAGGAAATCTCCCTCCTTTGAGATTTTCAGAGCTTGACTAGTCAAGACACTGGGCAACTTGCTGTAGCTCCCAGTCCTGGGTTGCACCAAGGACCCCCAGCTCTCCCTTCAAACCAAAACCCTTCCCCAGGTCTGCAGCTTGGGGCAAGTCCCTTAATTAATCACTCTGTGCCAAAGTTCTTTTCTCTGGTAAATGAAGGTGGTGTTACTTTTCATCCCCACGTGGTGTTCTGAATCACAATCTGCTGCCAGCTATCCTCTTTTGTAGTGGTGGGCAGGAGGACTTGTAGGGCAATATAAACCAGGTTTTTTTCCATGGTACCAAAGAGTTCCTTACAGCATTTTCTTTAGTGGCTAACACCAAGTAATTTATGATGTTTTCTCCAGTACAGTTCTGCAGCTGCAGTTGCCTGCAGGACTCTAGCTCAAGAAAAGCCACAGCTCTCTCAATGCCACCCTCGTGCAGAACCATGCCACGTAGACATTGCTCACAGTTAGAGCATATTAATAAAGATTCAGGCACAAGAATGGGAATACTGAAGAGAAAACCATTCACAGAAAGTGATGGGAAAGCAGTAAACTTAAGGAGACTTTTTTTTAAGCAGGACAGTAGAAATACAAATCTTGTTATTGTTTTCTTCAGTAGTTCTGTTTCATTTATGTTTTCCAATGTATGTAACATCAGGGATTTTCGGGTCCAGATGGATTTCCTGGACGAAAAGGAGAGAAGGGAGATTCTTTACGCATAACTACTAAAGGTAAAATTTCATATCGTGTATTTTGCTATTATTGATACCTATCATGAGACATTGATCTCACAATGAAAACCCTTCTTTAGGCACCAAAGGAATCCAAGGAGATCCTGGGCTGCCTGGTATCAGAGGTGAAGATGGTTTCCCAGGCAGAGATGGCTTAGATGGTTTACCAGGACAGCCTGGCCTTCCGGTAAGTAGCAAATACATCTATATCATTTCCACTGCACCTAGCTACATTTCATTCTATGGGGTTTTGATCAACAGGCAATCCTTCTTCCACAGATAATGCTGCACAACTAGACTGGCTTTGCTGGTTATTGATATATTAAACATCAGGTCAACTCTCAGTGTTTTTAAAACAAGCTTTCGCTTGCATTTCTATTTTATTTGAACATCTAAGTAGCAGTGCATAACCCATTCAGGCCAGCATGTTATTACTGGTTAGTTTGTGATAATTAGTGGATGATTAGTGACTCCTAGCATTGTCTAAGAGAAATTCTGTGTGACTGAACTTCAACAGCTTTGTTACGACTATGTTAAAGAAAAGCAAAATTGAGTACAATTTTACAACCTCAAAATGTAGGTTATGTCATCACACAGATGCTTGATAGCACCTCACCCAAATATCTGTAGCCATCTAGAAATTAGACATGTAGTCTTAGTTCATTTTCTAAGCTATTTCTGTAGGCAAAAGAGAAAGTTAAATACCTTGCAAAAGGAATTCATCTTGCCCATTGTGAATGATATTATTTTGGACCACGGGGATGCTCTTTGCATCATATTTGAAGATGGACCAGGGCCGTATCCACCAATATGGACCACAGAGTTCTTTACTTCCAGTAAAGATGGTACTTTGTATTACCTCTGAGAATGGAAACGTTTTCTAGTGATGCTCGTAAGACACTGATTCAGTGGAGTAGAAATATCACTAAAGGAACGGGCAAATTAAAAATCTGTCCATTTGGGTACAATTTTATGTCAGCTTTTCTCAAGGTCTCAGAAGTAAATGCCACACCAGAAGATCTCTAGCAATGCCTGTGGTTTCCCTAAAACCCACTTGCAGCTATTCAGAAAGGGCAGTAAGCCTTTCCACAGCAGTGATTCATGTTGCCCATTCATGGGCCAACATTTTTAGGGGGACACTTCCTCTAAGAGTGCTTCTCTTGTGCCTTTTCTGCCATGGGATCTACACTGAAGTCAGATTATTTCAAATATATTTTAACTGCAATGTTGATTTAAGAAGCTGGGACACAACACCTGAGGGATTATTGCCTATAAAGTGTAATTCATGAGAATAGTTCAACTGTTTGAGTTCTGTTTGTTTCTCAGCAAAGTCAGGAGTAACCGCTTCTGTTCCCTTCCTGCAGGGTGATGGTGTCAGAGGTTTCCCTGGTGATCCTGGTTATCCAGGTGAATTAGGCCCCAAAGGCTTTCCAGGAGAAGCAGGTCTGCCGGGTGAAGGATTTCCTGGTCCAAAAGGGTACCGGGGTCCTCCAGGTGACCACGGACAAGCTGGAAATCCAGGGCCTCCAGGTCTGCCCGGTCTTCCAGGAGAGCCTGGCCAACTAGGTAGGAGACATCACTCTGTCTTATATCAGAGTCATGGGAGCTCATTACTGAATTGTATGAATTGTATGCAGCATCTGTACAGAACACTGTTGAAAATGCAGCATTTGGTGGGGGGTTACATGGGTAAAAAGAAATTGCTTGCATTACTTACCCAGAAATCAGAAGTCCCAGTGGTTTCATGTCAGGTATTGAAATACCATGTCTGAATGTTTTGGTGACAGCAAGTAAGATCCTTCAAGTTTGAAGCAGTTGGAGGCAATGGAACAATGTCCTGCCATCGGAGTACTCAAAGGTGGTTTTCTCTGGTCTTCCCCATCCAACGTAGTCTTTTAATTGACCAGAGAAGATGATGTATACATCCTTCAGAGTTCCTTCTACTATCTCTGCAGCTTTCTGAGTCCCTTCCAGCATAAGAATGCCAAGGCTACATTCACAGGAGCTCAGGGTCAGAGTAATTGCTCAACTTCTACATGCCTGGGAGAATATTCCTCCAGGCTCAAGACACGTGCATTCCTTTGAGTAAAAAAATGAAGTAGAGGAGGCAGGAGACCAGCATGGATGAGCAAGGAGCTTCTGAAAAAACTCAAGTGGAAGAATGAAGTTTGTAGCATGTGGAAAAAAGCGACTGTTCTCTTGGGACAACTATAGGAATGCTGTCAGGGTTTGTAGGGATGCAACAAGGAAGTGTTGCATGAAAGAGTAAAGTAATTTGTCAGAAAATAAACCCCCTTGCATTCCAGCTGGTCCTCAGATATGAGAGGGGCTGGGGACAGCTAGGTTTAGATTCTGAGTGATGTCCAATTTGGCACCATTGGTCCGGTTGTGTTCAGTCCATCTGAACTACCACGGCTTCAGATTCACTACTAGCCCCTTGCACTGCCTGCCCAGCCACGCTCCACAGTACCACGCAGACAGGAAGGAGCTGACAGCACCTGATGAGAGAACTTCCAGGACTAGCAGCATGAAAAAAAAAAAAAAAAAAACCTTTGTTATGATTGGTGTAAATTTCTCTCACTCTGCTTTTAAAGATAGAGCTGCAGAAAGGTCACAGCGCAAGCTCAGTGAGGGGTGGTCGCACTCTGGAGGTGGGCAGCCTTTGGGACAGAGGTGTGTCTTGGTACTACAGTGACATTATATAACCAAAGTTAGCACAAGGGCAGCACTTTGTCAAACACTGGCAGACTGTTGGCACAGGGTCTCAAGCAGGCAGCTTATCAGTGCTGTAGTACCATCAAGTTCCCATCTCTGCTGTGATTTCACAGGGCCTGGCCATGGAGTCTTCACTCCATCCCCCGTGCTGCTTGCAGGCAGTGTTGCTTAGGGAACTGTAGTGAAATGGATTCCTGGCACATCAGTTGTGCACTGCCCCTGAGAGTTTCTCTGATGTTATACCTTGCCTTAATGTGTGAACAGTGCTGCACCTTTAGTACGATTTTCATTTTGAAGTCGCCTCCAGTCATTATTCCACAGGAAGGCTGAGGCCCTCTTGGAATTAACTCTGACAAATGAAGTAAAGGAGACCAAGAAGGTCTTCAAATACATCCCATAACATCCTCATGGGAAGGCTCAGGAAGTATGGGTTAGAAGAGCAGACAGTGATATGGGTTGAGAACTGGATGAACAATAAAGCTCAGAGGGTTGTGATCAGTGGTGCAGAGTCCAGCTAGCAAACTGTAAGTAGTGGTGTTCCCCAGGGGTCAGTTCTGGGTCCAGTCTTATTCAACATCTTCATCAATGACCTGGATGAAGGGATGGAGTGCATCCTTAGTAAGTTTGCTGATGATACTAAACTGGGAGGAGTGGCTGACACACTGGAAGGCTGTGCTGCTATCCAGAGAGACCTGGACAGACTGGAGAGCTGGGCAAAGGGGGAACTAATGAAGTTCAACAAGGATAAGTGTAGAGTCCTACACCTGGAGAGGAACACCACCATGCACCAGCACAGGTTAGGGGTAGGCCTGCTGGAAAGCAGCCCCATGGAGAGGGACCTTGGTGTCCTGGTGGACAATAAGGTATCCATAGAACAGCAATGTGCCCTTGTGGCCAGGAAGGCCAGTGGTCTCCTGGGGTTCATAAAGAAGAGTGTGGCCAGCAGGTCAAGGGAGGTTCTCCTCCCCCTCTACTCTGCACTAGTGAGAGCACATCTGGAGTGTTGTGTTCAGTTCTGGGCTCCCCAGTTCAAGAGGGACAGGGAAATACTGGAGAGAGTCCAATGGAGAGCTACAAAGGTGATGAAGGGGCTGGAACACCTCTCTTATGGGGAAAGGCTGAGAGCCCTAGGGCTGTTTAGCCTGGAGAAGAGAAGACTGAGCGGGGGATTTTATTAGCATTTACAAATATCTGGAGGGTGGGTGTCAAGTAGAAGGGGCCAGTCTCTTTTGAGTTGTGCCCTGTGATAGGATGACAGGTAATGGTAGCAAGGTGAAACACAGGAAGTTCCACCTCAACATGAGGAAAAACTTCTTCACTGTGAGAGTGACAGAGCCCTGGAACAGGCTGCCCAGAGAGGTTGTGGAGTCTCCTTCTCTGGAGACTTTCAAGACCTGCCTGGTTCTGTTCCTGTGTGGCCTGCATTGGCAGGGGGGTTGGACTCGATCTCCAGAGGTCCCTTCCAACCCCTACTTTTCTATGATTCTAGGAATATCCAAGTAGAGCAGGCACCTGCCAACACTACACCATGCATGGGACACATGGACTCCTACCTCTGACAGGGTTGGGTTTCAGGCCTGGATCTAATTAATATATGGATTGAGAGGTCCAATGTTTTATAGCAAATAGTTTGTGTTTTATGTATGTGTAATACAGAAGAGAGTATATTATCTGATGTTGCAAAAGACAGTTTGGTTAGAATTGAGACCATTTTACAGTTTGGTTCTTTTAAATAATAACTGTCTTCCAATTTCTACTCATAGATTGTGGGCAGGTCATTGAGGACTTTTCTAGAGGAGATGGAACTGACCCAATATGGTCAGGTAATGTATATACAAATGGCTTGAATATATTTTCATGTTTAGGCTTATGCTGTTCCTATGGCTTGATACTTTTTTTTCAGATGACTGCTCTGGATGCACTTGATTGTAAACTTTTTAACTTCAGGTCACAGATAACTATGTATATACTGTATGTAGCTCTAAAGTAATACAGTCAAATTGAATGCATTCTAAAATTATTGCAGTTTTAGCTCTGCAATTCAGAAATTCTTTATTTCATTGCTCCTGAGTGTTTATAGTGACAAAATAATGATTAATCTGCAGTCTATAACAACAGCCCCAGAAATCAGGTACCCAAGAAAATTCAAGCAACTTTTTTTCAAAAACTTTGAGTGAAGATTTTCAGTGCAATTTGACATATAAAGAAAAAAACCCTTCATTTGTACCAAATACTGACTTCATTGCTTCAGGGGTATAAATTGCCCACAGGGAAACAAAGCGTCTTCTCTTATTCTGAAAACTAAAGTCATCCATGAGGTTGGATTACCCTTCCCATGCCAGTGTAACTGGAGCAGCCATCATAGTCCCTGTAAAATAGGCGGAAGAGCAACCCTTGTGGTGAAGCTCAGCTTGAGTGCTCCCCTGAAAATGCCAGCCATGGCCAGTGTATTTTTTTTAGGGAAGGATAAAACTTTTTTTTTTTAATTAGGGGTTTGCCTGATAATTTCACTGACCAGCTTTAATGATGTCTCAGCTGTAGGCAGAGAGGTGATGAGGGGCAGCGTATGAGCAGGTATGCGTGGCTAACCCTCTTTGTTTGCAGGTGCAGGCTGTGTGAGGCCACCCAAGGGATCCCAAGGCAAGCCAGGACTACCAGGAGCCACAGGTAACATTTTGCCTTTGTCTCCCACATTTTGGGGGAGATCTTACCAGATCAGTTAAAGCTGAGCCTTAGCAGGCAGTGAATTTTAGAAATGACAACAGAGGACAGCGTTACCTTGAAGCCAGCAGAGATCTAAGCAGCATGCAGCCCAGGTGGCTGCATCATTCCTGAGCTAATTCTGCCTTTGCTAATGAGCGTCAGCCGTGAAACAGAAGTCAGAAAGGACAGCCCATTTGCTATTCTCCACGTGCAAGTAAGTGAGAGTATCTAGAGAGACAACAAGTTTACTGGAAGAGAGTAGACCAGGGTCTCTCCAAGCTGACTGGACACCTCACAAGGAAAATCCTGTCCCCAGAGAGCAGGGTAATAAAAGGTTGCAATGGAGGACTGGCAGATCCTTCTTACTGCTCTTCATGGGATATACAGGGCACCTTCAGCTACTGTGAGCCTCAAGTCTTCAAAGCAGCTCAGTGTATGGGCCAGGTTGTCTGACACAATGCAGTTGCACTGTCTGTAGCTACACATGCCTTCCTGGCAGAGATGGTCCACTTCTAGCCCAGAGGGACCATTTGGTGATCCTGGCCCTTTCCAGCACTGAGGGTTCCATACTTCGTTCCAATAGGAAGAGGAAGTTGGGACAAAGTCTGAAGGACTGTGTGAGATGGAATTGAGAGAAACACAGACAAGGTGTGCTAAATTGTCATAACAATTGGCCTTGAAGAGGGTACCTCTGACCAGCACCAGTAGTTCCTATAATCTTGTGTATACCCAGCCTAATCAGTAAAGCTGTCTTTTGTAAATCCTTCTCATCGCCAGCTGGTAAAGGTACTGATAAAAACTGTAAGTGGGTCCTCCAGGGTTTGGAAACATAAAATTCTCAATGCCTCTATTCCTGTGCCCTCTGTGCTTTAGCCAAGGTCAGAGATCTGGACTATGAATTTTAAGGTCAAGGGGGTATTTTTTCCAGCACAAGGTTTATTAGGGCATGCATGGATTGATGGATTGATTTATCGAAGGCTAATGAATCTTAAAAGGGAACGTTTTACCTCTGTTGAAAGATGATGTGTATCTCTGACCTATGTTTCTTTAGTCTTGATGCCTTAAGTTTGTTGTTAGAATGAATGCTTCTGAAGGCTGTTTTCTTTGATATCCTTGTAATTCTTTTCTGAGTATGATGATTTCTTTATTCTTTCCTTCTTATGAGCTTGAAGGTTTTTCTTTCAGCAAATACAATCAGATTTGACTCCAAGTAGCGAGACTGCTGTAACACAACTGATGCTGGCTTCGTGATTTGTATTTTGTACTCTTGGTTAGCTCTTTAACAAATCTCTCTCTATCTTTGTCTGCTTATATGTTTTAGTAATTTTAAGATTTGTTTTGCATCATTTCTCTCCAAAAACTGGAAAAAGCCTCTTGCTGAGCCCAGTGCAGAACTCTGTTCATAGCCACCTTTTGACCCGAGGCAGCTCTGGAGCTGGAAATGCAGGAGGAACAGGGCACATTTTATAAGTTTTTACAGTTTCTTGTTGCTGTAGCTGCTCCAGCCTAGTTTCCTGGAGCATCATTCCTACCCATATTCTCCGGATTGGCACAAAAGCACCAACACCTCCTTTACGCTATTTTCTTTCACTGCTTAGAGTGATGTGGTTATGTTCACAAGATTTCCCACTTTCTTTTCAGCCAGCATGGAGCTCTACTATAGACAACCAGGTATCTCGGTGTCCTAGGTGCTGGTGGCACCCAGTATAGGAAACAAGGTGTCATCTTTATAGTCTCACACCCTTATGTGTGTCTTTGTGTGCCTTTGAAATTCCTGGCCATATACATGACCCATGCTAAGTTACATCCTGGTTATTCCGTAGTCTGAAGACTTATGTGATCACTATTGAATTAAATTTTTAGGTTGTTCTGTTTCAAATGTACAGGTAAAGCACTTGCAAACTAACATTGGCCTAAAATAAAAACTTCTTATTGCTACTATTTGGCACAACATGTCAGCACCAGCTAATATCACATAATGAGTACTAAAATATGTGGTAAGCAGTTGTTGCATTCTCCATCTGCCACCTCCTTTCTCTGACATGGCTTTTTAATTAGTGCAATACTGAACAAAATGAATGAAAGACAGTTATTACAAATAGGAAAGAAGAACAACATGCTATTTGGGTAAGAGGCACATTAAAATTTTTCATTGAGACCTGAAAGCTTAGGATTTTTCCTTTTAATTGCTTTCTGAGAAGTTGCAAGGGAGAGAACAATAGTCCTGTACAGCGCTGGAAAAATGCTATTCAGGCTACATTGGCTGTTTATGTGCACCTTATTTGTGGTCTTTTTAAAGATTTCCTTCTCCCCTTCACAAACAACAGCTAAGACTGCAAATAATCATGGCTAAATAATGGAAATTCAGAAAACTAAAATGGAAAAAAAGTATCAAAATTCAAGTGATATTTTCCTTGGTTTGTCATAGTTAGGGATGGAGAGAAACTTGCTTTCAGTGAAATAAATAAATGAATTGTAATTCATGGTGATGCTAAGTAACAGCACACGTTAAAGCATGTTGTTGACCTTCAAGCCTGAGCTGGGCACTTAAAGAGTTCAGTGGACTAGGAAGGGTAGGGAAACAAAGCATTCCACAGGAATTATTTTCAAAGACCTTTACCAAAACTCTCCATCTTGGAATACAATGAATTAACAAGACTCACCTAATAAATCTGTTAAAATAATAAATAAATAATATAATTTTATAAACTTAACCAAAAAAACGTACAAAATGCTTGCAGGGTTTGAGATGTTAAGAAACAGGAATATTTGCCCTTACCCAAATGTCAAATACTACATCACAAGGAAGCAGGGTGTCATTTTACCTGTCAGGAGATAACTCAGTATGCACATGAGTTCCGTGACAGAGGAATATTTTTTAGGGCACAGCCCTTCTTTTACTACTGAAGTTATATATATATACTGTTAATATAAGTAGGCTAGTTAATATGTATTCGATTTCTAGGATGATGAGATCTAACCTTTAACCATGAAACAGAAATGTAAGGCTATCTAAACTAGTTTGCTCTTTCTGTGATCAGTTTAGCCCAGAAAGGAAAAATATGTTCCTCCTACAGCATCTCATCTGTGCCAGTCGCTGTTGAGCATTCTTCTTTGACATTGCCTTTTGACCTTAAGCTAAAAGTCTTAATTTACAAACTATTACAATCCTCCAAAAATCTTTGAGGCTAATTATTTTCACCCTAGTAGTCTCCATATCATCAGTCTTTAAGTCAAGTTAATCCATGTTTGTAAGAGCACTTAGCCTACATTTTTGGTCCATGTTGATCTTGAATACTGCTGAAGAATCATAGTGTAGTTGTGGTGGATCATGTCATGGACTCCCTGATTAATGTGCAAGAGAGACACTTTATTAGGACAGCAAGCCACTTATATAGCCAGCTATGTTTACCATACAAACTTAACCAATATTGGCACCCAGCCCTGCTCTCATTAACAACAACACAGGCAAACACAAAAGTGTCTCAGCTGCTTTGCGGCTATCTTTAAAACAACAGTTCAAAGGCAGATGTTCACAGGACAGTCCCAAGCTGTTTGGACTAACACTCTCACTCCAGCTGCCAAAGGTTATACTCCCATCTCAACACTCCCTCATTTTCACACCAGCCTGGCCCTTACAGAATACTCCACATATAGTCTCATTGCATTAAAAAAAGAAAAAAGAAATCATTTTTGCATCTGGAAACTGATCACAATGATATTTACCACTATCTTTTCTTACATTACATGCACATTTCAGTTGTTTGTTCAGATCACACTTTCCTACTTTCTTTTATATAATGTAGGTGCAAAAGGTGCAAGAGGATTCCCAGGTGATCCAGGTCCAATGGGATACCCAGGGCTAAATGGTACACGAGGTGATCCAGGTCGGGAAGGATTCCCTGGTCCTCCAGGTATAGTGAAATAATTAGCCAGTCTTTATATACTTATGACCTCTTTGCTACAGTCACTGAAACACAAAAACTTGATTCCAGATACATTTTCACTTCCCTTCACTTCCATGTTCAAACAAAAAGCTATTACACAAAACTGCTACTTTGCAATTCCAAATGGATTTCCTGCAACTTCTGTGATGATGAAAATTAACATAGACACCAACCTTTTAAAATCTGCTTTAGAGTGCAAAATTATAAATGTCACAGTAAAAATTCATGAAGTTCACATAGAAGTAAAGAAATTCAATAACAAGATATTTCAGATTCCAAATGGAACATACTCAGAGTGATGATGCAGAAAGGAAGAAAATGCCAGCATTAGTGTTTCTGTTTAATGCTTTCCAGCATTAGTATATATAATTTTATACTGGACATATCAAAGGCTTAGTGCTAGCTACCCACCTTGCCCACAGCCAGCTGTGTTTCCAAACATTCTTGCATATGTTCAGTGCCTGTTGTATTTTATTGTTAGTCTGTAATAGGTACAGATTAAATCCCAGGGCTGCCGTATCTCTCCAGGATGTCCAGGACACCTCAACTAATTGCATGTATAGTTGATCTGCTCACAGATAGTAAGTCAGATGAGCCTAAAATAGTTCTACTGTGCACACAGAAGCTGCAGTGGGTGTGCTCCCAGGTCATCAATCAGTCCAGCAAGACCTACTGCCAGAAATTGCCACTTCCCTGTGGTTGACCAGGTTAATTTGGTCAGAGAAACAGACATTAAGTTTTCTTCGCTAGCAAAATGCAGAAGCTGTTGAAGCAACTTAATTTAGGAGCTCTTTAGAAATTCTCATCTATCTGTTTTCCAAGTCCTAAATCCTCACAGATACCAAAGCACTGCAAACTTTCCCTAATCCAGTGCCCAAGTGCTTCTTTGCCCTAAGGCAGCATGTGACCTGAAAGTATTCTCTAGGCTCATCTGCAGCATCTGTGTTAGTGAAAAAGAGAGCAAAAGAAGAGTTGTGCATGTCCTGTTCAACAAGCAAGGAATGCATCATAAAACATTGTTCTGTGCAGCAAGAATGCACTATGCACTTCCATAGTGTCTTTCACCAGTGCTTGGCCTTAACTTCCAGTCCAGGTCCAGTTTTGCAGTGGACAAGAAGTCTTTCCCTGTCATTTGTGGTAACGGGGTCTTGTGCCCTACGAGTCATTCACCTACAGGGTGTGTAACTTTTATCACCCAGTCACTAGGAGTCATTCACCTACAGGGTGTGTATCTTTTATCACCCCGTCCTGAGGTGTCCTGAGGGGGCACCTGTAAGTCTTCCCAGATTCCACATTTGGTCAAATATTCTTACAAATGCTGTGTGGTTGAAAAATATTTCTATAACACTGTATCTGAATCTGCACGTTTCTGCTAAGAGCTAGGGGAAAGGACAAGACTAAAAAGGCATTCTGATGGTTTATCTAGGATTTGACCTCCAGCGTTTGTGGTGAACCCTTTGATGCCTAGTCCTTGTTTCATTTATAGGTTTTACTGGGCCCAGGGGAGACAGGGGCCCGAACGGTCTGCCTGGACTGCAAGGACACCCAGGCCTAACGGGAAAATCCGGTGCTCCGGGAGCAACAGGACCAAAGGGCTTTCCTGGTGAAGTTTTAGGAGCACCAACAGGTTCCCGAGGGGATGCCGGGCTTCCTGGTTTTCCAGGCCTGAAAGGCCTACCAGGAGATCAAGGAGTACCAGGAGCTAGAGGTAACAGATACTTCAAATAAAAAATATGTGGGTAAGAGAGCAATATAAATGTAGACAAATTACAGAGGTGTGAGGGTAGTCAGAGACCACATTAGTAAATGTTGGAGGTACTGATGACCCCAGTGCCTGTTGGCACTCTGATATCTCTTCCTCACCTAGTTCAACTGTTACCAGTGTGCCTGGGTCCCCCAGGCAGCTTCTGGAGATACACTGCTTATGTCCAGCACTCCTTCACACTGCACTACAACTACTGCTGTGTTCAGGTGTACGGATTTTTCTCTCCGTGGTTAAGGAAATGGTGATGTAGTTATTATCCTGACTTTTCACTAACACTCTGCATAATACTGGGATTATTTCCCACACCAGAAGGTGTTTGGGTAACACATGGTTTGGCAGGATAGCACGTTGCACCAGTGCAGAATTTGTAAATTTTAACTAAGAGGATATAGTGTTTAATAAATGGTAATAAGCTATTTTACCTGGTAATTCTTTGAGCACTCAGGAACAAGAAGAAGATAACATTATATACTTAAAACTTTAGGGTGTTAACTTTATTTCATTATTTCAGAGAGCTTAGAAACCATGCTAGACTCCCTATAGAAAACAGAGAAAACCATAGTTTCTCTACAAAATCTGATTTTGTCACTCTCTGAATTCTGTGGAGGACTTCCAAAAGCACTTGTGGGAATTTAGCATCCCCTGCTTACACAGTTTCACTAGCATTTGGACACATAGCTAAATTTAGGACTGCTGATTACCCCTTTGCCCTGTTGTGAAAGTAAGAAAGGAGTAGTAATTGCATGACTATCTCAAAGCAAGGGAGTATATCACAGGAACCTGTTTTGGAGACTCTTCTCATGATTTTCAATACAAACAAAAAAAAGTAAAGAAGACCATCATCTTATGTGAGTTATTTGAAATGAGGAGGGCTGGTTTGACCCTCAGTAGAGCCTCAAAGTGAAGGAAAGGAATGAAGGCAGCTCTGTGGCACTTGGCAAGTTTGATAAAAGGCAAAAAACGCCATTGCCTCTGAAAAGGGGAAGAAATTCAAGGTGAAACATGGATTGAAAAAGGAAAAAAAAAAGTAGTGTCACTTCGTACCTTCTTTCTAAACATTTCTGCAGAACTAATAACAAAACTCATCACAAAAAAAATGTACAGTGAAAAGAAAAAGCATTAATAGTTACTCTGTTCTGAATTTATTTTACAGTTCTGTCAGAATGGCTCCAAAAAAATCATATTCTTTTTAGTTTAATATGGAGTGGCTAGTGATTCTTTTATATCATCTATGTCACTTAAACTACTGGCACCTCTGAATAGAGAGATAAAGCCTGTATTCTGTTGTTGAGAAAACTCACCTTATGTGACCTCAGTTCTAAAGCACACTTAACTGCAGTCAAGGCAATGGACCTACACTGATGTAAAACCTGAATAAAGAGAAGCAGATCCACTTGGCCTGGATTTTAAGCGCCATGTACTTTTGAGGTCTTGTACACTGCTGCTTCTTGAATGCAAAGCAAGCATTACCTTTTAAGTCTTGACACTTCTTTGCTCTTACATCATAGAGATGTAAAGTTTCACCCAGTGCACTAAGTCATGTAGAATCAGGGTCTTTTTCCTTAGGAATTTGTATGAATCTTATAACGGTGCCTTGTCATGACCTTACTTAAAAACTTGTGAACAATAGCACAAAACCAGAACCCGCTTTTAATGCTCCCATTCCTGCTTATCACATTTTGGAATAGGTACAGAGCATTATTTCAGTGATTCAGTCAACTGCTTGGTTGGATTCTTACAAAGATGTCCATGATAAAGAGAGAGACCAGGAATTAGAGAATTATTAGGGTTAAAAGTAGAAGAAACCTGCTCCATCTATATCCATCTGGTGCCAAATTGTTTCCATTCATTTGAAAGAGCCAGTCAGCCTTCCTGATACAAATACTGAGATCAGTACTGGTAATATCAAGTATTTTAAATCTAATGAGTAGGCTTAATTTGCTCACTGAATTTTGAGAGGAAAAACAGACAGTGATATGTAATAACGAGCTCGCTAGATATTTATGCTCTCTAATGCATAGTTATGGTATTTCAGGAGCGGATGGTAGCCCAGGTTTGCCAGGAGGCAAAGGAGCTCCAGGGCCACAAGGTGTCCCTGGTTTGGTGGGATTGCCAGGAACACCAGGAACGCGTGGATTCCCAGGGCCACCAGGAAACCGTGGGCCAGATGGCGGTCCCGGCCCTCAAGGACCTCTTGGTGAGGAAGTATTTCTGTCCTATGTCACACCTCCTTCCAGTTCTCTGGGGAAGGGCAACTGTATGGTTTCCACAGTGCAAAGTTAAGCCTGGGGTTGTGGCACATGCCATGCTTCAATTCCCAGCCATAGAAATGAGAGTAATAGTGCAGACGCTCTGACTGCCAGTGGTGCTGATGGTCCTCACTGGCAGAACTCCTTTTCCTTCTGTAGCCACCTACCAAGCCACATCATAGCTTGCTGGTGGCAGACTGAGAGAAGGGAGCTACCAAATGGGAATAGTCTTATGTAAAAGGGGCTTAATTTTTAAATTAAAGAGGAGGGGAAGGACCCATTGGGAGTGGGTATGAAACCATCATGTCCAAATGCTTTTTAATCTTCCTGTTTGCATGTTCACATGGCAGGTCCACCTGGTGCTAGGGGAGAAGACGGTGAGCAAGGTTTTCCTGGCCCCGTGGGCCTGAAAGGTCTGTCTGGTGACAAAGGTGAAACAGGTTACCCAGGATTGCAAGGTATACGTGGTGTGACTGGTCCCCCTGGCATAAGTGGAATGGATGGCTTTCCAGGAGATAAAGGTGAGCTCTGGACAACTGCTTTGAAAAGAGTAACGTTACTTAAAGCTGTTCTATGCTGAGATGAACGGGATGCATTCTCTGCTGGGCTACCTCTGTTTAAACCAGAAGAATGAACTTCATATGCCTAATATATTCCAGCATCACCGGTTTCCCCTGTGTGGTGCTTGGTCAAATGCTAGCTTGTGACATGAAGCCCTATTTAGAAGGGCAACGGCTTGGTTTACTTCTTCCTTTAAAAAATACTGAGTATTTACTCTTTCCTCTCTCCAAAAGTCTTTCCCTTGTCCCAGACCCAGTGGCTGTCAGTGAAATTAGAGATGTTTTAACAAACCTTTGCTTTAAAGTCTCTTTTAAAGCGGGCAGTTCTGTACCAAGCAATGCCAGGTACAAGACCTCGATGCTGGCTTTTACCAGGATACTAATCTTACGTATAGAAAAGAGGAGTATGGGAATTGTTAGTGAGAAAGGGCCAGCCAATCCTAGGTCCATGATTTGTATCTCTTGCATGGAACTAGGTACCTTTCTCTAGCTTATCTATATGAGAGGGGTTGAACTGATCTTTCAGAAGAAGACACTAAGTTCTGGTCATCTCCACATCTCCTCTTGTCCAGTTGAGGAAGCTCAATCTACCCTTGCTCTTCTTTACCTCTCAGAGATCTTGGGTGCCTGATCTAGAGCTGCAGATAGCCCTAGCCATCAAGGCACCCAAAAATAGGTCCTACTGCACTGAAGTTTTCATACTGTTTAAGTCATGCATTACTGGTTGACATTTACTTAGTTTGCAGAAATCTGAGTGACGCGACGGTTCTCTTCCCTTTCTTTCTTTAAAGGCTCAAGAGGCTCACCTGGCGTTGATGGTTTCAAAGGCATGACAGGCCTAAAAGGAAGATCAGGCATCAAGGGAATCAAAGGAGAATATGGCTCGTTCGGGGCTCGGGGTGATAAAGGCTCACAAGGCGCACGCGGCTTTAAAGGTATTTGCTTACGGCTGGTAGTGGTGTGTTTGCTTTTCACAGCTGGAGAACTATTTTACAAGGATACAAAGACAAAGTAGACACATTTTTCACATAGTAAATTTAGCTCAGACGTTCCTTTACCTATTTCACACATGGGCCTCTGGCCGAGGGGCCTGGGTATTAGGCTTGGGAAAAGGTTACTTCTTTGTGAATCTTTGCACGTTCAAGGCTGGAGACAGACATCTCATTATTCAGTTGAGCTCAGATAGTGGCACCTCTGGGCATGTGCAGAACTCAACAGAGCCTACTCCAAGACGTGTAAGATGTTTGGGGGAGAAGGTTCATCTTTTGTTCCAGTTGCACTGTAAAGGCACTGAATACTCAGAAAACCAGGCAATTAACTAGTTAAAAGCCAGAAACATATCAGTTGATATCTTCATCAGTGAAATGATATCTGTAACTCAGTCCCCTTCTCTTTGCATACAATTATCATTAAACATACACTTCACTACAAGGCAATAATGTTTTTTCTAGGGACCCTGAGATAGGTACGTAAGAAAAACTGGTCTGCAGTTGAAAGGTTGCAAAACAGTGCTCCCAGTAATTCAGCAGAGGTGTGAGCAACAAGCAAATGTGAAAACAGCCCCTGCAAATAAAAGTGCAAATATGCTTCTTGGTGAAGAAGTGTAAGGCATGATGATGAGACAAGTCTGGCTGGCTGGCCTGTCTCTGCATCCCATAATTAACTAAAGACAGTTGTACAGTCTCTTTGGGTCCTTTCTTCAGGATATTATTTACTTATGTCACCAGTAACCTTCAAATCAAGAAAAGGAACAAAATAACTGGTAACAGTTCTAAACACTTTAGTTTGTCCAAGGCTTTGTGACTGAGAATTTCCCTTACAGTGGAACTGACCTACTTCTCTGTGCTGTCTCCAGTTTGCTTTTTGAGTTTTTTATAAACACATGATACCTAACTGATCTGCTGAGAGGTAAATTATCTATCACAGAGGAGCCTGGGTCCGGCTCCTCAGGACTGTACATATAAAAGTTTAACTTAGTTTTCATGTTTTCTTATGCTTGACTGTTCTGCTGACACATTGTATTGAAACAGGTAACTTTATGCAAGTGGATTTTTGTGCAAGATTCTGTGTTAATCCCTTTTTGCTAGATTCACTCTTCCGTTCACTTTTCCAGCAGGGTGCCACTGACTAGCCTTTTTATCCTTTAGGTGACCGTGGGGATCAAGGCCCCCCAGGAGAGCCCCCAAAGCTCAAGCCCAGCATGATGATGGAAGTTAAAGGTGAAAAAGGAGATGTTGGAGAAAGGGGCACAAAGGGATTCTTCGGCTTGAAAGGTCAGTGCTCACAGTAAAACAAAGCAAGCACTACTGATCAGTGTCTTTTCAGTTACCATATTAAATATTCCCTGCTCCTTGCAGCACTGTGCTGCAGCCCCCCCAGCAAAGCCTCTGGCAGTGGAGCTGAGCTCCCAGCTGCATTTCCCAGAGCCACCCGCTGCGGAAAGCTTTGTGGGGTTATGTCACACGTGCTTTTTTGTACTGGGGCATCATGGTGGCACATTTCAAGAAGGACGCTAGCAACAAAACTTCTTACAGACAAGTAATTGCAGGTCAGCTTTCCCAGCTTCAATAGTTTAAGTCTTCATTGTATTTCTTCTTCCCCACCTGCAGGTAGTAAGGGAATGCCAGGCATTCCTGGAAAGACAGGAACTCCAGGGTCCCCTGGGCATCCCAGCTATGTGGCCGGTGCAAAAGGGGACATTGGTGCGAAAGGGCTGACAGGTCTGAAAGGGTATCCTGGTCCAGCTGGCTCTCCTGGCATCAGAGGATTCCCTGGCAGCACAGGAAGCCGGGTGAGTTCATGCCTGTGAGGGAATAAAGATGTCCTTGTGCTGGCATTCAGTTTCTCTAGGGAATGGTCTTCAACCCTTGAAATTGTGCTGAACAGCTACAGTGCAAAGATAAAATGCAATAAAAATTTAATAAATAGAACAAGTATTTTTGCTTGGTCCTTCCGACATTCATTAAGCAGAGTTCTTTCTTTTATCACTGGTAGATGTCCAAATTTCATGCACCTGCTTTTTGCTAATGAGGACCCAGACATTTCCTTCCAGGTCCTTGGTCCTGTTGCTGTAGCTGTTGCTAAAAGTTTTTCTCAAAGCTGAGCTCACTCTTCCCTTTCTCCCAGGACTGCTGGTACCACTGCCAAAAATTACTCACTATCACTAATCAAACAGTGAAAGAGTCTAAGAATCTCAGCTCCTAGAGGATAATTCATCATAATTCACTTTGGCTGCAAAATCAGTTACACTGGAAGAAATAAACTCTTACAAAAGGCTTGACACTAGACTCACAGGTATCATGAGATCCAAAAACTATGTTCCTTTCTTAGGTACCTTTGCCCCTGGATTTCAGTAGGACTTTTTCCTAACCAAGGGCTGCAGGACTGTTGTGGTTTAACCCCAAACGGCAACTAAGCACCACACAGCCACTCGCTCACTCCCTGCCCCAGCAGGAAGGGGGACAAGAATTGGAAGAGTAAAAGTGAGAAAACTCAGGGGTTGAGATAAGAACAGAAATAATAATGTTTTGTGGTTTGGTTTTTTTTTTCCATGTAATGAAAATAACAGAGAGAAATAAAACACAAGAATGACAAATAATGCAAATGAAAACACCTGCTCACCACCAGCTGACCAATGCCCAGCCAGTCCCCAAGCAGTAGCCCCTTGGCCAACCTTCACCCTAGTTTATTGCTGAGCATGCCATCATATGGTACGGAATGTGCCGTTGGTCAGTTGGGGTCAGCTGTCCCATCTGTCTTCCCTCCCAGCTTCTTGTGCACTCCAGCCTGCTCACTGGTGGGGTGGGGAGAGAAACAGAAAAGGCTTTGACTCTGTGTAAGTGCTTCTCAGCAACAGCTAAAACATCTCTGAATTTTTAACTGTTTCCACCACAGATCCAAACCAGCCCATACCAGCTACTATGAAGAAAATTAACTCTACCCTAGCCAAAACCAGCACAAGGACTCACTACCGTATATGTGTAGTAGGATATTCTCAATATCAAACTTAAGCCTTTGCAAACATAACTTGTCCCTTGGTTTGTCCTGTTTTGAATTAACTGATTTCAGCCAGATGACTCTATAAATTACAAACTATTATGGAAACTCGAAAATAGGAAATTTATAGCCTTTTTTTTTTTCAATATTTCCACACCGTGCTTCTTGGAAGGTTGAGTAAATCTTCATCGTCATTAACGGATGCCTGTTTTCAATCCTATGATAGGGAGAAAAGGGTATTCCAGGACTATCAGGCCATTTTGGTACTCCAGGCTCACATGGTGAAATAGGTGAGTTTGTTCTCTTATCTGAGTTTTATAAAATTTATATTAAATTTACCATCAAGTGCTGAACATTAAGTTCTGCAGAGTCTTAGCGGGTGTTAAGTCTTAGAGTCTTTGTGCAGTCACACAGAATGATATTGTGGGTGTGGGAGGCTGTGAAAGTTACCACTGTTAATTTCATGCAGTGTGTACTGTCCATGGATAAATCCATCCATGACAGGGAGGGAGGCTGTTCTAAAGACTTGATGTTTTTCTTTCTCTGACTTACTCCTCTTTGACTCTCAAAATATAATACTTACTGAACCTTGTCTCATAATTTGCATTTCCTTTGAAACAACAGAAAACACTCTTTAACTAAAGCCTTACTTCTCATGTGTTCATTTTTGCTTAAACAGGTGAGCAGGGAGATACTATAAACTTACCAGGAATGCCAGGTCTTAAAGGAGAAGTTGGTGTGCCTGGCTTAACAGGTATTAATTCACAGTTGCTCTGGATGTATTGCTTTTCACACAGTAAAGTCCACAGAGGAAGGGAGGGGGAGCTTACCATGGGCTTTTGATGGCTGTTGAACGTGTCTTCTCATGACAGCTCCTGAAGAGATTTATCTTTTCTTAATTGAAATGAGGATGTGCTATGTTTACCTCTTCAGCTGAACGTACAGTAAACATCAACCACATGCAACCCAGGAAACATTTCTGTGTATTTTTTTGACATTGATGATAAAATGAGCAATATTAGGCCATGGTTATGGAAGATGGGATAGCAGAGTCAGGTCAATTTTGGACTGAGTTGGTTAGGTAATGTATTAGAAGTTCCCTGCCCATGCAGCACGCTTGAATCAATGTCATATTGCACATAATTTAAGGAGTACTTTCAAAAACAGATTTAATAATGGTTTGGCCAGCATGCTGTAGACAACTCTTCTCTCAGATTATGCAAGCACCCTGACTAGAAGAATATCTTTATGTGGTGAGACCAGGACCCATTCAGTAGCCAAGTTCACATTATGCATGCTACCTTAGCATCATACAGAGATTATGAAAAGAATGTACTGGTTTTGTGGTTTTCCAGGCACAAGAGGAGGCACAGGACAGAAAGGTGAAGGTGGTGATCCTGGTTTCCCTGGCATTGAAGGCTTCAAGGGCACACAGGGTGTCCCTGGCTCTGTGGGACAGGAAGGTAAAATATTCTTTTTAACACCCTAAAGAATAAAACTGTTTAAGAAGAGAAAGAAAAAAACCCTCTTTTCCTTCAAAAGGAGCTCGCTACGTTTTGTAATATGTTGATCATTCTGCAAGCTGGTAAAGAGCAGTGAAAAGGCTGTGGAACTCAGTAGAACTTAAGACAAAATTTCAAAAGCCTAACTCTGCTTCATACTAATTCTACTTCTTTTACAGTGATCATGTGTCCAGTCAAAGTGTTGTACTGCTGGCATACTGAGGTATTCTAGGGCTGTCTCAATGCCACAAGGAGATGGGCTTTTCAGTGCTCTTTTCTGCCATAAATGAATATCCCCCAGGACCCGGTTACTCCAGAGCAGAGCCTTCGAGACAGCCTTGTTGGCAAACTGTGCCAGAGTACTGGGGAACAAAAGTCAGGTTCAGCTCTGACTGGATCATAAACTCAGGGCTTAAGAATGTGTCTTACTGCAGGAGGATCACAAAAATGCTCTTTCAGAACAGTTGCTCCACATTTCTCATATAATTACAGGGCGTAGAAATGCCAGACAAAACTGGAGCTGTTTTGGTAGGTACCTCACTGGAAAAGAGTCCTTGTCTGATCAGCTTTCCAGTTGGAAAGGCAGAACAGATGCAGCAGAAGGGGAAACTGAGGTGCACATGAATGAAATTACTTACCGTAACTGGCAATAGAAGTAAAATTACCATTTCTATTATTATTATTTAATAATTTAAACTGTATTTCTGAGGTTGTCAGAAACCTCACATTTGTGATGAATTGTACTATTATACCCTGCCTCTCCTACCTTTGTCCTCTTTAGTTTTCTTCCACTTGGATGAGCAGTGCATGTGATACTATGACATTAGGAGGGGCAAGCTCTCATTTTCCCGCCTGGGAGAATGAAGGTAGCAGGAGTCCATGTTTTGGGCTATTGGTTTCAAGGACACTTATGAGCAGTAATTCATTGTTGTCGTGCAGGTTTGCCAGGACTGGTCGGCCCTCCGGGGCAGCAAGGAACCCCTGGGACACCTGGATTTCCAGGTGAAAAGGGAACTCCCGGCTGGCCCGGCTTACCAGGACAAGCAGGTATTCCTAAAGCTTCAGCTATTCTGTCATGTCAGTGTGAGCACTCGCTGCCATTCCTGTGGGGTGAAGAAGGAGAAAGGGGGGCTTTTTGCAGTTAAAAGTGTCAGAGTTCCTCTAGTAAACATTTATTCCTCATAAAGTCCAGGTGCAGTAGCAAAGACCCACATGGCTGCTTTCTGATTTGTGGCTTCTGAAGGAGTGGTGCCTACTGAGCTCACTGTTAACTGTTGATGACCTCCCTCAACCAGGAATGCAGTTTTCAGGAAACATCTTCATTTCTTATGACAGCTTGGAAGAAAAAAAGCCCCAAAAATATTTAAAATGCAGCAAGCATAGTGATAGTATTAGAATATTATAATGTGGCTTAGATAGCAAACAGTGTGTTTGTCCTACACAATCATCAAAAACTGTGAACTGATCTAATGTTTGGTTTTAAGAATAAATGACTTACGGCTTCTGCTGTCAAAACACAGATGACAGTTTAAAATGAAGCTGTTTGTACCACAGGATACAGAATCTCATTGGTTGCCACCTATTTCCTTAATATATTAAGTAAGCAGATTTTTTTTCTATGGTACTGCCAGAAATTGCCCTGCTTTTAGCTATATTCATCTCTCTGAAGCTAATATGGCTATGAAGGCTGCCTTTATAGACAGTGAAGAGAGAGACAGACAGTTAATTTTATGAAGGTTGAATTGTCCTCCAGAGCTCTGGCCATTGATTAGAGATACCAGTCTAGCTTTAACATCATCCTTAACACTTTGACAGGTACGAATAAATGGGATACATTTTAACAGTAACAGCAGCATCAGCTATTAGACATTTTGTTAGGGTTTTGTTGTTTGGGTTTTTTAAATGAAACAGAAGGAATTTTTTCCTGAAGAGAGCTTCATTATGATCAGATTTAGAACCTACAATTATGCAATAATTGTCTCGGTTTGAGGATTTTGGAAAACTAAATGGTTATTAACGAAATTGTGGCAGCAAGACTGGAACTAATGGCATGCTACCAGACAGATCAAAGATACTTAAAAAAAAATCTTGTTGTGAGTTTATTGGATAATAACAGAATTTGCCAGTCGCAAAACCGTGGTGTGCTGTAATTGTAGTGAATTAATTTGCATATAATACACAAGATTTCAGTAGAGAATAGTATTTATTCAAGCATTTGATTTATTTTTGACTAGGAATATATACAGACTCATAGAAACTATTATGATAATCATGAATGTAATTTTAAAATAGGCTCGCCTGGCTTAAGAGGAATCAGTGGGCTGCATGGTTTACCAGGAACTAAGGGCTTACCAGGATCACCAGGTAAGTGGTACTCTGCCTGTTCATAGGCACAACATTGTGTTGGCTGCAGATTTGGTCAGTGAGATCTTTACAACGTGATTCTTTAACTGTGTCATGCAAAGCTCACTGTGGAACTTGCTTCATTATCGTAGGCTCTGGCAAACAACTTCATACACTTGTGCTGCCACACAGATGGAACAGAACACAACTTCAAATCATAACTTCTTTCCTCTTACAAAGTTAAAGCCTCGAGGCCTTTTTTTTTTTCACGTTATGAGCCATTTTTTAATGAGCCATTACAAAGTCATGTATTTGGTAAATCCACGTGCTCTATGCATGTACGTTAGCGTGCTGGTACATTGTTACATGTGGAAACATTTCAGCTTTTCTCTTAATTTTGAACAATTCCATAACAGGTCCAGATGGCTACGGCTCTGCAGGTCTCCCAGGTTCCGTGGGTGACAAGGGGGAACCAGGAGAGCCAAGCAGAGTGGAAGGCAGACAAGGACCTCCGGGTCAGAAAGGAGACAGAGGTGTTCCAGGTTTGTATTCTGGAGAATTGGATCTACTTCTTATTTGTTTCAGCTGTGGGTGTTACAGATACCTCACAGTTCGGTATAGTGTAGGCAGTTGTACAGAAGGGCTCCTGGTGTGGGGAAGGTCACTATGTGGAGTCAGTGCTGCAGCTCAGCCAGCCCTTGCTCAGAAGCAGTGATGTGTGCTGCCCAACAGTGGACAAGCCAGCCCCTCCAGGACAACCTGGGGCCCACCCCATGGTAGCAGCGTCTGGTAGCACCCACTGAGCTCAGCATGATACAAACGCCACAGGCTGCTCTTAGTCATCATCTCCCAAAATATTTTTAATGAAGCTACAGTTACACAAAATCTTTTCTTTTCTTTTCTTTTCTTTTCTTTTCTTTTCTTTTCTTTTCTTTTCTTTTCTTTTCTTTTCTTTTCTTTTCTCTTCTCTTCTCTTCTCTTCTCTTCTCTTCTCTTCTCTTCTTTTCTTTTCTTTTCTTTTCTTTTCTTTCTCTCTCTCTTTCTCCCTCTCTCTTTCTCCCTCTCTCTTTCTCTCTCTTTTTTCTCTCTCTTTTTCTCCTTCCTTCCTTCCTTCCTTCCTTCCTTCCTTCCTTCCTTCCTTCCTTCCTTCCTTCCTTCCTTCCTTCCTTCCTTCCTTCCTTCCTTCCCCTCTTCCCCTCTTCCCCTCTTCCCCTCTTCCCCTCTTCCCTTCATTTTTCCTTTCCTTTCCTCTTTCTCTTTTCAAAATCCCCCCTGTCCATCAACGTGTGATTGCCCTGCCAAACCCTCCTGGGCTGTGTTCCTGTGCACAGTGCTTTACTTGTACCATCACCCCCCCTGCAACATCAGTGTGCAGCCTTCCAGCTCAAGCCCACCTTACTGTAGCAGGCTGCCCTTACCTCAGTATGATTCACCACCAGCTCCTCCTCCATCAGGGAGCCACCAGCCTGACGTTACAGATAATCAACTAATTACAGTGCCTTTCTTAAACAAAACAACTTCCAACATTTTGGCTCTGAAAGGATTAAGGACTAGCATAGACAGAAAACCTTACTACGTTTGTCTGCTTGGTTCAGTGGCTCTTTCCTATTCTTTTGTGCTACTCTTTGCTGCTGCTAACATGCTGTGCCATCTTAAACACCATTCAGAGATTTATTATCAAGCCCTGGAAGAAACAACTTACCTGATTCACATTTCTTTTTCAGAATTAAATATTATTAATCTTTTAAAACAGATAAATAAAAGGGTGTTTGTGGCTTTTCGACAACTTGGATCTACTTGAAAGAAAAATCTGTCATTGGTGGGCCAGTTTTTTGGTCACTTAACGCTCTTCATTTATAGAGAACTTCTTGGATTCAGACTTTCAGTTTTAACTGACCTCAGAAAACCCCTAAGTGTCTGTGACCCCTGATTCCACAGGACACACAAGAACAAAGATGCTTTCTTGTCTGCTTCAATACACCTAGGATAGTCTGAGTATTTCCCATCTTGAAATAATATTTCACCTGGCAGAAAGAAGATTTTAGCCTTCCACTCAGTGAGCTGTAATTAGCTATCCGGAGCGCTTTGGCACAGAACTAGTAATCGCTTCTGTGAAGGAAAAATCTCCACAACATCATCTGAAAAAATAAAAACCAGTGGGAGCTGCAGGTGGTTTCCATTTTGAAAATACCATTCTTTATACTTTGGCTAAGGTGAATCCTTACAATTGCAGTTGTGCATTTTTCTTGCTGTACTTATTATTTTTTTCTCTTCCTGTCAGGAGTCCAAGGACCCTTTGGCATCCCGGGGCAGGATGGATTTCCAGGGCCTCCTGGGATTTCAAATATATCAGGATATCCTGGTGATAAAGGCTCTCCAGGTCTAGACGGAGTTCCAGGTGATTCATGCCTTGTTCCCCTCTGATAACAATAGAAGATTAAGTACTGGGTTAGCAACAACAGTCATTATTATTATTGTTGTTATTATTGTTATTGTTGTTATTATTTTGGTCTTGATGCAGTAAAATATCCCTATAAAGCACTAAAGTGCATGAATAATTGTTGGACAGAACTAATGGTACACAAGATAATAGGGACAGACCTCTTGAAACCAAAAGGCAGTTCCTCCAGGTTGACCTGGTGGAAAGGTTTGATTTTCATGCAAATAACAGATTTAATCATCCAGAAATCTCTTTAACAACTTTCAGAAGCGTTATGCTAATTTAGCACTTTAAAATCTGAGTTCCCTGGCAGACTTACAAGTCTACAGAATGTTTTCTTAATCATTTACAAAATTTTCCTATGTGAAATTACCATACGAACTAAGTTACATTGGGAAGCATCAGTTCTTCTCTCTTAAAAGTCCATGCTATGAGCCTGCCTCCCTCACCTGTATCAACGAGCCACTCTGTCTCTCTCTTTTTAATTAGAGGCTGCTATACCTCTTGCTTATTGACCTGCTTGGTCATTTCAGAACTGTAGTGCCACTGTGAAAAGCTTGTAGCAGAAGTTGCAGGTGTCCCACTATTATCTTCATACAATACATGGAAATTTTTATGTAACCTTGGCAAAAGCTTACAACAGGCAAACCTGCTGAAAACCAACAAAAAAGCTGGGTTTCCAAATGGAGAGGGAACGTTAGTTGGCCTAACTTTACCTACTGATTCCCACTCCTCAGGCAGTCAATGGATTAAAAATCCAAACTAGAAGCAGTCAGGAGAGTGGGAACAGGAACACCATCTCCTAGCCAATATGGTGAGACAGGCATGGCTCACTTGTACTTTGCCACATGCGTCTTGCATTCGTAGCCACGTGTGATCCAACTTCAACAGGCAGCGCAAGAGATGCCTCGCTCAAACCCCTAGTTAGTAAGTCCCTCCATCCTTGGAAACAAGGTTCAAATTTCTTCTTAGGCAGCAGAGGTAAATGAAGAGAAATTTGCCAGGTTTAGTTTCAGGCAATATGTAACTCTGGAAAAAGAAGCTGTTCCCATAATTCCCATGACAGCCTAAAGCAGTTATTTGTATCCAGATGTTCAAGTGAAGCACTAAGATACACGGAACAGTAAGTCCTTGGCTTATATACCACCTGGCACTGAGTCAGGTACTGCTCTCTGATTTCTCTCTAGTTTCTTGGAGAATTTAGGCTGAAGCAGGGAGGCACCTCGTGAAGTGGGGCATTTGCTGGGGAAGGAACAGCTCACCAAAGGCTGTCTCTCAGCACGCACCCCACTTCTGCTGAAATGTTGCTTCAAATGACACCATTTGAAGTTTCATGGGAGTTTCATGCTTTAATTCCTGTCCCACCACAGCAGAAGGGTATGCCAGACTGAGAGAGCAGGAGCAGGAGTGCTCGATAAGTTCATTAGCATTAGCTCCCTGCTTAACTTAAGGAAATACAACCTGATGGGATACAATTAGATAGTACTGTTATTTTCCCATGTGTCCAGGTCTTAAGTATAAACAGATTACAACCTCTGTGTGCTCTAAACAGGCTATCCAGGACTACAGGGGCAGCCGGGAATACCGGCTCCACCAGGAAGCAAAGGAGAAAGTGGAGAAACAGGTAGGGGTGGAGAAATTGGCCAGAAAGGAAGCAGAGGTGATCCTGGATTAGCAGGAAGACCTGGAGTTCCTGGATATCCTGGACCAAAAGGTAAGGATGGGAAGTGCTGATCTTGGCCCGGGGCAAGGGAACCTCCTACACTGTAGCAACTTTAACAACATGAGTTCTGCTCATACTTATCTGTGTAGAAATGCAATAACTCTACCTGTCATTGTGCATTAAAGGTCGTAAGGGTGAACAAGGTGTCATCGGCTTTATGGGCACACCAGGATTTCCAGGTGATTTGGGACCTGTTGGACCCAAGGGGGACAGAGGACTGACTGGTAAGTGCAGTCAGATGCATGACTCCTTGCTAAACTCTACATTTTGCATCTCCACAGAGCTGATCTAACTGGCCCTGCTCTGAGCAGGAGATTGGACTAGATAGCCTCCTGAGTCCTGTCCAACCTGCATGACTCTGTGACCCCTGTCAAATTCCAGCGGACAGATACCTGTATTTAACACGCGTAGTCAACTTTTTGCCTTTGTGAATTTATTTTGTGTGAATTGCCAACTCCAAAATCAGAGACACTTTTGGGGTTAGAAAATAGATTTCCTATCTAAACTAATCCTCTGGAATAGATATACTGGATATTTAGAAATAGATCTCTAAGACCCTTCAATCCATCTATACCATCATGTATACCCACCAAAAGATGGTGCTGCACTTCAGAGAGCTGTTGACTGACTGGGGGAACTTCACAGCTTCCTCTGTCATAAATGAGGGATCAAGAGCATCATTCATTTCTGTCTGCTTATCTGTGTGCTGTTCAAGAGAAGACAATCCCCATACTCACACACATTCCCCTGATACAATAAATACAGCTGATCTACCCAAAGTGGTGAGTTGCAGAACACAGTCCCTTTCTCACATATGCAGCCAAGTAACAACAACAGATCTGTGGATGAAAGCACTTTAAGGAAAATATGGAGTTTATTTCAATCAAAATATCTCATCTTGCTTCTATCACAGGCTTTCAGGGCCCTCCAGGCTCTCCTGGGCTGCCCCCTCTTCCTCCAAGGCTGGTTGCTGAGCAAGGTTCACCAGGTCCCCGTGGAAATATAGGACCTCAAGGAAGCCCAGGAGATACAGGACCTCAGGGTCCACCAGGCGATCCAGGTAGGAATCACACACTCGTAGTGAAAGCTCCATTAGCAGACTGAGGCCACCAGAGCACTGCTTTGTCTCTCTTCTAGTTTAAATTCTGTAAGCAAGAAAAGAGTCAAATTTTGGTCCTTCAAAGTCAGGCCTTGGCCTCCCCCCTAGCATTCAGGAAAATATGCAAAACAGGAGAACATTTCAACAACACTCACATAGCCAAAGCAACATCAGCTATGGATCTCACTTGAATCAAGACTGAACGTCTTTGGTGGAGATGTGCACATCCTTGTGGGCGTGTCGTCAACCTGGGCAGTGTAACGTTAGAAATATGGGCACCTCTTGCTACTAGCCTCATCACAGATGTGTGGTGGTAGTAGGAGTGAAAGACTAAGGTTGTGGAGCTCATGTAGCCTTGATCCCAGAAATCTTTTCCCATGAAGTCAGTGCTCTTTGCCTAAGCAAGAACTGTAGGATCTTGCCTTTAAGTGTAAATTAGAAAACCTGACGGATAGGACCAAACATATGCAAGTAAAGCACATGTTAACAAAGTGAGTAGCATGTTGGTATCTCTACAGTCACTGTGCTTATAAGCATTGTTGGTGCAAGGTTTCAGAGGCTCACCTGGAGAACCAGGACTCCAGGGCAGAGGCGGCATTCCAGCTCCTCCTGGCTCCAGAGGTGAACAAGGAGCAACAGGGTTTCAGGGGCCGGTGGGATTTGAAGGTAAGAGATGTAAGAGATGTTGCACAGCACTTCTTCCCTCTTTCCCATTTCACTGCCATAAACTGTTCTGTAGTTACTACATCACTGGATGGGGAGGATGGGAGGAGAGAGGAAGTTTCTGTCTTCACAGATTCTTCCTAAGGGACAACTAACTTTCCACAGTTATCTTAAAGCAATATTTTCAGAATAATTTTTGATAGATGTAGATGTCAGTCCACTCAGGACTGAGTTCATTTTGATCCAAGTGTCTTTTTATATTGGTTTTCTCTGAAATATTTCAGCCTAGTGTTTTACTAACAGTTACACTCCTGGAAATGAATGGTTGGGTAGGTGATATTTGGATAGATGCTGCTTAAGGGAGTCTATTTGTAAAAGAAGTACCTGTGTCCCTGTGTCCTTACTCAGTCAGGGAGCAGAACGATCAGTATCTTAGCTAAGTACACAGAGAAAAAGGTATTTGCAGAACATAGTTTCAACCGTATGAAGCAAATGCAAACAATTCAAAAGCCATTGGCTAATCTTGGACCAAGAAAACATTTCAAAGGAAAAATATGCTCGTCTGTCTTGTACAAAGTATGCTCAGAAATCATCAGAACTTTGCATGTGACTTTCCTTGGCTCTAATAGTGAAATGCATCATCTTGGAAATCAGGGAGCCTCATCCAGCATTTCAAAAGCAACTGCTATTATCCTAGCACTGCAGCTCTTTTAACAGTAACTTCCCAGCAGAAGAAGCATTGTGCAATTAAGCTTTTTTTCACCAGCTTAGCTGGAATGTCAGTTAGCATCAGAGCACTTGTGGGAGCACAAACTAAGCTGTATTACCTCTTTTCCCCACCTCTTCTAAGGTCAGCCAGGCCGCCCCGGTAGCCCCGGGCTGCCAGGCATGCCGGGTCGCAGCGTTAGCATGGGCTACCTACTGGTGAAGCACAGCCAGTCCGATCAGGAGCCAATGTGCCCAGTTGGCATGAACAAACTCTGGAGTGGATACAGCCTGCTGTACTTTGAAGGACAAGAGAAAGCACACAACCAAGATCTAGGTACGTGCAGGTATTGCTGGCAGCAGCCTCAATTCCATCTCTCTGGCATTAAAAGAGAGAATGAACTTAGAGAAGGCTGGGGCTTCAGCAAACGGGCTTAGGAACGAGAAGACAAAAACTCTATGTCTGCACAGAGTGCCCCTGAGGGAGCTCCTGTAAGTCATTACTGTTGTTCAGGGGGACCTGGAAAGCCAGTGAAACATTCTTGACCTCAGGGTTTGACTGATGTGTGCTTGGGAAGGAGCAGGAAACTGAGAACGTGCATTGTTTTCTGGGAGAACGATTGCCATCGTTTCTTTTTTCTTTTTTAACAGGGCTGGCTGGCTCGTGTTTGGCTCGTTTTAGTACAATGCCATTCCTCTACTGTAACCCTGGGGATATTTGTTATTATGCAAGTCGAAATGATAAATCCTACTGGCTCTCAACTACAGCCCCTCTTCCAATGATGCCTGTGGCAGAAGACGACATTAAGCCATACATCAGCCGCTGCTCCGTTTGTGAGGCTCCAGCTGTGGCAATTGCTGTCCATAGCCAAGAAGCTTCTATTCCTCACTGCCCTGAAGGCTGGCGCAGTTTGTGGATTGGATACTCCTTCCTTATGGTATTTGTTCTCCAGCGTCACATTCTGTTTGGCACTGAGTTTGAAGTTTGATGCTTAGATCCCAGGAAGGCTGCTCTGTTTTAGAGACAGCAATACCAAAACCATGCATCATGCTGGGGAGCCAGGGAACTACAAAACTAGCTTCTAGGAAGCAGAAGAGGAGAAATAAAATTTCTGTGAATTGCAGAGAAAATTGCCTCTTGTCAGAATAGCATCTGGAGTCCTTACTTTATGTACAAAATAGTGCTTTGAAGCAGAACACAGGGACAGCTGGATTAACAAAATTGCACTGAGGTGCAACAGTAGCCTACAAAGCATTCCCACAGCTAAGGATTGGAGGTTACTTATGTACATCACTATTAAGTTAATCTGGAGAAAAAACAACAACAATTAAAAACGACAAAAAACACCCTTTCCCCTTCTTTTGGAAACTTAAAATCATTGATATTTGGTCAAACATTTAGAAGCCAAAGTCTTTCACCTAGTCTGGAAAGGGAGACAGCCTCCTGTTGCTTTGAAAATTAAACTTCAGTGTTGTATCTCTGATGGCAACAAGAGCTGAGCTGTATCTCCCATGGCCTGTAGGATCAATTAGATCTTGTGATCTTATAGTTAGGAAGTGGGATGGTAGAGAACAGCTTAGCGTTAGGTGTGCAGTGCACGACCTACTGAAGGGGCCAACCTGCTTTTCTTGCAAGGTTTTACAGAAGGATCATGTAAGCACTGGAGGCAAAGAGCAGCTAGTGAATGTGTTAGTGAATGATCTGACAGATGCTTATTTTTCTGACTTGCTTGGTATATATATGAGTGAAAACCTGCAACAGTATGCCCACTTTGTTAACTCATTAAAGACTGGACTGAATGCTGAAGTAAAAAGGATAGGGGGGAAAAAATAAGATTTCTCAGGCAGAACACATCGTAGAAAAACACTAGTCAACCACAGACTATTTGTTTGTCAAAAGCCAAAAACTTGTATTTTTTTTCAGGAAATAATATTAAGGAAAAACTGTCATTTTTCATTTAGTTACAGAAAAAGAACCAAAATGGTTTGAGAAGGGAGGTCAAATTTGTCACCAGCCCTATGTTTGATCTTTCTTTTGCTTCTATAAAAAGCCTTGATACCAATCTCATAGTTACTTCACAGGAATTCCAAGGATTAATTAAATGTTTGCAAAGCCTCATGTAAACACTGCACATTGTTAAGAGCAAAGTTGTCACCTTAGCAAGAACCTTTTGCCAGGACAAAGTCTGCCTGCAGCAAGGAACACACAGTGAGAAGAGTTCACATTTTCCCAGCTGGCATTCAGAGTCAGTGAGGTGGTTGATGTGCACATTTTTGCTTCTGGGGCAACTGTGGAAGAAGTACAGCACACTTGTGCTTATCTCAGAGTGCATACTGGTTTAGGTCCTTGGCTTAAATTTGTCACCTCCTTCCCCTGAGTGAGGTAGAATCATGAAGGTGGTCCTCACAGACTCCTGCCCAAACAGCCGTAGAAGACGGTAAGATTCCATGTAGCAAGGGACACTCCACTGTCATACATCCCATAAAGGTAAAGTGGAGTAAGCAGTGCAGAAGAGTAGGAGGCCATGGCCAATTCAAGAAGAGATATTGTAGGCGTAGGGTTGAAGCTTGTACACCGAGGGCAGCAATGACAGAGCTCATCCTGAGGCTGTCAAGCAGGGCTGCTGCCAAGCCAGGGCTCAAGCAGCGTGTGCAGTTTTCACTGTTTCCCAGCTCCAACTGCAAAGGTCTTAAAGCTACTCATAGCTTATGCTGCTCCTTACCAACTTGGTTCTTGGAGAGGGATGCTACGGACTTGCTCCTGAACTTCATAGCTCAGCAAATCTTGCCAATTTCTAAGACAACTGCTGGGCTGCAGCTTGGGGGTTTGAGGGGAGAAGGGAGTTGTTTTGTTTTTTAGTTGGTTGATGGTTTTTTTTAAAAAAAAAAAAGCTATCTAAACCAGCCAGAGACCAGAGTTCTTTACCCTGTTAAAAGGTGGCAGCTTCTGTTACTGATTTATATGAAGACTGTGGGTCTCTGGCAGCATAAGCCAAGCCAGTTACCGCTTGCACATGTATAGAATGGTGTTTATTAAAACACAGGCGGGCAAACATTTTGGATGTGCCCAGATTTCTCCCTACATTTAAAACTATTCAGCAATTTTATTTTCCAGCTGCTGTCTTTTACATCCCAAATTCCTTCTGTTTTTAACAGAAAATTAAACAGCTTAAAAACGTAGCAGGTCTTAAAGGGAGAGAGGAAATGCCTGCTTTGTTAGTGATGCCTTTGACAGAAGAAAAGTAACATTCAGTTCATTACCACAGTGTGTGTCAAAGGTAACAGTTCAGTGGTGTAAAGATGCATGATTTTGGTGTAATTTGCTGTCAAAGAATATACCTTAGAGGGAACTAGTTATTTCTGTCCAAGTTTATCTTGTTTGCACAGTGCTCCTGATGCGCGATGCAGAGTAAGACAGACTTTAAGACTAGGGAAATTCAAGTTAGATACATGGTGAAAAGTTCTCAGCAGGGGTAATCAGAAAGAGGAACAGGCTGCCCAGAGAGGTGGTGGGAACTCCAGCCCTGGAGGTATTAACAAGTTGACAGGGCCCTGGTGCAGTTGAGGGCAACTTTGGCGTCGGCCCTGCTTTGAGCAGGGGACTGGCTGAAGTGTCCTTCAGTGGGCCTTTCCCACCCAAACGATTCTCCAATTCTAAGACTTACAACGGTGAAAATCTTAACTGCAGAAAAGCTGTTTGACAGAAGATTATGAAGTGGCAGGAACATGAGCTAGCTCCTCTGTATAGCTAAAGCGTGGCCAAACCCTTAAGCCTTCCGTCGTTGCAGGATTAGCCGACAGTCTGCTCTGGAGAGAAGAGTTACGAGCAATTCCAGTGGGCTTTCTCTTTTCCCACATGTAAGTTTTTGAGAGCATTGCCTGAGGTTGTACTCTGAACACTGTCCTCCTTGTCTCGTTTAGCACACTGCTGCTGGTGATGAAGGTGGAGGACAGTCACTGGTTTCTCCTGGGAGCTGCCTGGAAGATTTCAGAGCGACTCCTTTCATCGAATGCAATGGCGCACGTGGAACCTGCCACTACTTTGCAAATAAATACAGCTTCTGGCTCACTACCATCGACCAGCCCTTCCAAAGCAAGCCCTCAGCAGATACACTGAAGGCAGGACTCATCCGAAGCCATATCAGCAGATGTCAAGTCTGTATGAAAAATTTATAGAAGTCTTTCACGGTGTAAGGAACTTGCTTATCCTGTAGTTCTTATACAGTGAAACCTTCTATTTAAAAAAAAAATCATGTTGGTGCTTCTCTAACTTATTACCTCAAAAGCAAAATGGAAAATTATTTTTAAAAAGTGTCTGTAAAATCAAATCAAGTGTAACACAAATTAAGTCTAACACCCAGATCTAGTGCTGTGTTGTACTCTACAGCACATAGATGGTTTTTGCTATTCTAACATTATGTCATTTGCCAAATGATAACAAATACTCACAGCTTTGAAACCACAAAAAAGATTTCAGTAATAAATGGTTACCTTGGTCAGATACCTACTATATTTACTTTAAGAGAATATATATATCTTTTCTATTTACTGTATTTGTCACAACAGTGACACAACGAGAACAAGCACATTTTTATTGTATTTGGGTTTTTTTAAGCCTCACCATGCTTTAGCACTTAACCACTGGAAACAGCAGAGAAGCCGGCCCACAAGCCTCCCAGAAATAGTCACCACACAATGCAACTCTTCCTTTTTTGATTGGGAGACTGTATGAGGAAGATCAGCATTTTATTTTACAAGCTTGATGATTTTTTTTTTTCTAGACATACCCCAGGCTGAAGGATGACTACAAAGGTCTCTTGCTTTAGTGTGCTGTGGATATTCATCAGTGTCACACTGCCCACACAGCAGCAGCACCGAGTGGTTTTTGCATTGCAGCTTCTCCCCTCTGCAAACAAGCCACTCATCACAAGCAGGTTTTAACCAGGGACTGTTGGAGCAGCTATTGCACATAGGGTAGGTTTTGTGGGAGAGTGGATTGCTTGATGCCACATGACTTTCAAACGGAGAACTTCCAGACCTGCCAGTTGTCCATCTGAAGGCATGCTGTCCTGGCAGCTGGGGACACATGACAAAGAGATTACCACCATCCCAATTTGCACAAAGCCATCCTTGCAAAAGCAAAGGGGAAGGAAGCAAGACATTTATTTGGCACCATATTTTTCCATGGAGAAACGGGTTATTGCATGCCAGTCTTGGTAAATGTCCAGAATGGCCAGCGCTCTCCTTCTGCAGAAAGGAGCAATTTAGCTCAGAGTTGTCTGTCACCACTGCAAGGCAGAGAAGGATCAGCTGCAGACTTCCTATTGGCATAGTCTTGATTATAAACCTGAATGCTTACAACTGAAATTGAAGAGACTTTTATAGCACTGACAGTTGATTTTTCAACAGTTCACTTCTGCTTCAGGTGCTTCTTGGCTTTTGTAATTACATTCCATCCTCACTGTATCATAAATAAAACCTGTTGGTTTTTCTACACCTCTATTTGTTGATGATTTTCATTTTGTAAATAGTGTTTTTCTATACAACGCATATGGACTGCTCTCTTCAATTACTTTGTGCCTAAGGAATTAGACAAGCACTAGAGAGATCCTCTCACTGAAATTCAAACTCTTCAGCCAGGAAGACACTTGTTTTATTTCATGGTACTGATCCAAAAGAGAAGCTGCATTTCTAAAATTGCTTGTTTAAGCTGAACTATGGAAATAGCATTTCATCTGCTGTTAGGAGGAACAATTTAAGCCAATAAATTGATGTTGCAGATTAAAGCGATGTATTATTCATGCTCTACAATGTTCAGGGAACCAATGTTAACCAAATTTGGCAAGTGTTACCTTCGCAAAAAATATAAAGCATAAACTAAAAGTTCTTAGCCAGCACACTGTCTAACCTAGAATAGTTGTTCATATCATTAGAAGTATCCATAAACAGAGAAATTACCTGAGCTTGAAATGAGCTCTCTGGCTGTGCTATAGCTCTAAAAGGCAGCCCCCAAACCAACTAATCACACTTTTGTTTCAGATAAATAAAATACTTAGAATTTAAAACATTGCAGTTAATAGGAGCCTCATTTGCCATTTCTTTTAAATTCTACACGTCAGTAACAAACACCTAAGAATCAACAATTTACCTCTTCTGTGTGTTGCTAGACAGCAGTGGTTGTGGGATAGTCACACAGGTAACCACTTGTGACTTGCACAGCATGCAACTCTGGCAGCGCAGCACATTCAGTGTTCTAAAAGAATTCCAGTGGAGGTTATACAAACCAGTAAAAACCAATTATGTCAACAACAGCAGCAAACTGTTTGGACTTTCATGACTAATACATTGCCTAATCTTCCTATGCAGCTGATACTTTTACACGTAAAACTTTAGCATGGGGGTCTTCCTCTGACCGGTGCTTTGCCTTTTCATTTTCTCTGGCTTGCTTAAACTGTGCTTACCAAGTTTGTTCAGGGCAGTATCGGCAGAGCATCGGGTTGAACACACAGGCATAACACAGGAAACAATGAACCAACCACAAGAACCCCACAAGGTGCCACGCAGACCTGAACTTGTGTACTCTGTGTACGTCATGTGCTTCAGGTCAGTGTACTCACAGCCGCGTTCCTCCAAAGCCTGCGCAATCACTGTTTGGGAAGGGGAGGGAGCTCAGGGGTGCAGACACATGGAATACTTGCAACAGCCAGAGGATTTCAGATGGTGAGCTAACCCAGAGCACAGCGTGGAGGGGAACTGGCTTACTCAAAGCTGCCTCTTAGCTGCAAGATTACATCCTTTCCTAGGAACACAGGCTGAGAGAGTGGGTTGTTCAGCCTGAAGATCAGACTCCAGGGAGACCTTATAGTGGCCTTTGGATATATAAAGGGGGCTTAGAAGTGTGATGGAGAAAGACTTATTACCAAGGCCTGTAATGACAGGACAACTGAAAGAGGGTAGATGTACATGGGTGAGAGGGAAGACATTTGTTACTATGAGGGTGGTGAGGCACCGGAACCTGATGCCCAAAGAAGTTAACAGATGCCCCATCCCTGGAAGTGTTCAAGGTCAGGCTGGATGGGGCTTTGAAAAACCTGATCTAGTGAAAGGTTTCCCTGCCCATAGCAGGTGGGTTGCTCTAGATGGTCTTTGAAGATCCCTTCCAATCCAAACCATTCCACGATCCTGTGACTCACTACCAAGAATTTAAGAGATTTTTATACAGAAAAAAGAAACAGCTACAGCAAAACAAAGCACTTTTTTTACTAAACTGTAGTGTTCCAGCTTAGGATACAAAAACTACAAGTGTTTTGCCTGGGTTTTGCTTCAAAGCGTGCTGTTTGACTCTAACACTTCCCATGAAAACAGTATAACATGCTGTGGAGCCTGGGGAAGGTAAACAAGGTTATATTCATACCTACTTCTGTAGGTATGTGAGTGCATCAGCATATCAGCACAGACTCAGTAAGATCAACACAGCAACATCAGCTGACACCGATTACTTCCTCAGAGCGTATGGAGCATATCAGCCGAGTTCATTCCCAGCCTACATGACCAGGCTTGCCCACAGCTGCTGGAAATAGAAAATTCACAAGTGGCAAGCAGTAAACGTGACCCTGCAATAGAAGGTATCAGGTTGCTGCCAGAAGGGAGGCTGGGGGGGGTCACTGCTGATGGCACCCTAGTGCAGTCAGCAGTAGGCCCCAAACCCAGGGATGGCTGCTCATAGCCACCCAAGTGTGACCAGATGCCTGGTGCCTGGTCGCACACCCTTATGGCACTAGGCACGCATCAGTGCAAGACACACTGGACAAGGGCAACAAGTTACATTGCTGCTCCCGGTGACCCAGGAGAAGAGCAGTAAGAAGAGGCACTGGTGCTTCCCAAGACAACGCAGACGAGGGGCGTAACTAAGCCGCAGCAGGTGGCTCAGTGGCTCTTCCTGCACCATGGGCACCCCAGGGGTGCAGCCTCCTTTCACAGCCCTCATGAGACTCGAAGCTTTGGGAGGGTTGTCAGGAGCCAACGGCAACCTCAGTCTTGCACTGTAAATACCCGTGAATAGCAGGAAGCAGGATTAGGCCTTCCCAAACAGCCTGGCACAGATCCTCACCCGCTGGCCCTGCCATGCCTCCCAAGCCCTCAGGTCACAGCCTGGACCAGCCATCACCTCATGCATATGCAGGGCCGTACCTCACACTCACCCAGCATGGCCAAAAGTAATACCCCTTTATATTTCACTGTTCAAACACTTCACGTACTCCAGACAAACATAGCAGGAAGTAAGAGGGAAAAATAAATACTTGTAAAGTGAGGTTCCCCCCCAACCCCAGCAGGGCACCTGGGTCCCTGCTTTCACCCCCCATGGCTGGTCCTGGTGAGGAGGGGTTCCACCTGGCTCCAGCAGCACAGCTACAACCAGTCCAGCTCCCAGCTGTGCAGCAAGGTTATTAATGGGGGAAGCAACCTGCAGCAGTGGAAGAAAACACTTGCTGCAGCCAGTGGGATGCAGAAAAGCTGCCATCAAAGAGGTGCATGGCACAGCAGCTGTTAATACAGGTCCTAGCGCTGGCCCAGGCTACACCTCCTACACTAGAAATACATCAGTTGCTAAGTTTTGGGACTATAAAGACAAGAGTTAGAACAAGCCTGCAACTACAGGTGTAGTTCCTGTGCTGTCAGTCCCTACACTGCACCTTCACTGCTCCTGCCTGTCAACAAGCCAAGCTGAATGTGCCCTTGTGGCCAAGAAGGCCAATGGCACCCTGGGGTGTGTTAGAAGGGCTGTGGTTAGTAGGTGGAGAGAGGTTCTCCTCCCCCTCTACTCTGCCCTGGTGAGGCCGCATCTGGAATAGTGTGTCCAGTTCTGGGCCCCTCAGTTCAAGAAGCACAGGGAACTGCTTGAAAGAGTCCAGCTCAGAGCCACAAAGATGATCAAGGAAAGGCTGAGGGACCTGGGTCTCTTTAGCTTGGAGAAGAGGAAATTGAGAGGTGACCTCACTAATGTTTATAAAAACATAAAGGAGGATGCAGCCAGGCTCTTCTCACTGATGTCCAATGATAGGACAAGAGGCAACGGGTACAAGCTGGAGCATAAGAGGTTCCCCGGGAACATAAGGAAAAACTTTTTCACGGTGAGGGTGACAGACACTGGAACAGGCTGCCCAGAGAGGTTGTGGAGTCATCTTCTCTGGCGACATTTAAAACCCATGTGGACGTTTTCCTGTGTGACCTGATCTAGGTGATCCTGCTCTGGCAGGAGGGTTGGACTAGATGGTCTTTCAAGGTCCCTTCCAACCCCTAGCATTCTGTGATTCTGTGAATTGTTCCAAGTAAAATTATGTAGAATGGGACAGGGGGCAAAAAAATTAAAAAATAAAGAAATGCCTTTAGCAGTGCTGGGATATTAAGATGCACCTGCAGAAGCAACAGGGAAATTAATTTATGTCAGTAGGACACTTAATAAGCACAAAAGCAGGCCCCATTGTATTGCTCCTCCATGCTCTTAAAAAAAAAATTAACCAACAAAAAAAAAATTTCACATCCCCACAAAACAGAAAAAAAAAGAAAAATCTGTGCAATTTCTGTGTGAACATTGAACTGTGCTCCCTGATGATGTTTGCAGACTTGCACAGACACCACTGCAGCTGACATCAATACTAGGCTGTACAAATGGAGTTTACCTACAGTAGAGGTTAAATTACTAGTAAAATATAAATAAATAAATAAATCCTACATCAAACTCAAGAAACCTTCAAGTTCTGCTTGAAGGTACAACCTGACCTCAGAAAACATCAAGAAATAGAGCTAGCATGCAAATGAAGCAATCCAGATCTCCTCCTGACCTCTTACCAGTAGCTCTCATGTATTATGCAGCCTCCCGGATTCTTCTGTGCAACCCCATGACCTCTCACAGGCTCTCAGAGCAACAACCCATCATAACCCAGGCATTTCTCAAGGAACAGAAGCCAGGGACACTAAAAAGCCACAAAGATCGTGCCAGACAAGTGTAGTCCTAAGGGCAAAAGCACAGCACACAGGACTCATTCCTGTGTCACCTCTTTCAGTGAAAACACCCAAGTCAAAGCTTTTGGAAAGACGGTAAGAATTCCTTATGGTCTCACACGCACCCAATTCACAAAGTACAACTGAACTCCAAGTGTTTATACCTTTAGGAGTGTTAGATGTTACAAAGTTTTTTCCTGTTCCATAATTTCTAGGTGTACATGTGGCAAAAGGCTGGCCTTAGAAGCAATACATGCTGCAGGCTCAGCTGTTAACACGTGCAGCAAAGCCAGAGGTGCACCTCTCTCGGATGTGCTGCCAGATCATTTTGGTCACAAACGAGACTGAGGTTGTAGCCTGTTTGTCTCTTCCCAGTCCCGTGGGCAAACCAGATACTGGCCTTGGAGTTTTGTTATCAGCTAGAAGGTTTTTAATTGTGTTACAGTTTTAAATACCACAAAACAGATGCAGTTAAATAGCTGACAGATTGGCAGGTGTTAAACTGCAAACTCCTAGCAAATCCCAAAGATGACAACATTAATAGGAGCCGTAGCAATAGGATGAGGGGTGGTGGTTTTAAACTGAAAGAGGGGAGATTCAGACTGGATATAGGGAAGAAATTTTATATAAATGAGGGTGGTAAGACACTCAGGTTGCCCGGAGATGTGGTAGATGCCTCATCCCTGGAAGCATTCAAGGTCAGGTTGGACAGGGTTCTGAGAAACCTGATCTAGTTGAAGATGTCCCTGCTCATTACAGGGGTTTGGAATAGATGACCTTTAAAAGTCCTTTCCAACTCAAACTATTCTACAGTTAAATGTACAGAGGTTTTTCTCTCGAGACATTCTTCCCCACTACACATGTACTGTGCATAAACTTGAAAGCAGAAAATAAAGCTACTACTCTGCAGCAAGTTGCTCAGGAGGACATACTTCTGAGGGAAAAAAAGGTGTTAAATATACTTAATAATGTAATTAATTTTTCATTTGGGCATTGTCTCCTTATGTACTAACCAACTATGATTTGGGTGTGACAGAGAAAGGCAACACCAAAGCATAAAAACAACCAGCCCTTTAGTTGTACAAAATCATGCCAGATGCCTCCATAGGAAGATGTAGACCCCACACAACTTGAACTGGAAACACATGAGCTGCAGCTCTGGGGTTTTTGCTGAGGTTTGGGGAGGTGTTTAAACTATCAGTTCTTCACTCTGGTTATGGTGTCTGGGTATGAGCTCCTGGGTCACTGCATGCATTCTTTGTACCTGAGAGGATTGGGAAACGAGCAGTACTGTGTGTTAGCCCCTCCTTTTTACTGCAGTCACGAGAAACCTCATTCCTCAGTAGTTCTCGTTTACGTGCCTTTCTGCTCACAAAAGGCAGTTTCTCCTCCCTTCCTCCTACATTAGCCAGGTGCACATCAGAAAATGCTGGGCCTCGCTTCCCTCCAGGTAGATGGCAATGTCACACATAGCTGCTAAAAACCAAAGCTGCAGCTTTGCCTGGGCACAACTAAGGAGGTGTTGGAAGGAAAACAGAACACAGGGATTCAACACTATGGTACCCTACAGGCACCTCTACAAAACACAGATGAAATAGAAAACTGCTTCCTTCCCCCAAAAAACATCTCTACTATCCACATTAAAAAAAATTACAAGAGTAAAAGGAAAGAAAAAACTTCCTCCTGCAACTCACAATTAGAGCAGGAAGGGCTGTGGTGCTGCCTGTTAATATATGAAAGCCCACTATGGAAGAAGAACTGAGATTATAAATAAAGTCTCCAAATGAATTCGTACATACCCACGGTGATTTTAATAGTTCAGCTTCTGAATCTTACAGTCATATCTGACATAAAAAGATTGTAAATGATTTATTAGCTACAAATATAAATTATACCTGGATTTTCTTTTTTTTTTTTCCTTTTTTTAAAGAATAAAAAAGTATCACCTGTTCAATCTTCCAAAGTTAGAATCACAAGGGGAAAGATGATAATCATGTGAAAGCTGTCAAGAGTACACAAACAGATCATTTACATGCAACACGGAACGGAGAGTCATTAAAAATGAGACTCCTTCAAAACTGTCCACATGATTGTCACTATCAACTGTACTAACTCTCCACTTGTCTTCAGAGCCCGTGGAAACCGGCAAATCTTCCTCCACCATTTCACTCAGATTCCCATTTTCATACACAGAGCTTCCAAAGCACCTTTAATGGTCAGAAGATTTGGGTTTTTCCACATACAGCATTTTTTAGTCTATTCTTTGACTTTTCCTTTCTGGTGAACTGCAAGCAATGCAATGTTACCGCTCAGTCTGCTGGTGCGAACAACCCTCCCCTTTTCTTACGTCACGTAAATGGTTCAGGCACAGCAGCCAGATTTTGTCCTTTTGGCTGGCTTGTAGTCCGTAATGTCTACAGTTTGCGGTGGCCCCTCAGCTTTCTGCCGCAGAATTATTGGGACCACCATCTCAAACACAGTTTCAAAGAGGTAGTCCACCTTGTACCCTGTTTTCGCACTGGTCTCAAAGCACATTTTCTCAGCTGCTGGCACATCCTTCTCGTCTAGCATTTTGTATTTCAGTATCTTTTTATAGAGCGCAATCGCATCCTCCGAGCGGACTTGTTTTTGCACCTTCGAGCCACAGCTGGCAACTGCCTTCTCAGGTCTATTTTCATCCGGTGGGAAAGCACAGTCATCGGTGAGGTCAACTTTATTTCCAACAATAGCAAAAATGCAGTCAGCACTTGCACTGTCTGTCAATGCCAAGAATCTTTCTTCCAGCTCTGTCAAGCTCTGGAGGCTGTTCACATCATACGTGAGGATCACAGCAGCTGCTCCTCTACAGTACATAGACCCGAGGCCATGGAACTGCTCCCGTCCTGGCAAAGGTTTAAACACAACAAGAAGTTAGTGTGCTGGAAGCTACATTATTTGAGTAAGAGAGTTTAAGGAATTTTAAGCGAATTTCACAAGTTTGGATGGAGCAGCAAAGATAAAAAGTGGCAGCATTTTCAGGTTTTTCCTTCTGCATGGAACAGCTCAGCTCAACACTTGCTTAATTTCAGAGCAGAGAATCTGCAAAGATGAGTGAGCAAGTGTGACACAGCATTCACAGCTGCAGAAAGGAAAAAGAAAAGGTGGGTTTTTTCTTATTATTAAATTGCATACTAGTTTATTTAGATCACAATAACTACCCTGCTTGCATCTACAGACGGCCCATTCCACCTATTTAACTATTTATAAACAAAAACTAAGCTTTACTCTTACACATTCTGCTAGAACTTATTAATCCTATAAATTCCGTACACACTTCCAAGTGCATCCAGTTCAGAAATCTGAATCACAGTCAGCAATACACTTCTTCCTAGGATTTGCAGGATTTTGTGAGCAACTACATGCCCACAGTTCTCCAGTACGTTGGCTTTAGGAAAAGACTTGTTGTCTTTAATACTGCCAAATATAGCCTGTATTGCTGTGCATCTGTCCCACCACAGGTACTCACACTTTAAGAGTATTAAACACGCACAGTAAGAGAACCCTAACTACATATGCAGAGTAATTTATCTTTTAAGTTGCCCTGACCATCACACAATAGCCACAGTAAGTAACAAAATATTTCTTCCTTCTCATCAGTTAGTGACCATCTACCAGCACGTCCAGAAAAGCCTTAATGGTATCCTTCAAATTCATTTCTTAAAAGATAAAATTGACTCTTCTTTAGATTCTGGGAAATAAACAATGTTCTTCAGTAGCTGCAAAGGGACTAATGGAAATGAGGCAGAAGACAGACAAACAGTGTTTTCCTTTTCTATTGAGAACTGCAACTTTCCCCAACTACCAGCTACGTGTAGAATTTGCTGTAGTCCACGCATTTTACTCCCAAAACACGACCAAGAAAAAGATAAACCACTAGATTTTAACTAGTCATCAGAGTCAGCCTTAGGTCACTACAGAACAGAAGTGTGAATGAACAAAGGACGGGGGGGGGGGAATAGCCAACTATGCTCTTCTAAATATTTAAGAACCATCATCGTTTTTCAGCTCTTTTTTGTACAGTCTCTTTGCACAAGGCCTCCACTTATAGAAAATCTGGAAGTGATCTGGTTATATTCATTTTCAGCACAAGGCTACGGACCACTACGAGTTACAGCATCATGAAATCCTTGTAACTGACTGAAATAGGGAAAGCAGAAGAAACTCATGCTGAAAAATACAGGGCAGCGTGTATTGAGAAAACACATCCGCACATGAACATGTGCACTGTGAAAATAGCTTAAGAGCCCATCTCCTGTTGGGAATAGAACTTAAAATAGATATTTGTGTCACTGTAGCACGTCCTTTGACAAACTTAAGGACTACAGTGCTCAGAAGAGAGACAATGTGTCCATCGTTATCAGTAAAAGAAAACTGGAAAAAGTCAAGCTAAACCATGAAATCTAAAGCTCGCTACACCTTTAACACCCAGTGAAATTCTGGTAACTGCCAAAGAAAGAGATTTGAAAGGCTGTAGAGTACACTAGAAAGAGGCATAAAAGGAAGCTGGTGAGGATGCTCAGAAGTATGCAAAACTTTTCCACGAGGAAAAATTGTGGCATCTCTCAGGATGGTGAACAATTTTAAAAACAAACAAACAAACAAGTCTGAAGTAGATGTCTGTAAGTTCATGCCCGTACTGAGAAAGTAACCCAGGAACAACTATTTACTCTTAGAAAACAAAAAATGAGGATTTCACATCAAAAAAAGTCATGAATGGTGAATATTCCTGCACAGTGAATTACTGGCAGTGAGTGTTACATGACATTGCAGAGATCAAAAGTTCAATGGAGTTCAGAAAAACATTAGGTAAAGTTTATGGAGAATTGCTTCTGTGCAATTCTGTGTAACCTCTGATTTGTTTTTCCCCCACAAAAGAAATTCTTTAACCAGTGATCAGTTAGGTATGAAAAAAGGGGAGGGAATAATAGATATGCCTTTGTTTGGGTATGTTGGGTAAGGGCAAGGAGGACTGGGAAGGATAAGGGAGGGAGGAGGTCAGTACTCTTACGCTTTTTCCTCCAATCTCATGTTCAAAGTTGTGCTTTCAGTCCCACTACAGCTGTCTTTAAAAGTCTCTTTAAAATTTTTCAGTAGAAGTTTGTGCCGTGACCTACTTTGTTTTCATGCGGACCCTGATTATACTGCGGTCTGGAACCCACAATGGAACATACATCCTCCCCCGCTCTCCCACTTCGGATGCCTAAGCCATAAAATCCAGCCCCCAGAATCATTTGCTGCAGCCAACGGGTACTAGAACAATACTGTTGCTTGTTTTGTGGCATTTGTGTGCTAATCTAATCTTGCACAGCATAATATAAACCATGACACTTTTACACTCTAACTTCAAACCGGCTACTTCTACAACTAGTGTACTGTAGCAAAGGGGAAAGAAACAGTAAGAAGAATTTTCCTAAGGGATTAATAATGTCAGAAGAATTACAGATAGTCTCTCTCACTCACCCACACAGAACAACCTACATGCAGGAAAAAAATGCACCATTTATTTTTGTAATGCAGTTTTCTTGTACAAACCGCTTCTGGCACTTAAGGGCTGGAACAACCCTAGGTGTGGAGGGGAAAAAAAAATCAAAACTACAAAGTATTTAAAGTGATATCTTATCTGTGCCCAAGGCGTCAGACAATATCAAACATTACAGTCAAAAAATTACTGCTTGAGAACAGCCACCCCCTTCTTATGGCCTGTTATTTCTTTCTCTGGACCCACCTGGTCTCACCCCACCACGTACCTCTTTACACACCTAGCTAAACTAAACAGTAAACCCTGCATCTAACAATTAAACAACTTCAACCTTCAAAAAAATAAAGGTAACAGGGAAGAGTGCTAGAGGTATAAAAAGACTTTGCAATTTAAGGAATTACAAGAAACACCAAATCAGCTACAAGGGCACAACATCAGGATAATTTCTCAACACCAAGCATTTCCATTTTTTGTTTCATCTTTATATTTTGCCTTATTTACAGCAGCTCAACAACCCTACACTCATACCGCTACCTGCGACACCATTAGCTTTTCAGAGGCTCTTCCAGCAAGTACATGAAAGGTACTTGGAAATGTGCTGGGAGATGCACTCAGAAGACCACTTGGGAGCAGTGCAGCCAGTGAGCATTTTCACAGTCTTATGATGGTTGTCATAAAAATCTAGTAATCTTGAGTCAAATTGACCTCAGTACCATAAAGTTTGCAAGAAACCCAAGAGAGAAAGAAGGAAAAAGTAGACCGAAGGAAGGAAAAAGCAGACCTTGCAAGAGGCTAGCCTGATAAATAAGCAAGGTTTAAGTGCACAAAGGCTTGAACTTCAGGCCTAGGCTTTGGTCTAGCCAGGCTGCTACAGCACCCTGACCTCTCAGCTGGAACGTGGCTGCCCATGTGAACACTTTCTCTGGATGGGACCACAGCCTGACCAAGCATCCCCTTCCCTTCCCAGCTGTGGGATCCAGTGACCACAGCAGCGCTATCCACTGCCCCAGTCTCCTCCTTGGAGATCTCCTTCTGTCCACTGTCCCCAGGGGTGGTATCCAAAGTAGCCTGTGAAGTTGCTGTTGATGTTTGATAGCAAAAGACTTCCTCCAACCAAATTTGAATGTTCCTTACCTACCACCTCTTCAAAGGCTTTCACCACAACTTCTTACGTAGCGTAACTTCCCACACATACTCTTTGAAGAAATCCTCTACCTGAAGAACAAGTCTCAGTGTTGAGTATGTACCAGAATGCAAAACAGACTGTTATTTTAAGTATTGAGGGAATAAAACATCACAAATACTAGAGCACTCAAAAGGTCTTCCAGGAAATACTGAAAGTAGTACTGTCATTACTCTGCTATCACAGTCTAAGCCTGTCCTAAATTCTCAGTTCCTTAAGCAAATATGTAGTGTGGAAAAGTGCCTGAAGGTGACCAATAGAAGCACACCAACATTGCATTAAAAATGAACAAAAGTGAAAAAATATCCAGAAAATTCTCAGTCCGTAAACCAAGTATCTTCCAAGGATTTTCACTGTAATTTAAAGAGGGCTGTAATCTGAACAGTAGAGAGGAATTAACACCAACACAAGGTTATCAGCTAGGTTCTGCCACTCAGATTCTCCTTCTCCCTTATGAGAGTCTGAACTTGAGTGCACATGAAGAAAGAGAGGAACTATGCCCCAAGGAAATAGCCAGAACAGGAACAAAAAGAGAAAGTACAACACCCTTGACACAGCATAAAAATCAGAATCAGAAAGAAACGAGAGTTGAGGATTCAGCTGCAGTGGATGAAGGTTCAAAGGGTGACCCTGATGCTCTTGAGTTACCGCAGCGGGAACATCCGCGTGATCACAAGAGCAGACAAAGAAGCTCCTTTTTAAAGCACAGCATTTCCTTCTGTTTGCAGACAAAGCAGTAAAGTTGTGACCCTTTAAAGGGCATAAAGGGAAACTATTTTGCTTGGCAATGAGATTTCTGGTTTTGCACGTATACTGAGATCCATACTGACTCTGAAAGCACGAACCATAAAGGCCCCTGAAGGCTTCAGGAAAATTCCCCTGCCCATATGCAAGTCAGGCAGGAGTTTTAACACTGATTAAGCCAGAGTTCTTCACTACCTTGGTCAAGATTGATAGTTATTTATCACATTTCCACTGAAATCAGGAGCTTTATGAAGAACCAGACTATGCCTGTGGTTACTTGAGGATAAAAACAAAGCTCTCCATTCCAAATGATTAAGGTGCAGTACACAGGTAGGAATTAGTGAAAACAAATGAGTCAGAAAGGACTGGAGAGCTCAAGTTGTACATATGCAGGAGGAGTCTGAATACCTGATTTCCCAATCCATCAGAAAAATGCCAACATTTGGTTTTCCTCAAGACAAAATTGCCCATAGAATAAAAGTCTCTGGGAAGGGAAAACAAACAAATAAATAAAGCAACCAAAACACCACACCACAAACACCCTAGGAAAAAAAACACCAACACAATTAAAAGTTGAGCAACTAGAAAATTCATTTAAGCTCCATCTTCCCTTAGTACAACACATTCATAATGCTACATTACAGAACACTCTTGTATATATTGAAGTTTCAGAATGCAACAGACCTCTAGCTCTACTAAAAATCAAGATGACATTTATGTTGTTTATAGTCATTATTTAGATATGAATCAACATTCAAGGCATGAACTGTGCCCCATTTCAGAGGCTTCTATTTCAATTATTAAAATTAGATTTGGATTTCTTGGCCAGAGCAAAACATAATATAAACATAGTTAAGTAAAGTACTGATCTTAATACCCAAAGGGTTTCACTTTCATGTTTTAAGTAGAAAGAGCTACCTATGGAAGAAGAAAATAACAGCCGCATGGGTTAAGGGAACAAAAAAAGAACCAAAAACAAATGTTCTTCAATACAGGTCTCCAAAGAAAAACCATCAAAGACAGTCTATCAAGAAAGCAGGTTCAATGTACTGTGACTGGGACAAGCTTACACCATTTCAAAATTCAACTTAGCTGCTAAGTCAAGTATCTCTATCTCATAATAAAATGAGATTCTAAATGGCAGAAGAGACCACCTCTTCCCTTAAACCTAAGCATTTTTGATTTAATGACAAAAAGTACTTTGGGTTCTGAAGGAGTCTGAAATTCCCAAGACCACGCAAACATCCCCACCCTACAAATGTGAATCAGTTTGGGCTTGCAAAGCTCGTTCTGCAAAACTGCAGTTCAGTGGGAGCAAGAAAGTCATGCAAACAGGAACAATCTTTCACTTCTCACTTTAGCAACACAAGAAATCACGATCAAACTGAGCCCTGTCCTTCAGTCAGCTTTAATTATTGTACTAGAAATATCACAACCCCACTAACAAATGTTTCACTCGGACACAAAAATCCATGGCAAGAAAGACAGTAAATTATCCGGGGCACAATCAGTATCCATGAATTATTTAAATTCCCTTAGATCTGTCTTAGAAAATGGGGGTTTTTCAAAACCACTTTTACAATAAATAGAAGCAATTAACACAACTTCAGTCAGAGATCACAATACTCGAATGGAGGCAAGTGCAAAATTCAAACAAACCAAAGATGTATTTGAACTGTCTGCCAGACAGGAAGGCCTTACAAACAGTAACAGTAAAGCAGAAGATGCTTTCTAATACATATAACATCATGACTTTTGAATAAAAAGCAGATCTCAAGAGTTCAGCGTGCTCTTACCCAGGAGGAATGTTAACATTCCTGATCTGGAACTGGCATTATGTCACGTTAATTCAGTCCCCACAAAATTCACATAAAGAAATCTTCACCAATCCATGGCAGAGTACAGAATAGAATTCATTTAAATATTAAACTTTTCAATCTAATAGGTCTGATTTTGTCTGAACAGACAGATAAATGACTTGAGAAAATCCAGCTAGTTCTAGAGGCTCAGTACTCTAATCCCAAATTTATGGCTATGGCACCACAGTATGGCTTTTATCCTGAGAAATTAAGTTGCACCTTTCTGTATAAATAAAATACTAAAGAGTTGGGTTTTTTTTAAGAAGTCTATTAAACTACCATCAGCTACCCTGCAGCATTTGGGATAGCACAATTTACATATATTTTGGGATGTGTTTTATTAGGGAAACCTAAATTTTGAAAGGAATGAAAATGAGGAAAAATACACAGCACCGAGTAACTGAAGGGCCATTTGAAAGGACTCCTACATACAGTTTTCAAAAAGACCATTAAATCTTACCTTTGGAGGATAACCACCTGTTCCCCGCAAACTTATGCGGGAATATTGAGTGGATATTAATATAGTCTCCATGGAATAAGAGGAGAAGCTATGCTAGCATTCAGGGAAAACTGGACGGGACGACTGGCATTCCCAAGCATCAAGGCCTGTTACTGGGGATTCTGTCTTCAACGTAATATGCAAGGGGAAAACATAAAATTCATCCTTTGTTTCCATCCCTTTCTGTAACAAGACCGAGATCCTTTCAGGCATCTAAATTAACTATCAGCATTCTGCCAAGAGGAGATGACTACTCCCTGGAAGGCTTGTCCATACCACACCAGCAGTTACCAGTGTGCCTTAAGAAAGCAACACGTCCCTACCTCCCCTGCTCTAGTTAAGAGCACTAAAAACACAAATCGTGTATTTCTAGCCTTTATTATGTTTCACACATACACCAAAAAAAATAAAAAGCAGACAAGCAAAGCAGGGCAAAGATGAGAGAAGAATAAGTTTGTAAAGAGCTTAAAAACAAGCTACAGAGAAAAGACCAAACACCACACCCTGCATCCTCTATGAGGGTTTGCTCTTTTTGCTTGTTCTAATACAAAGGCAGCACAGGAGCTCAATTTTTTTTTTTTGAGTTGTAATCACAAGTAGCATGGCTGCAAAAGGAATCAATTCAGAATCTTTAAAAAAAAAATAAAAAATCATTAGAAGGTATCTGAAAAAAAGAAAAAGGGGGCATTTATTTAGTGGAAATGTGAATTTCACTACACTCTGTACTTAAGAATAGTAATATATTTCATGGGCAAAAAAAACCCCCACGACATATCCAGACTTCTTTTAGCCTACTTCTTCCCCTTCCCCTTTAAATATAATAATGAAATTTAAAATAACTGGTACGCCATGTAGGTTTGCAGGACATGTTTCCTCAGGGACCAACAAATATGGTAGGTAAAAGATTTTGCCCCCAAATTCTACCTATTTCACCTACCTTCTGAAAGATAAGCCTTCCCTTTAAAGGACTAATCATTTTGCTCATAGTAACGCTTTCTTTCTTTGCAGATTCAAGGATATTCCTAGTTCACAACCTTTTTAAAAGGAAAGTCACCTTAACAGACAGCTAAAATAAACGACAGCAGCAACTATTATTACCTTGCTTCTCCTTTTATGGTTTTGATCAATAAAAAGTGCTCATAATTCTATTTTGGCTGCGTTTCCATTTTTTTCTTTTTTGGGATGTGCACCCAAAGGGATTAAAGCACAACCCATTCAAAAAGCCATGATCAACTGGGAGCACAAGCCCCATCATGCCCCCATCCTTTCCAAGAACAACTTTCCCTCATCACACTTGAACTATACCAATAGGTCAAGCAGTTTCAACTAACACTTGAATTGCTATTAAAACACCGATTCAATTAACATTCCAAAAGTGATACTTTGGCACAATTCACAGAAAACAATCCTTCCAAAGAAGTCCACTTAAATGGGCCTTTTATTGTTAGGACAAATATCATGCTGAGAAGTTATGCAAGAGTAATGTCAGCGGGGTGTACTGCACATCACATGCCGAACCATAAGATGTGGTTAATGATCTACAGGATCATCTGAGCTTAATCTGAAGAAGCCTGCTTGTTGCGATACATTTTTCATCAGCAAACTGGCACCAAAAAACCTGTTTAACGGAAGTGGTAAAGCAGAAAATAGTGGGAATTTTTGCTATACAGTTACTTTCATTTCATATCCTCCAACAAGGTTATCCTTCTGGGCATGTGCTGGTAGAAGCTCTGAAAGAAATGTCTAGTCACAACATTTTTCTGATGTGCTGTAGAAATGATTCAAAAGACATATAGCTTTAACTCACAACACACCTTTAAAGAACCCACAACTGAAACACGGGTAAAAAATTCTACTGTGGTTTTCTTGACAGTTAGCAGTGTAATATTTCACAGAGAAATGAGCTTTTAAGCTTCACTTTCTAAAGGCAACTAAACTAAAAGCAGATGTCTAGCAGTGTACGCCGGTGTTGGGTCCTGCAGAGAATGCTGAGTCACAGAGGTATCCAAAAAAGCTGATTACTGCAGATGAAACCCTCTCACCCACATCTCAAGTATAATAAACATCCCTCAGTCACCTTGTCAAATCCCATAATATTCAGTCATGAACTAGTTTAAATATTCTCAGAAACTTTTTTAATCCAGCCCTGAAGAGCTGTTTGTCAATTTTCATTCCGTAACTGGCAGTGAAGACCTCCATTACTGGTACCCAAAGACAGACCCGTTGGACACACTCAAGGGAAAGAGATCAAGTTCACATGGGAGGAAACCAATAAATAAATAAATAAATATTCACAGAGCGAGGCCAGAAACCAAGTGTAATCCTCATTCAGGTCTGATCTCCTGCATAATAAAGATGGTAGAATTTCACTCAGCCCTCATCTTGTAGCTGAGGGAAGAATTTGCATTATATAAAGCAGACGAAGAAGTAGCAGTTAATACCCCACAAATTAACTTGCTGAATTCCAGTTTTCAAACTCTGAATTTGATAAGCTCTGAATTTTTATAAACTTCACCTTCATGAAGTATCCTCTTCAAAAAAAACCACCAAACTCCAAACTAAAAACCACTACATAGCTCAAACCCCAGAAAAACTCCACATCCCTCCCTAAAAGGTGCTCCGTATGACTTCACCTCCTTGTTAGGCCAGAAAAATCAACATTTGTTCCTATTCAGGGTGTCTCCCTCCAGTAGATTCCTCTAAAACATGAACCATATCTGTAGCTTTTCTCCAGTCTCCCTCTATTGTTCTACAACCAAGACTGTAAAAGACTGCCACCAAATCTATGAGGTTACTTAAATTCTTCACTACTTTCATCCCTCCCTACACTTGGTATACTTTCCAGAAGAGCTCATAGGCTCTGGGACACCACAAGGTACCAAGAGTTCAGTCTGTCATCTACAACCAACTCAATGGACCTTGTAAAATACATATTGTTGACCAAATAAAGCTAGCTTAACCTGTTACCAGCACTCCAGACCATTAGTCTCTCTTCATCTGTGGCCTTACACATTTGTTTATTCTGCATATTTCTATAAAAAGATTATTGCAGCTAAAGAGACTAATCAACTGAGTGTCTTTGGAGTAAATGTACAGTTATGGCATCTATAACTAGCAAAGTCTTCACCAGGCAAAGAAGCTATACAAGTCCTACGTAAAGGAGAAGGAATACTATCAGAGAAGATCCCTGTTATCTACAAGATTTAGCCCATGAACTGGTTTCAGCTTTTCTGGGACAAAAGAGTACCTGGAATCTGTTCTGTTGCATAAATACAAAATTATTTTTCTTGCTGGCAAAAATAAAGCAGAACTTACCATTCTAGTAAAGAAATTAAGCCTGAGCTTCTAAACTCCCATGAATTTTAATTTCAAAAATCAAAGTCCCCATAGAAACATCAATTTTACTCCACCAATATGTTTTCTATCCAAAGTTTTACGTTTGATCATGTTATGCCTAGTAACTCAAGGCATTGCATAGGAAAATAAAAGCTCCTAACCACACTACCTAGCATGTTCGTGCCAACAAAAAATTTGGCTAGACCTGCAAAAAAGCCCCAACCACCTATCTGTAGCTAAAGATCCCACTGATGCCTCTACAACCCTGAACAACTTCTTTATTTAGCTAGATAAGACTGACTTTTTTCAAACTATCCATTTTGTTTAGTTCTCTTGATGTACTGTGTTTATTTTCAAGAGAAGGAAATAACCCCAGAAACTTCAAGCAGTACACATTTTCAGCTGTCTGAAAGAATAATGTGTTGGAAAAGACAAACGGAATTGACTTTAGCCCCATCAGACCAGCAAGTGTATCCTGAGTGCATCTGCAACAAACAGGAAAAACACCAGTATTTATCCATTTCCCTCTGAAATCTCACAGTTTGGTAGGAAGATGTTTCATGTAAACACCGAAGTCTAGCGAAAGAAATTAGGTCCTGCCAGGTTTATGGGCCATTATCACCTGAAGCTGAAATCTTGGATCAACACCTTCTCTACTGAAAAGAAAATGTGGCAGGGCACCTGAGAGTTAAATTTATGAAGCTGTGGTATGCCTGTACTAAAATGAGAGCAGGAGTGCAAGGACGAAATTAGAAATTTAAATCTGAGGAAATAAAATGTAAACACTGATGTAAAATTCTTTTGAAGCTTCGTGTTTAAAAGACAATTTTAAACGGCTACTTAAAAAGAAGTGGTCATTTGGCAGATGACCTTCTTAAGGAAAGATATGATTGGAAGAAAAACAAGCAGGGAGGACCATAAAAACCAACCCTTCGGATTTACTTTGGAAGAGTTCTGCAGGAAGCACCAGCACTCAACACTTCAGTGCACGAGCAGAGCCTGACGTGAAACATGGCTCAGCAGCCTGTAGCAAAGGGGCCAGTCACAGGATGGGGCTGCACAACAACCTCGCCTGCATCAGACACCCGCTTCTGGGCTGTGCAGAAACCTTCTGGTTGTAAAGCACTCAAAAGAAGTCCCTCCCACAAAAAAGCAACTCATTTTCCACAGGATGAGTTTCAAAAGCAGCTGTTTTTTCTGGCCAGTACCTGAAAACCGATACTTTTTCCTTAAATTTACAACGCCATTCCATGGGGGAACAGGCAGCACAGATGAGCCCACCTCGCTACCAAATTGCTAAGCTGAAGCTCTTAGCAGGTCCTTATCTTCAGAGTTACTCAGAAAGGAGATCTCCAAAGCCCATGCTCCCTCCCAAAGTCTGCTCTTCAAACTGAGAAGCTGGCCCTCAGCTCAGGCAGGAACGCACGGCCAGGTGTATTTTAGCACAGTTCAACCAGCACTAAGGGGCCAGGAGGTCACTCCAGACATACTGGGTGTTTTATATTGCTCAATAAGGAACTAGCAAGTTAACTTGGCTGCCAATTTACCCAAGCAAGCATTGATACAGGTATGGGATTTAAAAGAAAAAAAATATTCTAGTGATGGGTCAGATTAATTGATACTGCCCTCCCAAACCTTATCTCAACACGCACTCTGAAATGACTGGCAGCAGCCAGTCATTGGGCATTCCTGGCTGGCCTCAGCAAACAGTTAGCAAGGTAGCATCTGCCCGCTCCCTCACAGATGAGAAATACTTACTGGTTTTATTCGTTTTTATTCTTGTTTTAAGTTGACTCAGGTTTTTCAATTCCTCATTAGACACTTCACTTTTGCTTTAAGTAGTTCTTTACAAACTTCTTTTTTTTTTTTAATAAAAATTCCTGATAAGAGTTTTTGCAGAAGGGTAACTACATACATACCATGTCAATCAGTACAATACAACATAACATTTTTTGATCAAGGAAATACCATGAACTTAATAAACACCAAAATTAAGGACAATGACATTTTAGAGAAGAAAAATAGCTCATTGTTACTGAGAGCGGATACTCTTTGGATAAAATAGAAACATTATTCATTTTCCATATTATCGCTTTAGCCTCAAGCACCTCATATGTATTTCTCCCTCCTGGCTGTCAGTCTTCAAATGCCTTCTTCCCAACTACAGGAAACCAAACCATCAGCTATAAACTTCTTTGAGTGTGCTGACCCAAGGAGAGTCATATGATAACACAGTAGGTTCACCTTAAAAAATATTTAAACTTTGATAAATGGGTAGAAGTAAAGGATCTTGCAAACCAAATGAACGTTCTCCTGTTTTTGGAGGAGAAAGTCACATTAGTAACATGTGATATAAACCTAGGCCCGCTCAATAGACAGACAGATGTGTTTATGATTTGTTTCAGCAGCAGTTTATTTATAGGCAGGTTCTCAGCCAAGAACGCATGCAATTCATTCGTGCATAATTTATCCTCAAGAAAATCACAACCACTTCTTACCAACCACCACCAGTTGCTATTCTTCACTGGATGGTTCTGGATAGTTGCTATTTATCAAAAGCAGAAGGATGTTGTGGCAATCTGGTGGGATGCCTTCAGCAAGTACCAGAAGTGGGAGACTGTCACAGACATACGGCTGCCACCAGGGTTTGACAGGAATGTACTTAAAACTCAGGTAATTCCATCACAGGACACGTGGCTTGTGTTTTCAGAACTTGTTCTGGCTAAGATGAACACATGGCTTTTACATTTCCAGTACTACTTTTTCCTTTTAATTCCGCTTTGTTTTCCTTTACTTCACTCTTAAAAGCCTATCCAGTACTCACTGTTTAGAGGCATCAATTTGAGGATTAAAGAAATGAAAACCACAAAATAGGCCTGGTAAAAATTGATCTCATCTCACTAACATTCACCAGCCTGGCACAATGAATACCACTAAAAACCATAAACAACTCAGTTCTGAACCTTCTGTACACAGTAAGCGGCAAAGAGTAATGTTATCACTGTACAGTGTCTACCCATTCAACCCACACCATGAGGGGAAACTGCTTACCAGAAAGGACTTGCCTAAAGATTTGCGTGCACTACATCCTTTTCTTTCATAATTAAGGCGATGAGGCAGCATCTCTATGTGACAAAGTTCTCCACCACTCAAAAAGAGGATGGACTCCAACTACTCCACTGCCACTGGACTTCCAGGGCTTGAAGTAAAAAAAAGATACTTAGCAGAACAATGTAGAAGGGCATACAGGAAAGGAGATAAAAGAAACAATGCAAATGTGATACATAACTATCTGCTGTCAGAGGGCAAGCTTGCGTCCTAAAGACAGAAGAGAAGAGATAGTGTTTTGTTCCTCATCATAAAAACAAGAAGTAATCATACTGGTGGGGGTTGGAGGAGTCAAGCGGTTTGAGACATTTTCAGTTTCACAAAATCAGCTATTTACTTTTTAAATAAGCAACAGCTTCTATAAGGAAAAAAAAAATAATCTATCAATCAATCACTAATTAAATTGGTGGAATTTTTTGATTTTTAAACACCCAAGTCTCACTTGCAGCAACAAACAAGATTTTATGATCCCTATGATGAAGCTTGGAAGCTGATGACTCGACTACATAGGTCTTTTTCTTTTGTTCAGTTTTTAACTATAAACCCCTACAGATTCTGGTCATTTCTCCCTTTTCTGAATGAACCAAAATCTTGAGGTTTTTTTGAAAGCAAACAACAGCTGGAGAATGGAAACAAATAAATAATAATAATTTTTTAAAAACCTCTAAAATATAACCAAAAGCCTTATTTCTAACTTCAACAATTAAGAAAAGAGCAACAACAGATTTCTACATCCAGAGTACAGACCCCACTATGAGGAACAGGAACTGAACTTCTGAGGACTTTCACGACATAAGGCACTAAACTCCACGAAGCTTCAGTCCACCACCAAAAGTAACCTGCACAACCAGAAAGGGAAGTCGGTCAGCCCAAACTCCTTGGGGAAAGGGAAGCAGGAGCTCAACTAAAGGTCACTGCAACCAGGGCACATCACCACACGTGTATGTGCTTATATTGCTGTTCTTGAGTGGACTGGAAACATAAGCTTAAGCAGAAATCAAAGTTGGTTGACTCCACGTAGAGAAATTACTACCTAGTCAATGACCAGCATTTAGACATTTCTTTTGGTTTAAGTGCCATTTCAACCTACCTGAATTTTGCTTCACATTCTTTATGAAGCATTCTTTATGAAACATTCTTTATTCTCTTGCCCCACCTCTCAGACTGCTTCGTTGGGGTTTCTAGCTAACATATTCTTAGAGGAAGTACATTTTCCCAAAGGTCTAAGCAAGCCATCCTTCATTTTACAGACAACAACACAAGTAAGAGAAAAATTAAAGTATTTAAATATCTATGGTCAAATATTACAAATGACTAAAAATTCCTAAGTAGTCATCAGCTGCAGAATTTAAAACAAAAATGTCCTGCTATTTCAGCTGTACTAGAGGCCATTATTTATAAACTAAGCATGTAAGAGCAGTTGGATGGCTGGACAGCATCTTTTCTCTATGCTTTGTAGGAATTTCCAGAAGTACAAAAACAGTGGTTAGGAATATTAAATCACGTAAGAGATTAAAGAAAAATGTCAGTGGATCAACCGGAGAGGCTGAGTGAACAGGGAAAACAATCTACTCAGACACTTCATCATTATCAAACAAAGTTATTCCGCCCTTCAACTCATTAACCTGTAAACATAGGGAGGGGGGAAGAAGAGGGCAGGGAGAAAGGAGGTGTTCTCTGTAGCTGAGGACATGATGAGTTATTCTGTTATTTCATGACAGAAAAAAGCAAACACAAAAACAGAATTTGTGAAAGGGAAGAACAGAAAGCACAGAAGCTCTAACTCATAATTAGGACATGAGCCTGTTTTGTTTGAGTATAGAAAGTTTTGAGTTTCTTTCCTCCTGGAGTCCTGTACATGAAGTTTCCACCACGTTAAAACGTAGACTGAAATGTGGTTTTGCTCCGATGGAATTAGTGAAAAGGCAAAAGCTCAAATACACATTTTCCTATTTTTGCTTTATAAAACAGTAATAAATTCAAGCTCACACAGGTCTTTAGACTTTCAGCAGAAGTTCTTCCACGAATGGCTCCTTTGTGGCCCATGTAAAGCCAGCTTCAATTCTAGTCTGCTTCCTAACAGATGGACAGATACATCACAAAATTCAGAACCACATCTGATTTTCTATCTCCCTTTAAAAACAATGTTAAGTTCTATTCTAGATTTGTCTTTTTCCATGCCCAGGTAGGTTAAAGGGATTTGGAAATCTTCTATGTTTACTGAGTTGTTTGTCCTAAAAGGTGTTAACCTGGATCTCCTGTGGTGAAGGATGGCAAACTACTTATATAGAAAATTCATTCAAATTAAGAGCACAAAGCAACACATTTCCTTTGACCACTTCTGCTCTCAGCAGTACCACTTGCACAAGCTAAATTTAATCACCAAGTTCAAATCTCCTTTCCTAGGCATACCTTCAGGTACTGCATATTAAGTTATAGTTAATATGACAGGTGTAGAAAAAGGAATTCATCACAAGTTTGATGCCTTTTGATCAAATCTCAGTATGTTCTACCCACTGTTCAGCTGGAAGAAAGGAAATCATTCAGACACGGGAGAGAAAATGATTCTTTCTGTTCCATAATTTTTAGTGGCTCCAACTGCATCCACCACAGACTCAGCGTCCTTCTTGACAGAGACTCAAACAAAGGTTACTTGTTTGGATATTTTGCAATAGTACAATGTGACTCAGAGGAGGAATTACTAAGTGCACCTTCAGTTCAGGCAGTGAAATGCTACCACAGGAGAAATCATTTGGAAGCTCACATGGCTTCTGTGTGATAGCAATTGTAGCAAAGCAAAGATATAAGATATGATTGCACTGTGCAGTAAAGATACTTAAACTAGCCTAAGTATCAGGAGCAGCTCAGGCAAGGCACTGTGAAGCTGGCTGCAAGTCTTGCTGGCTTTGACATTTGTGCACCATAGTATGCACGTCCATGGGAGATGAAACAAAAAAAAAAAAGTATTCACCATGAGAGCTCAAAGTAGTAATTGTAAAGCCATATAGCTAACAGCCACCTACCTGCCCCGCACCTGCATTTCAGGCGCCCACTGTCGCCTTCCTTCTGAAGGAAAGAGTAGAGGTTCATTGCATAGTCAACAGAAAACAAACATCACAACCCTAGACCGTCTAAATTCAAGCACCTAAACATACAACACTAACATTAAGTAGCTATTTGTTTTTCATTACTCAATGTGCCTGGTACCCCAGAAATAACCATAATTGGTTACAATAATTGAGTCACCATGAGTTACTCTGTACACATTAATCTCCACGTTACAGCTAATGAAGCTTTCTGCTGTTCTGCGCAACACTATTTACTCAGCTTGAGACAGAACTACCGGGGGGAGAAAAAGCATCCCATATCCTGACCCTGTGGCTTCCCCCTCACGCACAAACTGTTGAAAGAGTGGACAGTTCTTAGACAGCTCAGGCACACATTTCACAAATACTGAAGTCAAACTGAAGAGTGCAACAGGGCATTAAGAACTTGTTTTCTTGCACAGAACACTTATTTACACCTTTGCACATACACTACTAGGACACCAGTTTTACTGAAGGGTAAACACCAGTTCTTGTAGAAAATCTCAGAAGGGAAGCCCAATTTCTCCCACCTTCTCCCAGTCCACCCAAAAGATGAATTTTCATATGTCTGCAACTTTTGTCGGAAGCTTTGCCATTGTGTTTATATTATTTGACTAACCATGTATCTTAAACATGCCTCCCTCTCTCAGACATTTTCAGTATTGTCACAAAGCAGTCAACACTCAAAGTAACTTTTCAGCTGTCAAGTCAATTTTGACAGAGATATCTGGAAAATACACCTCTTCCTTCAGTAAGCAGGGACAAAAGGATTCAATGCCAAAGGCACAAACTATTATGAAGATTCTCTGTATCACTCCAACCTAGGATCTGGGGCTTTAAAGCCCAGATAGATGTCTTCTATCAGTTCAAGGACGTGTACAAACTCAATTTGTATCAGCCAAAGCCAAGAAGAAAAATTTTCACAGAAAACCAAGAACACAGGCCATGCACCAGAGACGAGACAAACACACATTCTTGTTCTCCTTCCCACCACCCGCTCAGATGCACTTGTCAATATTGTGGACCACTGTGGCCATATTTTACAATATGACTCTAAAACTCAGGCCTCAGTCTGGGCTAAAATTAGAAAGCAAAGACACTGGACAGCTTTAGCCGGGCACAGACCTCAGGTCACCAATACTATTTAGAGGGTGTCTCACTGAACCATCGAGTGGTTTCCCTGTTAGGCTAGAACAGCGCAGACCCTTTGCACACTATTACCAAATACCACATGGAAAGTGGGGATTTAACGTGGGGGCTGGAATACAGAAGTTACCGCAGAGGTTCACACACAACATTTATCTTGGCCTGCGTCGAGTACTCACAACGCCGTGGCCTATCCTCCCCGTTAGCTTGCCTCCACAAGAGCTGGCAATAGAATTACACACTAGAAACAAAATTCCTCCCTCAACAAAGTGAGTTAGCCATAGCTGAATAAATAAAGCATGTTATTTTCGTCTCCTGTTTCTTTTCTCATGATTCCCTCTGAAAAGGTATTTCCACATTCTCACTTTGCATGCAAAAGCACTTTCTTTCAGCAGCACTGAATTTGCTACATTTGACTTTACTTGTGTATCGTATTTTTAAGTTGTGGGACAAAAAATAGAACTTCTTCCAGGACTTTCTCCAGACAATTAATTATTTCTTCATATTTTTAACCACTTCCTAAGTTATTCTACTCTTTTCAGGAAATACTCATTGCAGAAAAAAAGTAATCTGCTGAACAGATAAAACAGCAGCAAAACCCTGCTTCCAGGCATGGTCTAAAGCTAAACCTTTATTCCTGCTTCTGAACCTGCTTCAGAGGCTTCAGATACAGAGCTTGCCGACAGTGAACTCTCTTCGATTGTTTTCCGCATGTACACAAGAGATTTTTCTCAGCAGTGAGACATACTGTCCCTTTGAACCTCTGCTCTTAACAATTTCCTTTTCAAGATGTGAGGACTATAACCATACACAGTAATCCCAAGGAAGCCACACTATTTGTGTATGAGGCACTTGCCCTCAGCTGTCATTGCTTTGCATGCAACAATTATGAACAACTAATATGCAGAGACCACCATGATATTCTGCAGGATCATTTTCCCAAAGGCAAAACAACCCCAAAGCCTCTCAGTGGCAACTTGGCCCTGATCTGTGACTCCCCAGCAACAAACTTTAGGCATTTTATTCTCCATAACTGCCATCTCCTATCTTGTTAAGTTCCCACTTCTCAAGCACAAGTACACACTTAGCAGCGCTCCTCACTAAATGATCCCTGCTCCCCAAGACAGGTTTTGAGATGATATCTCCTAAACCCTTCCAACAAGCAAGCTGCTCAGGCTCAGACACCTCATCACACACACAGTAACACCCAGCCCTAACTGCTGCTGTCACCATTTCATCAAGTTCAGAAAGGCTTTCCCACTTGCCTTTTTGCTTAGACTAACCTACCTAACCATCTCATCTGTAGCTTCTTTTCCCCTGTTGTAATGCTCTACTTCCAAAAGCCAAACCCAGCAGAATACCAAACAGAGTAGCTAGCTACTACCAGTCTTTACTTGTGAGAAAAATACACTACTTAATCCTATACTCTTCCTTTGTTCTGTTTCAATGTGATGGAGGACCATGCTTCCTCCCTACCTAAGCCTATTTATATATTCTTTACTACACTGGGGATCATTTGCCTCCAGGGCAGCAGGAAGATCATCCTACCTGGGCTGAACTCATACTTCAAGGATCGAGTCACACCCTATCCCAGGTTTTCCCTGAAAACTTCACTGAGTCACCCCCTTCCCAGGAGAAAAACATGTGCAGAAGGAACTCTACATCAACACAGATAAATTTGGAAGAAAAAAAAAAAAAACAAAACAGCCCCAAAACCTAATTAAGCAAGGGAGGAACCTAACACTTCTTACCAACTCAACAGTCACACCTAGCCCGAGAAAGCTCAGCACAGGCAGTTACCTGCACTGCTACCAGTGAAACACTGGTGAGCAGAGATCAGAAACTGTGAGCAATTCACACATGGCTCCTCAGCACAGATCCATCAGACATCAGCAAATCAGTCACAACAGACTTACGCATTTGTTACACAGATACGCACCAGGTGACCCAAGCCACACAAAAGCCTTTTCCAGGCTACACTTATCCCCTCTGTCCCTACTAGCTCTGACAAGTTAAAAGTCACCAAGACAAATCTGCAGGTACAAGATAAAGGGGTGGAGGGCGTAAAAATAGGAACTGATAGCTGAATATTCACAGAAGAAAGCAGTCAAATCGGTTCTTGCAAGCAGACAGCTAGCACAAGATGAGAGGAAGGAAGAGAAGCAAAGTTTCTTTCCCAGTGGACTTTTATGTTTCCCCATCATAAGGCTGCATGACTATCTGTTGGCAAGTTCTAAACCCAGCCTCTTTCTTAAAATACAATTACAGGATCATGAAGAGAACTTTATGAAATACTTGTCATTAACTTACCAGTTGGCTGCTCTAATACTAAGACAGCAACACAGGGGACATGATCACTAATAATTGAGAAACCTTGCTGCTGGGGGCACCACTTATCTGCCAGATGAACAATCGGCAACTTAAGAGAGACTGAAATCTAACATACAAACCAGTTTCTCCTTTTGAAATATATCGGAAAATACATCTGAACTCTCAAAAGATGCACACAAGATTGCTAGCTGCAGTCACTAAGCATGAGTATTCCAGGCTTAAAGGTGGAGCAGGACCTCAGAACTTCAGGATGTGTTTGCACTGCCCAAGATAAAAGGCTATGTGCTAGCTCAGAGCTGCATGTCATGGACACCCACCAGGAAGTTTTGGTTTACTCCACAGCTGCTGTCAGCACTGCCTAGAAGAGATATATATATACACACACACACACAAACACATACATATATATAGGTTGGACATCCTAAGTCTTCAACTTCCAATCCTTTCACTTGTGAAATTTCTCCTGGCTAATGCTGTTGCTACCTTCCTTGGTACAGAAAAATACTACTTCAGACATACTACTATGAAGGTCTCAAAGCAAACACTCAAATGCTTTAGAGACTAGGACCCTATCCAGCAGACTAGTCCTTTAAAATATACTAAACGTTTACATTCTGTCTCTTTTTCATATAATTTATGCACTTTAAAAAAAAAAAAAGTCTCTAAATTAACTGACACAAACAACAAATATAATTTCCAGCATCAGACTATAAGGAGTAAATAAATTATTCTCTGCACTAAGAATACAGCAGCAGTCACACTGGCTCAGACACGAGAGCATCTACCCAAGCCTCTGATAATGGAGAAAGAGTCAAAAGCAGATGGCTAGGAAAAAAAAAAGGACATAAAAGCATGGCAAGCGTATGATACTTCTCCCAGGTATTCTTCCATCTGTGGGTTATTTGTTTCCTTGAGTTGAATGCAATTTCCAAATAACTTCTCTCATAATCATCAGACTGGGAAATGTTGAATTAATTGCAGTGAGCAGTTACAGAAAAAATAACCAAGTCCAACAACTTCTACACATCCATTTTACAAGACTTGCAGATAAGAATATGAAAGATTTAGATTAGACTAAGCAGCTCATTTTTCCAAGATAAGGGGGAATATGAATGTACGGCCAAAAGAGGAGTCCTCCCTAGAATAACCGATTTGCACTTCAGACCTGACTTGGTAGAACAGGTCAGGTGTGCACTTCTGTGATTTACCGAGTGATGACAACACAGAAACACACATTTTAAGCACTCTGGCAAGAAAATGTAATTCTTCATGGGAAACGTGAATTTTTCTAAATAAGGGAGTGAGAAGAAATGCAAGATCAATACAGTCATGAGGAAAAATGACACAGAAGATCAGCAAACTGATATACTACAACTAGCCATGAGTATTTAACTTCTGATCCAGCACTGCTATTGCAGATATACTCACCAATAAGCGAAGTCTAATCCCATAAAAACAAAACTGAACTGAAAGTAAAATATACAATAATGCTGATAAGCAACAACAAAAATAATAAACATACAGTCACATACTACACAACAAACTAAGAAAATGATCAAAGAACATGCATTCCAGTTAACCTTGTCTCATTGTATATTTTACTAGAGTATCAGAGTAGTAGTTACTGCCAGGCATCCCCTCATCTTCTAGACCAGACCCTCCATCATTCTACACTGTACATTGTACAAAGTACTATCGGGGTGTTAAGACAGACATCTGGAGTTGGCGTTCAGTATCAAGGTAGGTAAAATGGGTACAAACATGGAACTGCACTTTTGTCATATCACTATGCTAAAGAATTTTTAATCTTCTCGATTCCTCTCTGTGTATGTACACACACACACACACAGAAAACACCCTATCTGCATTTGATGACCCTGCCAGTGCTTCACTAGAACTCGGTAGTAAGCAATGTCAGGTTAATAAACAGACAAAAGAGCTAAATTTTAAGCTCCTCCTTACTACAAAAATTTTAAGCTTACTTGGTACCCACCTAGTAGAGATAAGAAAGCAACACCATAGAGATAAGAGCCATGGACCAAAGACCACTGACATGTGTCCAGCAAAAACATAAGATCCACACAAATTAAAAATAATAATAATAATAATAATAAAATATAGCACAGTCTTTTGCCTTAACATCAGAGTTACAGTGCCCACAAGGTCTCTTCCTTCTTCCCCAGAAGAGGAGAAGGCATGTGTGTGTCCTGGGAGCTGCTATTCTTAAGAGATTAACAGGAGCCATTAATAAGCCAGAGCCCACGGGCCCCAACAGAGTCCAGCCCAGTCTTGGCAACTTCCATTGTTCTGCATGAGCACAAGTCAACAGAGAAATGCTGAAAGAGTCCATAACTGCCTCTGAAATGCAAGAGAGAGGAGAGTGGGCTTGACACTAATTCCAACAACAGATAAGGACGAGGAAGACGTGTCACGCTGCCCTCAGTACAATACAACACTTATCAGCTGGCACCCTGCAAACAGGGCCTCAGCAACCCTACCATGGGAGTCCTGCTGAGAGGCTCAGGAAGCAGCAGGAGCTTCTGCTGCCGTGCTACGCAGGCAGCAGCATCTGCAGTGGCCCTGCTCCATGGTGCAGAGGGAACCCTGGCTGCTTGGAAGTTCTGAACACTTCCTTCTCACCTGGATGCTTCACCTGGCACATGGAGGGGCACCTCTTGAGCTTTCCAGATCCCAGAGAGCTGGAACCTGAATACTCAGCCAGCACCGAGTAAGTATAAGCTGCAATAAATGCAAATAGCTGAAAAAAGGGCTCTAAAACCAAAAGACAAATCCTGAGAGGGACTTATTTCATAGTGTACCACTTAAAATAGAAAGGAGAAGAGAATAAGGGAGATTACCAAAGAACTATCTCACCAAGATAATTCTTCTGTTGAAATAAAGCCTATTGCTAATCACCCACAAGGGTTTGGCTTACTAGAAGCAATCGATGGTTGCCTGCAAGAGACTTCTCACAGTAATTCTAAAATTGAAGTAGAATTTAAGAAAAAAAAATACTGCAAAGGACATAGAAAAAATGTATTTAAAACAGAGACATTGTTAGTAAGCTTTCATCATAGGAATAGATTAAGAAATGCAAGAAGAAAATGCTCTTAAACATCTCCTGCCCCCTCCAAAAAGTGTTTCTGCATAACTTCTTGGCAGTTTCATTCCCCTCTTCCTCCTTCTCGATGCTTGATGCAGGAAAAGACATTTTGGACTAGATTGTGACATGAAGTGACACAGCAAATGAACTTCCCTCCCAAACGTCACCCAGAAGAAACCGGAACATTGTGTGATGCTGGAGCTCCCCAAGTTCCACAAGAATACATAATCTGCATTCTTCACATTGCTCCTAACAAATTTTGACAAAATTCATCTAAACATGAAAACAAGAAAAATAATATTAACCAAGCTGTTTCTCCCACAAGCAATTTAACAGGCATGAGTGTTCATAGACCTCATTTTTCAGGGTAGTCTGGACCTCTACATGACAGAGCAGAACTTCCTGACCTAATAACCAAGAGCAAGATACTCATATGACCAAGACCACAAGCTGCTTCTCCAGTCCATACCCTCACATCCCCTCCACGCCAGGCCCCCAAGCCACAACACTCTCTTCTTCTTGCAATACGGTGGGCCAGGCAACCCTTCGCTGCTATCCCAGACAGAAACTGCCTGCGATCTCTGAGGATGAAATCCTTCTGTGCAGGCTCCTGTCGCTGCAGTGAAAGAGTGAGCTACATCTGAATGGTTTGTGAGCTGCGTGCATTTGAAAGTCTGAATCTGACAGCAGGTGATCTCAACTGGACATCTGAAAGCACACAGTGAGAAGTGACGAATAGAAGTTGTATCCTCTCGAACTCCTGCCCGAATCTGCAGTCAGCAGCCATCCACTCGGGGCAAAAGCAAGCGGGCATCTTCTCTGCACAACCACATTTTGCAAAGCAGGTCCAGAAATACTGGACATTAGCAGTTGTAAGGCAGCTTTCGGCCCGTCCAAACCGTGCTTCTTTTCTCACTTTGTGCTGCTGCCAAGCCATTTGTTTTAGACGACTGGCTTTGCAGCAGTACCGACACAACGCGCTAAGCACCGGGCGCCCAGGGAAGACTTCCCCGGTCCAGGCTTTCACCGCGGGGCAGAGCGGGGCTTCCCGCTCCTGCGCTCGGGATCTCGAAGGGCGAAGCTGTCCCGAGCCCAGTCACCCGACCCAGCTCTGCCGTTGGGGCCGAGCCAAACTGAGGGGACGGAAACAGACACGCGTGGCGATGAAGCCACGGGCGGTATCGGCGGAGAGCCGCTCTCACCGCCCCGCAGCCCGCACCGGCCCCGGCCAGCCCCCCGGCGAACACCCCGCAAGTTTCGGGAAGGCCCTTTCCGCCCGCAAACGCCGGGAGCCCGCGGGACTCCCCGCTCCCCTGGGCCGCCCTCCGTCGCTCCGGGGAGAGGGGCCGAGCCGCGCCGAGGGTCTCACCTGCCGTGTCCCAGATGGAGATGTTGTAGGGGCCCCACTGCTTGAGGTAGAAGGCGCCGCCGACGGTGCTGACCGTCTCCTGGAAGCGCCTCTCCATGTAGCGGTGCAGCAGGGAGGTCTTGCCCACGTTCATGTCCCCCAGCAGCACCACCTTCCCGTCCGGCTTCTTCATCGCGGCTCGGCTCGTCCTGCCGGCGGCCGGCTCGCTCCTGCCCGCCCGCCCCCTTGCCCCGGGCACCCGCCGGCCCGCTCCGCCCGGCGCGGCGGAGCCCCGGAAGCGGCGGGACGAGGGCCGAGGGCCGCCCTCCGCCGGCAGCGCAAACTTCGGGAGCTCCACCGGAGCTGCCGCGATCCGGCCCCGGCTCCTCCTTCCCCGGGCCCCCGCCCTCCGCCGGAGCCAGGGGGAGGGGACGCGGGCGAGGAGGCCACCCCAGCGCTGCGCCCCCCCCCCCCCCGACCCCAGGCCTCCGTTTTAGCCGTGCCCCGGAGGAGCCGAGCGGCGTGTCCCGGCCGCCCCGGTACCCCCTGCCCCGCGGCACGGTGGCTGCTGGCGGGCTGCCGAGAAGCCGCCTCCCGCGGGGATGTGGGGCCGGAGCTCCGCCACGCTGAGCTTTTCGGTGGAGGGGGAAGGCTGCCGAAGCGCCCCAGGCTGCCGAAGCGCCCCAGGCTGCCGAAGCCTTTCCAGCCGGAGAGGGCAAAGTCACCAGCCCCGCGGGTCTCCTGGAGGCTAAGCGGAAAGCCCGCTTCGCCCGCTCCCCTCCCGGGCTGTAAATGGAGAGGCAGGAAGCTGCTCCGAAATAAGGTTCTCCCGCGGAGTTGTGACAGTTGCCAGACAAACACATTTGCCTTGGTGAGAAGTAGGTTTTCAGTAGGAATCGGGGATTATTCTCCAAGTAGCAGGTCTACTTTCACATGCTGTTGCCCAGCTGCTGTAGTTCAGCTTAATTCCAGTTCGGGTGACAGAACTGCCATCATTTAAATTATTCAGAGCTCTAGCCTATCATTTTTGTATCAATCCTTTTTGTGCCAACCAAATCTGGAAAAATATCTTAATAGGACATACACATGTTATAAATTAGGGACAAGGAAAAGGATAATGTGTAGGCCAACTGAAGGGGAAACAACTGTTACAGCATTTTAAAGGAAAATTACTAATTATTAATTTCCTCTCCCTCACGGGAAGTGTTGAGATAGAAACACTTTTCATAATAAATCAAAAAGTGTCCTCACTCTTGCATGTCTCATGCTGAAACTGTTAGAATTTCTTTAGCCAGTCTAGGTTTCATGTTTATGAGATGATTTGATTCTTGTATACCTGCTAAAAAGAAATAGCTGTGTAGCAGGTTGGGATTTTTAATCCATGCTCAGTTAATTTTGCTTATTCTGCTTTTACTTCCCGTATTTGTGGTTTTGCAGCTGTACCTGGCGATACATCGTTTCAGTTCAGAATCAGATACCCACCAGATATTAAAGTACTGGAGATGCCCAAAGATATGTTAAATTATTTGGGGGGAAGAAAAGAAAAGAACCAAAATAACATGAGATGTGATTTAGGGCTGTGTGAAATACTATGTGAGGGGTGTTGCTTCACTGTCATTCTCGTATGGCAGGATTTTGCTGTGGTGTGGGCAGCCTCTGCCTTGGATACCTGTATTCCACCTGGTTTCTCATCTCAATCCCAGAGCTGGGAAAAAGAAACTCGTTGAGTCAAAGTGTTTCTCTGATGTAGTGCAAAGCAGATTTATTCTGGGTGCCTGCTATGAAAGCACAAAAATAACAGATGTTCTCTTTGAATAAATAGTATTTGCAAATTCCCCCGTGTAGTGTAAGTTACACCATGTTGAAGTGGCAGGCACCATCTCAGAAAGAGGAAAGAAGAATCTTGTGTCAAAGAGTTTAGACCATGAAGATCTGAACCAAGTTAAGGGATCCTCAGTGTACATACTCGCACCTTCTGCATTGATTTAGTGTCCACATAATAAAAAAATACCTAAAAGCTTAAGTAGGATTATTGATGTACAGCCATGCCGGGTTAACAGTTTGATTCAATGATCTTAAAGGTTTTTTCCAACCTAAACAATTCTATGATGCTGTGATTTACAGCAGGGCTTCTGCAACCAAATCACAGCAGTTAGAGGACTTTAAACAATTACTTCTGTATTTTACCAAGATTCTGCTGTACTTGAGTTACCTTTGTGCACTACTGAAATGTAGCATTTTCTGGTGTTCAAAACAGGTACCAATGGTTTCTAACAGCAATGCAGACAAGTCAGGACAGAAAATTGTTTCGATCATGGGATGAAAATGCAATTGGGTTTTTAGGTTTTGTTAAAAAAGAATATGTGCTATAAAAAGAGAACTCCGCTCCCTTCATAGATGTTTTCCACAACTGCTTGAAACAGCTGCCCACATCCCCACGTTTTTGACAGTATGTATTTCCAGCTAGCAGAGCTCAAGACAGGGGACTCACCTGAAAGCGTCAACAGCCAGCTTTCACTGATGGCCATGTATTACTTCTGTGTGGTAACCACAGCCTAGCTAAATGAGACTACAAATCCATCAGACCCAGTATGTATTTGAACCTGGTACCACAGCTAACGACTCTGATACAGACAGGGGTGTGCATTATCCCACTATGATGCACCTCCCATTACCACTTAAAGGATCATCTCTGTTTCACAGTAATCTACTCCCAGTAATCAGATACAATATGATGGGATAGTACTGTCTGTTGTTTCAGATCCTTGGGAGCATTTAGGGAAATGGTGATGTGGACAGGTTCTAGGTATGTAGAAGGGCTCCTGAGATAAGACCTTGTATACTCAAGGTTGTGAAGTCCTCAGCCATCAGAGCTTCCACTGACCTCAAGAGAACATGTTCACAAGGCACAGCCCAGTATGTTTTGTTATCACTTATTAACAACCCCCTGCAAAGCTACAGGCTTGGGGAAGAGTGGCTGGAAAGCTTCCTGGCAGAAAAGGAGTTGGGAATGTTGATTGACACCCATCTGAACATGAGCCAGCAGTGCCCAGGTGGCCAGGAAGGCCAACAGAATCCTGGCCTGTATCAGGAATGGCATGGCCATCAGGATGAAGTGATTGTATCCCTGTACTCGACATTGATGAGACCACACCTCAAGTACTGTGTTTGGTTCTGGGCACCACAGTATAAGAAAGACATTGAGGTGCTGGAGCGTGTGCAGAGAAGGGCAACGAAACTGGTGTGGGCACTGGAGAACAAGTCTTATGAGGAGAGGCTGAGGGGAGGCTGAGGGAGCTGGGATAGTTCAGCCTGAAGAAGAGGAGGCCAAGGGAAGACATTACTGCTTTCTACAGCTACCTGAAAGGAGGTTATAGGGAGGCTGGTAATGGCCTCTTCTCCCTAGTAACTAATCACAGGACAAGAGGAAACGGACACAAGTTGCACCAGGGGAAGTTCAGATTAGATATTAGTAAGAATTTATTTATTGAAAGAGTAGTTAAGCATTGGAACAGGCTGCCAGGGGAGGTGGTAGTGTCACCACCCCTGGAGGTGTTCAAAAAACGGGTGGATGTGGTGCTTCAGGACATGGTCTAGTGGTCATGGAGGTGTTGGGTAGAAGGTTGGATGTGATGATCTTGGAGGTTATTTCCAACCTTAACAATCCTATGATTCTATTCTACTGACAATGTGTCCTTGTATGAACACACTTCGATCTACAACACAAAATTTAAGTCGCCTGTTGTTTCAGTCAAATGGCTCGTGATAGTCTGTAATGCAATACAGATAATAACAGAGCATACGTGAAAATATTTGAGAAAACATTAAGAGCCTGTAATTTGCACTCTATTCCTCAGATGCACAGGCCTGGTGCAAGATAGTTTTCCCAGATCACCTAGTCGTCTGTAGCAGGAGGTCTCCACCATAGTAAGTATGGGCATGAAGAATGTCAAAACGTGCTTGATAGGAAGGAACATGGAATGCTTTACTGTCTGGGCAGTGCATGTATGCAGGCTGCACGCTCTGCCTGGGGTTCATTTGTTTTTCATTTTAGAGCATCTGAGGACATAATTTAATTACAGTGAGGTTGTTCATTAGCCTTTGTGACAACGTGACGACATGGCCACCATCGCTGGTCTCCAGATGCTCTGGAATTCAGACACTGGGGCTAGCTTATGAAGGCGGACAACACATTAAAGTTTCCTACCAATTTCTGTGCTAGAGTAAAATCACCTCAAGCATGGCAATGTCAGCCAAAGACCTGAGCCAATCATGACTGTACTGGCGTCAGGGTAACTCGACCTTTCTAGCCTCCCACAGTACAAAACCTGACTAATTTTGCAGAAGAAAATTAGAGCCTATTTGTTTGTTTCCTTGCCAGCCTTCCCTAGGTATTTATATACATTGTCCTGCCTATGGGCCCCATTTGGTCTCCAGGCTAACAGTCTTTTGTAAGTTCACATGGGGTGAAATATTTGCACAGAGCAGGGTTAATTTTTGCTGAGATTATCTTCTTTTGGAGACAAATTGAGCAAGTGATTGAAGGTGTATGTCATGCCAGATGCTAACTGCTGCCCTCAATGTGTTACAGGTTTGCTGTGGCCTTGGTGTTCAATGCCTCAATCTGTCTCTCTTTTCCTTCCTCTGTCAGTGTCTCTGTCTTCTGGGATGTTGAACCTTTATGACCAGATGAGTGCTTTCTGGAGATACCACAGGGGACCTCAATGGGACTGTCAGTAATGATAAAGGAAGTACAAACTGATGAAAGAAACATGCTGCTCTTTAAACATGAATGAATCCATAAAATAGGGACGAGTACCTCAGATATCTAGTGAATCCTAGGCAAGGCCTTACTAATGAAAGAGAAGGGCAATAAGGGAGGCCTATTTCTCATCCTCAAAATGCGCTGACACTCCAGTGGTTTCTTTGTTGCACCTCTTTGCGAGGCATGAGGTCACTGCAAATACTGTGAACAGGTAGCAGTTTGTGAAGCACAGCAATTTCTGGTTTTGTTTCTGGTTATTGCCTTCCTTTATGACTTCTTTCTTCTAAATGAGCAAATGAACATGTATGCTCATTAAACAGAAATATTTGCACTCATCATCTTCCAGACAGCCCTAACTACATCTCAGTCTTAAGGCACTCTCTTTCATACTACAAAGCCCGACAGAGCTATTCATCACGTTGTCACTGCTCTGTCTACATATTTAGCCTTACATAGACTAGGTTCTTCCTCTTCACCCCATGAGACAGATCACAGCCTAGATGCCCTAAGCAAGGGAAATTGCCCTGCACTTCAAACCAAGAGGTTTCTCTAGGGTTGCAGTTCTACCCCATTCTCCCTTCTTTACTCAGCCCTTTCCTTGTGCTGGCACTGGCTTCTGCTTGACCCTTCCCCAAGCCATCTGAGCATGATGAGCTCATGAAAAACTAGTTCAACAGTGACAGTGAGTAGTTTTCTGCTGTTTTTTTCTGGCAGCCCATGGTTGGGGCAACTGAGCTTCTGTTCCCTGGGGCTTCAGCTGGTCATGTCAGGTGAGGTGCATGGGCCTTTGCTCCCCTTGGCAGGTGTCCCTGCTTTGCCCCCTCTCCAAACCTCACAGCTCTTGGAGCACCTAACTTGTAGGACTGTTTTCTTTCACGAGGGTTGAACAAACATATTGCTTTATTACTTCTGCCTGCTAGGTGTCCAAATCACAGTGCACTGAAAATGAGAAGGGTAAATTAATCAGTTTGAGATACTGTTATCATATAAAAGCCTGACTGGAATGATTAGAATTTGCCTATGTTACGAGCAACTGAAAATAAAGTCTTACACAGAAACCGTGAGGCAACCCAAGCTGTAGATACAACTAACAATCTGTGGTAAACTCTTCCCTGATCCCACAGATGCTAGAGATTCAGATGAAAATAGGGGCTCAGGAGGAATTCCCCACCCAGGTCATCCGTAGGAAGCTAGTTTAGCCTTTGCTGCTCAACTGTGAGACAAGGTCTCAAATCAGCTTCCTTCATCAAGGAATCTGAGTTTGTGAACAACCAGCACTGTTTGGAAGGGGCATCCCTGCTGTGTCCACACCACCAACCAGCTCAACTCTTTCTTTACTGTTACTTCCCATTCACCAAAATCATCTGAGTCATCCAGTGTACCTATCTAGATAGATTGATGTGTCTTACCATATGAAGGAATCAGTGCTCTATTTTTTTCTAGACTTTCTGCTATATTTTTTTTTCTGAATTTCAAGGGTCTTAGTGTGGATGTGCTCATGAAATAACACGGAAATATAGGACTGGGGGCCTGATCAGATAGTAAGCAATTGTGATTCAAAGTGATGACAATTCAAGAAGTCCTGGTAAGTGCACAAAATTTGAGTTTTGCATATATTTATTTTTTTTAACCACAGCATTTTAAGGTCTTATCAGACTCCATCAACACATGAGAAACCAAGGCTATCCTACTATTCTGTCATACTCCTAGATGGGCACTGTGCATGGATGTGTACAGAGGTCTATGTGCCTACAAGAAATTACAGAATTATGGACTATAAGAAGATGTATTAGGCTTTCACTCTTTCTGGCATCATGAAAGGGACGGAATTAGCTGGTAGTAAGACAGAAATTGCATTCATTCTTACAAACTCATCAAGATTCTTGTTCATGAGAAACAAGTCCATGTATCTATGAGAAGTTCTATGACTGCAGCAACCCACAAATGGGAATCTCCGTGCAGGTTTGGCAGAGTCAGATGGTATAAGCCTAGTGACTAATAATGACACAGGAGCGAAAACAAATGCAACTCAAGGTCTTTAAATGTGACGTGATTTTCACAATGCAGCTTTGTGACAGTTGGAAGAACTTTGTTTTTATTTGGAAATTCAATACTGTTGTCATAAGAATCATTAAAAAGGCGATAGAAACAGAATAGAGCTGTGTTTCCACTTGAGTCCACTCATCACTATTGACATTCATGCATATCAAGTATCTTCTGCATTTTATACCCTAATTTTAAGTCATTTCTCTAGGGTGTGAGACGTAGCTATTCCCTATGAAGAAACTCCTGTGGTGCCAAGCTTGTCAACATTTTCCTGGTCAGGAAAAAAGGCCATTGAAGAGTGTCAGACAACTTTGCCTCAAGGCAAAATCACAGCCAGTCAGGTGTTAAACTTTGTCCTGCCTCTAGCCACGTTACTACACTTTTATTTCATCTCTTGGCTGGATGAGCCACTACCATACCCTTTTTTCCTTCCTCTTTGAATTCCTCCACACCCATACTGGCAGTATGCAGAGAGAAGTGGGACTTCTCCTCCAGGCGCTCATTAAAGGTCAAAGGAATTTGATTGAATTTGTCAGTAAAGAACAGCTGTCCTCTTTTTATCCCCTAAACAGAAAGATAGCATTGTAACCTTCAAAGCCTAAACTGATCCCCGTGAAATTAAATTTATCACAACTTCTCCTAAATTCATGGGCCTATGTTTGGCTCATGGGTGGGCAATTCATCAGCTATTGGTGGCTAATAGAACTTATTTAGAAAGGAAACATTAATGTAATTAGGAGTATAAAGACAGTGATGATTTACTTACATGAGTTAAGATGGGACTTGGAGATAAAGAGAAGAAAGGATAATCAAAGTGGAATTTAGAAAATGCAAATATAATTGATACCAGAATATTTTTGGCGGGTAATACTGGAAATTTTTGCTTAAGTTCATAGTTTTCAAATTAGAACCTTGCTGTATTAAATTTTGAAGTCCTCTTCTAATGTTAGTTACTTCTGTAGCAGAAAATCTTTCACTCCTAGAATGTGAAAGAGGACATACTTAGTTGTTTTCTAACTTGTATAAAGAGATTAAAGACACAGAGTATTTCAGATTCGGGTTGATAGGTAGGTAGTTGGACTATGTTAGACATGCTGCCTAGGCACTAAAGCCTACTAAAACAACCCTAAGGTTTATGAACATCATTTCAAGCACAGCATAAGAGCAACATCATTACCATCATTACCAGTGCCGTACTGTAATATGTTTACATAAAGATACTGCATTCAGAATTTCCTGTTTTTCTGTGTCTTTAACCACGTATTTATGATTCGAATAATGTGCAGCATTCCCCAGAACATCCCTTTATATCACAGTGTTTTGGGAATCCATTGCTATGTCTTTCTTTTGAGCGTGTTTTCAATTTCACTATTTATAAATTTGCTGTTGATTGATCTTATGAAACTGTTCTGTTTTGCTTTTGCCCTTTCTCTTTTAATAACCAAGTTTTTCATCATTACTCACCTCGAGTACTCCTCCAGAAGTATTATTGAGATCAGTGGAACTATTCATAGCCCAGGTATAAATAAGCATTATCAGATTTGACCTTCAGCCACCTCAAAAAAATATTCTCCCACTTAATTACATAGGCATAATCCTGCTCTAAATTCAAGAGCAGAAATACTTTAGAATCACCTCTGACAAACACAGTTTCACAGCTGAAACTGCATATTTTTTTTCCTGTTACAATACAATTATCTTCTCTGCAGTTCTGTTATGGGAAAAGATGATGTAAATGATGAAGCAGTATATTTTTTGGCACTTTGTTTCTGAGTTGCTGTAAAATGCATGTTACTGTTCTGACATCTATCCAGACTGGAGATGCTGCTGTGTTTCTTGGGAGCCTGGGAGTTACCTAGAGATTAAACCTGTTGCTGGTGATTTCCTTTACAGAAGCAATTTGCTGGAGTAATTGCTTTAGTACATCCTGGTCTGGCTTCAGCTCTGAAAATATTACATGAAAATATTCTTTCTTGTTTTTTTCCATTTGAAATGTTGTGTGGGAAGTAAACATAATTGCAAATTGCCTTTAGTTGGCTATTTAGTTATCAGTAATGGTATTGTCATGACATTTTAATCTTCAGAGCATTGCAGAAATGTAGCACTACATTCTGTGCTGATTTACACTTACGCCAACTTCACTGAAACAGGAGTTGAATTGCTTATGGGAACAAATCAATTCTGCATTTGGCCTGACACAGCACTGATCAGTTCCAGCAGCTTTGAATATAAGGTGTCCCAACCTTTCTTCATACCTGGGACAAGACAGTCAAATCAGATTGAAAACTTAGAACCGTAGAGGATGGAAGATGGAAAATGCTCAAGGAAAAAGTTTCTCTCAATTATGAGATGATTTGCTTTTCATAGAATGTGAGTTATATGTATCCTTCTGAGAAAAGTTTAGGTGAGATAAAGTTGCAGAAATTATTAATGCTTGTTAATATTTAATCTAAATCCCTAATTTAAACAGAAGAGCTAGGTGAAACTCATTCCAGCTTTAATATGATGCAATCTAATTGACTTCAAACACCTGTTTGGGTCAAAGCTGGCCTGTTCAAGGAGTAAAAATAGCAGAGTAGCACTTTTAGAACATATTGGAATGTGAGGTATTATTGCAGTGGGCTTGTTCCTATCTAATTCCAATAAGGAAGTTTGTAATTTTCTAAAGCTCAGATGAGATTACTATAAAATAACATAGCAAGATTGTTATTCCTAAATCAGAAAAAGCAGAAAGGAGAAAATTAATTTGCTATAAACAAATGAATCTGAATGAAAAAAAAAAATCAATTAAAATGTGAAACAAAAGGGGGTTTTCCAAAAGACAATAGAGAAGATACAAAGTGTAACCCAAAAGCTTCATTACAGATTATGTACATGGAAAATGAGCATGGAAGAGGGTAAGAGAAAAATAAATAGGAATATCCACTCTGGTCGGAAGGCACTGGTGACTGTAAAAAAAAGATTTCTATTCTCAGTGAAATGGCAAGTAGGGACCTGATAACATAGCCTGTTACTGTCCAGCTGAGTGCGGAGCTATTTCTGAGGAATTAGGAATACTATTAACAGTTAAAAGAATACCTAAATGAAGTCTATGCTAAAATTCTTCAGTGAAGAAGGATAAATTTGAGTTTAAATTCTGTTATGAGGTTTTGATTAGCATTATAAATTAGCTAATTTCTAGACATACGGAAAATTGACAATAACAAAAGGAGATAAAAAATAGAGTACAAATGGAGAAATCACAGTGAACGCTTGCTCGCTGTGTTCTTCAGAGTGGGTAGAAAAAAGATCCACCCATATCAGTGAGTTTCAGGTCAAAGCCTGTGTTTTGATAGCTAAGACGTGCAAGTTCACAATGTGCTTATATTCATTTTAAGTACATCTTGTGATCACAAAAGATGAAAGATTTGTAACAAACCTTTGTATGAAGGCACAAGAACTGTGACAACTTGAAACTCAAGGCCTTTTTTTAAATGGAAGAGTTTAGGCAATCTGGAGAATGGAAGTGGAGTTTGTTCTCCATATAAAACATTTACTTCATTTCCTCTGTCCTCAGATTGCCATTACAAAGGATGAAAAATGAGTGGGAAGCTAGCAACAGTGAGGGGAGTCATTACAATCTGGTGGTGGAGGTTTAAAACCCTGTGTTCTGCTGTGGGTCCCGCAGTGTAAGAAAGACATGGACCTGTTGGAGTGGGTCCAGAGGAGGGCCATGACAATGAACAGCAAGGGGTTGGAACACCTTCCCTGTGAGGACAGGCTGAGAGAGTTGCAGTTGTTCAGCCTGGAGAAGAGAAGGCTCCAGGGAGAGCTTGCAGCAGCCTTCCAGTAACTAAAGGGGGCTGAACAGGAAAGCTGGGGAGGGACTTTTTACAAGGGCATGTAGTGATAGAAGGGGCAGTGGCTTTGAACTGAAAGAGGGTATATTTAGATTAGATATTAGGAAGTAATTCTTTACTGTGAGGGTGGTGAGACACCGGGACAGGTCACCCAGAGAAGCTGTGGGTGACTCATACCTGGGAGTGTTCAAGACCGGGTTGAATGGGGCTTTGAGCAACTTGGTGTAGTGAAAGGTGGCCCTGCACATAGCAGGGGGGTTGGAACTAGGTATTTAAGATCTCTTCCGATCCAAATCATTCTGTGATTCTATGAAGCAATTGGGTTCAATGTATCTTAATCTGAATGTATCTTCAATGTATGCTTACATTGAAGAACTCCTTGCCTTGTCAAGGCCAAATGTTTTAAAAAAAGGTTATATTAATGGAAATCAGAAAATCCCAAAGCTGTTTATTCTCAGGCACTTGCAGCATTTACCAGGAAAGAGTTCCTATACACTTGCTCTGTTTCCTGCTTGAATTCTCATCACCTCTGTAAAAGGAATGGTTTTATGAAGCAGCTCCCGAATGGCTGAAGTTACATATAGACATAAAGTGAAATTTGGGTCAGTTTGTCTCAAAGCATTGATCTAAAAGCTGTGACATTTCAGAAGATGAAAGTGACAGCCTATTTATCCCTTCTGGGGGACACAGAGATTTTGAGGTGTGGTCAAGGTAGGAAGTAACTACAGAAAGGGGCTGTCTCCCAGATTCCAGGCTATAGCATCCTCAGGTATAAATTAGACCCATGTGAAGGCTAACAACTGTCCAAGGCTTTATTTTTTAAGTTTTTCAATAACAAGCCATAGGTGCTCTCTTGCTTCTCAATTATCATTTGGAAAGATCATAAAGCTTACATTAATACCGCCAGCAAGTTGAAAGGAAAGAAGAAATTAAGTAGTGTGGATTTTATGAAGTACTGTAATCTGTACTGGATTTAAGTAAAGAAATGTAGAGATAGTAGAGATTATAGAAAGGGTTTGCAAAAACTGCATAACTTGATCAAAACTTAGATGAGGGTAGGTGTTTGGCATTAAACTACCTTAAACTATCTGATAGCAGTGGTAACTTATTGTTCTGGTCTTTGTAGCTTCCTCTCACCTGATCTCCTATTTCTGAGAGATTTTTCTGTTCACCTCTTTTATTAGGTCTCTCTGACAAGGCAGGTGGCTGCTTGTGCCCCATTTGTTTCATGCTGGAAATAAAATTACAAGAGGCTACAGAAATAAGTGGTTTATATTTTCACTCTGCTAAAATAAACATTAACTCTGACCCCTCAAATGTTTTCAGGAGATTTGACTCAGAATTTATCAGGTCCTTGAAATAAACTGTTAACTATTAACCAGTAAATGCAGGCTGGTTTGGTCACATCCTAAGATCAGCTATTGCCAAGGAATGAGATTATTAATGACCTTGACTAACTGGGTTTCTCATTGCAGAAAAAGAAATATATCCTTTTCTAAGCAAAGAGTAGATTAACATCTACTGTTTGTGCATATTAATTGCATTAATATAGTATGATAACGTAGCAGTAAAAATAACTGTTCACCTGGATATAGTCAGGGGCTAATAGTCCAGTCTCCAGTCTTGACATTATCTGAATTAATAGAATTGTATTCTAGCCTTCTTTACCATCCACTTTTTTTCAGAAAACAATACCGGAAAAAAAATGGCCAAGGGTGGTGGGCTCTTAGGACCTCAGCCCACCATGGGAAGTATCCTCTGAGAAGCAATTTATCAGAAAAGTTAATTGTGGGACTACTAATCTGGATTTTAAAAGTCTCTCTTACCCAAAGAAGAACTTTGGAAAGTCTTGTATCCAATGTATGAAAGAGGAGTGAAGTAACAGGCAGGAAGCTGTTATCTACCTGAGAGGAGGTTAGAGCAAGGCGAGGGATGGTCTCTTCTCCCACGTAACAAGTGAAAGGACAAGAGGAAATTGCTGCAAGTTGTGCCAGGGGAGGTTTAGATTGGATATTTAGGTAAAATTTCTTCACCCAAAGGGTTGTCAGGCACTAGAACAAGCTGCTCAGAGAAGTAGTTGAGTCACCTTCCCTGGAGGTATTTAAAAGATGTGTAGATGTGGTGCTTAGGGACAGGGTTTAGTGGTGGATTTGGCAGTGCTGGGTTAATGGTTGGACTCGATGATCGTAAAGGTTTTTTTCCACCCTAAACAATTCTATGATTCTGTTAAGCATAAGATCAGGGCACAAGTTTTCAAGCATCCAGACTTGGCAACAGAGAGATGCCCTCATGACCCATAATGCAGTCATATCTGGAATGTCCTATTGTGATTGGAGTAGTTTGTGTTTCAAGACATGACCACACAAATCCACAACCCCCTCACATACTGTAGCATGAGACCAGGCACTGACTTACTTTGTAGATTCTTCCAGGATGTCTTCCAAAAGGTTAGCTATCTTCCAAAGGATATCTTCTTGGGATAATCACTACAAATCCCATAGAACTGCAGAAAGTGGAATTTCTTCTGAACCATTTCATGGTTGGGAGGAAGTAATTTTACATCATCACAGAGGAAGCAATGATCACAATCAGAGAACTCCCATCATTTTGGACAAAATCTTGTGAATTGTAAAGCACCTATGAGGGATGGCACGTATGAGCAGAGAGCTCCTGCTTTCATCTTCTGATGAAAAATGTTCTTAGTCAGAGAGAGGAAGTTGATGCAACACAGTAAAATCCTTATTTTCTTAGCCAAAATAGAAACGCCTTTATGGGTATGCCTACATTGCAGCCAAATGCACGATTACAGCTCCAAGTAGTTCAGACTATCATAATTCCCACCCACAGACTTCTGCTGTGTTAGCAATAGTAAGAGGTAAAGATCCACTGACTCATCTCTCCTCTCTCTGACATAATTTGGGTCAAATGGAAAGGACTTTTTTCTTCATCTTACTTACTGGAAAAAGATGTCAAGGAGATGACCTTGAGCTTTCAGTCATGAAACTATGGTATCATGTGCAAATTTTTAATTCATTCTGGGTTAATGCCTTATCATGCATATTTAAAAAAAAAAGCCTCTGGAAATGACAAAAGGAAGTGTGGATTCCCAAAAGAAAAAATTCACAACAGATATTAAGAAAGCCCCTGTGATGTTTGCCAGACTTGGTCCATGGCTATTCAGTATTTTTGATAACCTCATATAGCCAGTCTTGTTAAAGCCTTTTGAAAGTCTGGATAAACTGTTCTAGGTTGTTTGGGGTTTTTTTTTTCCTGCTTAGGAACACAGTTAAACAACTATAATTGAAAAGAGAGATTTTCCAAGGTGACACCACTCAATTACACATGACAGCCAAAGCATTTTTATGGATCAAAAATATAGCTAATATAAAAAAATATAAATATAAATATAATAAAAATAAAAATATAGCTAATGAGTGGAAAACATCCTCGAAATTAATACATTTCTTCATGACAAAAAGCTAATAAAGGGTTGTCTCAAGATTCTGTATTAGATATGACATGGTTTGATATATAAAACAAAAAAGGACTGATGAAATGTCAGTTAAAGAAGAAAGAAAGGGGTAACTCTCACAAATGGTACAACATGTAGGATTCATTTTTCTAGCCATCTTACCATGCCTTGCGTGAGTGGGTTGTTTCACCCCACTCCACTTCCAAGGTGGAGTAAATTGCTGTGGTGAGGTTCCCATTTCTCTCCACTGACCACAGAGAGACCCCAACATTCACCCTCTGTACTTGATCACCTTTTCTTTTATCAGGTTATCTCTCCTGCTTCAAGTCCTTTGGTTTACTCCTGTCCCAAAAAGACAAAGCAGAAATTCAGAGAATCTTAACAGGATTTAACTGAAGGGGTAACACTAGAGTAGATAAACCTTATTGTTAACACATGAGAAATAATTCACCCTGGGGACACCTACATCAGATGACAGAGTCTCCTACAGGAAGCCTTAAAAAACACCTCTCTTCACTGATTGTATAGCCTATGCCCAAACCAGTCAGTTTGGGATTGATGAGGAAGAAATGTGGCTCACAGGCTGAAGGCAAGCAATAGGTTGCTTCCAGGACAAGGTGCACTATATATCCACAGCTCAGTTCAGACCATAGCATCATAGAGTCTTTTAGTTTGGAAAAGACCTTTAAGATCATTGAGTTCAACCATTAAACAAGCACTGCCAAGTCCGCCACTGGACCCTGTCCCTAAGCACCACATCTACACATCTTTTAAATACCCCCAGGGATGGTGACTCAACCACTTCCCTGGGCAGCCTGTTCCAGTGCTTGATAACCTTTTTGGTGAATAAATTTTTTCAAATATCCAATCTCAACCTCCATGGCACAACTTGAAGCCATTTCCTCTTGTCCTACTGCTTATTACTTGAGAGAAATGCTTGACCCCCCACCCCACTCTAACCTCATTTCAGGTAGTTGTTGAGAGCTATAAGGTGTCCCCCAAGCCTCCTTTTCTCCAGACTAAACAACCCCAGTTCCTTCAGCTGCTCCTCATAAGATTTGTTCCCTAGACTTTTCAGAAACTTCATTGCCCTTTTTTGGACACACTCAGTGTCTTTCTTGTAGTGAAGGGCCCAAAACTGAACATGGTATTTGAGGTGTGACCTCAACAGTGTCATGTACAGGGGAACAATCACTTCCTTAGTTCTGCTGGCCACACTGTTCCTGATCCAGGCCAGGATGCTGTTGACCTTGTTGGTCAGCTGGGCACACTGCTGGCTCATGTTCAGCCAGCCACTGACCAACAACTCCAGGTCCTTTTCTGGCGGGCAGCGTTCCAGTCGTTCTCCTCCAAGCCTGTAGCGTTGCAGAGGGCTGTTGTGACCTAAGTACAGGACCCATCAGGTGAACATCATACCACTGGCCTCAGCCCACCTACCCAGCCTGTCCACATCCCTCTGTAGAGCCTCCCTGCTGTCACACAGGTCAACACTCCCACTCTACTTGGTGTAATATGATAATTTACTGGAAGTGCCCTTGATCCTCTTATCGAGATTATTGGCAAAGATATTAAACAGAACTGGCCAAAATACTGGGCCCTGGGGAAGACCACTCGTGACTGGCCACCAGCTGGGTTTAACTCCATCCACCATAATTCTCCGGGCCTGGCCATCCAGGCAGTTTTTTTACGCAGTGAAGTGTATGGCCATCCAAGCCATGAGCAGCCTGTTTCCCAGGAGAGTGCTCTGGGAGGCAGTGGCAAATGCTTGAAGAACCATCCCCGTCCTCTTTGTTTCTGTGTACGAGAAAGCTGGATGTTCAGACAGGAGGCAGCAGGTGCAGTCTCGGGCAGGTGCCCTTGTCTGGCCAAGTAGGAAAATCAAGACTGCAGACATATATACATAGTGTCTGTGCCCCAGCAGCGCTGGCACAGCCAAACCCTGGAGGGATTCCTTCCGAAGCAAGCTATTGCAAAGGAAGCAAGTGGCTCCTTTCTCTCCGAGTAATTTTCTCAGAAATGGCCTGTGCGAACCGTGCAGCATGTGCTGTCAATTGACGCTGCCTCACAAAGCAGAACGAAGCGTGCCGGGTCCTCGCGAACGCTGCCGGGCGATGTAAGAGGAGCGGTGCCGTGCAAGGAGCGGAGGCAGAGGCGGGGGTTGCCGGTTCGGCCCCGGGCCCGGCAGGTGGCAGCACGGGGCCCGCAGAGCGCCGGACGGGGCCGGGGCCGCTGGGCCTTGTACCGGAGTCCTTAGTGCAAACCCAGCGCTCGCTCCTCAGCCCCCGCAGCCGCGGTCTGAGCTGTGGCGGCCCGTTAGGTACGTTGGGGTTCTTCCCTTCCCAGCCCTCTGTGTCCCCCAGCGTGGCGGGGGTGCGGCGGCAGGCAGGCAGGCAGGCTGCCGTGCCTCTCTGGTGTTCCTCCTCACAGAATCGCTTTTTGGCCCCGTACCAGGTCTCAAAGAGAAAACGGGTCCTGGGCAATTCAAGGTACAACTGTAATCTTGTGGAGGGCCCCCACAGTGAGCCAGCTGATCTCACTAACCTGAAGAGCCTTTGGAAAGCCGGGTTGCTTTTCACCGGGCCTGGAAGTCTGCGTGCTTGGGCTGTTGAACTAACAGGAGTGGGAGTGAAGAGAAATGAGAGAAACCACCCCAGACACTAATGGCCAGGGCCTGATCTTCTGAAAACCAGGTAACTGCTAGCTACAGTCACACAACTCAGGGAAACGTGTGTGTCATGACCCAAGGGGAAAGGTGGACATCACTATAGGTGCAGGAGTCGAAGCATACACTTCCCATGGAAATGAAGCAGCATGGCAATCATAACTAATGGATAACTGTTTCTAGTGTTTTAAGTTGCAGCCCTTTTACATTTGAGTACCTTGTTGCAATGCTTAAAGTAGCGGTAGCTTTGGCAGAGCTGCCGTCACTGCGGGCAGGTGCCAGCCCCTCGTGGATCTGCTGAGCCTGCCCAGAGGTGCCAGCCCCCCTCGTGGAGAAGGGCAGCGGGGACAAAAGCTGGTGAGTACTGATGTGTGGTTATTGCTGTTCCCCAGCAGCTAATGAAGGAACTAGCTTCAAAGAGTCAGGAGAAGCCCCTTGGCTCTGTGTGCCCAGGAGACTGTCTGTCTCCTCACTATTCTTTTCTCTCTAACTGCATAACCTGAAAGCTCAAACACACAACAGTCATGTGTCTGCAATAAGAAACCTTTTCTTCAGTGGTGGATTAACAATCTTACACTCCAAAGAAGCTGGCAATCAAAGGAACTATCAGTCTCAGCAGCTGCCTTTTCAACAGCCTCGCTCCTGGAGGGGGAGGCTTAGAACTGCCCTGAGAGTCTGTGTCTGGGGCTTCCCCACTGCAGCTGCTCACAGGGCCTCACACCAGAGGGGCAGAGGGCTGGACTGCTGGTGGCCTTGCTGTGGTCCACTGCTGATCTTGGCAATGCTGAGATGCAGACCGGGGAAGCAGGGGCTGCACGTCTTTCCTTGAACACATGCCCAGTGTGCCAGAGGAGGACTATGGTGCTCTTAATCCCCCTCTCTTATTTGGGGAACTGCAGTATCGTGAAACCGCAGTAATGCCGTGGCCAGTACAGACCAGCATTTATCCTGTTTGGATACAGCTTTGCTACCACTGCTCTGAATATAAGTGATCCTATCCACAAATTAAACTGAAAGCTTATCACAGCAAGAAATACTTGACAAAGACTAATGATTCAAACAGCAGAGATTGCCCAGGTTGTTCACCCTCTGGAAAAACTCCGCTGATAAGAGCTGTGAACGTACTGTGGTGGAGATGGAGAGTCTCTTCCCCCGAATAGTCACAGCACGAGTCCAACAATCATTTGTATTGCAGCCACACTGCTCTGAGATGCTGACATGCTCTGGATATTGCTGTTCGTGTTCCCTGTCACAGGCCGTAGTCTACTGCTGCAGTAATCAAGAATAACCCTGAACCTAGGAAAGAAATGGTTTAGGGGTCACTGCTGAACTGAAGGAGACAAAAGAGGATATACTGGTTTTTAGATCATTGATAATATGGTCCTTTGATACATTATTTCCTAGAATAATCTGGTACCATTAGTCAGAAAAGTACCATTAAGTCAGCAATACAAAAGAACAACCCAGTGGAAATTACTTCCCATGATCTCTGAACTGGAAGAAGCGTTGGCAGGGGGCAACAGTCAGCTGATAGTAAAGGATTAGTCACAAACGCAACCACTATGCAGTGCGTATGAGCGTCCATAGCCCGTGGCCATAGCCCTGTGGTTGTCATGACAGCCCAGAAGCTGTCACTGCCTGGGGACTCACTGGACAGCGTGAGACCCTCTTCACACTAGTTGTATATGTGTGCCATGAGAAAAGTGCTGAGTGCAGGATCTCTTGGGTTTCAAACAGACACCACCATATTTATGGCACTGAAATGAGAATATTCTCCTTCTACAGCAACTTTTTTTCTCCTCTGCTTTTACAGTAAATTCTGTCATGGAGTACTCTTCCCAAAGATACTTTATATAAAAAAGCAATAGGAATGTCATTGTATTCAGAAAATGTTCACATGTGCAGTCAGATGCTGTTAAGATCACACTCACTTTCCTGGAAAACTTGTTTGGTATTTGTTTCTGATGTGCATAGAGTCTGACAGCGTACCTTAAAGACATGAGAACATATAATTTCCTTTAACATGCAGCATTCCTTGCTTCCACTCTTAGAAATGTGCCAGCATAGCATGTCCCTCTGCTCCCTCCTATGCAGGCATGTACCATGCTGAAGCCTATTTAGGACAAAACCCATGTCAGGTGTCCCGTTGTTGCCTGCTGCATAATTTTCAGATTGTGTGTTACCTCCTGGCTGTGCTGGGGCTGCTGCTGAGGATGTTTTTTCCTCCTGTGCTTAAATACATATGAAAAACTCCACTGTTCCTCCTCAACAGCAGGTGATGGTCTTGGTGCAGGCTGCCAGTGATCCCCACCCTGGGGCTGTCTAGAGAATGGACACAGACCTCTGCCTGTCCCTCTTCTTCAGTCTGCCCTTTTGCCCTGGCACCAGGAAACCACAGAAGGGCAGCGTGGTTGGTGCAGAGCACAGCTCTGCTAGTTCTGCGTGCCTAATGCCAATGAAAAGCCCTTTTGTGTGGAGGAAATTCTCCACTGGCTGTCGCCAGATGCACTTCAGCCTTTTGCTAAAGCCTGAGCTGTGAAAAGTGGTCAGAGCAGAGCAGAATATCCAGTTGGAGCAGCACGTGTTCTGAAGGCTGCAGATCTTGGTCTGCAAGAATCACAAGGGTCTTCACCTTGTGGGAGTTACTGAGGGTGTTTCTGTGGCTTTGGGAAGAGGAATTCCCTCCTCATCACTGTATGCAGCCTGTGGGAATGAGCGGCTGTGCAGGATTAGGCTGCTGGGAGTCAAAGTTGTCAAGTTAGCTTCCAAGTTTTTCATCTCTGAATTCCATGCTTTCCAAGTCATAATGCAATGTCAGTATATAGCTAGTAAAAAAAACAAACTATACATTATATTTCCTCATCCACCTCGGAAATTACCTCCTGACTGGACTAGGTACTCCGGCAGCATGGGAGAAGTACAGCCATGTGTGTGGTTAGAAAGTACACACACACCACTGAATTAACTGTGCTCTAACTCTCCTAGTGTCTTAACTCAAATCTGGGTACACACCTTGCATAGCAAAGGTCGTAGTAAAGAAAGAGCAACCGGGGGGCAAAAACAACTGCAAACTACAGAGCTGAGAGCTTTAGGTAGTTTGGGGTTTTCTCCCCAATTTTTAATTAAACTTAATGATAATATGTGGATTCTTGAATGTATTTCAGTGGTTACTTGTGGCGAATAAACAGCTCTCCATGGCTATTACAGAGCTCCATGAAGCAGTTTCTGCCGGCACGCTGCTCTTGTATCTGCAGCTAGTTAGAAACACTTTTCCAAGAGGTGAGCCACCTCGTTTTAAACTTATCAGCTCTGCCTGCATGTCGGTGGGATAGTTAAAAAGAAAAGCTGTATTCACTTCTGCTGCCTTGAAATACATATGACAGCCAAAATAGAAAATGACAGAGAATGGAGATTCTCAGCCAGGCACAGTATGGAGTTGTAAGCCATTAGAAATAAAGCAGCAAAGTGACTAACTGAAAAGTTGCCTTACTTTCCAGGAGCCAGTGCCTGCCACCGTTTGCAGCACTGTAAATGTTAATACAACACAAATAGTTTCCATGGAAAACATTAATCAGGCCTTCTGAAAGTTAAATAACTCTTACATGGGACATTATAGAGCCTGTAGAATTACATCTATATGAGAGTAAAAGAAACGGTAAAGTCTGGGTGCAATGAAATTTTGCATGAGCTTTTGGGGGTGGGGGGAATCTACCTTTATCCATATGGAAGAGGGATAGTTAAACTTTTTCAGCCCAGAGGAAGGCTGAGTCTTTTAGCAGAGGTAAATATAATTAACACAATAATATTCCATTGATTTAATTTTATTTTTTTTTACAAATTAAATGCATGCACTCCAATCACAAAAATATAGGACATTAAGGATAACTGACTTTACTCGGATACCTAAAACTACATCCTTATTTCAAATGATCTCAGTAGAGCCAGTGAGATAGTTGGTGCCTTCAATTACTAGTTTCTGAGGTTCTGTTATAAAGTGTGTCCTACCAGGCCAAGCCTGTAGCAGTCAGGGTACTTAACCCCATAAGAGACTCTGGCTGATTATGTGTTTCTAGGTTTGCTCTCTTCCTAGACCAATATTATGTTCATTAAAGAGCAAAAATTATAAGATTCAAAATTATTTTCCTTGAAAACTGTAAAGCAAAAGTTTAGGAGAAAAAAAAATGTGTGTGTTTTCTCTTTAACAAGTGAGTTCTCATCCAGTATAGATACTGTTGTTGTATACGAGTGGGGCTGTAAAAGAAAACTGCCCCTGTGTAAAACATGTACATTAATCCAACCCTGTGCAGTCTGAGCCACAGAAGGAGTAACAGGGAGAGGCAGCAGGGCAAAATGCACTGTAATTCATACTGATCAAAAGAAACTTCCCTAACTGTTCAGACAAATCATACGAGCCAGTTCCTGAAAGCAAAATGAAGTAATGGTATTGTAGTGAACATATTTAATTTGTTTTTCCTTTCTCCTATAGTCTCCAGTCCTTCAAACATCTTGTTAAATCCCACAAAGCTACGTATGTAACAAATTTTTGATAGTTGAGTTTATGGACTCATTCATGCATGTGAGACAGTGCTCCTGAACGTCTCTTATTAATTTTCACAGGAGAAGTCCTCTGCAGTCTTTCTTGCTCTGATGAACACTCCTAATTTTGATTCATTCAGTTGGCATTTTGAGATGAAGGCACTAAAAAAAGGTTTGTTACAAAGTCTTCATTAGTTCATTGGGAATATGCTGTCCTGGCCAAAACCTTGGGAGAAACTTTCTTTTTTGTTATTATTCATACTTCTTTACTACTCTGTCCCTCAGTTCATGCCTCCAATAAAGAGTATAATGAAGCCCTAATCACCAACAATTTATTTGACAACCCAAAAGGCACTGGAGACAGGCAAATGACAATCCTATTCCATAAATTTTACATGCATGCACTTCACAGGCTTTAATGGATGTGTTAGCGATGCTGAATGTGGTTCTTGAGCAGATTACTTAAGTGGTTAGCCACCTCTCCTTCAGCTACAGAAACAATTCCCTTCCAGAAAACCGCTGTTTTTCCAAGGGCTGAAGAAGAGCAGTGTGCACAAAGAATGGCTGTGATGAAGGCCCTATCTTTAGCAGGACTCAGGAGAGGTTAAGGAAGTGTCAAACCAAGTTAGACCCATTGCTCTCATCCTTGTAAGCAAGGGAACCTTTCCACAGCTAGCTGGTCCCCAACGAGACCACCTCCTCTCAATTCTAGTAGTCTGTTTGGAGGCAGAGGGTAAGTAAATGAAACTGCCTCCACAGGGTGTGGGAAGACCCCGTGGCTGCCATTGTGTGACACCTTCATGGTGTCACAGAGGCCTAGAAGGCAGCAAAAATCAACCTTGGCTTGTTTCCACACTGCAGGAGCTCTCTCCCTCTGTCCCCTCCCCTCCAAAAATGTAACACTGCGTTGCCTGTGTTTCTCCGGTCAAACACGCTTCTTTGCCCACCCATCTTAGGAGTGTGTTCTGGAGAACTCCAAGCATTTCTTTCATACTACCTCAGCTTTCCAAGGAATGAAGAACAGATTTTTTCCCCTGGCTCACTTAATTGCATCCGGACGCTTCCTAGAAAGTGTAAAAAGAAGCGTCTGTGTCCCCAGCCAACCTCAGAGGACCACCTGGCCAGTGCAACTGTTCAGTGAATAAGATCGCCTGTGCAGTTCTTCTGAGCTCCTGTTACCACCAGCCCCAACAAAATAACCGGGTGTCAAACCTATTCCAGAGAAAAATTCCAGAGAAAGTTCTAAGTCTGGAGCGAGATTTTTACCATGTTCTTACAAAGTGTTACTTTAGAAGTTGCTTTCTTCTCTCTCTATGGCAGTATTGGCGTCCTTTGAGTCTATGTTTTGTGTGCTGGGGTTGGGCATTAGGGTTTCTATTTTGTAAGCCCCCAGCTAAATGTTCAAGCCAACATACTCACAATGGCACGCTCATGGCTTTTTTCCAGGCTCTTATATGTCACGAGTTATAAGGCATGAGCAACTGTAACCAGCTGAACTCCCATCTTACTCTATGGCCACAAAAAAATGCAGAATCTCAAACTTAGCAAATGGATGTATTCCAGGGATTTGGATGAAGAAACTGAATCCTTCTTCGGTCTATGAGATACTAGAATAAAATAATACTGTAGGAAGGTTTCTGCAGGTTGTATTGCAGTATAGGTGGGCAAAATCAAGTTTGAGGAAAGCAAGTGCTAATCTCCAACTTGAAATAATTGTTCAGCTCTGTAACATTTTTCTAATTAATTATACACATATTTTATGATAATTGGCTTATTCTCTTTTTAACTCTGGCTCGTGATAGTAAATAAGAAACTTTCACATGTACTGGTCACTTGGACAAGTTTCAGATAAATTTCTGACATGTTATTATCCATTGCTTCCTTTCTCTTGCAGGGTTTGATTAATGATAGAACAGCTCTTACAACCCTGTGGTTTTCAAGTTTCTTTTACAGCCTGTTGTGTGAAAGTTCAGCTAGTAAATTATTTGCCTGGTTTTCTTTCTGCCTTCCTTTATTAATTTGCTACCAAAAAGTACTCAAAACTAGCCAGAATTGTTCACATGAAAGCTGATAATTTGCTCTTAAATCAGAAGCATCTCAGTATTCTGCCATTTTCAATGTGTTTGTTAATTGCTATTCTTAGTAATGAGACTATGATCATTGGTTGGTATTTCTTTGGAATGTTTTTCGTGTGAGTTAAGTGTTAGCAGTATTTCTGTTCTTCGGGATAATGCGAAAATAAAATATCTATAACTTAACTGGTATTCCTAGGGCTAGAGTTAGAGTCAGGGTTAGGGTTTCATCTCAGCGTGGCATAATAAATGTGAGATGATCCCTTGTAGATATTTATTAACAAGTCAGCTGTTCCATTCTTTATCACTCCTGGAGGACAGCCTTTCAGTCGTGATGGTCACTGTAAATGTCTCTCAACTCAAGTCCTTCTGCCACTTATTCATATGCCTTGATAGTTCTATTCTACTTTTGTTCAAGTTCAGTGAACATTGAATTATTGCCATGAAGCTGTGGGAGCCTGAAAGTCATCCATAGCAGTTGGAGTTGGTATCCTATATTCTCTTTAAGTATAATGAAAGGAAACAGAGGAATTGTCTCTTAGCTGCCTAACTTCCTACAGACATTCATTTTAGGATGACACATACCATCTTTGATGGCACATTTCTCTGGTCACTGATTATAAAAGGAGCCTACGATGACAATCTGTGGCTGAATACTTTACCTTCAGACAGCTAAATCACAGCAAATGAGCTCTACCCTTACCTTTCACCCTTCATAGGGAATGCACCTGCCAAGAGGTTTTGGACATGGACACAAGCAAATACACTCCAGCCATGTCACAACCAGTGGCATAAGCTAAAATCTGATTCTGGCTACAATTCAAAATGGAGATCACTCTCTCTGTAATTTCTCACAAGGGATTTGTGTAGAAGGGACTTGACAAAGACATTACAGTCATCAAAAAAATTTCCAGGTCATCCACACACCCATAGAAGAGAACCAGCACCATCAATCACATAATTTAAGTGTTCCAATTCAGATTTCACTGTAGCTAAAAAGAGGATGAAGTGGGTTTCCTATGCTGACCTATGGATTACAGTAGCCCAGACACAAGAAGAAATTCTGTTCCCCCTGACAAAGTGAAGGAGCAGGCAGCTGTCGAAATGCCTTTAGCCTAAATCACCACAGCTATTTGGTCCAGTGCAGCTGAGTCAGAGACCTAAAAAGACCAACACTTCTTGTCACAATTCACAAATTCTACTTGGAAAGAGACTGAGATGTGATCCAGTGAACATAGTTCAGCAAGGGGTAAAAATGCAGAATCCTGAGAAAGAAAGGCAGAAATAAACTGTGTAGAAATGCTTGAAATCCTAACTAATAATTTCCCTTTTTTTTCTCAGAAAGCAGTAAACCCTCTTGATAAAGTAGGCAAAAAGTATTATTTCCATAGCATTACTACCCACAGGTTCTGGGCAAGACCCGAAGCCCTTGTGCTGGACACTGGATGGCACCTAGTGCCTATCCCAGGAAGCTCCCCTTGCCCTCATGCCAGGAATCTATCTTCGATCCAGAACATGTGTAGATGTATTCCTGAAGCACTAGCTGAGGCTACTAAGCATGACTGAGAGATTCAAGAGATGTGCCAGCAAACCCAGTTACAGGAATTTTGGATGAGGGCATTGACAACATACGTATCCAGCTGCCCGAGAAGGCACGCTCCTATCTCTGTAGAAGTTACATTCCCAACTTTGGGCTTGCAAGTTCTTAGCTTTGTGCTTAACTTTGAGCACACCAACACCTTCTCACCCCACCCTGGAAAGCAGTTTGCACACTTGAGGTTATACAGGTGCCTATATCTGTGCAGGTCCTGCCCTGAGAAAGCACCTAAGGTGAAGTGGAAAGAGGCAGTGAAATGCGTCACCTCTTACTTTTGTGTGGATGCTAAATAACGTCTCCCTTTAATGTAAAGAATGTTTTTAGCAAACTGTATGAGCACAATCACCCTAGCACGGAATGACATGCAGGTGGTATGTGTTGTAAAGAAAGCATTTTACAGAATTAGAAAGCCACCATCTGTGCATGTACCTATTCAGTATTTGCAGACCATCTTGTGGCATTATGCTGAAAGCTCCCAGAAGCACAGGAAGCATCCTGAGTGCTGGCTGCAGCCCTGAAAAGGTTTCTTCTCAGGGGATGCTCACCCAGCTACAATTGAGACCCAGAAGCTTTTTTAATTTCCCTATTGCAAGTGGATTCCAGCAGTGCTATTTTAATTCATCTCTCAGACACCTTTACTAGTCACAAGAGTTACCTGTTTCCTCTTTAAAGAAACAAGACCTCACATTTCAGCTGCTGCAGGACCAGAGACTCTTCACCCCTATGCAGATTCTTTAGCAGCCCCTTGCCAGTAACTCCAGGCTTGGGTGTTTCATTTTCTCAGTTCTGCCACCTGTGGCAAGGGAGACAAAGAGCCGTACAGACTTGCAGGCACTCCAAAAATATTTTCTCTTTGTTTTAACTAAAGGAAATAATTGTAAGAACTGTGCAAAAGCTAAAAACCAAGTGCTATCCTTCCAATTCAATCTTTCATTTTCAGATGGTGTGGCACACATTCAAGGAAGGATAAAGAAGGGATGAAGAGATGCTCTATGATGAATGAAGGCACCGAATCGGTTTACAAATACAAAACCTGGACCATTTTCAAAAAAGTCAGGTGCACAGTGAGTGGAAGCTGTTCCAAGTCTCATGCTTATACAGCAGCCAGCAGATGTTGTGAATCCATGTCTGAGCAACCAGCTGTCTTCTCATCAGTATTAAGTGTTCAGCTGACATTAAAGGGACAGACAGAATTAAAACAGAGCTCAGAAAACTGAACAGCTTATTTGAAGTTTGCTATGTCTACAATTTTTTTCTTTCCTTTCTTTTTCTCAAACAAAGGTATTAATGAACATTTTAAAAAATGAGAAGAATCTTGAGAAAAGCAGCCACAAACATAAATAGCTCAGCGATAACATATAAATAATCCCAAGCAATAAATGCGGAAAACACATATGAAAACCACACCACAAATTTTCAAGAGATTAGTATAAAAAACATAGGAAAGAGACAGAGGTGGCTGCCAAAGGCCTTTGAATACAGTCCTATTAACCTCTTCCCTCTCCTGGGTTTTGTGACCTGCTTTGCAGAGTAGGTACAGATTCACATACCACGGCTGATAGCTCAAAACATCACACCACTCTTACATAACAAATAAGGAGAGATTATTTGATATACTGTGCCATAGATCAAAGAGCACCGGGGTACAGATATTCACTCTGGCTCCACCTGGCTGCATGCTAGGAGGAAAGCCAGATGTTTGTGCTCTTTTTTCCTTCCCTGAGGCTCTTTTCTACCTGAGGAAGACCTAGATACGCGAGAAAGGAGGGAGCAGTGATTTTCTCCAACAGGTCCCCCAGTGTGGGCAATCAGTGACTATTAATACAAGATTTACTTTTGAGTGTACCTGAACCAGTTTTTATATCAACTTTGAGAAAAAATTGAAGCCCTACCTTAAAGGTTTTACAATATCTTTGCAAATGTAAGTACGTACTTATTTTTAAGGAATGAAATGAAACATTCTCTCAGTTTATTCATCCAGAACTGAATCAGTAGATTGACTTTGACATTAGTAGGCAACTTTTAAATGACAGGTGTTAGGTGACAAGAACTTCACCGTAAGTGATGCTTGGTTCAAAACTTATTTTAGGGTATATTAAGGGGACAGGTAAGCAACTCTGAAGGCAGAGCTGTTCCAGGGGTAGTGGGTGTAGTGCAAAAGGTGCTGAGTAGTTGGAGGGAAAACTCAACAGATCTAAGAGTCACTTTTGCATCCTGCAAATATTCTAATGTGGACTATGCATGAACTGGATTTATTTGGATACCACTACCTTAGTCAGATGTAATGTTTTTTTCTGATGTAATGTTTTTTTCTGATGTAATGTTTTTTCTGCTAGCTAAATACAGCTAAGACATTTGTAATTGTAATACAGATGAATTTCTGGTGCTGAGTCCCACATCCTATATATGTCCTTCATTCTTCCATCTGTCCTCATAACAAAAACATGGCATCTGAACTCATGCCCTACTTTTGGCCATTAGGTGCATTTAGGAAAAATAATGTACAGACCATTATTTTTCAGTGAAAAGTTTCCAAAACATTTTCAAGAACTTTCTTGGCATGTTTGCACTGTGTTGTTATCCCTCATTCTTTATGAAGATGCTGATTCCAAACAGCAGCTGGCTATCTGTTGCATTTCTTGATGCATCTCTTGGTTCTTCCTCCCATGCAGCCATCACATATGGGAGAAGAATGTCATAAATGTTTATGCAGTGAATGCATTCTGGTTTTCAAAACTTACCAGCAAAAATCTTGAAACATTTAAGCTGTAGATGTGCTGGAAGTACTGTCACCTCCATGCCAATCCATAATGCCATCTTGATTCTCTGTATTTTCCTGGCTGCTTGTTGGTATCCACCTGAGTGCCGTCTCATATACTGGGATTGTGAAGTTTTCTGGGACCCTGCTCTTTTTACAATTTTTACACAAATCCTTTGTTGGGTAGACAGCAGAGCACAGTGATAAATATGGGTTATGAGAGAGGAATCACCTCTTTCAAGCTCCCTTGCTTGAGAAAAGTGAGAAAAGAAAGGAGAAGGTCCTGCTGTTTCTGTGGCACACTGCCAAGGGACAGTGAAAGTCTTTCAGAGGCAGATTTTTGTCCACAGCAGATGGAAGTAACAGCCTTTAGTTGCAAACAGAAGCTAACAACAGCAAGAAAGGACACGGCCGTGTAGAAACAGCGGCATAGACAAAGCTGATGATGCTTTTGAGGCAGATGTGTATCACAAATACATTGTGAAGGGAATGTTCAATGAGCAGTGAGGGTCTGAGAATCTTCTGATGAAGTGCAAGTCAATTTTCCATGTGTATATCCTCCTATGTTAGCTGATGGTATCTATTCTTAATACCTGCTGTTAAGTATTCGTGTATTCACACACCATGTGTTCATCTTATGTTGAACTGTATGCATGAACATACTGTGTTTCCAGAAATGCTTTGTACTCATGTTCTACTGTGAAAATCCATTAGTAGTTAAATTGTTGTAATTCTTATGTAATATACCAAAAAGATTTGTAACCTTGTTATTGATTGAGCTCTGCAAGAGATAAAAATAAGGTGTGCTAATGTCACTGTCGGTCTGTTTGGGTGCTTTATTTTTTGGTTTTGCTTTTTTGTTTGTTTCTTTTGGGGTTTTTTTTATTGACTTTTAGGTTGAGTAGAGGGTAAGATAAAAGAGAAACACATAAGTAAAGTGCCCTTTCTCTTGTGAACGAGTGATCTATAGATGTTAGTGCTGGAGCTATAAAATTTGTTTTTAGCCTTTCCTATGTGTTCCATATATACTCCATAGGTATAAAGTGCCAAAGTTGTCATGACACATCTTTTCAATTAATAGTGTTTATTGCAGACATATCTAGACACTCTTATCAAAGAAGCCTGAATCCTACAGCTCCTGTCCATAGCCTCACAGTAAAGATGATGCCCATGTTAGTAAGCCTAGCAGATGAAGCTCTTGGGCTTTCCAGGAGCAGCTGATGCCATGTTCACATCCTTCATGTGTCTACCATATGAAACAAGCAAATATACAAGCAGCTTTTGGGACATTCAAGGAGGCTTACACTGAAGGATGCATTACACTCAGCTGTCCCAGCCATCTGGTGTGTTTCTGTGTGGGCAAACAGGTTCACAGTTTCCCCCTGCCAACGTAGTAACCAGAGAAACGTGTGTGGCTCCTCTGGCTTTGGCATCTGGGTATGTTCCAAATAGCTTTGCCAAAGTTTAAGAAGTACCTTAGCAGCAGCATGAGTGTGTCTTTGACTCACTGGCCTGGTAGGTGTCTAATTTAGGATGAGCTTGGTAGCTCTCCAGGCCCCAATAACTCTGAGAACTTGATCTCCATTGCTTGAAATGGAAGTTTAGGTATGTGGCTCACAGGCAGTTACCTACATTTAATAGCTAAATTTAGATGTCTACTATCTGGAGCTGAATTACACTCCATATTTCCCATTACAGCTCATGACCTGGCAAAAATACTCAGCCAGAAGCATTTTCTGAAACTCTTTGACCTCCTTTATTTCCACTTTTTCCACTACTCTGAGGCAGTCCTCGCACACTTCCACAATTAGGTCATCTTTGTCCTTCGCCACTTTCACCTGCAATTCTGAGTCTTTTAACTCACACTGGGTAGTCTAAGAGCCTTTTTGTAACAGGCAGGAGACTCTGGAAACCCAGAGAAAGCAGAAATTGTATCTCCAGACTCTGCACACATGAGATGCTCATAGGTTGATGTATCAATAGGTGCATTTTGCATCTGAGATCCTGGAATCACTGGGCAGTAATTAAGATTAATCTTACCTCTGGTGAACAAGTTTGGGAAGACTTGTGCCCTCAAGAGAACTACTATACTAGTGAATTCTGTCTCAACAGGACAAAAAACGGGGTGGGGGGGGGAAGGCCACAGAGACATGGAACCTCTGAACAGAATAAAGGAAATACAGGAAGAAACGCACACTTGACAGAAGAACTAATAACTGCAAGCACCTGTTAAACCTGATAAACAGTAATTTTTCCATCAAAACTTTACCATCATGATATTACTTTGTAATGTTTTTGTCTTGAAATAACATGATGCCTTTGAAAGGTGTCTTGTGTAATCACAATGAACTGCAACAGGTCAGCAGCTTTCATAAACTCGGCCTAAGTAGGAGGGAAGTAGATCCCCCTTTGAAAAAGAAAAGACCTGAGCTCTCAGCCTTGACCCACAGGTATCACATGGGTAGTTAAGCCCAAACATGCGGCACTTCTTTTTCCTAAGTGAATTTGATAAACAGTGCTTTTGAACCTGATAAACACATGGTGGATGAAGGCAGTGTGCACAGATGCAAATGAAAGGCATCACATTTTATCTCAAAAGGAAGGCATTCAATTTCCTGATTCTCCAAACCAGTGTACTCCTGTCTGCTCTGAAGCATCATAAAAGAGCTTTTCTGAAAAAGAGGAGGAAAAAAAAAAAAAGAGTGAATACTTTTTTAATTCCCAGTGCTTTCCCTCCCTGTTACAAGTTTCTTTGTAGAGACAGTTCTGAATGCCTGAGCAGAAGGGACAGCCTGTTAAATCCATTTTAAGCTGTTACGGTCTTAAAATGTGCTGCATCGGTTGTCATAACAAGGGCAGGACCAGTTACTAGAGGCCTTGGGGAGGTGACTTTTTGTCTATGCAAGGGAAATCTTTCTGCTTCTTGTGACAGATGAACTGATAAGTGGCTGGATGGGGACTGTGAGCGACGGCAATGGAAGGTGGACGCTTGCCATGCCAATATATCTCAGAGACCAGATGGAGTTTTTACTGAGCAAAATGTCTGGTTTATTACTCCCTAGGAGTGGATCAAATAAGTTCAGTGATAATCTGGTTTCTGTAGAACAGTAGGAAGCCTTCATGACCACTTGGAGGGCAGTGCCTTAAAAGACTTTTTTACAGCAGGTAACTGGATGAGCTGACAACTGGCCTGCAGGCAGTTTACAGCTCGTTTCTTTGGTCCTCTGCCACCACGTGCAGAAACTGCTCACCTGTGGCATATGTAGTATACTGTATGGAAATGCACAGCCATCTGTTAAATGTGAGGCTCTGTACCCAGCTGGGGTGCCTGCCCCGCTGCAAGGTGTTCCCTCACGTTCAGTATGGTGCTGGCACCCTCTTTGCAGAAGGAACGGAGCAGGGACCAAAGTGTGCTCTGCAGTAGGACAGGGAAGTCAAGAGAAAAGAAGGGCAGAGTGGGGATGCAAAGGTCAGGGGTGCTAGCCTGGGGGAGTAAGACGTAAAGTTAAATAGGAAAGGTAGGAGAAATGTCCTGAACTCATTTGCAGAGTAGGGGTACCTGAAAAGGGCTTTTAGACTTCCTCTCCTTGCATGTTGTTGAAGAGGTGGGTTAGCATGATGGTGCATCAGCCAACACTGCAGACTGAAGATGATCCATGGCGGTATTTCCCACTGACTCGAGCTCTGCCTCCCTGGTTGAGATTTGGCCTCAGCAGCTCAAAGACACTCCAGCTCGTGACCGCTCTGCCACCCGCTTCCCCCACCACAGTACCAGGGGTTGCTGCAGTTTGTCCTTGCTAAGGTGTTCAGGTTTTGCTGCAGACACCTCCGCTTTCTCCTCCGTCATGGTTCTGCCTGGGTGGATTCTGGTGACTTGCAGGCTGTGTCTGCCTTACTGCCAGCAGCAGGAGTCACTTCTTGCCCAGGAAGAGTGGGAGCAGAAGGCCACTGTGGACAGCCGCAGTGCATGGCAGCAGGAGGCTGGAGCCAGCTGGCACCAGGCGCTGAGCCACAGCAGTGCGGGCAAGGGAAGGGACCAAGTGGGCAGGTGCAGAGGGAGAGGAAAGGCTCTGGAGATGGGGAGCACCAGCGAGATGGCCTCAGGGCAGGAAGACTTCCCTTTAACTGCACGGGCACACACAGACCTTTTCGCTCACTCAGAGTTTAATCTTAGTTTAATCTGTGATTGAGATTTGGTTTTGCTGGAAGACAGCGGGAGAGCAGAGTGCAGGAAGGGTGTGTTGGTACGGAGTGGTGACCCTGGCACGGGCAGCCTGAACTCTTAATGTGAACCTAGAGGTGCCAGCAGGAGCTCAGGGGCAGATCTACCTGCCTCCTTTCATCCCTTGCCACCCGTCCTCTTTCTTGACATGCAACATTTGGCAGCTCTAGTTCTGGGGAACCATCTGTCAAAGCTCTCCTCCCTTACACCCCCAGAAAAAATTCACACCCCTCTTTTGATCTTTGCTGCTCCTTGATTGAGTACTCTTCCTCAAAATGTGCTATCAGGAGAACAGGATTCATTGTCGTGTCTTCCTGGGAAAGGTGTTAACAATAATGAAGGACAGAAAACGGAAGTGCGGGTTTGAAAAATTTATTTTACTTCACATGAAAGGACAAGCTTCTCTGCAGAAAACCATTGGCCAAATGAAGGAATTTAAAATTGCCATAGGTTATTTGGGGCTTGTCTGTCAAAAATAAGTACCATTTTAATTATCATGACAAGAACTAAAGCAATACGATTTCCCTGTGATTTCAGCCTCTTAACGTGTCTATAGTTCTGTTTGTGTAAAGCTGCTTTATACTGGGATAGCTATTCCCATACAGCAAGGAAAATCACCATTCTGATGTGTCATCTTCATAACAACTTAGTTATAACCACCCTCTTACCCTATTTTGGCTTTTATTTTTAAATGACCTTCTCTTCCCCCAGTGGGATTAATTATAGCAGTAAAACTTGCAGAGCTGGCCTTGGCATGATGAATACACTTATACAGCTGTGGCAACAACATAAAGAAATACTATACATACATATATGCTGACTTTCACGTAGAGGATGCTGCAATCAAACTCAGGTACGTGCATTAAATTTTAACACCTGTATTTTGAAGAGCAGGCGTGTAAAGGACTACAGTTTATTTTCCATATACAAGATCTCAGGAGTATGTAACGTGAACAGCTCTTGCAGGGAGGAAAGGGAACTACAGATTTTTCCTTTAGGCAACAAGATTATGCACAACTCCAGAAGCAACTGAAGGCAAAGACATTACCCATGGCATTACAGCAGCCTGAGCCTGACTACAAATGCAGGGATTAGGGGGTGGTGGGGAAAGCAACTACAGAGCCTCCAGAAAAACCTGGGGACACAACTACAAAGGACTAGCAACAGATTACAGAAAAAAAACTCCACAAAAAACGAAGCAAGGTACCTTAAAGAGGAACCTTTCAGCGTTCAAATCCCTCTGTGAATATCGCATGTCATCTTCTCCTAGCAGTCGTATTCAATATACACTGCGTGTTTCCAAGATTTGAACTGGACTGTGCTACTTAATGTAAAACCAATTTATCCTTTACAAATCTGTCCATCACTCTGGGTATCTATCTTAAATGCACACAAAGTTGTTTTGAGAAAGGGGTTGACTTTTGTGTGTGTACAATGGATAAGACAATACCCAGGCAAAGCCCCCAGGCCCAGCTACAACACAACTGAAATAAAACATTGTGCAGCTATTGAACAACAAAAAGAGGTATAAATGAGCAATGTATTTCATAATAATAGCAGTGTTCTACATTGCGTAAGTTAATGGATTTGGCAAATGTTACCTTCTGCCACCAAAGGACAGAGCAAGAGCAGGTTTATGGAGAACTGTGTAACTCCACAGCATTTACTTTCTTGGAGACTCATTATTCCCTATTGGAAAAGAGACCATTTTTTAGCATATATTTGCATTAGATATCAGGAACTTGTTTGAAAAAGTTGGGTGAGCCCAAAAAGCCCTCTTCGTTTCTGTTGCAGTACATAAATCACTCCTGTCGCCTGCTCTAAGATGAGAACAAACCAGAAACATTGTCTTTATTGTTTCCTTGGTATCCAATTTTTTCACCGTTGACACTGAGCAAAAAGAAAAAAGTCTTACTGTTCACTCTGGATAAAACAAAAATTACCTAGTGAAACACCGGGCTTGACAAATATTATTACAGTGAATGCCCAGAAGTGATAGATAGTATCTGTACTGCCCTGGTGAAAACATGGAGAATTCCAGAAGCTGTGGGGACTAACTTACCACACAGCATTTAATCAGGTGTGGGTATATTTCTTCTCATTTACAATCTCCTTTCCCTTCCTCAGCCCATGTGACAGTCCTGTTTAGTAAACTTTATAGGTAAACCAAAGCGTATTGTTGGGGTTTTTTAAGGGCTTGTTGTTAATTACTTGCTGCTATCCTTTCTCTTGAACATAAAAATGCACAGAAGTGTAGCGACAGGAATAATTATTATAGCTTCAGGCCTTCTACTGCTGCTTTTAGTTTCTTTGCAGCCTAGAGAGACATCAAAACTAACAAACTAAAATTTACAGTGTGAAAACATATTTTGACCTGTACTAAGAGAAATGTAGTATTTGGTGTAAAACATGCACATCTCACTCACTCTAATAGCAGTAAATAGTGCTGCTAACATCTGCCCCCTTTTTAACTTAAGACGTACACCATTCCTGCCTTCTCTGTTTGCACCATCAATTGCAACTCCATCAATACAGATAGCTAGACATTAAAATGGAATGAAGACCTTCCATCTTTTCATCTTTTTGACAATGGAAGTGCTTCCAGATTGCCATTTAAACAACACAGTAATCTTTGGTCATCCTTTATGGGCAGTTTTAATAAAAGCTACTTATTCCTTCTGAGTTCTTCCATTCCCTCACTCTGCTTGAATGCTTAAACCTCCCATTGCAGTTACTAACATGGATATATTAACACAGATAATATTTATGATATTAAATGGGGATTCAAGTAAAGGCTGACAGTTACTTGAGTGGTGAGAATGCAATCAAAGTATGTTGCAAGCTCTGCTATTGCCACCTGCTATCCGTGTTCACCTTGGAATGGCTTGGGTAGGGTTGCACAACAGTTACCAAATGGGTGGCAAGAACTCAGACTTACGTGCTGAGTGGGTACAAAGTGATCAGAAACAAAAAGCAAAACTATTGTGAACAAAGAGTCCTCAGGAACCCATAGAAGACACCACAAAATGGTCCAGAGTGGTCACTATTTTCAGGTCTCTACCTAGGGTCATCTAGCTTACAGTCCATACCTTATTCTATCTGTGTATATACACTGTTCCCAGCATCAGCTGCCACTGGCTGCTGCCATCTACTACTAAGGCAAACCTGCACGCTCTTGCCTACGTTGACAGCAGCAGGACATTTGCAGGTCGGTCATTGATGGCTAGCCTTTTCTTGCGCAGCAGGGGAGGAAGAGGTTGCAGGAATTATTCCACTGCTGAGGAGAAGATGTTGTGGTAGCAGTGCAACTAGGAAAGGGTTAAAATGCTGGAGACCAGGATCTATAGAAGAGTAACTTTTCAATAAACAAGTTAGTACCTGGCAGTCAACTTCTCAAGCATCCAAGTTCCTGCCAAGCACCCAAGTTCCCTGATGCCCAGGTTACTCTTCAGTCTGGGTTACTGAAAGCTCGGGTTGTCTGCCTTGCAGTCTGCAAACAGCGTGGCTGTTTGAAGTGATGTTTCTGAAGCCAGTGGGCACACACATCTCTCCTGCCTGGGTTTGGTCCAGGTAAAACTGGCAGGTCTGTTTGAGCACAGCTTATACTTAACACACAACAGTAAAGGAGAACGCTGTCTGTCTTCACCCCTTCAAAATATTCACTGGTTGAAACACTGACATTTTACTGCTGTGGTTAGGCTAGAAGCTTTTATGAGTTAATAACGACTCTCTTGCTTGAAATACCCAAGGGTCTAGAGCAGGAATTACAGCTGCTTTGAGCTTAAATGTTTCAGATTTCTCATGCATATAATCATGTCAGTATTTCCTGGGAGATGCTGTATTTTGATTTATTGTCTAGATGAAGTAGGTGCTGCAGAACCAGAGGCAAACATCAGCTGTTATCTTCACCGGCTCTGGTGTGTTTAAGAAAATACGGCAAGAATTCTGCTCTAAAATGACGTATCCGAGCTAGAAAAAGCACTTCAGCAATGAATCACACTCTTAAGTGAGGGGTTTGCTCATAAACGCCGGGCGAGGTGAGGGACGTGAAGAGCTTTCAAATGCTGGGAGCAATAAAGGGCAATTCCTAGGACTTTTTAATTGCTGCCAATTAAAAGGGCTGGGAAGGCAGCCCCAAAGCACCGGGACGGCCGCTCCCGGCGCTCCGTTTTCCCTCCCGGCCCGGGCGCTGCCACACAAGCGCTGGTCCCGCGCTGCCGCGCCGCAGGGGCGCACCTTGAGCGCCCGCCCCTCGCTCCGCCGCGGGAGGCCCGAGGGCGCCAGGCCGGACACCAGCGGAGTAGGCCGCGGCGGTTCTGTCCGGCCCAGCGGGCGACGGAAGCCGCGGTCGTTCCCTCAGCGCGGCCCGCCCGCGCAGGCCCCGCGCCGCCATTGGCTGCCGCCGGGGGGTGGGGGGGAGGCCGCGGCGCGCCGCGGGGAGGTGCGGAGCGGTGCTGGGCGCGCCCGCGTAGGCCTGCCCGGCCCTGCCCCGCCGTGCCCGGCCCGTCGCGCAGCCGGAAGCCGCGCCGATGAGTTGTGTGCGCCGCTTGCCTGCGCGCTTGGCAGGGGGTGTGGGGAGCCCCGCGCTGTGGCTAGGTAAGAGGAGAGCGGCGCGCCCGGGGGTCCGGCCCGATCGCCGCCCTTGTCTTCTCCCCCGGGAGGATGTGGGGACGGGGCGCTGTCACCGCCGGCGCCGTGGCCGCGCTGGCCTTGGCCTTGGCTGCAGCCCTCTGGCTGCGATGCGATGAAGGTACAGACATCTCCGCGCCGGGGCTCTGACGGGAGGGGGTGGGGCCTGCCCCTGAGGGGGAGCGACGGGGGCGGGCCGGGCGGGTGGGCGCCGAGTGGCGACAGGCGTGCCGAGTGCCGCCCTCGGAGGGGGCCGCGGAAGCCCATGGGCGGGCGGCTGCGTGGGTGGGTGTGCCCTGCGGAAGGAAGGACCGCCGGGCCGGGGTGTGAAGGAGGGTGGCGGTGGGCCTCCGTGGCGGAGAGGTGGGCTTGAAGCCGCCCCGCAGCAGAGAACGGTTTCGGAGCAAAAACAAAGCGCAAGGGCAGGGGCCGGAACGGCGTGTGGGCGGCAGCGGGGCCCGGGGGCGGCCGGGTCCGATGACACCCATCCCCGCCTGCAGCGGAGGGTCGGCCGGGCCGCTCACCTGCCTTGCGAAGGGATGGCAGGGGGAGGAGGGGGAAGCGCACACAAACCCGACCACCAGCAGCTTCGCAGAGGTCCGCCAAGCGCAGGGGCTGCCTGATCCAGCCGGCTGCCTCGGGGAGGCGCGGTCTCTGCCCAACCTCAGCGTGGGCTTTTGCGGCGGCCTGCCGGGGCGAGCCGAGCCGCCTGCGCCCGCGCTCCCCCGCGGTGCCGGCACCGCTGCTGCGTGCGCCAGTGCGTGCGTGCGGGAGCCTGGCTGCCTGCCCCGGGGCTGGGCGGCACGGCGGCCCTGGGGAGGGGTCAGGGGTGGTGCTGCCCGTTCTGGCACGGCACGGCACGGCTCTGTAAGGCGCGGCGGTGCGCTAGGCTGAGGTAGGGCGCCCGTGTGGAGCCGCGGGCTCTCGGCCGAGCTGCACCGCTCCGTGTGTGTGCGCAGGGATCGCTCTCCACTGCGGCGGGGAGGGAGGAGGAAGGGAAGGAGGGAGGGACGGTGGGAGGGAGGCGCGCTGTGATGAGCAGGGCCTCCAAGTCCAGCCAGCGCCGTCGTCCTGCTGCTCCCGGAGGAGCCCCGGGCGGGGGAGCGGCCGCGCACGGATGACTGCCTGAGCGGGGTGGTGGCGCGTCCTGCCCCGGGGGAGGGGACTGCGGCTCCGGGAGCACGGTTGCTTATTTTTTATTTACCATCATTGTTTTTGGAGGGGTCGAGCCGGCGAGGGAAGCTGGTTTTTTTTTTTGGTTGTGGCTTTTTTTGGTTGGTGGTTGGGTTTTTGTTTGCGTTTTTGTTGGGGTTTTTTTTCCCCCTCGTCCCCCATTTCTGCAGGTGCCCGCAGCGCAAAGCGGCGCCTGGAAAGTTTTGTTTGCTTGCGAGCGGCGGCGACGGCCCGGGCTGGGATGCGGGGCCCGGGGCCCGGCTGCCCGCCGCCTCCCGACGCACCGCGGCCGGGGCTGGTGTAGGCGCCCCCTGGGAGAGCCGAGTGCGGGCATTAAACCCCCCTCCCTCCTCCCCGCCGCCCTCCTCCGCCCCCCTCCGTCCCTCCCTCCTTCCCTCGCTCCCCCTCCCTCCCTCTCTCGCTCCCTCCCTCCCTCGCTCCCTCCCTCTACCCGGTGCGCGGCCATTGCAGTGACCCCGGCCGGCCAAGGATGATCACGAACACGCGGGGCTTCCTGTGGTCGGACCTGGAGACGCGGGCGCTGCTGGAGATCTGGGGCGAGGCGGACGTGCAGTCGGCGCTGGACGGCAACTTTCGGAACAGCCATGTGTACCGGGACGTGGCCTGCCGCCTGGCCGAGCTGGGCTTCGAGCGCACCCCCGAGCAGTGCCGCATCCGCATCAAGGGCCTCAAGCGCCAGTACTACCAGGCCCGGGACGGGCTGAAGAAGAACGGGCACGCCCGCAAGATATGCAAGTACTACGACGAGATGGACCGGATCCTCAGCTGCCGGGGGGGCCCCGACGGTGCCGCCGAGCCGCTGGCCCCGCCGCCCGACGGCGCCCAGCCGGCGGGGCCGCTGCCCGGGCCGCCCACGCCGGGCACGCCGCACCACAGCCGCGAGCTGGACGCCGAGCTGGACGAGGACGCCGAGCTGGAGTCCCCCCGCGACAACTTCACCGAGGACTCCGGGGAGTGCTCGTCCTACGCCGACCACCCCATCAAGGTGGAGTGCTCCCCCTTCGCCATCCCCGTGCCGCCGGCCGACGGTGAGTAGCCGGCGGGCTCCCGGGGCCGGGTGTCCTCCCCTCACCCCGCGGCCAGCGCGGCCCTCCTCGGGCTCTGGGCGCCCAGCCGCCGGCGGCTCTCTCCAGCCGGCGTGCTTCTAGGGGCTTCGCCTTACCTTCCGTCCTCCCGCCCTCTCCTCTGGGCTTCTCAATCCGCCCATGCCCCTCTTCCTCCCCCCAGCACCTTGCTGATCCCCGAGAGCTCACCCCCGCCTCCCCCCGTCAGCGCCGCCTGGAACGGGAGCGGGCTGCTGCGGGGGGCGGGAAACGCTGCAGACCGGGGAGGGGGAGATGCTGCGGGACGGAGACCGTAGTGAGTTTTATCGGTGTCTATCAATGGCAAACCAATGGAGAACTAGCGCAGAGATGATCAAGACAAAGTGTCAGGTATAGACATCCTTCTAGCTGGAGGATTTTCCCGTTCCCTGCGGACTATGTGCAGTTTTGTTAATCGGCATTAAAACGATGATGACGATAATACCTGAAAAATCTGCTTATTGTTGCAGATGGACCAGAAAGCTAGGGGAGAGCTTTTACGTAATTAATTGCTCGAGTTCTTTCAGAAACACTGCTGCTAACTTTAGCGGGCTTGCGGACAGAAAGAGCCCTTGGATAAAGCCTCTCCTTCCCCTGCGCGCTCTTTACCCTCAGCTCCGTATTTGTATTGTGGAGGCTGGGGCAGTGTTATTTGTTTGTTTTAAATCTAGATTAATGCCGGGGTTTTAATACAAACATGAACCTGTCTTCAGAAGTTGACATCACTGAGGAATCAGCCAATTGGTTGACGTTTAACCAACCTTCTTTTTACACATAAACCCCATCAAAGAGTTGTTTACACTAATGTTCTTTTGAAATGCAAATCCAGAATGCCAACAGACTGAAACTCAATTTAGATTAATGTAATTACCTGCAATACACAAATGAGGCTATACTATTTAATAGCCTTCACTTAAACCTTTTTAGAAGATCAAAAAGACTCCTATTGTTGAAGTTTAGTACTACAACAATTGAAAGATGCCTCTCTGTGATTTTCATGTTACCTTTATAACCTTGTAGAAGCTTGTGGGTTTGCTTTGGTACTCTGAAATAAAAATATCTGAAGTAATTGCAGTTCACACTGAAAAAGTGTAACAGCTTTGTGATGGATTAGGTGTGGGTCTCGTAGGGAGATTTTTTTTGCTGCTTTCTTCTTAGAAAAATATTTTCCTTCAGAAGAATAATTGTCTCTCTTCTTGTTTTAGGCTTTAAAGAAATCAATGCTCCAGCTACTACCCCACCTCTCAATCAGCCCAAAAGATCAAAAAAACGCCATGCAAATGTAACATTGGATAAAATGATGGAAAAATTCCTGCAGCAGAGTGTGGATACAGAAGAGAAATTTTACAGATATGAAGAGCAGAGGCTCAAAATTGAGGACAAGCGTCGGGAAGCAGAGCATGCTCGAGAGCTCCAGATGTTACAGATGTTGGGACAGATGTTGGCAGGAATTTCTTCTACAGTATCACAAAGGTCACAATCTATACCAGCGAGTCCACCTCAGAGAGCAAACCATCGTTCATATGGGGATAACTTTAATTATAATGCTATGACAACAGCACTTTCTCCACCGATAGGTACTTCCTTCTATAGCATAAATAAAAGCTAGTTTATTTTAAACATCTGTGTGAAAACACTGGTAGTAAGTAGCTTTTGAAAATAAAAGCTAATTGGAATTATTTAATACTGTGACGAGGGTGTCTGTGTGATGTAAAGTGACATTAAATCGTCATTCATACCGCTGTACTGATTGTTTAATATAGCTATATTAGTTGTAACAAATTTTCGTGAGTGGAATCGCACCTTTCGAACCCTGTAAGCACTGGGGATTTCTTTCCACATTCATGTCTCTGTAAAATGAAGGTAGCAGAAATTTTATGTGTAAAAGGCAAGCAGCACGTTTGCTGGAAGCTATCTGGAAACCTTAGGCACCTTGTAGCGGAAATTTTGCCGCTGTTGAAGTTAACAGGCCTAACCCAGTATGTGAAGTTAAGGTTGTGCATATGTTTTTTCAGGGTTGGGAAAAGAGTGGAGTTTTGCCTACACTGAAGTAAGTCAAATGTTAAAATCCAGCTTCTTTAAAATAAGTTTTTTTAAATCAAAATTCTGAATCTTTTAATTAAACACCATATTATTGTAGTATATATAATAGAAGACAAAAATATTTGCATATATTTTTCTTCTACGCAAGTTCATTTAGAAATTCTTTGGACACCTGAATTTATTTTAAAGAAAAAGGCAAAGCAGTAACTGTAGAACTGCTATTTCAGCAGTAACTGTAGAACTACTTATGCACAGACTTTTCCTTCCGTACCTTACGTGTGGGCCAGAAGATAAAAATCGGGTATTGGCATTTATTAACAGACTCTTTGGGATCTTTGGCTCTGTGGCATTTATCTTTATTGTAGTCTCTTTGCACGTGGAGGTAGGTTCCGTGGGCAGGAGGAAAACTCCTCCTGGGGATACTCTGGGTGTACTCAGGAGTACTCTGTCGGTGCTGAAAGCAGAGTCAGATTGTGGCTCAGTGGTTATAGCCGGCTGCGTGGAAACAAAGCAAGTCTCATTCTGGTTTAATTCCAAATTTCACACTGCTCGAAAGAAAAAAATGTGGTTTGAAAGGAAAAAAAAACACCCAACCTCAGTGTTGAATAATAATCTGGCATGCCAGATCTAAAAGTGCATTCTCTGATTGCTGGGGGGAGCTTGGAGCCTTTTCACTTCTGAGTTCCATACTGCGTTTCCCTGAAGAATGCATGGGGGACTGGATGGTTAGGGCTGTCACAGGTTTAGGCTGGCTGACTTGGTTGTGTTTCTTCTTGGCTGGATGATTGCTCTCTGGCATTCCTTGATGGCAGCAGACTTTTGTAGATCAGTTATGGCATATGTATGGATTCTGGGGTTTTAAATGTTTTAATTTTTAAGAGAAAACCTGAAGTGCTTTAGAAAATCCCTTAGGAAATCATTTGAGACTCTAGACTAGTGAGATTTTTTTTTTTTTTAAATTTTTAATTATTTTAGTTATTTTTTTCCTCCCCTGAAAGAGTTTCATTATCTGCAAAGACTTGAAACTGAAATTGAAGTTTTCTTGCTGCTTTCATTGTAAAGGTGTACAAATCACACTACACTGGGCAAAAATGTATTCTATATGTAACTGTAGCCAGAGCAAATCAAGCTTCTAGTCTTTTAATTGGTGAAGGTGTAACAAAGTGTTTATAACAAAATGTGAACATAATGCTTCAGGCAACACGTGTTTTAAGGAATTAAAGTTTCAGTTGTTTGTAGCTAAATATGCCCTAGTGTTTCTGTAGGTAAGTGAGAATCTATTTGCATAATTCTGTTTCCATTTATGATGCAGTTGCTTTATATTTACATAGAAACAAAAATCAGTAACAAAGAATCAGAGAAACAGGGCCTTCTTAACATGGCATTTTAAGGGTTAGAAGCTGGATGAGGAATATATTTCTGCTGTGGTTGAAAACCAGTGAGTGTATGCAGTGTGATTTAAAGATTTCCAGAGGAGATGAGCATTTTCTTCCCTGGTTCCCTGCAGTGCTATTTTGGCCATAATCCGAAACAGGATAGTTTTGGGTTAGTTTTTTTTTTTTTTTTTTTGCTTGTTTGTTTTTAATCTAAATAGAAATGGGATGCCTGTATTATGGAGGGATTTTAAAAGCAAAAGGTCAGCCAGGAGTTTTTATCATTATTGAATACTAAAGCATTTTATTAACAAAGATTAGCATGTCCAGTTTTTGTTTAGATTCTATGGAAGATGGAGGAAAAGATGCTTTCTGCTGACAGTGCACAGATGTAGAATTTTCTTGTTTATTACATTTTTTTTCCTCCATTATTATGGGAAAAAAATTTGGAACAGTTTTTGTGTGGGTTTTTTTTGTTTGTTTGGTTTTGGTGTTTTTTTTGTATTTTGTTTTTTGTTTGTTTTTTCTAGGTTATGGAGTTGTGGGGTGGGATGACTAAGATTTATACAGCTGAAAATAAAAAGTATCGTGGCATTACTTTTGACATAATTATGTCTTGCTAGATAGCAGTTCCCTGAAAGCTTTTTAGGTCTGTGAAATGGAAAGTAAGCATAGCTATGGTCTAGGAGACTAATATTAATGTTCTAATAAACCACTCTTCTGAACACGATTGCACAGTTAATGAGGAATTTTGCTGAAATACAAGAACTTATTCTTTTAGTGTATTTACTGCAATTTGTAGTGAACACATTGTTGATGGAAGTACTGATCTTCAGACTTGCCCAGTGTTAGGTAAATGGTTTAATTTTCTTTAGTTGTAATCATTAAAATAATGTTTTCTTCTTTGAAGAAACAGTTTGAAACAGTAATTTGAATACGTAGCCTTCTGATTGTGCAGTCATTTTACAATGTAGCTTGAATGTAGTTTTGCATCAGAGATCTGTGGTTGTACTGCAGCTAAAGATTATCTGTGTGTGATGTTTGTGATGTTTGCACCTACTACGTTGGATTATAGTTTTGCAGAAAGACTTTCACTGTGCTTTGTAACCACCTGCCAAAATAAAACAGCAGTGAGTTAGGCCCTGCTTCTGTTGTACAGGTGGAAACTCTTTAAGGGGAAGTGAAAAATAAGATAGGGTGTACATTTAAAATATGGTTTCAGTTGCTCTGTACTTCGTCTGTGTCTGGATGTGTTTAGTCCTTACTAAGTGTACCTCCTTCAGTTGAGCTTAATTATGGAAGTGATTTCAGGCTGAACTAAGAAGATATTTCTAGTTACAAAGTGTTCATATAACTATTCTGGGCTGTTGTTTCTTTCTGTACCTGAGCCCTAAATTAGGACTGTGAGCTATATAGTGGGAATATTCGCTGCATCAGACTGTAAATTCATTTTTTAAATGGTCACCTTCCCTAGTTACTCACTGTTTTAAAGGCCTCTAAGTGACCAAGAATTTGGATTTTACTTTTTATGTTACTTTGTATATCTTTGAGCGATTTTATTAGTGTTTGAGTGATTTGAAGAAATGCTGATGGTAGTTTAAAAAAGACGTACTGTAACACTTATTTTCTTCTTTTCAGTTATAGAGAGATCTTTTTCACTGCACAGAACACACTCTCTAAAGGATATGGAGAATATTTTTCAGCTGGTGCGCAACGTTATCCCTCCTTTAACAGGGAAAAGGCATAAAGGTCAAGATGGACGTATAGGCATTGTCGGAGGATGTCAAGAGTAAGTTAAACAGAAATTTGATTTTTGTTTCTGAGAGAGTTTGAGGATGTCATAAGTACTTGGTAGATGCCATTCAAATTCACCTTCCATTTAAACTATGAGTATTTTCCAGAGAGCTTTACTAGTCCAACATCATCACTGTACATTCTGGTGAAGGAACGCATTTCCCTGCAGTTGTGTTGAGAAATTTTGGTGTTGAATGTGGTTGAAACTCAGAACAGTGTTTGTGTCTGTGTATACCTTCTCTGTCTTTTTTTGACCAATAAACTCTCTGCTTTCAGCATTAGTCTTTTCGCATTGCATGATGAAGTTATGGAATAAGTAGAATAGGGTAAGACAGTGACACATCTGATGTTTTTTATATTTAGTGTCTTGGAAACTGGGTCTCTTGAGTCAGGAGTGGAGTATTTTCTCTGCATGCTTTTTGTTTTGATAAACTGTGGTGTTTACTGGATTCTGTCAGTACCTTGTTTTATGTTCTGGAGTAATAGAAATAGCATGTTTCAGGTAAAAAAGAGATAGAGCATAAATCACTTAAATGCTGTACTGACCTAGAAAAAAAACAGGCTCTATTCTTTTCTTGGCCGTGTTCAGTAATCTGACTTTGAATGAGCCACTACATCTTCCTGTTTTTCACTTTCCATTTTGAAATAGAGGTGACATCTTCCTCCTGTAAAAGAGATCTGGTCTTGGTCATCTGCCTTTAATAAACACTCTAAAAAGAGCAAAAAGCTGCTGTTTACGGCTGGGTTGATTAGCCAGGTGTTAATTTTCCTGTTGGTCTAATGGCTTTAGGTTCTTCCCTCATGGCAGACTTAGGCACCTCTGGAGGGTGATTTTGTCCATCTCTGTCTCTTCAGCCTTCATAATGAGAATTTAGGGCAACTGGAATCACAGATTTTAGGCCCTTTAGTTAAGCATCTAAAACCGGATGGGAATGATCCAGGTCACAGATCCCAGATTTGGCTTGCAAACAGTGCTTGACTCTTGTTTTGTTCTGTTTGTCTCTAAACTTTTCAGTTGATTCTCTGAAAAGAATTTGTTTTGTTTTGTTTTTTGTATGGTATGATCTTTATAAATATTTCCATGAAAGGACCAGGTAGTTAAGGTAAAATCCTGCATCTTCGAAATCAAAGCAGGGCTTGAGATTGGCTTCAGTATAGCAAGATTTTGTCTGCCTTTTACAGTGAACAAAAGAGAAAGTTTGGGTTGGCTTTTTTTTTTTTTATTTGCTCTTAAATTTGGGACTTCGTTATGTCAGGCTGATTTCCAGGTTATCTAATCTCATTCCTAACCTAAACTGTATTTCATTCTAGATACACTGGAGCACCGTATTTTGCTGCAATTACAGCTCTCAAAGTGGTATGTGTTCTTCTATGCCAATCCAAAATTAACTTTTCGTCATTTATGTTGGCTAAATGCCATTTTTAAAAAGCATTCATTCTGTGCTGCACGTGAAATTTGAGTTCTAAAAGGTCTTCTGTTTAACAAAGAAAATTCTTTTTGGAGAAATACTCTGTAAATATGTGTCATTCACTATGCATTCTGTTAAGTATTTCCTCTGTGTAAGGTGAAGTTAGATGTGTTAAAAAGCAGAAAATGTCAGAGGGAGAACTGTTTTATCAGAGACTTGAATAAGAAATTTCAAAACTTCATGAAGTATTCTCTCCAAGAATGAACAATAAAGTAACTTCAGATTAATGTTTAAAGTTATATTTTCAGTGCTGCAGTCAGTTCTTCAGATTTTTTTTTTTTTCTGCATTTGATAACTGTTGACTTAAGTAACTTACTTTCCAAACTTAACAGCTTTGGGCTAGTAAGATTCTTATGTGCTCTAAGTCTAAAGTTTGTTCATTTAAAGTATTTCTTTAGTAGCACATTTTGTTTACATCATAATCTTTAGCAGAAGTATTTTCTAAGCTTTTTTTTTTCCCCCCTAGAAGTGCAAACTTCCTTATTTTAATGTCATATTAACTGGCTAAAAGTGTATTTACTACAGGCTACATAAATACAGTGCTGATTAATCCAATGTAAACAAATCATACTTGCATGATACATCTACTTTTCAATGCTCTACAGCGTGTCAGTACTTTCAGTTCATTGCGTATGTTTTTGTTTTGAAGTTTTGTTCCAAGAAGTAGGTAACCAAGCCAGGTATTTTCACATGTGCACACACCCACCCGCCCAGGACGCGGTCCCTCAAGGATTTGAAACTGAAATGATACAATCTTGCATAAGATACTAAAGCCATTCAGCTTTCTGTTCGCTATGTGTGAATACAGTAACATGCTAGGAGGTCCCCTATTGAAGTCACTTGGTCTCACATCATTACATCTGCATGTAGAGTCGTAAGATCAAATCTCTGCATTGCTTAGTAGATTGGCATATTAAATGTATAGTAGTAAAGCAGAGGAGACAATTAACCTTGGGAAATTTCATTGTGCAAGACAGATACAAAATCAGGCTTTCTGGTCACTGCTTACATAATTTTTCTGTGTATGTCTGAATTTTGGAGTTGGTAATAGAAGCTTGAGGCTAAACTCTTCAGCTTTAATGTTTATTTAACTTAAGGGGTGTTTTTGAAAGTGTGCCAGCCTTTATCTGGTGTGGATCTGGCCCACTGTGTAAAAATGGTAGGACTGGAGATGTAGTCGTGGATTGCCACAGCTGTATTTTGCAATTAGAGTGCAGTACTATTTTCCTCTCTAATGTAGATTGTCTCTTACCTGTCTTGTTCTGTCTTTCCTCTTACTGTATGTGTGACATTTTAGCCTTTGCTCATCTGCAAATGAGAAACATTTCTCAAATGTGTAAAGGTTTAAGATGGGTGTTTTCAGTCATCCTTTCAGTGAGAAACAGAAGAAAATTATATTGGAAGTTAGATACAAAAATATTCTCCAAAGCATTGCATGGTAGTCTAAGCCAAAATAGAAAAAATACCAAAGTTTGCTTTAACTACTGAGAAGTAAGAATTTGGGTGAACTAGTCACTCGGTAAACCTAAGTTATTACTGGTTTTGATAATTTGATAATTCTGTTTGCAAATTTTCTTTTTTAGGGTGCAGATTTATCCCATGTGTTTTGTACCAAAGATGCAGCAACAGTAATCAAATCATATAGTCCAGAGCTGATTGTGCATCCAGTTCTGTAAGTGACTTATCTTTTGTTTAAATGAGCAAGTCAGGATTACTAGTTTGAACATTTCTGTCTGACAGTTGATTAGTTTGTGTTATTGCTTTTTCTAAGTTACAGGATGGGTGAGCTGGAGATTCCAAAAAACTCCTGGGTTTGTCCTTTCATTGCAAACAGTTAGATATTTAATATGAAACAATCACTTGTGAATTGTTTTCACTACTATCAAAGTACATTTTTTTCAAAAGCAAAGATCTTGCTTTCTGCTGCTTGCTGACACGTGTTCTGCGACTGTAATGCGTTTAACTGTCAACAGCAGCAAAATCCAGAACTAAGAATCACTGCAAGTCAGCATTTTAGAATCTGCATTTGAAAGGCGAACAGAGTGTGTTCTCTTGCTTCTTCAGTCCTAATAGTATTTAAGAGTAGTGTATCTTTTTTTCCTTTCACTACTATGTATCTAGTCATTTACGGAAAAGTATTGGGCAAGAGAGATGCTGATTCTCATGTTTCTTCACAAGTATGTTGCATTAAATTATTCCTGGGAACAAATAGATGCTCTAAAATGAGCAAATACACAAGGTCTGTTAACAAGAAGATGAGCAGTTTAATAAGCAGCTGTCCTAATTGGGAAAATCAGTGTGTGTTCTGAAATGTGTTACTGATTGGTGAACTTTTACAGGATAGTTTGTTTCAACTGTGTGTTGTGATGGTTTATTCTGAGCACGGCAAATGAGAATTAAGATGTGTGCTTTAGGTATATATGTCCCTGAGCTTAGCTTGCACCAGTGCGTGTCAAAGTCTGTTGGTGTACGTAGCAAAGCTGTGATTAAGCCAGGAAAAGTGTAATTTAAAATCGTGTTAGTCAGATGTTGCTGTCAGGAGGGATTTATGACAGTAGAAATATTTGGGTGTCTGAGAAAAAGAGCATGACTTCGCTTGTGCAGATGCCTGCAGTTGGCAGTCATGTTTAATACATTCTAAAGGTGGGGTTCACTCCTGTCGATGTAGAGACAGGTGCTTAGAAAGGAGTGAGTTAGACAAGTATCAAGAGTTGTGTTTTGTTGTTGTTTTTTGTGTTGTTTGTTTTGGTTTGGGTTTTTCTTTGGGGGGGAGAGGGAGGTGGTGGTGTTTGGTTTTTTTTTCTTTTTGTTTTTTTTCTTTTTTTTTTTTCCAAAAGTATAGGAAACCCATGACTTTATGCATTTTAGACAGGGGGGAAAAACTGATGTTTGAAAGCAACAGGAAAATAGAAGGTTACAGTTTTTACCAGTCCAACTGCATTAGCCTCTAAAATCCAAAAGGCACATCTTCAGTTGGTGTTCTGTCCGACACCACACGGTAACAAATGAGATGGAGAATCTGAATGGCAGTGAGTTAGGTTGTCGTGATGGATGACACTGGGATACAGCGTGTGTTGTCTTGTGCGGGAAGGAGTTGACCTTGGCTTGGGAGAAGCATTTTTTTTATACACAGGGTTCTTGATATCTGTGGTAAGGGAAAAGGTCAGTAGGAGAAACAGAGGCAGCGTAGAGAAAAAGGGAGGTGACAACGTGTAAACAGTAAAATTTCTGTTCATGGAGGACCAGATTGTGCTTACTAAGTAAGGGTGGGACTTTTATACACAGATTCTCAGTGTCTTCTGTGGAATTCAGATCTCAATGCAAACTCTCATCTTTCTATTTGCAAAGAGCATTTCTGATTTCATATTCCAGCTATGTCTGTAATTCCTGCAGATGTACAAAGTACAGCAGATCTGGAAATGTTCATATCCGTAGAGTTTTAAGTCTAAAACTCAATGTTTAATGCTTTTGTTACAACTCTGATTAATTTCACCCAGACAGTTGGATAATTGCACAGAGCAATGGATCTGTAAATATTGTTTATATGACATTCAGAATGAAAAAATGCAAATATCAGAATGTTCAGATTTAGTTTGATAAATTTTCTCATATTTTTATATCTTCTTTTCTGCTTCATTTGAGGAAAAGAGAAAACATTTTTTTTTTTGTCTGCTAAGAAAGGAAAAAATCTTGACTGCCTCTATTGAGCCCAGGTTTTATTCAAATTTACACAAACAGCCTATTTTTCTCATAAGGTCCTTTGTCTTCAGTGTCACACTTTTCATATGATCTTTTATACGTCGTGGAGCCATTTGAGTTCTGCAGGCACGGCCGACCGCTCTTGATTCAGAGCCTGATCTCTTAAACAGTCTTTGTACTTTCTCCCGGGCTGCACTTCACGCATGGCAGCACCTCCGGGTAAAACCCACCAAGCAGCTACGTCATTGTTTTCTTTTGTGTCTCTCCTTAAAACTTTGCTTTGTTATGATTTCTCCATGACCCTTCAGAGTAACTAGGTAGCTGTTGTACCACTCTCTTATTATGCTAATCATAATTATGGCCCCGTGTACTCCTCAATTCAGTGTTTGAGCAGCTTGGCATTTCGCCAGGGTTCAGCTGCCATTTTGTACTGCCAGGAGTCTGACATTTTATCATCTCCTCTGCGACTTGGCTGCGCTACCTTTCCCTGCTGCCTTCACCTCACGGGGATCACCTTAAGGGAAGAGCATGCTCTTTTCTTGCCGCTTCCCCCTGAACACAAGGGTTCTTGTGCCTTGTTACAGCCGCCGTGGTGAATCCTTGTCGGCCCGACTGGAGAAGGTATGCGAGAGCTACAAGTCGCGCTGTTGCGTCTCGGGTCCTTGGCAAATGCCTGTCACGGCAAGGATGCGAGGAATGGTATGTGACAAAGATTGAGTAGGATTGCAGAATGAGGGCTATGAAAATAGGCATCTATCTTCCAGCATTGACAGGGCGATTCCTTGTGGCCTCAGCTTCAGACCATCCCGGGATTCCTTTTGGTGTAGCATCTTGTGCCTGAGACACCCATAGAGCAACTTTCTCTGTGGTTTTTGTCTTGTGACTTCATTCCCTGTTCCTGTGAGCGAAGTTAAGGGAGCTGGGACTGCACACGGCAGCCTGGGATCTGGAAAGGTGAAGCTTCAGCATCTGTCTCTGGGCGTTCTCACCACCAGAGCTGAACAGTGAGAGCTGGGTGTCTAGGTGCCATGATTAGTCAGTCAGTGCTGTCAATAGCAGCCTTTCCTTTTAATGCAGGGACTCTGTCAAATGCATTATGGCCCCTTCCAGAATGACTTGGTATTAATGAAAGTATTAACAAAAAGATGATCGGCTAAGCAGTTCAGTATTTTTGCTGACCAGCTTTTTGCTTTCCCGTGGAGAAGTGACAAATGTGTACTGCAGAGATCTGGGTCTTTTGGCTAGTGGCACGTACAGAGCCTTAGTCACAACTGCCTTGTTCTTGTCAATGTTACCCCTGTTTTGTGCTTTATTTTTCTGTGTTCTTAGCTAACCTGCTCCTACTGTAAACTCAACAAAAATGCAGATAAGATAGTAAAATGCAAAAGCGAAGTTTTAAGTTTTATTGCGGGGGTTTTCTGTGTGCATTTCTACTGTAGATGTGTACATGCTTTACTGCATTGGCGTTGGGAACTCTTTAGGGAACAGTTTTCAGGGGCTTTTTTTATATTCCCCATGTTTAATTCCTTGGCTCAGGTCAGGTTGAATAGACCTCTTGGATACCTGTGTTGGGTTAGCTTATCCTGCCTTGACAGGTGAGTGATCATGGAGTTAAATGAGCTATATGAACCGAGCTGGTTATACTTTAAAAGAAGAGAGAATAAATCTATTGTGTTAGATTCCCCTCTTGCAAGGACTTTTTTGGTATTACAGAGTTTTTCACCTCTGTAGGCCAGGAAGGGTGGAAATGTTACTGAGTAGCCCACTTGTAACCTGGTTGTCAGGCAGTTTGTAAAGTCAACAATCAGTATACTCCTTGATCTCCAGAGGTTTTGTCAGGTCCTTAATTTCTTGTGATCCTGAAGAAGTCACGTAGTTTTTCCATTATTTCCAAAAAAGTCCCCTTTGAACTAGGTATGGATTTTGAGCTAATACCTGCCTCCCAGCTGGCTGTATCTGTGGCTGTCTATGGACTGGGAAAGATTGCCGGAGTTACTGGAAGTCATGTAGTTAATTGCAGAGTTCAAGTTGTGGGTTGGATTTTGAAAAAGATTCTTTTCAGTTTGAAATGGGGAGAAAACTCTTATGAAGTTAGCCTGTGTGTTGAAGCCAGCTGAAGAACCTTAGCTTAGATCAGGGTTGCTGGAATGTATTTTTCCTGGTTTTTTTTTGATTTTGTGTAGGTTTTGATTATTTGAAAGATCATGAAAGTGACTCATGGATAGCAAGTTCCCGATAACTTATTTGAGCACTTTTAACTGATGCCAAGTCTCTTTAAGAAAGCCCAGGAGCAATCTTAACATTCTTGACCCTTTCTAATTAATTATGTGCAGAGGAGATTCAAACCCACTGTTTCTTTGTGGGAGGAAGCTCATGCCTTTTAGTTGTGTTAGCTAAGGGTAGCTATTAAACACTGCTGCTGTGTAACGTGGGACTAACCTATATTTTGAATCAACTGCTGGAAGAAGTGCAAAAATTCTTGTCACTGGGGAAGGTCAAGGAGAAAGCAGAGTGCTCTGATTGCCAAAAAGATACTTCCCAAGTGACTTGGCTGCTGGATCCCTATTATACCTGCGGAGAAGATACAGGCATAAACTTTGTGATCTCTCTCCCAGACCTCATTTAGTCAGCAGCCTAGCTGGGAATCACATGAGAAGGTTTTTGGTGTTTTGGTTTTTTTCCCCAAGGAGAGAGAAAGGTCAGTGTGTATGTGCTGACTCAGAGAAGTACACTTAAAGTGTTTCTAATCCTGTCATGCAGTGCCATGGACAAAACTTGCTTATGGACCTATTTCCTGTGTCTAGCTTTCTCAGAAAAAAGCTGCTGCTTCTTCGCTGTGTTCTGTGGAGTGGCTATAAGACAGGAGGTGCATTCACCACATACTACAGTCCCTTTCCTCCCTCTTCTTCCAGAGGCGATGCTAACAGAGGGTTTGCCTCTTCCTCAAAATGGAAGGAGTAGCCACAGATCATTAGCATCACTGTGGGGATGCTGCTGTTCCTGGTGCTTTCTGATCCACAGAAAGAGACACATCCATACATAGGAGCATTTTACTCCAGTTAGATCCTGGCCAAATCCATCCTGCTGAACACTTGCCATACTGCTGTGATTTGACACCAGGATTAGATTTCTTTGATACTTAATATTTCTTGAGTTTGAGTGAAGGCAGGCATGCCTGGGATTCGCTTTTGCATTTACATTATTATTATTTAAAGGTTTTAGTGTCTCATTCTTCTTTTTTTTTTTTTTTTTTTCTTTTTTTTTTTTCCATCTGACAATCAGCAAAGCAGATACTTAAACTGAGACTTATTTTGTCTTCTCACATGTCCAGAGCCGATGTGAAGTACTCTAGCCTTCTGGGTATTGATTCAACTGTGCCTGTGATTCATCTGTGCCTTAAGAGTTGAACGTAAACTAGAGAGGGATACTGAAGTGATAAAAGCTGTCACTTTATTTATTGGGTTTAACATGGGGGGGGAAAAAAGTGAATTAGTTTTTTTCTAGGGACATTTTGAGTTTCATTCTGAGGGAAATTACAGTGTTATCTTGGTTCTGTCACAGGAGTTGGTTGATTGTAGTCCATTTATTTGATGGTTTCTACTTACCAAGTCAGTTCACAGGAAGTATTAATAGGTCAAGATCACTCCCATGAACTCTGAAAATATGAGGTCAAGATATTTGGTTATCATTATAGATTTTGGGGCAATTGTCATAAACACACATTGTTAGTGGGGGACTAAAGCATATTACAAATGCTTTAAATACTTGTATATATTTAAATGCAGGTCATAAAATAATCGTGTTGATACCTGTGGTATCTTTACAAGGCTAGATAAGATTGACTTGGAGTGCTGTTGTCATGTCTGTGTGAGAAATCTCAGAAAGTAGAGCCAATCAATAGCTGCTTCTCCTTTTGGACTCCTTTCTCACAGGATGTGAGAGGCTCTGCTCTGCATAAGAGAGGTGACCCCGTTTCTGTCATGTGTTTGGGTTCATTATTAAAGAGGCTGTTGTTGTTGGCTCTGATGCCTGTAGTGTGTTGACAACCCAATTCCTCATGAAACCAAAGATCTGATACCTAAATGAGAGTCTGGTATCCACGTAGCAGCTGTGGAAAACATTTTGGGTTTTGACCTCATTGTGAGATAAAAAATGCAGTACGGTAAATGCAGCATTTTTTCTGAGTGTGCCTCAGTAGGCCACTCACACTCACTGCCTTGAAGGTAGAATATGGAGCAAGTAAAGCCTGTGGGTATCTGCATATTAATACTGGTGTTAATATAAAAGAATGATGATTTAAACATTGACAAATACAGCTACTCTTGGAATATAGCATTAGTTTAGTTTTATGCTCAAACATTTTTTGCACTGTTTGGTTTTGCCTTTAATGCCTTTGACCTAACCTTTCCAGAATAATCTCTCCCTATCTTATTTACCCAGTTTCCAATAATGACCTCACCCAAGGTTTACCACAATAGTTAATAATTAGCTTTCTGAGATAGCTACTTAAATTCTAGAGCTACGCATTATGTCCCATCTTTTGCTCTTTTGATGTACTGTGTAACATGGCAGGATCTAAATGTCAGCACGTCTAACATTTGATTCGCATTAATATAATTACCTGCAGTGCTTGGACAAACAAAACTGAAAGTCTTTCATCCTCAGATCAGAGACTTTTACCCATCTTTGAAGATAAGACTCTAGGTTGGCTTTTGAAACTGCCCACTTAAAGTGGCTTTGTCTGAGTTTACGTAACAGACTTTTGCCACGGTACATTTTCATGCATTTGGAGTTGCCTCGGTCACAGCCAGTGTGCACAGATAATGGGAGAACTTGAAAAATACACTCTCCAGAGAGAAACCATATAGTTAATCAGGTGACAGCAGCCTTGTTTGCATCCCGTGTCCTTCCCTAGCAGGAGGTCCCACTGATTGGCATTTTGTGGCGTCCAAACCACATCTGTTGATTACTAAGGTGCTTCCAGCTCTGCCCAAAACACGTGTGAAGAGCTGTGGTCCCCCTGCCTCCTGCCTGCGCTGTCATTCATGCTTATCTGCTATTTCTGTAGCTCCTGGTTGCACCCATCCTGACATCACTTCACATTTTCTTGTTCCCATGTGAAATTTGACAAGGCTGCACCTTATCGCTGTTGTTCCTTTCCCTCCTCTGGAAAGCAACGATAGTACCTGCCATTCATCCTGAATGAGGGAAGCTGCTCTGTTTAGGGCATTCTGTAATAACTTAAAGCTACTGCCTTGGTGGCTTTTGATCATTTGGTGAAATTTGGACTTTGAATAAAATGACCTATACAGCAAAATGTTATTTTTTTGAAGGGCTGGGGATAGAGGTTGTGTTTCAGGCCCTAGCTGTCAAGCGTCCTCCCACCCTGGGCAGTGTCCAGCCTAGAGCAGACTTTCAGGCAGATGGCATCTGTCAGCTACCTGTTACAAACTGCTTTGGAAGATGTTTAGAAACTATGGGTGATATTAGGGCAGTACCCATCATCTTTTTTCAGGCTCCTTGTATTTGGGAAAGTTACTACATCAACCTTTCACCAAGATGAAGATCTACAGGCCTGTGTTTTATGTCAGTTTTTATTGTGTGGTAGTAAAATACAGAAGAGTCCAGAAGAGCTTTAAAGATTTGATTTTCTATATTAGCTTTACGAAACTGAAAGGTATTACAAGAGACTGTGAAGTTGTGCATTAAGGGGCAACAGCGAGACTATGCAGTCCTGAACCCAGTGATAACTGCTGTAAGCACCATAAACAAAGCAGTGTGTCCCTGTATGCAAAACTAATTGAGGTGGCAAGACGAGAGGGATTTTTTCTGCCAAACTAAAATCAGTACCCCCTGAAGTTATCTAAAGCTACCAATAATTCACAAAGAAAATTTGTCCGCAGCATTTCAGAAACTTGGTGCTGTTTAATTTGGAGAATCTTTATACATTTTGCCTTGGAAAGTACTTTTCTCAATACATTCTGTAGGCAGAGAAAAGGGCAAAGAGATGAGCATGGAAGATGCTGAACACTGTACCTTGGCCTTGCCTACACAGGGCTTCAGGGAAGGCAAATCATAAAGCTATTGTGCCTGTATTCTCATGAGACTGGAGTCTTCTCAGCCTCCACTGAACAAAGCTTTGTCTCTCTCTTCTACCTCCCACTCATAGCCAGGGAAAGCTGCTCAGGTAAACATCTGTGGGGTCCTCTTTCACAGTGTGCCCCCTGTGAGTCTCTCTGTATGCTTGCTTATTTGTTTAGATCTGCTTTGACAAACGGATGATGTGTAAAGTTGATGAAATGATTATTAGCTTGAGGCTCTTCCCTTACCTACTAAATTTCACAGGGATGAGACAAGTTACAGAAGCTCCTTTGCTTTTCCTTATTAATTATTCTGTTATCTTGCAGTTATTTACTTGTTTATCCTGTGGTAGTTCTTGTCTGTATGGAGACAGAGATTTATCTGTTGCTTGTCAGAAAAGCTAAGACTTTAAGGAAACTTTTGGGCTTTGGAAGGGTGTTGTTTGGTTGCTTGGCTGAAAAACAGCGAGCTGTTGCAATTGAGATTTTCATCAGAATGGCATCTCGTAACATGTCACAGAACACATCGTGGTTAGCTGGAATTTTGAAGATCTGTTCATTCCCTGCAGTCCACAGCTGTGGGCTGTCACCAGCATCTTTAATTGCACACATCTGCACAGTGGTGCTGTAGTTCACTCTCCATGTTTACAGGTATTACTGCTTGGATTTAGCTTCCCAAAGTATTCCTGTTATGTGTGTCTGTGGTGCAGAGTTTCTATTTTCAAATTACGGGAAAGCCAGACAGTTTCCCAATCTCTTACCCAATCACCTGCAAAAAAAGCTTGCTTTGTTTTGGGAAATTCCTGACTTTTAGTTAATCAAAATCTCTCAAAAGTTTTTACCCTCTTTTCAGAAATACAGAATCTGTTTTTCATGGTCTTGCAAGAGATTTTCTGACTCCTCTTAATATTAGCTTTGTGCTTTAGAGTAGGGGTATTGCGTTTGCGATTCCTGTTTTGGAAAAAGAGCTGAGTTGCATATCCTGTGGCTCTGCAAGGGCAATACTGATTCTTGCTCACTTCATCTCTTTCTGTTGAAGCCTGAAGATTGCATCTCTTCTGATCCACCTTCTTCATACCTCATATCTTTCTAGACACTTTTGTTAAAAAATACAGTGCTTATTTCAATTGTGCATCCATGTCCTGGGCAGTAGAGGTGATAATGAAACGGAGAGGTTTGAAATCAGATTTAGTAATCAAGCAGAGAAATTGTCACAAAGGGACAAAGGAAGTTAACAACATTATTTGTGCAAGCATAGTACACAGCAAACAGCTGAGGACCTGACTTGTATTCTGTGCTGGCACCTCCACAGCGTTTTGTTGTGGGGTTTGGGGTTTTTTTTGATTGATTCAGAGGCAAACAAGAATACACATTGGCTTTTCCTATACTAATAAACCAAACACTGACAAAGAATAGTTATTCCCAGGTGCCCAGATATGATTATCTGAGGAGGGCCACAAAGATAATCAGAGGGCTGGAGCACCTTTCCTATGAGGACAGGCTGAGGGAGTTGGGTCTCTTCAGCCTGAGAAGAGAATGCTCCAGGGAGACCTTATAGTGTCTGAAGGGGCTCTACAGGAAAGATGGGGAAGGACTTTTTATAGGGGCATGTGGTGATAGGACAAGGGGCCACAGTTTTAAACTAGGGCAGGGTAGATTTAGATTAGACATTAGGGAGAAGTTCTTCATTATGAGCGTGGTGAGACACTTGAACAGGTTGCCCAGAGAAGCTGTGGATGCCTCATCTCTGTAAGTGTTTAAGCCCAGGCTGGATGAGGCTTTGAGCAACCTGGCCTGGTGGGAGGTGTCCTTGCCCATGGCCGGGGGGATGGAACTGGATGATCTTTAAGGTCCCTTCCAACTGAAGCCATGCTACGATTCTATAATCTGTACTGGCAAATTATCCAAATACTCCTTGCCAAGGTTTTCGGCCCATCCCAGCTAGCCTCTCCCAGCAACTTCTTCCACTGGTGAAGAACCGCCATGGTCCAGGGACTGTGCCTGATGGGCAGCTCGAGTGTGACCTGCTCTGAAGCCTAAGGGTATAGATGCCAGCTGACCTTGGAGTCAAAGCACTTTTCCGAGCATGCTTAAATGTTTCGTATGGAGTGTAGCTGTTAAGAGGTAGAAGAATTTCTGTCTTTATGCTAAATCTCAAGGTCAGGGACATTCAAGGTGACACCCCTTCCTGAAGAAAGGTACATGGTGATCGTTTGTAGCCTGTCAGCTTTAAAATACTACTACTTTGATGTCTGTGTGTGGGGATAAACTGTAGCATGACACAGTAGCCCTTCCACTTTCAGAGAAGCTGTAGATACAGGATATTTTAGTATCTTAAAGTGAAGTTGGCATGATGCTGCTCTGAGGCGGTATTTGTTCTGCTTTCTTTATGAAGAATCAAAATCCATCAGTTATTTTACAGCATGTTTTTATAGCTGATTTTGCAATGTAATAGTCATTATCACCATTTTAAATCTCTTGGCCCTTCATATGCCTTGGGTTGCTTCTTGATGTGAAGTTGCAAAGGAGTTATGTGAACATAATGTTTGTAAAATGCTTTGAAGATGAAAAGCTCTACAGTAGGTTTGTATTATTACCAGAGGCAAAGTGAGCAGGAGTGGCTTAATGTTGGGCTGTTCATTTCTCAAGAGATGGCTTTGTTTTGAAAAATGCACATTATCAATTGAGCTGGAGACAAAATTATCTTATTTCAATCCTGAATATAAATAAATTGGCAAAGCTTCTACCTTGAGATTATTTGCACGAGTTATTTGTAAAAGAGCAGAGTGGTTATGGTACTGTCTGGCTCTGTTCTTAGCTTACATTTAATAGAACATTTATTTAATGTATTTGGCTTCTACTATCCAAAGGTATTTTGAATTCAATCCATTCAAACGTCCTTATATATATAGCAGTATTCTTATATCTATATGATAAATATATGAAATATTTATTTGAGAAATATATATATTTGAGATATATATTGCTCTTCTGGAGATAAAATCAGTTTCAGCTTATAAATAACAAAGTGGTCTGCATTCAGAAATGGTGACATGTTACTAGAGTTTGGTTCACAGACAATTTTCCCCATCTTCACCATACCCCATAAAAAAGAACAGGCTTTTCTTTAATAGCGCTTTAAGTATTGCTTGAATAATTTTTATTTCCAGGCTGTATTTACATTATAAACTGATAGATGGTTGTGCAGGCACTAAAAAAGAAGAAAGTGGGCTGTGTGTCAGTTTTCAGGGTACTGCTGCTTCCTTGTGAGTTAGAGGAGAAGGGAGGCAGCTGCACCGTCCGAATTTGAGCGGGAGACTGCTTCAGGGACAGCGCTGTCCTGCCCTGTCTGGTTGTCAGCCTTGCCCTGGCAGCGGGTGGTGGCTCCTGTTCAGAGGGCGCTGCTCTGGGTGGCAGCTGAGGGTGCCCTGGGGAGCGGGTGCTTCTGAAGCAGCCTCTGCGGGTACAGGGGCACCTGGGCCTGGGCCAGGCTCGAGGCCCTGCCGCATCCCCGCCGCCTTCAGCCGCTGCCTCGCTCCCTGCAGCTGCAAAAGCTTTGGGCTCCTGCCTGGCACTTGCAGAAATGGGTGTGGAATTTGCTGACTCTGCCAGACGCAAACTAAACACTTGTTCCCGAGTGGTGCGTCCCATCAGTACAGCTGTTGGTTATGAAAAACATGCGAGGGCTTTCAGCCGTAATAATAGAGCTTTGTCAAAGTATTGCCAGCTCCAAATATTCTAGTACTATCAAATAGTACCTCCTTGCTTAGTCTGCAGGGAGCTTTGTTCCCCCATGCCTCAGTTCAAACGTTCGTTTACTGTTGTTACCCGTGTCAGAGGTGGGGAAGGAGGGAGGCAGTAAGGACTAACTGACGCTGTTGGACAGTGCTTTCAAAATATTCCGACCTATTTACACAACAAAACTGTTCAGAACAGAATAAACGGTTCTGGTCCGTGGCTGAGTGCTGTATTTGGCAGTGGATTTTCTCATCGTTTTTCCGAGGTAGACAAAACCTGAATGCTACAGAAATCTTAAGCATTACGAGCAGCTAATACCCGTACTGAATAGCTTGATTCTCCTGTTGCCTTTTGGGGAAAGGGGGCAGTTTGGCCATAATTCAGTTGGAACAAATGCTTATGAAGCAACTGACAAAAAGCATATGAGTAGATTTATCATCTTGCCGTGCAGGGTAATAAATAATTGCATCATTTCCAGAAAGCCACACTGTATACCTGCGAGATGGTGGATCTCTCTCCAAGGTGGAATCTCTGCAAAGAAGCATTAAGTAGGGAATTGTGACAGGCTGTAAGAATTGTTGGTTTCCTGCTTCGGTTATTTAGTAACAACCATAGTGTTGCAATTACCTCCTCGTTTTTATGTTGTATCCTCTAAGGAACAGATCAAGAAAAATGATTGATTTTAGCTATTTGGACAACCATTCCATATTTTCTGGGTCACAGATTTTTTGGTAGTTTGGAGGTTAAAATTGCCTGACGCTGAAGGTAGGAAATAACTATTTCTATCTTGCATCTTCAACTCAGATTCTGAGAATATTAAAAAGAAGCCTTTTTAAACTTGTCTTTTTCTCCCAATTCCATTTAGTGATAGTCCCAATGCTGTCCACGAGGTGGAAAAGTGGTTACCACGACTGCACTCGGTTGTCATAGGACCTGGCTTAGGTAGAGATGAAGTTCTACTTGAGAATGCTAAGGTAATGTGTATACTGATATTTTATTCTCTGTCTTTATGTTGAATTTTATTAACTAATTTCCTACCTTTTCCATAATTACACAAATGTTTTCAATAGGATTACTAAATAACAATTAAAGAAAAATATTGTTGAGTACAAATAACAGCTTGTTACTCATGGTCTTATTTACTAAAGCATTGTTCTGGATTTTAGACACCAGTATGATTGTTTTGATTTGCTTTTGGTTTGATTGTGAAAGTTGCTAATTAAGAAATAAATGTTGGCATCTCTAGATATCATTTCTTAGATGCAAAGCACCTTTACGGTAAGAACATAAATAGGAATTTGAGATCCTAATTTTTGGAACTGTATGCGATAGCTTGTATTGGGAGAGGTACCAAAGAACAGGGACAGTGTCCCTTTGCAATAAGAAATAACACTCTTAATTATAAGATGTTGCACATTTCTACTCTGGATAAAGAGGTAATCCTATTTTCTATCAAGCCTTAGTGAAGAGCTGAAAATGGGAGCTAAGGGAATTCTCTACTCTAAATAATATGTACTTATACCATCTTCCAGGTGATGCCTTGTAGTACTGTCAACGTATCTTTGTACATTCACAGTATATTTCTGTCTAATGTCAATCTAACTTTGTACAATTGACAAAAAATAAATAAATCCTGAGTATTACTGAATTAATCAGTAGTACTAACAAGTGGAATGAATATAATTTACAGAAATGTTGAGTTACAGAGTGAAATTGTGGAACGAGAGAGTCAAGAGACTTGAGACCGCACTATTCAAGTGGTTTAGAATACCTTGAGAGCTGTGGAGGGTGGTTTCCTCAGCTTTTGTCAGAGAAAGTTGCTGTTGGAGATCTTTGCTTCTTTAATTCTCCTTCTTCCAAAAAAAGTTTGGTTTATTGATATAGAGGTGGAAAAATGATAGAGCATCAATTCAGAAAGAAAGCAAGCAGAAATTTATTACAGCCAATTGAGAAAGCAAATTCAATTCTGAATGAAAATTTTCAACAGAGATTTTATTCTTTTTTGAAAACATTTTTTTTCAGAATTCTTTTTACAGAAAAAAATTTGGACAATGATTTTTCCTTTTGTCTTGGTTTAAAAAAATTTTTTTTTTTTTCTAAAGGAAAACAACTGTAAACAAAAGAAGAAGAATTAATTTAGAATATCTAAGATACCTAACATAAGCTTCTTTTATATCAGAATTCCATCTGGGCTTGATAAATATCTGTCAGTGTGCTTATCTGTATTACAGAAGTATCTGGAAGATTCCTTGATTGTTTTGTTTGGGGTTTTTTTTCCCTTCATTGCTAAAAATAAATTTGCTGTCTTTGTGAATTGCAAGCATACTTTTACTTCAGCCTGGCTGTCCTGTGCAAGATGGCTTAAAGTTAAGCAAACACAGCCGATGAAGACGAGGCATTGGGAGGTTGCTTCGTGCTATAATCTCAGGCCACGTTCCTGTGAGCTGTGGATCTGACCTTATTAATTTCAGGTCACATTTACGCTCAAGTTCTTTGTCTTCACTGTAATTACGTAAGTGTTCATTAGTTACACAGTGGGTTTGTTTTTTCTTTTTTAAATGTGAAATTGGGGACAAGTGAACCCTGTTTGCCTGCTTGAGGAAAACTGGTGCTTTTCTTTGCTGAGGAAAGGGTGAGTCTCCTTGCTTCAACAGTGAATTTCAAGCTTTATATCACTCTTCACCTTCAAGAAAAAAACAAGCAAAGGATGATAGCCTTGCTATTTTAAACTTTTATAGGAGGCTGGCTTGGTATATAATTTTCTGTTTTCCCTTTAAGCAGACCTCAGCATGCCATTATATGACTACAGGGCTGAAATGTAGATTAGTGTCTGCTTTCTGGTTAGGGTTTTGTGTCAGAGTGGCAGTGACGATGGGAGAGAGCTTCCCTTCTTCCTCTCCTGCCCCGTTGAAGTGCTGAGGTGTAGTGGTCTGTCAGCTCTGGTGCTGTTCGTACGTCCGTTCTTGTCAGTATTGTGGCAGCACGTTGTCAGTGAATGTGCTTGTCCCAACACTCATGTTTGGGCTGCTTCTCTCTTCTGAGCATTGAGAAATGAAGATACTAATGCAGCAATCTGCAGTTCCTGGTATATGGCCCGTGGACAGTGTTTTATTGCAGAATGGCCTGAGCACTTGTTGACCAGATGGTGCATCTTCTCTTGCCAGGCCAAAGAATGCTTTGCTTCCTCGGCATCTTTACTATGTCACTTGACTCCTTCATGCTTTAGACCTGCAGCGTGCACTGTGGCATTTCGGCTCCTTTCAACAGTCTGATGGAAAAGAACCCCCTTGTGATCAGTTTCTGTTGATTTCTTTAATTTTTTTTTTTTTCCTCCTTGAGAACACAGTGATACTCTTTGAATACATACTTACTGGTTTGCTGTGATACCTGGTTTTGTCTCTAATTCCATTTACAATTCCCATTACAAGAAGCCACTCTACAAGTTATATCCGTCTCTCATATGACACTTCTGTGGGTCTGTGCCCAAACCCTCACATACTATTTCTCAGTTGCCTGGGTGAGAGCTGATGCTCTGTCAGTTTTCTAGCTATGGGTTTGCAGGAGCAGCAGCTGCAGCTTCAGAAACATCTCCTGAAGAAAGTGTTTGTTCTGTCCTGATAGCTGTGCAGATGGATTACATGCAGATGTGGCAATCCTGGTCCTGGTCTGAGTTAGATTTTGCTCCAACTCTGGAGCAAATAAGCAGTCCAAGCTATTTCTCTTCAAGAGAAAGCAAAACGCCCTACATTTCTTAGCTCTGGAGCGTGCAGATTGAAGCATCTCTGCTCCCCATTCTACTTCAAACTTCCAAAATGCTGTTACCACATCTGATGTGGAACTTGGCCCCCACAGTCAGCTTCCTTGTAGGCAACACCTGGCCATCTGTTTCTCCATTTCAGTGTCTGTGATTGATTCTGGACAGAAACAACGGTACCGTTACCCCCCTGAGCTCACACCAGTTGCTGTGCTTCTGGTGGTGGCTTACACACTGTTGAGAAAGAGTTTAACTGCCACGTGGAAGTAAGGCCAAGGTCCCTATGACTGTCCTCTGTCAGTGCTTAGAAGCAGCCTATTTTCAAAGGTATTGGATGTTCTTTTTTCATGCAGTATCAGTATTATGTCCCTGTGGTATCTACCCACCACGGCATTCTTCATTCAGCCGTTCCAGGGCTGTCTTACACTGATCTGATTTTTCTTGTAGCCTGAGGCTTGGAAGTAGGGGAATTCCTGCCTGTACCGTGGAGAGCTGTTCCTGGGGTTTGTGAGAGAACCAGGTTACTCTCCTGCAGAGTGATGAGTGCCGCTCCCCAGAGGACTTCAGAAAGAATATCACATTCCTTGCATGGTCCTCTGGGAGAGGAGATGCTGCTGCCTAATGCTCCAGGGTGTTCTGCATTCTGCTGCTGGCTAGCAGTTAGGCAGTTAAAGGCTTAGCTATTTCTGTTGTTTCCAGCCTCCTGTCATCTCCTTTCCCCTGTTCCTTCTGGCATGAATGTGATGTTCCTGTCAAGTTTTTTTCTTCTGAGTTTAGTAAATCTTTAATGGGTACGTTACTGGCTTGGAGGTCAAATGGACTGATAGGGAACTGTTGATGGAATAGTAGTTACTGTTGGGATCGGGTAGGGAAAAGCATTCATCCTTATCAAGAGTCCTAACCTTAACTGAAGTAAGACTTTGATGTTGAAATCATCTTTGCTTCTCACTGGTTTCCTTGGCTCTCTCCCTGAAGTGGTAGCACCGAGTCCTGGACTCTGCCACTCCAGCCTTGCTGCATTGTGTTTTGCAGCAGCAAAGTGAGGTTGTTGTTTTCAGCAGAGCATTCTTGCTTCCCTCCTGTGAGAGAGGTAATGATTAATAGCAAGAGTGGCTCTGTGTAACTCAGATTACATGGTAAAATTGACTGGATTCTCAGCCCACATACTTGTTTCTCTTGCTCAATTCTCGATCTTTGTTTTAGCTCCAGTAAAACAGGCCTGAATACCAGCCTGGGTTCTTCTTTTGGCTGAGGCCCTGCCTAGCTGCCATTTCTGCCTATGGCTGCTTCTCCTCCCACAGTCCCCTCGCCCTGCAATGCTACCCTCAGCCAGTCATTTGCCCTTAAAGATCTCTGCTATCTGTAGGGATATAAATTTCAGAAATCTCATTTTCCACCCCTAGTGACATCATCTTAAGGCTGTGTGGAGGTGTCTTGGCTGTAGGTAACATCTGGCAAAACATGGGAGGTGTTTGGGCCATTGTCAAGTGTGCCCAGAGAGAGCCCATTTGTAATTCTTTTTTCTTCAGATGGGTTCCCGTTCCCACCTGATCTGAGCTATCAGCCTTTCTCTGTGTGTTTTTGGTTAGTTGGATTAATTTTCCCCTTTCAAGCCTCATGCTGTTAGGATTTAGGAGACACTTGACAGCCTTATTTAATTGTGAAAGCAGGCCTAGATGCTTCAGTACACTCTCTGCACTGGTTTTGCAAGATCAAGAGGACTCCAGAGCATGGAGCTATCTTTTGTTCTCATAGCAATCTGTTAACTAAATCTGCCACTGTGGGCCTTGGGCAGCATTTTCCTCTCGATCGGAGCAGCCCACCGGGTTCCGTTTGTACAAGCGCAGGACGCCCGAGAAGCATCCCAGGCTGACAGTGCGGCTGGTAGGTCTGTGTTCCCTGTGGTACCTACAGCCCCGCACGCACACCAGCGACGGGATGTCTCTCTCTTTGGAGCCGCTGCTTACCTTCACTCAAGTTAGCAGAGGAATTGCTTGCTAAAAAATTCTTCGGTGTATGTCACATGCGTTTGCTTCCTGCCCTCTTTATGTCTCCTGGAGGTTCTTGCTGTGGGGATTCAGCAGTTCATAGGGAACTGAGGCAGCAGCGAGGATGTGCCAATTTCTGGGCTCAGCCCTTGGTGAGGAGGAGGTGGGTAGGTGGGATCTTGCACCGGTGATCCTGCAGAGGCTAAAACCAGAGGGCATGTGTGTTCATCTGCTGGGAGAGTGTGCGTGGAAATTGTGTTTCTCTCAGCCCGCACCCAGCCCCAGTATTCATGAGTAGACCACAAGTAGCATCCAGTGAAAAACTACTCTTCCTAACCAAGCCTTACTGCTTTCAAACAGCCCAATGAGAGCCAGCGTTAGTGGACACCCTCACGTAAGATGAGGCAGTTTCTGGCATAGGATGCAGCTCTTTCTCTGTGAGGGTGGTACTGGTGTGGATAAAGCCTGGGAATGCCAGCTCGAGGAAAGAGATCCTCTTGGTTGCGCTAAGAGCTGTTGCTGCGTGTGCTAACAACTATTAGTATGCTGTGACTTCCTCACAAATGTCTTGATTAGAAAAACAGTGTTTGAAAATATGCTAACAGGACCTTAAATACAGGTTTGTGTAGCTTGCAAGCAGATTTTATTTTCTAGTGTGTGTAATGGATCTTGATGAAAGTCATTCACAGTGTAGTGGGGTGTTTATTTGCTCTCTCTGTGTAGGCTTGTATTGTTGTTTTACTTGATTTTGATACTTAAAAGCATTTGTGAGCAAAACGCTGGAACTGGATACCTGTTCAGATCTGCCTGAGCATTATTCAGCTACGAACCCTAAGAAGAAATTTGGCAGTGATCAATTCCAGAGTTCATTTTAAGTTTATGTTTATTTGTTTCGTTTTAAGACAAAATGCCAACAGCTGACCATGAATATCTTCAGCCAAATCTAACATTAAAATAATCAACCATAAATAGGAAACCTTGTAGACTTTGCTTTGTGAGTGTACGTGTTCAGGGGATGAAACAGCATGAGAAAACTTGGTGCCTTTATTTATTCTGATTTAGATTTTTTACTTTGGATTGGAGTACACAGGATTATTGCTTAACCTGGATTTGGATGTGTTTAGGGCTGAAAGTGTGTAAATGTAGCTTTTCAAGTGGCGTCTGGTTGATGATGAATGTGGAGGGGGTAGCTAAAAAGGAGTGGTTTTTTAAGTAAGTAGGAGTATTTCAGAGGCTTTTGCTTTGTTTTCTTGTGTTCCTTATGTTCAAGTTTTACTTTTGATTGTTTTACTTTCGATTACATCACTTCTGTAAGATTTTAGCATATGGTTGAGGCAGATCTTAAGCAACATAGCTGCAGTTTTTATCTAAGTTTGGCAGCAAATGGTCTACTTCAAATTCAGAGAGGGAATCTACAAGTGGATCATTCTCATCTCTTTTTTTAAATGTGGAATAGAACGGTTCTGATTAGCTGCCATCGACAGCGTCTTTAACATTTCCCAGAGCACTTAATGAGCTTGCTGATGTAGTGGGCTACTCTTTAGAGTCCTTATCACCCTTGGCCTGGCTTAAATGAAGTATTTCCCTGTGCACCTGAAAATCTGCTTTGGGCATTGCATGTGGTGCTGCAGTGTGAAGACAAAAGACCCAGTTAAATTGAACGGAACATAAACCATGAGATAAAGGAGTTGTTTGTTTCAAAGAAAGGATATTTGTCTCTGTTATGTGGATTTTTATTCAGGTAGTATGAGTGATGGTCATTTCTTACATGAGGTTGGAGTGATTAATGAGCTAGTGATAATTATGCATACAGGAATATACAAAGTAAAACTCGGGCAATTAGGCTAGTTAAAAGTGATTGCTGTAAGTCTTGTCCACAAGGAGAGATTTTGATTGACATTGCTGAGTTTTGAAAGGAGTATGAGTTTTTGGATCAGTCAGTGACAACTAATGAAAGCAGGTTTCAGAGTTAACTGCATGTTTCCACTGGTGAGTAAATAAACAAAATAAAAATCCCAAACAAAACCAGTTACTGAAAATATGGCTCTGTTGTGAAGAATCCCAAACAGCAGAGCTCCATTCTTAACATTCTTCAGAACCTCCTCTATCAAGTAGAATATATTTAGGGTTAGGGAAGTTTTTCTGCCCCCCACCAACCCTGGCCGTAGCCTTGAGCACAGCCTGTGCTTGGGATGTTTGCCTGCTCCTGGCTGTGCAAGATTACAAACTTCTGCTTGCCAAGCCCATTTTCCAAGCATCTCTGCCACGGAGCTGCGTCCTGACCCCTGCTGCAGCCGAGTCCCTGCTAACTCTGCATTATCCGGGCTCAAAGCACCGAATGCAGAAATGCTTCCTGGGCTTTCAGTGCCTGTTTGTAGGGATTGATTTGCAGCGTGCTGAGGTGGAACTTACTTGTTCCTCCCGGGCACCTTGGGGAGGAGGGTGTGCAGAAATGCTTCCAGCTGCAGCATTTACGGGGAAATTTGGGCTGTTTCTTCCCTTTTATCTCTCTGTTCCAGACAAAACCATGGATTCAGGATTGCTGGATGAGAGCAGCATCCATGCGGAAAATACAAGCAATTATAGGTGGCATTTCAACAGCAGTTTCTGACATTAGCTTTCAGTAGAGGGTTCTTTGTAAAAGGGGCTGCCACTCCTTTTTCATTATTTAGGGTTGTTTGAGAGGGAACCGGTGCCAGGTTATGCACGTTTACGTGTCTCTACCAAATCGCAGGATGTAATTACATACAAAAGAAACTGCCTGAAGTCTCTTCCCTTCGCAAGGTAGAAAGATGACAATGTGATGTATACTTCGTGGAAATTAATTACTGTTGTGGGATAGATGTGGCTTTATATATGCTGCTATTGTGGTTTTCTGTTTATTTCCTTCAGATTCAATCTTTTATTAAAACCACTGACACTAATTTCCTGGTTCTTCCCTTTGCAAACACCCAATGCCAAAGGTACTGTGTAGCTAACCCAGTTCATCATCAGTAGCACGAGTAGTGATACAACTAATAATATATGAAAAGTCACTGCAGGCATTCTGCTGCCAATCCACATCTAATTAAAAAAGCTGAAAAGTCTGTCTAAGTCAAGTGTGGGCACAACTGTACGTAATTGTCTCTCCCAAGGAGCCACGGAGAATGGCCTTGTGTGCTGTTGTATGCAGATGAATGGGTGGGTTATTGCTGGCTCGGGGACTTGGCTGGAAAAGTCCAGAACAGCTGCAGAGTTCTTGCAAGAGGCTATGGGTGCTCGCTGTGAGTGAACCGCCTGCATCAACTCCTGGTGCCTCCGGGTGCCGGCTCTATCAAGACTTCCATGGCAGATTAGATATCCTTTAATTTCACTTAGGAGCTCTGTAGCAATTCATTCCTCCCTCACGTGTTCCCCCTTCCCCTCCTTGCTGTTTTTTGCAGCCAGTGTCTCACACGGGCTCGGCTTGGCCTGTTCCCTTCTTCCATAGTAACTGTGGAAGTGTCCTGGGTGTCTGGGTCACTGCAGCACAGGTGAATCTTGTGTTTCAGAGCTCAGCCACAGGCTATCGAATGGATAAATCTTGTCATGCTTTTCTGCATTACTGTGCTCTCTTTCAGCAGTAACCTGACCATTTGTTCCTTTAAGCTTCTTCCTCCCATGGTCTTATCATAGAATCACAGCACGCCTTGGGTTGGAATTGATCTCCAAAGGTCATCTAGTGCAGCCCCCCTGCAGTAAGCAGGGGCATCCTCAACTAGATCAGGCTGCTCAGAGCCTCAGCAAGCCTGGTCTTGAATGTGTCCAGGGATGGGGCCTCCACCATGGGCAACCTGTTCCAGTGTTCCATTCTCCACCCTGAATGATTCTGATTTCCAGTTTCATGTGTGTGTTGTTCTGGTTTCAGTGTGTTTAGGAGTTTTGTGTTTTGTTTTGTTCAGGGTTTGCTTTTTTGCTTTATGTTTTAATTTTTTTTTCCCTGTGTTTTATTTTGTTGTTTGTTTGGTAGGTTTTTGTTTTGCTTTTGGTTTGTTGTTTTGGGTTTTTTTTTAAGAAAAGAATAGAATTTGGTTTGGGGAATCTATTTTAAAATTCCCATGTGAAAGTTGGGTCAGAGGACACAGATTTCTGCTAAAACAAATGCATTTCATTGAGAGGAAGAGCTTCTATGATAACAAAAGAACTGAAACACATAAATTCTTCACCCTTACTTTGTAACTTTTCCTAAATACAGCAAAGGAAGTACCTTTACCCAGATACATCACTGGTTTCTACAACTTCTTTTTCAGTTCTTATTGAGTATGTTGCTTGCATACAAGTCCTGGATACCCAGTCAGAGAACAAAGATCTGTCAGGAAAACGTGTATTTAACCTGAATCTACTCTTCCTCTACTCTTTAATTTTATCCTCCTAGCTCTCCTTCCCTTAGCCACCTCGACCAAAAACTGCAATCTCTGAAATAATATTGTGGGCATTCCTAACTGTCAGGTATTTGCTGCTGCTAAAGCACAATAACTGGGTGGGAGGTTGTCCCCTAAGCACCTTCATGGGAGGTATGATCCCAGGTCATTTCCACTTTGGCTTAATTGAGGTAAAAAACTTAAACTTCCATCTTCAACTGCTAGGGGAGGAAACTCTTACAGGTTTTTTTCTAGCATGAGTCCTGCAGTCTTGTAATGCAGTTCATCATCGGTGATTTTAATCACAGTGGGCTGGAACCTGTTTCCTTTTTCTCATGCAACTGTTGTGGACTGTAAAATCACCATTTCAGAGATCCACCAAGTATTTGGCCAACCAGTACAAAGCAGGAGATCTCTAGCAAGAGGCTGCCCCAACTGCTGTTATTAGGACTCTCTGCAGGAAAGGTAGGAGACTGAAATTAGGGCCTGGCTGTGAATATTGGCAGAGGAAAGATGTGATTTTTGGTCTTTGATATCTTAGCTAACCAATGTGGCTGTAGGCTACGAGAATGGATTATGAGAGCAGCATGTCACTCTTGTCTCCAGCTCTTCATTGTCCTCTCTGCATCATGAGTAGTGCCAAGGTTGCGCTGAGTCCAGTCCTTCATTTTGGAATATCCTTGAGTGCTTAGGAATCATATGAAGGAACTGCTCCTGCCTTGGTCTACACGGAGCTGAACCACCAATGTTACAGTAAAATAGAGTCTGTGCATAGAAAGATAGTCCACTGGGATAGCTTGGAGGTAGAACCTCCAAAATCTTAATATCCAAAATGCCTTTGGAAGGAATGATGTCTTGGGTTTATCATCCATACCTCTATTTGTTGCTGTTCACCTCTGTGATTGATGTTTGGATTTCAGGTTTTGTCACAGTAACATTTCTTAGCATTTTTAATTGTCAGTGTTCTCTTCTAAAAACTTTCCCATATGAATAATTGTTACATGGGATAAAACTGAGCAGATGGCTCCTGCTTATAGATATAGTCCTATCAGAAACAGTTAAACAGGTTTTGGTGTGAAAGTAGAGTTCATCTAAGCTGTATTGTGCAATTAACAGTGAAAGTTCAAATACTAAACAGGAAAGTCCATGCCAAACATTGAGACAGAGATTCATCTAAAAAAGTGATTTTTTTTCTTCCATGACCAAAATACTCTGCAATAGAGGTTGTGGCTGTTATTGCTGTAAACACCTCTTTCCTGATACAGTATCTGCAGAGTGTTTACAAGTGGACTTCATCTCATCTAATTCTTGGTGTCTAAAAATAAAGCAGCACAGTGTCTCTGCTCTGTCTGTGATAGCTGAGGAAAGACAAGTATGCTGGTGATGCCTCCCACCCTAAATGTGGTGTCTGAGCTGCACGGGATGAATCGCTCCCCAGTGGTGAGCCATTTGACCTTCACATGGCAGCAGGTGAAATGGGTGCTGTCCACAGTCAATAGGAAACAGAGGTTCTCCCAGGGAATGTCATGGCCTTCAAACAGGCGGTTGTATTGCAGGGGTTCTCTTCTCCCTGGTAGGGCTTTATTACAGCTGCCAGATCTCACTCCCCAGAATTCCTCGTTTGTCTCCGTTTCTGTCTGCGTTTAAGGAAGGAAGAAGAAAGGAAAATAATTAGGGTAGTCTTTTATTTGTTTGTTTGGGCATTCAAATAGCTTTGTAAATGAGGCAAAGGACTTTGTAGCCCCTGATTATTTGTTCTATAAGGAGGGGAAGAAAAAGCAAAGATCACTCTCTATGTTAAATGAGAAACTGATACCTCAGAGACTTCGTACACAATAGAAGTTGCTTGGCCAGTAGGTTTTACTTAGCAAGATGAAATTTCTCTTCAGAGCAGAGGTCAAATGTCTCAGCATTGTGGAGGATGTGCTAGAGAGGCAGAAACTCAAAACATTATTAGGAAGAAATGCCTTATTTCTCTGGAGTGTACCAGTGACCCAGCCGTCCAGAAGCTATTTACCTGTATGTTTACTTTCATGCTTTGTAACTGCCACCTTTTCTTTTTCTTTTTCTTTTCTTTTCTTTTTCTTTTCTTTTTCTTTTCTTATACTTGTATTCTTTTGGTGGCCAATGGATCTTCAGGATTCTGTGGTTAGCTTGTTGTTAGATACACATAGACAAAAAGAGAAATTCTAACCAATAGTCAAGATGACAGTTGTGAAGAAACATGAAAAGGGGCCAGACAATTGACAGCAACGGCCAAACATCAACTGTTTTGGGAACAGGACTTTGCCAAAATCAGTCCCTGGATTTCTCATGACACGTTTAAGAGAATAGTTTAGAAGGATATTGGTTTAAAAAATGAAGTGTCATGAAACGCTGCCTTACTAAATTTGACATACTAGAATAAACTGGTGAGTCATGTTAGTGGGAAGTGGAGCAGTAATCATTTTAAGTGTACTGAAGGAGTTTGGTGAAGCTGCTTATGTACAAAAATACTCTAATTAAAATGTTAGAAAATGAGGTTGCAGTAAATGGTATTTGTATCTTCAAAAACTAGGGGAGAATTATCTGAATGCTTGCTTACATAATATCTTGCTAACCCTGGGGCTCCGTGCCATACGATATCTTATCCGAAGAGCCTAGTATGGTTCAAAAATAATTGGACTGTTGGATGTATAGTGTTTGTTTATGCAGGAAAAAAAACCCAACCAAACCCATAAACCTGATTGCTAGATCCACAGCCTTATTTTATTATAACCGAGTGAGTCAAATTAAACCTAATTGTTAATGAACTTAACACAGCAGGGGCAAAGCAATACAGCTTCAGTGAAGGGAAGCTGAGCTGTGTGCATCTGTGCAGATTAACATTAATGAATAAAGAAATTACTCTGTCTCATAAATTTCTTAAAAGCTTTGAAAGTAAGGCTCTCTGGTTTTCAGTGTGCTGCAACTAATTCTAGGTATATTTTAAGATTCCACTCTTGCACAGCTGTTAAATACACGTACCCATAAATTTTAATAGTTTAGTAGCAGCTGAATGCTATGAGTTGTGTAAAACTTGCAATTGGTTCAACATTATTTAAGTAGCTGAATATAAGAGAAGACTTGTGGCGTTCCCTTGGGACCCCAAGGAGTGTGGGCACATGGCAGCCTGTGACACCCAGCCCAAACCGAGACCTGTGTGAGCATGTGGATGTCATGGGAAGGCTTCTAATGCAGCTGCAGCTGTGTGTTGGGACAAGTCCTTGGGCTGGGAGCAGTGGGTAGTGTTTCAGTCTCGTGCTTCCAACACGCAAACAGTGCCCAACCAAACGAAAGTAGGGTTGGGATGAAGCACGCTGCTAAAGTCTGGTCATGCATTTAAAAATTAAAGGGAAAGTTATCTGTTGGTATTGGAAAAAATCAGAATCGGGTAGGAATGAGTTTGTGAGGATATGTATATTCCATAATTAATAATTTACAGGAAGTAAGGTGGGCAGTGTTTATTTTGACCACAATACAAGAACAGAGGGGTGTTGAGTGCCCTGAACATTAATTAAAACCTGCTTCCTTATTCCTTACATAATGTCTTGCTAACCTGTGGAGCTTAGTGCCATATGAGAGCTAATCTGAGGAGCTTAATAACGTTCAAAAATAATTAGACTTCTGGATGAACACGATCCTCTGTTATCTTATACAGGAAAAAGATAAACTCACCAGCTTCAAAGACCAGTTGGTAATGACCAGCATTCAAAAGGCTTGACTGTCAGCCACTGCTCATTAAAAAAGCTTGAGTGTCAGTTTTTGCCCCTGCTCGGTGAGGAGAGAGCACAAGGGCAGTGTGCTCGTAGATTCTGCTTGCTAAAAAAACACTCTTGCAAATAGGCTGTTGTCTGGGTCACCTTGGTTTTGCTTTGGAAGTATAAAGCCTCCAGGACCACGAGTGATGTGACTTGTCTTATGTCCTTCTTATCTCAGGATGTTTGTTTGTACGTAAACTCCAATACTGCCATGGGGCTACCTTCAGAAGAGCAACTCAAATGTGTATTGTGCTTCTTGGTAGATTTCTATCATCATAATACTAATTTGGATTTTTCTTTTTAATTGGAGATGTATGTTTACTGTGTGTGACTCACACTGGCATTGCATACCTCCTGCAGCAGGGAGAGTGAGTGAGTGAGATTGGTTACTTGTTTGCACATCAACGCCAAGGTGTCAGTTATGGAAACCCTGCTGACTCTGCTTATACTTGAACAAGGGAGAGAACAGTGTAATGGTAAAATTACCAGTTGATCTGAAAACGTCTTACATTAGTTTGCAGCATATAAAAAAAAAAACCTGTGATCATATTTACTGTATGATTTTGTTTTGGATGTTACAGGATTTAAATTGGCAAGCATCTTAAAGTTATCTGCCTTTTTTTCAGGGTATTATAGAAAAATCAAAAATGAAAGGAATTCCTATCATTATTGATGCTGTAAGTATTTTCTTGATTCAGTCAGTGGTTTGACATTTAAGAATCTATTCAGTAAATGTCCTTCTTGCTGCTTTTTTTGCAGGATGGACTGTGGCTCATTTCCCAACAACCTTCTCTTATTCAAGGCTACCAGCGAGCTATTCTTACTCCAAACTATATGGAGTTTAGCAGACTGTATGAAGCCATGGTGAGCTGTTTTCCTTTTTGATATTTAAATACGTGCAAGTTTAGTCTTTCAGTCTTTAAAAATAAACATCTTATTACTGGCTGAAACATTATGTGCTGTTCCTTATATGTGAGAGAAGCATTCTCTGGGTTTTTATGCTGTGGGATAATCACCACGAAAGTGCTTAATCAGAGCCCTTTTTTTTTATTAAATAAGGCTCTTTCTTGCATTTTTGGCACTGAGCAGGCATAGAAAAAAATACCTGGAATGATGATTTTTTTTTCCACCTATGCATGTGCTGAAGTAGCATGTGTTGGAATATGTTCTTCTAGTAGTAAAATATGTACTGTGTGTGGAATTCTTGTGTTGTAGCTTAGAGACCCCGTAGACAGTAGTGATCATCATGGATGTGTATTAAGACTGAGCCAAGCCATGGGGAATTTGACAGTTGTTCAAAAGGGAGAAAGAGATCTTATTTCAGATGGAGAGAAAGGTAAGTGAAACCTTTTGCTTTCAGTAGCATGATTTTTGGTTTATTCTGTTTGCTTTCACTCATAGTCCAGTGGTTGGACTGTATGGTAATTGGTTGACTGTATTCCCTTGAAGCCTGAAGGCAGATCACCTTTAGATGATTTCTGTAAATTGATACTTTAAGAGTGTAACTGTAGAAAAAAGACTTGCTGATTTTATTTCTTCTTTAAATGGCTATAACAACATTTTACATTACACAGATATCAAGAAATTAATTTTTCAATCTTTGTAAATGGTTTTAACATCTATAGAAGTGCAGATGTCATTGCTAAATTGATGCAGAATAATACTGTTGTTTCACCATTTATTGGTGTGTGTGAAAAATGAGCATGTCTTGAGGTTTGCAAGCTGCTCAGTTCCTTGGTGCTGTCTACCATGGGGCTGTAGATTAGCATGTATGTATATAACTTGAACATTAGCCCTGACTAAAAAAAGAAAACCAACAAGAAACCCACAAAAAACTCACAAGAAATTAACTCTATATTGACCTTACAACACTCACTAACATGTTTAAAGTATACTTAATAAAATTAGTGCTTTTTATACTAAACATTTACTGTGATCAGTATAAAATGAATTCATGAGTGCCTTCATTGCATTTTCATGGTGTGGTCTTATTTCGCATACATAACAAGCAGCAGCTCTGCTTCTAATTACTTGAAATGCTAATCTCTGATAAATGTTTATGCTGCTTCAGAACCATTTTGTATATACAGTTAATTTTTCATTATTGGGAGCCATGGGAGTCTTTTATAACAGAAAAACAGATGTATTATGACAACTAGTTTGTGCAGAGCCACCTTCCACATAGCTCCATTAGTACAGATGCTATAGCAGACTGTGAAGCAAGCTGGGATCTGAAAGAATATAGTTATGCCTATGTGGTGAAGGACTTTGGTCAGCCATATAGTACCTAAGCTGCCTTGCATGAAGCCTGCTGTCATATTTGCACCCGTAGCAGACTTGACTTCTAACCTTGGACAGTCTACCCAGGCTTAAGGAGGATGGACTCTGCCAGCAGATAAAATATCCTGGCTCCAGTTTCTGCCAGCCAGAGAGCTTCAGAGTGCTGTAGTGTATCTTCTTTCTCTGTTTTTATGTCTATAATGTTCTTTTCATGCAGGATTGTTCCTTCTTTTTAATGAATGTGCTCAGACTAAAGCACTGACCCAGTTTTCCCAACAGTGTTAGTCTTGAGATAAGTGTATACCCCAACTGTTGCTGGAGAGGGGGGACACCCCATCCCCATTGCATCTTGTCATGCAGGACTTAGAAACCCAGGAAACAACTGAAACATTTTCCAATTTCCAGTTTGAATATTCATATCTGTCACAAGTTTGGTGTCTTGTGTACTTTTGGGGCTTTTTGTGGGTCTTGGTTTTTTGTCTCACTTTGTTCTTTGTCTCTGTTGTGTTCTGATATTTTTTTCTTAGTTACGTGGCTTTTTGATTTGAAATAAAAACAGTTCTGTGCCTTTATAGCAGTTGTTCAGCTATAGGCTGCTTTCTTGTTCTTACCTTGGTGTTATCACTGATGCTTTCTCTCTCCTGGATTACAGACATTACAGGCAGTATTGCCAAGCTGTAAGAAAGCAGTTGTCAGGTTTTATACAAATTATAATGTGTCTTGCAAACACTGCTTTTGGGTTTCTGTTGCTTGCCTGAGACTTTTGCAGAAACTATAGACTTCAGCTTCCTTTTAACAAGAATGTTCTTTGGGTCTGGGAGTTACTGTCTTGGAATTTTTCAAAAGCTTCTCAAACGCAAAAGCACATTGAGAAAGGAGATTGTATTGTCTGCCCTGTACCACAACACAGAACATGTTGTCATGTCACTAACCTTGAATTCTTTTCCAGGTTTTTTCCCTTAACAGTCAGATGAAAAAAGAAGTTCTTTTTGATCTGATGTAATTTTTTTTTCAGCTAAGACAACGTTCATCATGATTGCAGTGTGAGGGAAATCCAGATCATCGGATCAGGCCAATGTCATCTGAACATAACTAAACATTATGAAGAGAGAGATCTCTTGCCTCCTATTTTCCATGTCATCATCCACTCGTAGTGGTTAAGCCATACTTTTTTTTTTTCAGGCATCTCCTGCTTGAGCTCATGTTCTTTAGCACACTGATACTGTAGTTTCCATACATCGCTTTTAGACTTTCTTCTGTGGGAATATACTGCATTCATGCTTTCTGAACAACAACAGAAAAACTAAAAAACCCAAAGAATGCAAGTCTCCATGCTCTCCAGGAAACCCAGAAACTGCAAACTTAACTATGTACCTTTAGTGTTCTGTGCTTGGCTGTTGTGGAAGGCAGGCTTTTTGAGGATGACAAATTTTGCAGCAGGGAACACTGCCTTGTTGAATGCTTTATAGCTTAGAGTGATTGTAGTGATTATTTTCACAGTACTTTTATTCATGAGTCTGTAGGAAATTCAGTAGATAATTTATTTCTGTTAGTTGAAGACAAAAAAGATTATCAGGTGATTTGATAGTGATCTGGAAGTACAGGTGTTGGTGAAGGATTACTGTCAGCAGGTAGCTCTGTAATCTAAGCAGGCAGGCAAAATAAATTCTGATTAAAAATAAGGCAGATTTTCTTAGCAGACAAAGGAATTAGCTATGACAATAACATATCCGTAGCTTTGATAGATTGCCAAAGTGTGAAGCGTCTGGACACCTTTGAGGTTTGTTTTTCCAGATCAGACTGGCTGATGCAGGTGGTTCCTTATGGCCTTAAAATCTACTGAGTCACATACATGGCTTCTGTGAAATCCATAGCAGTCCTCCACTCTACAGGACAGTATTCTAAAATCTGTCTCCATTTCAGTTCCAAGCTTCCAACTGCCCTGTAAACGTAATTACTACTATTTTAAATTAAGGTTTATATACTCTTTCCTTTTGCAATTTCACATTATAGCTTGGTCTACAGTTGTTGATTCCCTGCTCTACAAAGATGAGCTTCACCATGCTCTTGGTAGGTGATATCAGTGCCATCACTGACCAGGGCAGGAATGAGTACTCAGCCTGTGAGTAAAAGTCAGCTTTTATTCTCTATGACACAGCTCTCTAAGGTTTTCTCTTTGCTGTTCTTTGGAGAACTGGTCAATAATGAAGTGTGGTTATACCACTCTTAATTCCTAACATGTTTAAAATTTAGTTGGGTCCTTGAAGTGTAGAGGATTTGGAATTTTCCTTTTAAGTGTTGTACTGAGCTTTTCTGTGCTTTCCCCACCACCTGTGTTTGTCCTCTCCTCCCTTCCAAAAGGCAGACTCTATGGGTAACCATCCTGCTGCTGCCTGGGACTACTTTTATCTGGAGCCAGTAGCCAAACATAGTTTTTCTCCAGTTGCTCAGCAGCAGCTGTCATCAAGGGAAGCAGAAAGGCTTGTGAGAGGGATCAAGTACTGAATATGGGGTAAAAAGCCAACACTTCCCAAAAATCTCCAAGCAGTACTTCCAATTTCTGCCCTTGGTTCCCTATACAGCTGGAAAGGAAGCTCTTTGGTGCTTGTCAGTCCCTGACTCACTAAAAGCCCTTATGGTGTCCAGTCCAGCAAATTTTGTCTAGAGTTTTAAACTGAGAGGAGGCAGCTTCACCTCCAGCCCTGCTTCTGCAAAACAGGGAGGTGACAGTTCCTGGGCGTTGTGGCCCTGTGCTCTCCATGGCACACGCAGCCCAGCCCGCTGTCCCTGGCACGGCTCGCCTGCTGGCACAGCTGTCCCCCGGCTCCTGCACCCATCCAAGGAAAGTCATGTCAAATATGCATCATCTGCTTTTAACTTAAACTGCCTGGTGTCTCACCTAAGGACCTAAGTTTTAAAGGTGTGATAAGGGAATAGGAAAGTATAAGCACCTTTTATATAAAAGCCAACTTACATTTTCCACATCGCTCGAGTGATTTCTCTAGCCACAGTCCTTGGTCTGGGTTTCCCTGTCTGTATGTGCTCTAGACCGTGTGTCTGGAAGGCCACAATCTCCAGCTATGTGCTTTTGTGAACTAACTTGCAAAAGGAAAAAGATAATTTTCTTACTGGTACAAGTATCTGCCAGGTTAGAGATGTTTATTGATAAAAGATGTAACTCAAGTCTGGTAATGGTCCAAACCTGACTCTTGTACTTACTGGAGGAAGATGGCCCTTGCTCGCTGTACTGTTTTCAACAGAAAATGGAAAGCCTTTTAGGTAAGCGAGAGTATTTGCTGTTCTGTGGGACAGCTGCTGTGAGCTGAGCTGGGCCAGTTGGGTCGTATCACAAGTCAGAATGGTCACACCTTTCATGCACGGCTTCCTGAGCACGGTTAGGGGAAGTCTAATTCTCCTGCTCTGTAAGAGGAAGAGAAGTGCAGAGAACTTGTTCAGGACATCCGAGACTCAAGATACCATCTTTCATCTCCAGGCTGTGCGGTTTGTAGTCTCAGTAAATGTGATGCTTCACATAGGCTGAAGAGCCGCCTTTGTCACCATCAGAATTACGTGTTTAGCCTCAACCATCCCCTGTATTTCACAGCCTGTGTTCTAATACAGACATAGAAAGTGGATCTCTGGTTTGGTTTGGGTTGTTTTTTCACTGCTGTGTGAGCACTGTGAATCAAGAGCAGGCAGACATACATTGCTTTCTATACTACATGGGCCTTTGGGTTCCTAACTGCAATGTGTCTGGGAGCTAGCATTGCCTGTCTGCTTCCTGCTTCCCACTTAACTCATGGTGCTTGATCTCAGCAAAGCTACTGAATTCTTACTTTTTTCCTTAAAAGAGAGGACAGCTATTTTCAGTTACATAACGAGCTGGGCTTTTTAGTTAAATGTACCGTAAATGGGTCATTCATTTGGGCTTTGATCTGCCAGCAGATTGGACTGGGAGTTCTTTCAGCTTGAAACTATCTGGCAATGGTATAGTTAAGTGTGACATCCCCAAATGCTAGTGTCTGTCTTAGCTTCAAGGAGTGATGGGAACTTCCTTTGTGGCCTGAAATACATTAAGCAGAGAGCTACTAAATGACTTTGCCATAGTTATCCAGCAAGTCCAGGCCAGAATTTCGAATCGACTGGAGCCTAGAAGTGCTGAATTTCTGCTTTCCAATATTTCAGTATGACAGCCTTCAATTTTTCATTTCTGTTGCACTCATATTTCAGTACAGATCGTTTCTGTGGCCTTAGGTAAGCGAGCAATCCAAGTGACTGCGAGGGAGGTGGTGTGTCCGCCGAGTGCGGCTCTGGCAATATTGGTGCTGTTTGATTGTGGAGATGATGTTGAAACTCTTGAATAGGGCTGTGGTTGTTCTGACTTGAGCTGATCTCTTTGCCATACTTCATGCAGAGATTTCTGCAACAGTAACATTTTTATTTCATCCAGCTTTTTCTTATGATACTGTATGTATGCTCTGTGGGTAAGTGCTAGGGAGAGGGGATTTTTTCAGAAACTTAAGTAGCAGTTTTCACTAAAAGACAATCTATTAATGATACTGATGGGCTTTTTATTTATTCATCTCCCTGTGAAATAATGGCATCAGATTTTGTTGCCCAGCCCTGTTAAAAACCAAAACAAGGCACCCTGCCCCAGCAGCCAAAGTGACCAGCATTAGTTTCTATCTCTTAAGGTCTGTCAGTTGAAGTACAGGAGAACCTCTCCGTTACTTTGACTGGGACTGGTGTCAGACCGTTGACCTTAAGTGGCCCCAGTTGTTGCCTTTCAGTGTTGAGACACTGTAGTGATTTCAGTCTTCATAGTTTCCCTGTTGTTCAGCATCCAGTCACCTTGTTCTCCTCAGCTGTTCCAAGAACCATGTTTGCTCGGCTCTCTGGTGTGCGTGTTCATCCCTGGCTGAACACGGCATCGGCTTGCTGAGCAATGAACCGGCAACTGCTTCATCCTCATGCAAATCCATCGTCTGCATCTCTCCGGGGAACCGAGCTGCCCACCTCCCGCCATCATCACTGGCTGTTCAGTCCGTCCGTCGAATCCAGGTCTTGTAACGTTGTCACGGGTTGTCAGCGCTCAGCGGCACAGAAGGGTGTCACCCCCGTGGCCATTAAAGAGCTGCTTGAGCTGTCTTCACAGCAGGTCACAGACATTTAGTGGGAGACGTTGGACTGGGGGAGTGGGAAGACAGCAGTTTGATTTTTGTTGTTCTAGGGGAAGGCTGGGAAAAGCATCGGGAAGACTTTGTCCTTTGTGGATTTGGCAGCATGCCAGTTTGTCTCCGTGGTTGTGTGGGATTCCTCCTTTCATTCTGAAAGCTCTTAAACAGTGACTGTACTTCAGAGGAGTTCTTCATTTCTTTTCCCGTTGCCTTTTGTGATGTTCATCATCCTTTTATTTTGAGATATTCTTTGAGGAACTGAGCCTCTGTGGAAGAACTGCCTGAGCGTTATACCTTTCCCCCCTCATTCAAGTGAATTTCCTGTAGTTCTCCTTTGAAGATACTGCGTGGATTTGTTTTCCAGCATCTCTGTATAGAGTATAAAGGTCTGCTTTGTTGTTGCCTGCGAGGTGGTCTGCACATATTTGAGACTTAGTTTTTAAAAAAAAGCACAAACAAAAGACCACCTTTTTTTTTTTCCCCCCTTTTTGTAGCAGGGTATTATAATTGGCCTAGTTTGAGGAGCTCTGGCTTTCCTGTACAGCTCAAAACTGACTGTAAGGTTGTGGGGCTACAGAATAGTGGCAGATGGTGACATACAGCTAATAAGCAGGGGCTTGTGCTCAGCTGTCAGTCAGAAAGCCCCAAAGCTTTTGAACAGAGGATTTCCATCCTGCCTCCTGCCAGGAGTTCAAGCCCTCAAAGTGAAAATCCTGTGAGATGCCATCTTCAAAGTAGCAGAATTAGAGGTAATTTCTCCAAAGCACTGCATTTATTTTTTTAGTTTTTAAATAAACCACAGCACCTAAAAGGGCATACCTTCTTCAGACAGCTCACCCCCAGAGCCTTACACTTGTGAAATTTGCCATCAACGATTGCTTGCTGGGAAACACCTCCAGAATCTTAATTTGGGGGGGAGGGGAGAACTGTGATTGGGAAAATTAACTGCTGGCAATGCTGCAGCAGTGTCTGCTGTGTTCGTGGTGACTAAAGAATTCTCCCCCCCCCCCCCCCCTTAAGTGGCAGCAGAAATGTACAACTGCCTGGCCTCCTGAGACCAGCAATTACTGCTGGAAGAATCGGTAGGAAATGAAAGTGCAGTACAATTCTTTGCTGCACCGCGTAACAAAAAGCAGAAATTAACTATGCTAATGAACTGGAAAGGGCTTACTCATGTTAAGTAGTTTTTTACCTCTTGCTATTTAAGATTTACCTGCAAGTCCTTCAATTTTATGCAGACTTTTTTCCCATTTTTTTAAGAAAAAAAATTCCTTTTCAAAACATGGATAGTGTTCCCTCTAAAACCCCTAGGCTGCTCTGTTCATACACCTTGGAGAGACCCAGCCCCAGGTGACCTGAGAAAATTGAGGTAAGAGCTGTTGTCCAAGCAATGTCTTGCTTTATATTTTGCTGGTGTATTTGGCATGCTCAGGAGCCACGAATGAGCACAGGAATAGTCCTTAACCTACCGAGCTCTGCAGTAGCTGACTGGAGATGCTCAGCATCACTGCTTGGTCACTGATAATTCTGCTGGCTTGTCCCATTCTCCTAGAAGAGGAAAATCATTTTCTCCTGGATTTTTTTTTTTTTTTTTCCAGGGCCAAGCAAAACAGAAAGCTAAGGGTTGATACATACCCATACTTCCTGCTTGGGATTGTTTGGAGTGCAAAACAAAGAAGTTAAATTTAGTGAAAACATTTGCATGTTCTTCATAGTTAAAGCTTCATGAAGGGATGAGTTTGACTAACGTCCTTTGTATATTTAAAATAGAAATGTAACATCTGATATTCTGACAGAGGCTGTCCACAGTGGCACTGCTGGCAGAAACAAACAGGGATGCAGAGCACACAGTTGAGTGACAGAAGAAGAAGAGATCACTCTTTGTATATGGCTTTTACAAAGCCTAAGGAAAAGGCTGTTTTCAATAAAACATGGGCATGGCAGAAGATTGGAGATTTTAGTTGCTCTTTGTAAAACACCTTGGTTTACGTGTGAAAACTCTTCAGAGTGACGTGTGTGCAGTGGCTTTGTGGTGGGACACGGTGCAGCTTGGGCTGATGGCTCATCGTGGCAACAGCAGCTCACGTGAATCCCTAAACTCAGGAGCGACTGAATCTTCTGTGCAGGCTGAGCCACGTGGAGAAAGCGTATACACTGTGCAGTGTTCTTTGTAAGGGATTGAAAAGTAATTAGAGAAGTATTTTTTAAATGTTAATGCAATGATTTTTTAATATATATTTCTTTTTTTAAGAACAGTGTTATCTCAGCAGATGCTGCTGCCTGCGATTGGATCTCACACCTGTTGAGCTGCGTGCCTCCGAGCTCAACCCTGACAGCTACTGTCCTGCCATGGAAAGAGGAGGGAAGATGCACGTGACTTTGTTTGTGCTTTGTCTCTTCCTAGTGCTTGTGTGCAGTCATGAAGGAAGCAGCCGGAGATGCGGTGGACAGGGAGACCTCCTTTCTGGTTCTCTTGGAGTCTTAGCACACTGGGCGTTTCTTGCTGGAGCAGAAAAAACAAATGGGTATGGATATTAATTAATAACTTCTTAATTCTTTTGAGTCTGTGTTCTCCTACGGAAGCTGTTTGAGACCTGCTATGGAAATTCCCAAATGGAATGAGAGTCATCGGGACTAAGGAACCCATGTGCATTTTAAAAACGTAAGGGCGTTCTAGAGCAGTCTACATAAGAGTTACCATTTTAGTAAGACAAACTCTTCAGTCATCTAACATCTCCCATGTCTGAGGCAGAAGTGTGTGAACCTGGATCACCTCTGAGGGACATACATATATGTGAGGTGTGTTTTCAAACCAGTTGAATGTAGGCAGAATAAATAAGTGGGCAGTAATGTCTCAATAATTCAAAAAAAGTGTCCTTCAGCTTGGTGTTTCTAAGTTGGTGAATCCTCTCACATTGTACTTGAGAAATTCAGTGGGGCAGGTGAGTTGAAACTTGCAAATAAAATCCAGTTTCAGAGAGGGTAGCCCTTTTTTGGGCATACGTAAAGCGGGCATACGGCTGCAGCTGGCTCTTCAATTAAAAGACATCAATTCCTGTTGGACTGGTTGGTCCATACAGTCAGGTAGTCTTTCTGGGAAGGCAGCTGCTTTAAATGAAGTTGAAAGGAACCCTGACACAAGCAGTTAGGGAGTTAAGAGTCCCTTTTCCCAGTAAGCAATGAACTATTGAGGCTTCAGGAGTAGAGATCTTTTGTAGTCCTTTGGATGCAGATGCACACACTTAAGATGCCCACGGGAGCTAACTAGTCTGTGCTTTTGTTGCTGTGAGAGCATTTGGGCTTCCAGGAGGAGTGAAGCACCAGTTGAACCAGACATTAAAATTCTGAAATCTAACAGAATGAAAAAGAAAACCAGATGTGTTTCCGTATCCGAAGTTGCAGCTGCCACTAAAGGAGGAATTTTGGTTTACTTCTTTAAAAGGATGACTTCACTTTTTTCCATGGTGTACAACAGATCAGTATTAAATTGCTGGAGAGATCAGCAAACGCAGCACGTGTCCTCCAGGCTCTCCTGACATGGGGCTCCTGTGGCTTTTTCCAAACAGCTTGCTCAGAAACAACGTTATTTCATAGATGAAGGAAAAGTGGGAAAGTATAATTGACACCAGCAATACATTGTGTCTCCTGGGGTGGTGTTAAGGTGACCCTTCTTGAACACTTGCTCTACCAATCCTGTTTATCTCCTGTGTTTCAGGAAAGCAGGAGCTTTTAGGGTTCCATGAATGAGAGCATCAGCTTGTAGACCGCACTGCAGCCAGTCCAGCCAGCCCTTCCACACTTGTGCCTGGCTCTGTTCTTTCGAAAGGGGTCTGTGCAGAGCAGGATTTTGAAACCCTGCGACTGCAGTGGCTTTCGGGGGTGATAACGGTATAGTAGGTGGGATTCTTCTGCTAAGTAGACAGGATGCTAAGGTGATGTCTTTGGAGTATGGTAGGTGTCACACCAGTTATGTGGTAACCGTGGAAACAGGTCCTTCAGCAGTCCTGAGCCCAGAAGCCTGTGCACAGCTCTTGTTTCAGAGCAGTATTGGGATTGACTCCCAGGATGGCTTAAATGCTCCTACACCTTGATGAGCGTATAAAGTTGCTGTTTTCAAGGCAAAGACACTTAAAGGTGCCCTGGTAACACTGAGCTGTAAACTGACGTTCTCCTGTGCCTGTGTATTAGATCGGGATTCCTACAAAAATCTTACTGGAACAGGAGTCAGTGGGTCTTGGGTAGGACTTACAGACAGCGGTGTCACAGCCGTGGCTGGGCTTTGTGAGGCTTTTAACCAGCCAGGAACTGAAGCCCGGGGCTGGTGGCTGAATTATTCTGCAGTTGTTCTCTGCTCGGGTGCTGTAAGGCAGCAGAAGCAGCTCCCAGGGCCCAGCATGTGAGATGTTGCTCTGGAGGTATCGGGGCTGTGCTGCCTTCTCTGCAGGAGATTCAGCACCTGATGCCTGGGGCTGGGCACGCTCCCTTAGGCAGTTTGGAAGCATGTCCACGGCATCAAAACCTCTTAAGCTGAGCTGATGAAGGCCCTGGAGCAGTGACTATGGCCCTGTTAAAAATCATCCCTTGTCCACATCCTCACATCCTTCCCTCACCCCCCTGCTGTACGAAACCTAACTGGCATTTCCCAGCGAGTGGGGAGGAAAGGGAGCTAAAAGGCTGCCAGGTGAGACTTCAGTCATCCTCTGAAGGAAAGGATGAAGTTCCAGATCGGTAAAACTAGACTGGAACACCTGCTTACCCACTTTTTAAGCATGGTCTCCTTTTGCAGCCTTCAGCCCCAGGGGTATTTCTCACTCAGTCACATGCTGTGCCACAGGAAGTATTTGTTAAAAAACTCAGCCGAAGGTGCTGTGCAGTGCAGGGCTGAGGAACACAGATCCTGGCTTAAGAAGCATTCCTGACAACACTGACAGACATTTCCGGGTGCAAAGATGATGTCCATCACTTTATGAATTACATGAGTGTTTCAGCTTTTGTTTATGATCTTGTTTCTGGTTTCCTTTTAGTCAAAATCCCTTTCTCGTGGCTGCGTTTGGAGCTTGCTCCCTGACCAGGCAGTCCAACCACCAAGCCTTTCAGAAATTCGGACGGTCAATGACTGCCTCTGACATGGTTTCAGAAGTTGGAACAGCTTTTAACAAACTTTTTGAAACCTGAAGCCAAAGCAGCGGAGAAGAAAAAGAAGAGTGACTGCAAGAGTAATGACATTTACCGTAGAATTTCCATAAGTAATGCACCCTTTCAAGTGCTGTAGCAGCATTGGTATGCTAGGTAGATTATTTTTTTTTTTTAAGAATAGAAAACTATGATTCATGTAGATATTTTTTAAGAGTTTGGAATACAAAAATGTTTTGGCTGAAATAAGCTGTAGTTGCAGATCTGTTATAATATAATAAAACTAAACTGAAAGTATTCCTCTGTTCTTTTTGATAGTTATTGAGCAATAACTAAAGTGTGAACAGCAAAAAAAAGAAAATGCACTTGATACTTAGCTAAAACTCTTCCACCAGCTCAGCTGAAGTTCTTGGATTACACCAAGGTTGTCATGTTTTCATTCTTAGACCCTCTGTCTAGAATTAGCTCTTGCACTTCATTTTTTTGCCATGCTAGTATATTAAGAAGCAAAAAGTAAGCCTCTTTGGAAAGGGAATGCATGAGAGTTGCTGTAGATTTTGAATGTAATTAGTTGCCTTTTCCCATTCCCGGTCCCGGAGGCAGCGTGCGTCTCACCCAGACACCTCTTCCTGCAGCACCTTGCCTTTGGGCTTTGATAAAAAGGTCCCCCCTTGCAGAGTAAGGACAGACTGTAGGGCTCCGAGCGTTGAATAGTAATTATGCTTATCTGACAAAAGAAGTGTTTTCTCTTCCTTTGGCTGGCCTGGACTCATCTAGAACTGGGTGTGCTGAACTTCTGTGAAATTATCGTATGGAGAGGTACTGGGCAGGGTAAGAAACTCAGTGCTAGGTCATGGTGCTGGAGGAGCAAAGCGCTTTGACAACTCCCAGTGCCTGCCGAGCTGGAGCCGGGGGAAGCTGAGCGTAGAGCTGGGCAGGGGGCTGGCTGTCGACAAGCAGGAATAGGAACTGGAGGAACAAAAGGCAGGCAGCAGCAGCAGCCGTGCCCTCCGAGCGTGGTGCACGCGGCCAGGCAGAGGGGAAGGGGGGGCTGAGCACCCAGTGCAGCACCCACGAGTAGGGGCTTTTAGCACCCTTAGCCAGCCAGCCTGGGCTTCTCGCTGGCCAGGCAGAGGAGCGGAGGGTGTAAGGGGGAAGTTGCCTGGGATTTTTGGACCGTAACGTTTGTTAAATTTTTGGAAATGAAGTCAAAGCTTGTAGGGATTGAACCAATAGGGAGAGAGGGACAAGTTCAAGCAAAGTCCATTGAAGTTGGGTACTGCCTTTAAAGCTCCACTCCAGCTCCCAGTGTAACCTCCGCTGAAGCGCAGGAACAAGCATCTAAGGTGTGTTGTTATTGCAGCAGCTGGGATCTGTTCACCCCGCCTCTTTGCCAGGGCTCCGGCCCGGGACGCGGTGGTGTGCACAGGAGTCAGGTTGTGTTCTACCAGACTGTCTTCTCCTACCTTGCAAGAGCTGCCCCAGCAAGCACCTGGCAGCAGAAAGGCTGCTCTGAGTATTTCCCTTCAGCCCTTAGAGTCGAGATTTCTGGATGCACTGTGACTACTACCTCACCCCCATGCATTGTTGGTTTTCTTTTTAAACCGGTTACCTATTTCTAAAATAGGTTTTTTAAATGTTTGCTCATTTTGGTCTATGAGGGTTCACAGACTTTTTAGATTAGAGCAATGTCTACTGAGAAGAGATGGGGTTTTGATGTTTAACTTAAGCAGTTTTCTGAACTGTCTACATCTTGGGGGAAACTAAGCTACTACTGTTTCTCCCTTTAAAAGTATTTGAGAAGCTTGACTCCTTTGAAATAAAATCAGAAAGGTAAAACTGATTTTAAAACAGCTACTGGATTTCCTGTAAAATGAGCATTTATTTTTGTTTTGTATTTAGACATCAGTGGTATTATGATCTAAATGACATTTGTAGGTAAAGTCAATCGATGAACAGAGCTCAGTACAAATTTCAACCTGCCATGTTGGTTTTAAATCTACACAGAAGCTGTAACTGTCATTCACTAATGTATACAAATTGTTAAGATTTTTAAACCTTCTGGAAATGTAGCAGTTTCTTTTGGTAGGAAATAAAAATAATAGCAAATTAATTGCGTGTGCTTGGGTGTGTTTCAATGACTTTTCCCACAGGAGCTGAGCTGCCTGGTTGCTGTTCTTTCTAGTTTACTAGAGCAGCAACAGCCACCAGGAAATTTAAAACACCAACAGTGCCCACTAAGCATCTGCCAAAGTGCTGATGAAGACAACAGCCCCCCAGCTTCTCTCGGAGTACCAGAAAGAGAGCGGAGACACAGCAACACATTTTATTCTCACCAGTGTAAAAGAAAGCCTTTGTCCTGAGCACATCAGTTGTGTGGATTGTATTTTCAAATGAAATTCCTTGGAGATGAACCCACCTTCTTATTTTTGTTTTCTTTTCATAAATGGATTTAAGGAAGTACACCAGTACTCCTTTCATCGTCCCAGTTCTGCTGGAGAGCTCCTGCAGGTGCTGCACTCCCAGTGCTAGGGCAACCTCAATGTGTTCGGGGGAAAGGAAGCTGGAAAGAGACCGAGTACAGGTAACTGGGTACTGGCATAGTGTGGGTCAAGATTGCACAAGGACCAAACCAGTGCCAGGAGGGAAAACTCTTAACGCTAAATATGCACCTCCTTCAGAGCCCCAGAGGAACACAACTGGTTAAACCAGTGGGCAGAAAACTAAGTTCTTTTACCCTCAAAAGACAGGCTTAAGTTCTTGCCTCTGTCTTCACTCTGTTTTCATTCTCAGCAGGAGAGGATTCAAGTGCCAAGCACAGAGCTACTGTGGCTGGGGCAGTTCCTGTGGTAGATGGTGAGCCTGTGTCAGCCAGCTCAGCTCCTGGCCTCCCCCTTGGACGCTGCCCCCACCCCTGCTCGGAGCGAGGCCGGTATTTGCTGACCTTGGAGGAGTGGCGCCAACAGTTCTGCTTAGGTTAGATTTTTCTTAGCCATCATACCCTTGTTAACCATTCCATCCCAAAGATTTTTTTTGGAAAGTATTTACAACTGTCGTCAAGGCAGACAAACTAAAAAAGTCCAAGGATGAAGGATCAGCTTTTTTCCTCAGTCTGCTGCTCTGCTTGCCCTCCTTCCTCCATTTCCCAGGTTGAAACAGCAGCTCTGTCCTGGAAGAAGGAGGAATTGGGTCAATCCCAGGGGTCTGGATCACACAGGTACCGTCTATCTCTAGAAGTTGGAGGCATGGGTTTGTAACCAAGCTTTACACAGCAAATGTATGGATCCCCTTAGGTAAGGGAAGTGGTGGTGCCGTCCCACCAGAATGACTCTTCATGCTCAGAGTTGTAAAACCAGCCCCGAGAGTTCTTCCCAGTCAGGAAGGAAAACTCCCACAACAGAAATATCACCTCTTTGGTGTGTAGTGTGTCTCTGAGTAACTTGTTAAACTCCAGCAATCGCATTCACACGTTTAAAGGGCTCGTGTACACGGAAAGCACCTTATGGCCGATACGCGAGAATGCATTTCCTAGCACCCGTGAGCTCCTGCAGTTTAAGACAGGAGCCTGCTGCTGTCAGCACCTGGGATGCAATGCTGGTGTATTTCTGCAAGGGATGTTACAGCCAAGCTGAGCCCTGCTGCCTGCTGAGATTATCCACCTGCTTGGCTGCAACTGTTGAAAATAAAAGTTCATCTGAAGATGAAACATGACTTACGCGAGAGTCCGGAATGCAGGGCAGAACTGTCTTTAATGTAAAGTGAAAACTGGTTTTGAGGTGTAAATGCCCACTTACTGCATTTCACTGAGTAGCACAGAGGAGCTTGCATTTCAAGCAGGCTGCAGTGACGCGAAAATGCCAGGGGGGTCTTTTAATCAGGTTGGTGCAAGCTCTGTAACTCAGTTCAGACAAACAGAACATGGTCTGCATGGAGCAGCATGAGAGAAGAAACCAGTGTGCAGAACTTGCAAACCTGCAAGCTGAAGGACAAATTATCCTTTCTACAAAGGTGATTTTCAAGGGAATTCAGTGAGGAGCATGCTCTAAGCTGCTACTTGCAACCTAGAGTGGCCACCCCCAAACCAGGGGTTCCGAGGCTGCTGCGCTGCCTGGAGATGAGGCTTGTCTGCTTTATCTGCACTGTGTTCTTCCTCCTGCCTTGAGAAGCTGCTGTCTGACTGCAGCCACAGCTGCCCGAGGGAGAGCACGGTAACAGCTGTATTGCTGTGCATCTACTGTGGGACTTGTAAAAGCTCCACGGAAATAGAGGCCGGGTAGAAAAGAGAATTCAAATCACTTCCTCAAGTGCCTCTTAGGCGAGCCAGAGCCAGAGCCAGCTGCCAGGTGCCGTGGCACTGGGGCAGTTTTGGCAGTAGCCAACCCAGCCCAGCCGAGTCGTGCTGAGCGTGAGGGGGGGACAGCCCAGCCCGAGATAGGGCCATGTCTTGTGGCAGGCGTGCTCTGGTGAACCTGGCTGGCAAAGGCAAGGTTTGGGCAACCTTCACAGCACACCTTCAGATACCTCCACGTTAGCAGCCCATAAGAAAGCAGGAGTTCAGTTTTGGACATGTGCTGGTTTGCTCCTAGCACATGTGTGCTTTGTCTTCAGGAGAAAGCTGCTCTGTGACAAGCAGGACACAGATTATGCCAAGGTTATTAAAAAACCCAACAAAACAAACCTAACAAAATGGAATGGGTTGAATCCTGGCTAAGGCAAATTTCTAGGACATTATTAAATGCCTGTAAATCCCTTTAAAAACAAAACAAAACAAATCTTCAAAAGGGTGGAGGTGGGGCTGCAGCTGTTGCGCCAAATAGATCAAAAGGGAGTCTACTCCTCCAAGACTTTGTCTCCATGCAGTTGTTTGGATTTGCAAACCTTCTTGACAGATAAGGGGAGTGAGGATTTAGCTATGTACAAACAAGCGAAGGAAGCAGATGTTCTAACTTCCCAGGGTCTTCCTTTGCTTTCACAGCTGTAGCTCAGCACCGCTGCGCTCTGGCCCTCACCCCAGTTTGTACTGGCACCCACACTTCCATCCCAGATCAGGAGACAGCTGACCGCACGTCGCATTTGCTTTTAATAGGGATGTTGGCAAATGCCAGCTCTTCCTTCAGCAGCAGAAGAGGATGTACACTGTCATCCCGAGGTCACTGAGCTCTGCAGCCTCCCGTTACTATAACAATGCAGGGAGGCTACACAAGGCTCCCGAGTGAGGGAAAAATGAGCAGCTTGAACTGGAGGGTGGGAGAAAGGTGCTGGGGAGAAAGCAAAAGATTACTCTGTAAGGAGCAACACTGACCCAAACACGGGCTGGAGTGGAGGTGAGAAGGGCAGTGCAGCAACAGGAGCTGGAAGAAGCAGCACTTGTCAAAGAAGTAATATAGCACCTTGAAACCAGGAGGAAACAATAGGCCAGTGAAGGGACTCAGGTGAGATGTAAGGAAGAATTCTTTCACTGAGGGTGGTGAGGCACCAGAACAGGTTGCCCAGGGAAGCTGTGGATGCCCCATCCCCGGAACTGTTCATGGCCAGGCTGGATGGGGCTTTGAGCAACCTGGTGCACTGGGAGGAGTCCCTGCCCATGGCAGCGGGGCTGGAACTACATCTTGAAGGTCCCTTCCAGCCCAAATCATTCTGTGATTCTAGGACTTCTCTTGAGTCTCTTGCTGGGATAACAGAAAAGGAAACAGTGGCATTAGGTAGCAGCTTAAAGCAGAAAGCAGGGTGGAGAGAGGAGTGGTACAGGAATCAGCTCAGGAGCAGTTGGGAATGGAGCTGAAGACAGAAGAGGCTTTCTTGTGAAGAGGGTAGAGAGATGGCATCATTTCCCTAAGTCATCTCCACTACTTTCCAGTTCTTCTGCAGTCTTTTTAAAGATGGCACACGTTCCTCATACCTTTCCTTCTGGATTGAAATTTGGGCAATTTAGGGATTTCTGAATATTATGGGATTTTCAGTAGCTAAACAGCACACCCTCAGTAACTGAAGGAGTAGCTACAGCTTGCACAGAAACATGAGGCTGAGGGGGAACAGAAGACAAGTCCAGCAGTACAACTAGGCAAGGGCTTAACACCCACTACTACGGTCACACAGAGAACAGGGCACGGCACCGAAAGCTGCCAAAGGGGCACAAAGGGCAAAACCAAACACTCGGAAAAAGCCCATTACTAACAGTCTCAGAACGAGGGTCACTGGCATCTACCTTTATGTGGATTCCAAAGGCAGCGAGGTCTCTACGCAGACTGTCACAAGCCTCCAGGAGGGGTTTTCTCTCCTGCATTAACTGCTGCCTCTGTTCCTTCTCCTCTTGTTTCGGTCCCTCGGCTCCTGCAGCCCCCGCCCCGGGCACAGCGTCCGCTGGTGCCGGCAGAGCGAGCGCGTAGTGACGGACCTGCGTGCGGAACCTCACAAGCTCTTCAATCACGTTAGACAGCACGGCCGAGTTGCCTCCTCCCAGAGCCACCTAGAAATCAAACAAGTTGCTCTGCAAACATCTGAAGACAATTTAAAAATCAGCCCCAACTCCGCAGCATACACAGAGGCTGCATCACCTCTCTGGGTTGCGCATCTTCAATACATTGGTACGATTACAACGTCACCATCTTACTAATGCAGGACAAAAAGTTACAGTGGAGCCACACTTGGAAGTAGTTCAGCATATTCCTACACAGAAGAGAGTCTATCTTGGAGCAGAGGGCTCTCATGTGAACATAACATGCTGCATAACCTAACTGTGGAACTCATCACCACAGGAAACCTCTGAGATGCCAGAAGCATGCATAAATTAAAAAGGGATTAGACAAACGAATGGAAGAAAGGCCTGGCAACAGGCATCTAACAGAGCAAGGGAAGCCAGCTGCACCAGCCCCTCACCTGTAAACATCTGCAGAGCTAGAGTGCATCAACCCCTCACTCACTCTTCGAGCTCCTGACCTTCTTCAGGAAACAGACCAGAAAAGGTCAGTATTTCAGCTTCAAGCTTCTGGACTACCCTTTCTCCTTGCACCTACAGAAAACCTCCCCATATCCCCAGAACTTCTACCTGATCTGCGTCATCCAAAGTTTCAGCCGCCCAGAAGAGCTGGCCGAGCAGCAGCCATTGCACACAGCGGGTGTTTCCTGGCTGCTGCGTGGCCCCCTCCTTCCCTCAGCCAGCTCTGAGCTTCCCTGGCTTCCTCTGTCTTGCTGGTCCATGCCACAGGAAGGGAACAGCTTCGCTGCTCCTACAGGGTCCTGCTCCAGCATCTGCCAGGACAGGAGCTCAGGCAGGAGCAGAGGAGGAAGGCCACTCCTCAGCGCTGCCACGGCCAGGCTCCAGTCTCGCTCTTGGCAGAGAAACCATCCCTGCTTCTCATCAGAGGCAAACTCCTACGGGGAGGGAAAGGACAAACCTCCAACAAACAAGAGAAGCCACTGAGGTGTTTTGTCATTAAGACACGAGGGGGAGCAGACAAGGGAGCAGTGAAATGTAAAGCACATCAAGGCCCCGGGTGAAGTTGCTGGGAGCAGAGGAGCAGCTGAGTAATTAAAGCCAGAGGGGACTGTATTTAGACACCGAACAGCAGGATGGAAATGAAAGGGAATAGTTTAAGAGGTCACTGACTGAAGCAAACAAAGAGGAGGAGAATGAGGTGAGGGGGAAGCTATCCAAGACAGTGCGAGTTGCTCAGTGCACTCCACAGTCATAAAAAGCAGCAAATTCCCCAAACTTTCAAACATGTAAACATCCTAAAGAAGAAGTTGGTGATATTGAAGGAGATAATAAATCTGAGTGCCAGAAATGCTCCACCGTAACCTGGGGCAGGTAAAAGAGGATGATAAATGCTTAAATATAGCAGGGAGAGGAAAGACAAACGATGAGGCAAGCAAGAAACACACCTCTACAAACACCACTGCTGAAGTTGAGGCACAATACAGCACTCCCCTCCAGCTCCAAGACAGACACGATGGTTTCCACGGGTCATCTTTTGAGAAGGATTCACTGTCTCACCTGCCTATGGCTGCCCAGGCTCCTTCTCTTGCCAGTGCAGAGAGGCAAGCAGCCTTACTTTATACAGGCACCAGACTAAGGCAAAGTGTCCCTCCGCAGCATCTCTCTCTCCACCAGCTACTGCAGAAGCACAGGCAGCTACATGAGCCTGGAAGGCTAATTAGCAGAGATGAACCCCACCTTAAGAGCACGAGAGACCCACGGGCTGTATGCAAACAGGCCACTGAAGATGGCCCAAACGCTGCTCCCCAGAGCCTCTGTGTCGAGGCTGTCAGCACGGCAGCAGCCAGGCCAGCTGCCCTCTCCCAGACAGCACAGATGCCAGGGCCTGCCCGTCAGGGACTGCTCCTGGCAAGGCACGTGCCTGGGGCCACGGGGCTAAGGGGCAAGCAAGGCTGGATGCAGAGCTGTTGTGGCTGGTTTGGGGCTCGGAGAACAATCCCTGCACCGTTTTGTTTACGAGCTGGTGGCAGCCCACACACCCTTGTGATGAAGATTTTGATTGATTCATTTAGTGGAAGCTGAAAGAGCAGAGGGACAGAGAAGAGTCTGATCTGCTGCTCCTTCCTTCCTACCTCACGCCAACACCTTCTGCTGACTCTGCTGGCCCAGGGAAATTAGCACAGCATAAGAAAAAGAAAAGCATTCAGACACTTATTTCAGCAAAAATCTAGGTCCAGCAGGCACCTGCATACAGACAGCCCAGAGTCTGGAGGAATGGCTTTGGCATCCAACTTACAGGCAGTACAAGTGTTTAGTGCACCAATAAAAATTAACATGACAAACCAGGGGTTCTGAGGAGTAACACATGGCCAAATCACACCCAGCCCTGTTCTGAAAGGCATCTTGTGGAAACAAACCACAAAGAAGCCAAGTAAATAAAGACCTGTATTGCTGCCCTGGATGACTTTCAAAGGATGAATAACATTATTTACATTTTCTTTTCCTCGTCTCCCCCTCCCCAAAAGAAGTTTTTACAGAACAGCTTCTCTAACGAAAGTTTTTAACTTCCTGGCATTCAGCTCCAGATTGAAGCAGGAGAGGAGCACAGAACAGCCTGCTAGTCTCCAACACCTCCTGTCATTTTCAGTGCTCCCAGGATATCACCTCCGTATTTATCACTCTCTTCCCTGTGCAGTACTTTGCTTTGAGCTCCTCTTTCTACTCCCTCCCCATTCCTACTTTCCCAAGCAGCAGGGGACATGTAAGGCATTTCCAGTGACAGCCCCCCGCTGCCCCCCCGTCCCCACACCCTACCACCACCCAAGGCAGAGCAGCCCCTCTCCCCACACCCAGCTCCTGCTGAGCAGGGAGGTCACAGCCACAAGTATTTGTCCAGCTCCAGAAGTCAGCGTGGCTGCAGGCATCGGAAAGAGGAGGAGCCAGGGGAAAGCCACACACACACACAACAGCACCAACTTGAAGGCCAATGCTAACTTTTTCTTGTTTCATTCCTCAGATTTTCATTTCCACAGCACAATTGCTGCAGGAGTCACACGGGAGTACCTCCAAGAAGAAAAAAGCCCAGACTTTGTTCCACCTGCTCACATGACAGCAGAAACTGCAAGCAGTGCAGAAAGGTTTACTAAAGCCCATAAATAACTTCCTTACATCTGACGCTTTCCGAAAGCATTCTATAATGCACAACGCTGGCGCTGCTACCATATGTTAGCACACAAGAGATGTTTCATACCTGCCTTTCTCCAAAGGACATCCCAAGGGCATTAAAAAAGCCTTCTATATATGAAATAATGCTTCCATACACGACGGAACTTCTCGGAGATCCAGCATCCTGTTTAAAAAACACTCAAGAGAGATTGTCCAGTCAATACGTATCGCAGGACTCAGCACCTCCCTGCAGCCTAGGCCACCAGGGAAAACTCTCACTAACCGTATAGATCGACCCCTGCCAGTAACACCTGCCCAGGCAGGAACTTTCACAGAGGTATAAAAGCATCTCCTAACACAAAGGGAAAAGATTTAAGTAAACGGGGGAGGGGAAGAGCTTATTACCAGCACGTGCAGCAAGGAGGAGAGATGCGTGAAGCTGCCGTGCATTACATGCCCACAGTAAATGAGACCTAAAATAGCACTTCTGGGCATGAAAGGGCTGTGTGTATAACACCAAAATAAGAGAACAAAATCTCAGCTTCAAGGGCACCTACAAAATACGCGATTGAAAGAAAATCTCAAACCCTTTTTTGAAAGTCTGATCGATTTAAGCAATGCAAAAACTGCTTTGAGATAGCTCACGGTGTTCTGTCACACCTCAGCAACACCAGCAGCCACCAGCAGCAGTGACAGAAGAGCACTTTGAAGAACACACATATTTATTTCCTCCATATCTATTTCACTTGAAAATAATAAATAATATATAATTAAAATCAAGATCAAATGATAGACTCAGAAGCAACTTGTGGGACTAACCCTTTCCAAAAAAAATTAAAAGAGAATTATGACATCCACAACCAAGTGAACAGCTGGCACTGGGTTTTATTCTACATCTCCATCAGGGCCCGAGATAAACTATCACTTAAAATCTGCAGAAAGATCTGAGCTGGGAGGAGCTGCAGTGGACCACTGAGGGAAATAAACAGAAACTTGCCACCTAAGGTAAGAATGGTGAGAAGGTCAGAGAGAGGACTGAGTAGTTATGTTTTATGTGAATTTACTCACAGTTCTTGAGAAGAAAAACTACGTGCACAGTAAGAGGTAAGGCTCGGGCAGCTGGGCTGTGCCCAGTAAAGCTCCACCACTGCAACTACAAATCTGAGTCAGCTGCCCTGCAAATACCCCACCCAATTCTCAACAAAATGATTGACAGAAGGAAAGCAGGGGTAATGAGCAACTTGTATTGAGGAGGGGTAATGCTGCTACAGATCCCTGCTACAACCTGGTTTGGGTCAGGGATTCACTCAGAGTTGTTTTGTAAAGATAAGGCTAAGGACAGAATTTAAAGCCAGTACTAAGAGGACCAGGACATGGCAGGACTTCTAAACCAACAGGCTAATTCTCTCAACATCAGTTACTGCTACGTACTCAGCACTTCACTTGCAGCACATAGTGGGCACCAGCAGTCCAGGAGCACAGGAACAAGGCAGAGCTGCTTGCCTTGAGCGAGAAAAGCAGCTGTTGGCTAAAGGAGACCCAGAAGTGCTTCAGACTGCGTTTACTCCTCAGGTCTCATCCTTACCAGACACCTCCCTTATGTTGGCATCAAGGGATCTTAACAGGGTCTCAATTTGCCAGGAGCCACCTGAAGATGGACTCATGCGGGCGTGCTGAGGCCACAGTCGTCATTTCCAACAGCAGTGCTTCGGTCCCCAGCGCTGAACTCGCACCCATGACTGCCCCGCGCACCGGGACTGGCTGCCAAAGCCCCCACAGCAACCACCACCCCCCAATTCCCAATTTAGGTTGATTTCTGTGCACGGGTATTAAGCAGAGAAGCAGGCTAAGAACATAAAACCAACACTAAAATTAGCAGCGTGCCACAATGGCTTCAGGCCTTTCACAAGCCGTAGGTATAAATAACAGAGCAGCGGGAAAGAAACATCCTTTGGACACAACAAAGCACAACACAATGGCTGTTCACAACTCCTGCCACACGGTCAGGACAAATGGGCACCATTAAGGTCAACAATTTATGGAGCTTTGTTTCTGCTGGTTTCTTATGTGAACAATAAACTAATCTGTCTGCATTAAACAGTAGGACAGTGGACAGCTGTCATTTTCTGATCTCTGTATCCTAATGGGTTACCTTAGTAACAGCCTTAAGCTGTCTGTTGCCATGGTGAACGAGGTCCATAATTGCTGCAACAGCCCTGGAGGTGTCAAAGTCATCTGCAAACGCAGCCTTCACGGTTACTTTTGTGCTGGCTAGCCTTCAAGAAGAAAAGGTAACGCTTAAGATAAGACAAACAAGATGCCAGCAGTACGCTGAATTCATCAGCTACTCAGCCAGAGGGAGTCATCGAAAGGACACTGTCATTTCCTTCCTAGCTGTCCTATGATGGGCGATGCTGCACTGATCAGGGAAAACATCTTTCAGCTGCAAAGGGAAAAGACTTGACGCTTGTCAAAGTCTGGAGTGCTACAGCCATTCAAGAAATACACAGTTAATCACGGGAGCCAACAACGGCAGAGCAAGGCTGGCCTTAATCACCTAAAAACAGATGGAAAATGAGGTTGATATTAAGCATATTAAAGATTTTGCTAAGTTGTTTTCTCCCAGCAGCCTGTCTCTCATGCTAGCAGCAGGGTTCTCTTCCAAAGCCACGTCACGCGCATCACTCCAGCGCCTGGCAGGAGACCGAGTCGGGGTCAGCCGTGGGCAGCATCTGTCTCGGGGGTGGGGGTTCCTCATTTCCCAGGTGAGCCCAATCCCAGCCCTGGAATTCCACTTGGCTTGGCCTAGATGGAAAGGTCTGGTGGGACCGTTCATGTTAGCAGCAGCAAAAGCCAGCGGGACCCAGCACTCGTGGCTGCAGAGGCAGAGCCTCCCACTGCAAGCGGGAGCAGGGGGCCAGCAGCAGGAATAGCGATGAGGTGCTAACGGCTGCTGATGGCTGCTCTGGTACCCAGCCAGGAGAACCTCACCCCGAAAGCAGTGACCCAAGGATGCTGTTTCAGGAGAAAGCTCAGGGAGCAGAGTCACCTGGGGAACCTCAGCCTGCCCTAGCACCTCTGGGGCTACGCTGAACCTTGTTTTGCCTGTTTCAGAGTGTTTCTGCCTTGGAACGCCTGCCTCACTTCAGGTATCAAATGGCTGCTGCCCTGCTTCATTCCTCCCAACATTCTCCCCTGCAAGCTTCCCCCTCTCCGCTGCATATCTACCATTTTCCCAGTTAAGAGCTCTGTTTCATTTTGGTTGTTTTCACATCTAACGATACACAAGCTGTGCCCTCCCGTGTCCCCCACTGGCAATCCATTTCAACTTGCCCACGTGCCACAGGTCTCAGCCTTATCTCTCACCAACAGGTCTCCGGCAGCCTCCTGCCAAAGGACTCAAGTTAACAAGTCGTGGCACTTGGCAAAAGCGACCCCGCTTCCCCGTAACGTGCTGGTCCCAGCGGCCCCCACAAGCCTCAGCCGGCGCAGCCGCAAGCTCCCCGGCAGCGTGGGGCCTGCGCCACGGGGAAGCTGCCTCTCGGGTCTGCAGCACAGCCCGTTCCCCCTCTGCCCTCCATCCCAGAGCTCTCTGCTCACACCCCGCTTCCAGGCGCTGCTGCCCCGACTCCAGAGCACTGCACTCAGCACACAGCATCCCCCTCTCCTGGAAGAGGAGCTGGTTTCCCAAGGGACTCTGAAGAAGATTCTCCTTACCACTGTCACAATAACTAATTTCTCGTTTCCCTGTGACATCTCTGCCTCTGGACAGTTTCTCAGTAAGCCCTGGCCTCGTCTGCTGCGTGGCAGAGCGCCAGCCACCTTGAGCACACAGGCTCACCTGCCCAAGCTGTATCCCTTTCCAACTGTACTCGTCAGCCGCTAACACAGTTCTACTTATGCACCGAGCAGCCGCACAACTTCAGTCAGAACTTGGCCTTACACATCACCCGAGAGAGGTGAAGATGCCCATGTTAGGACAGGCACACTGCGTAACACAGGTTTTAAAAACATAATTAACTAAGTGTAGCAGACTACAAGGAAAAGAATGAAAAAACCCCAAAGCAGCTGCCCTTGGTGATGGCCGGCAGGGAAGACTGCTTCTCCTGTCCTGTTTCTCGTGCAGGGCTCAGAACTCCACACTGCCCGCTCAGCCTGTCAGCAAACCACTGCTCACCTAACCACGATCTTTAAGACACAGGAGGTGCACTTACCTTTCCCACAGTACGTCTTCTCTAACAGGGTCACACACCAGCTGTCCTTTTATATAAGCATTTGCATCTCTAGTAAACGAGGAGACCACCTGAAGAAGGTGTTTTGCATCGTCCATGCTCTCGTCACTAAATTCTATGGCTAATAAAAAATCAAAAGATTATTCAGGTATTAGGGCAGAGAGGATGTTGCCTGTCCTACACAGGAACAATATTCTGAAACCAAATCACTACAGGAAAAGTTTATTACTTGTCATAGCAAACTTTTGTTACAATTAATTGCATTTATCACTAAAAACTCTGTTCTCTATGTGCATTAGATAAATTAAATCAACATAAAAAACAATCATTACATATGACAAAGCGTAAGCTACTGAAAAGGCTGATTCAGAGAGTGACTGGAAGGTGACTGAAGCCATAGCTACTTGACTTTAAGTATTTATTCCATTACTGAATCCCTCAGTGAAGTTATTACTCCAAAGCATTTGGATTTGACATAAGCACCCACCCCCACCGAGCTTTAATTTGGCAAGACCTGTCTCTGATCTCACCCTTACTTTTGTTCCTGTTCTAATCTAGGTAGACACAATCTGTCTCTAGAGACCTCCGAAGGGACCTAACCCTCATCACTGACCCTCAGAAATACAGGCACTTAAAGGGCTGCTTCACCAGCACAGAAAATCCAGATGGAGCGAACGCTCTGCAGCGTAGATTCCGCACCATGTTCAGTGGGACTCCTGCTCTGGCAGGAAACTGCACTTTGAGCTCTATCAGTGTCCACTTCTGCTGGCCTGGGGCTAAGCAGGTTCCTCTTGCCTTGTGTCCTGGTTTGAGTGAGAACAGAACAATTCTGTTCAGTGATTTTACTGTTCAGCTCAGTTCTTCTAACTGCCCTGTCTGAAGTCAGCAGCCTGTTCTCACAGACAGTGTCTGCTTCTAGCAGTGACAACACCCCATGGTTAGAGTCACTACCAAGGGTTGGGGATGCAGAAAGTGAAAGGCTGCACCTGCAGGGAGGAGTGGACAGGAGACCCCAAACTGACCAACGAGGGATTCCAGCCCATATAGGTCATATTCAGCATAGAGCTGAGGGATCACAAGGTTCCTGCTTGCCTCAGGTCTTCCAGCTTCTTCACTGACTGTCATCCGAGCAGGACTCCATACATTTTGCCTTTGATCCTGCTCTGTGTTTTCCTGAATCCAGCACCAGAATCCAGCTCCTGTCAGCTGCTGGGCCCTGTCTGGGACATTCCTGGTGCCTGCTCCACAGCACCAGTGGTGACGGTGATGTAATTGCCACCAGGGGTGGGGGGGTGGTTCGATACTGGTTTTGTATATATTTGTATACATTCCACTGCTATTATCATTTTCATTAAAGCTGCTCTAGTTTCCTTTCCTAATCACTCAGTCTCTCTCCCTTATTCCCTTTCTCTTGCCCTTTGGGGAGGGTGAGGGGTTAACAGAGAGCATCTGTTATAGGTCTAAGGGGCTGCCCTGACCCTAAACCATGACACCTTGCCCATGCCCTCAGAAGTGCAGGTGCTGGTCTGCCCCCCACCACTGTTACCATGAGCTACCATCAGCAAGAGCCACTTTTTTTCATTTGTACAGTAACGAGCAATTTTCTGGAACAGAGCACTTGGACCCACACAAGACAGCTCGTCTGACACTCATGGAAGTTGTGCCCACCAAGGACAGGCCCAAGTTTAAACGCATTCGTTCCCAAGCAGAGCTGATTACTTGAATCAAAGCACAATTCGTAGCCAGGGCAGGATCACTTCACTGTTTTCTGCCTGCCCTCTGCACGAAGGTACCACAGCTTGCAGCGCGTTCCTCATCTCATCAGCACTGAGCGTCCCCTGCAGCTTCCACAGCACTCTCACCTCTGGTCCTGCAGAGGTTACAGCCGCCTGCTTCCTGCGATTGCCCCGTGCTGCCCAGACAGGGGCTCTTCAGAGCAGGCAGTCTGGGCAGGGGGACAGATCTCAGAGGCCAGAATTGGCCAGATGCAAGACCTGACCTTGGTTCCGTTAGCCTAAATCCTAAAGAAGCCCAACTGTTTAAAGCAGACTTTCTGTAGGAAAACTAATGCAATAAATCTGGACCTGTATTCGTCAGATTTTCCACCTGTAATTAAAAATCTGCATCACTGCCTCATTAACACTGGTTTTAAAAATAAGCTTTACTCGGCTTTTAAAAAGACCAATGGACAGACATGTAGAGAACAGCAAGATGCTGAAAGGGATTGTTTATATCCACCCAGATCACTCAGCTGATGCCCCTGGGTACAGGAACTCCAGAGGAATACCCGATGAAAGCTGCTCCCGCTGAAGCTCCGTTAGACAGAAGCCGTTCTTCCTCCCCGGCTCCCTGCGCTGCTGCCGGCAGGCGCCGCAAACCCGCAGCGCGGCACCAGCTCTAGCAGCCTTCACCCTACTCCATCCTCCTCCTCCCTCCTCTGCCACCAACGGCATCACTGCTACAGCACCACATTACAAACTGTGCTTACTACCACCATCGGGGACTGAAAGACCAGAGGGACCGCCTGTTACAGTTCCTTTGGGTTCCCAAAACGACCCAAGAGGCTCTGGTGACCAGGGAAGCATTCTGGGGACAGAACCCCACTGTTGGCAGCAGGCCCACAGCTGCTTTACCTCACTGCATAAAGCAAAGCCACTGTTGATGAGATGCAAGAGGAAGAGCAGTGCCTCAGAATGGGGTCCCACAAGGCTTCAGAGATGGCACCTCTCCTTTTAAGCTGCAAGCAGAAGCAGCCTGGCAGGCACGCCGCTGGTGGGGCACCGTGCTGCTGCCTGGGGCATCCAGGAAAGACCTTTGCCCAACAGCCCCAGGTGGTGATTCAGGCCAAGAAGAGGACAGTCAGAAGCATCAGTCAAAGCAGAAGGTCCAGATCACCACCACTGCCTCCAAAGCTCAGCTTAACTCTGAGCAGCCCTGCCCCATCAGCCTGGGCAGGCAGAGAGGGTGATGGAGCAGATGGACCCCGTGCAGAGACATGCTGTGGAACGGTGATGATGTTCTGCGTCAAAACCTCTTTCCTCCAACTTTTCTCTTCTTTTCTCCTCCAAGGGCAAGGCTTTATCCTCCCGGTGACAATGACCACCTCCAGTCCCATGAAACACAAACATTCCCCTGCATGCGCTCCTCCAGCCTTTGCCCCTCCACGGTTGGGGCAGTTTGGAGTGGAATTGGCCTCCAGATGCCTGTGCAGGAAACCTTTCCAGCACACACTCAGGAAGGGGGTAGCCCAGACCACAAAAATAAAAGGTCCATTCCAAGCCCAAGATCCACATAAACCACAGCCCCAAATATGAGCTACATTCCCAACTGTCAGGCACTGCCCTCACCTGCATGCCAAGGGGCATGGTGACATCCCCCAAACCCAGACTTCAGCAAGTACCAAGGCTCTCCCTCTCGGGCAGGGAGGGCAGGTGCTACTGCCAGCAGGTTTAGGCCACAAAAGGCTTGTTAGGAACAAACAGAAGGTGCTCAGAGTCTCACTTCTAACAATACTTAGGAAACAGCAAGACGAGCAGGAGTGCAGTAAACTGATCTCCAGACCAAAGTGGATTGACAGCAGGGACACAAACTGAGAGCCCTCCAGTAAATACCTGGCTCAGCAGGGTCTGGTCCAGGTCTCTGATCGGTCCAAGAATAACGGCACCCTTCCTCCTCGGGTGGAGGTGGCAAGTGCAGCAGACCTTCAAGCCAGCCCTTGGTTTACTGGTACTATGCCCTGACGTAGCACCCCTGGGTCCTTTCATCAAAGACACCTACATTTGCACAGGCAGCTCTCTGGTTTTAATCATGGGAAGGTGTTTAACTTAGAAGTAATGCAAAAAAGGGAGCTTCAAGCTTCGAAACTCCCAGCCACTCTGCTTTTGTTTACAGGACAAACACATGTATATGGGAGTGCTGTAGGTGTCAGCCTTTTAAATTCCTTTCTTTTACACACACAGCTGTTCAAGGCTCCCAGCTGCAGCTGGGGAGCCATTTATGTCTGCACAAGGTATCTCCTCTCCCCAGCCAGCCCCAGAGGAAGCAGCCAGCTCTGCCACTGTCCTGCATCCTGTCTAGAAAGGGGTTGCAGTGTGCTGCACACTGATGGACACTAGCACAGCCACAGAGCCATAACCACACCAGCTCCTCCAGTCACTGACAGAGGTCCTTTATCTGCTTTTTTCAGCCTGGAGAAGTCTCTAAGACTTTATTGCAACCTTCCAGTATCTGAAAGGGCCCTACAAGAAAGCTTGGGAGGAACTTTTTACAAGGGCTTGTAGGGATAGGATGAAAGGTAATCACTTTAAAGTGGAAGAGGGCAGATTTAGATTAGAAATTAGGAAGAAGTTCTTCACCACGAGTGTGGTGAGACGCTGGAAGAGGCTGCCAGTAAAGCTGCGGATGCTCCATCCCTGGACGTGTTCAAGACCAGACTAGATGGGGCTTTTAGCAACCTGGTCTAGTGGGAGATGCCCTGCCCATGGCAGGTGGAGTGGAACTAGAGGATCTTTGAGGTCCTTTCCAACCCAAACGATTCTTTGATTCTATGATCTGAGGTAGGTAGGGGCCCACTGAAATAACACAGCAGGCGTTGCCCCGTGCTCCACCATTCCCTTTCCATGCCAGCACGGCCAACAAGCCGTGGTTAGAAAACTACCATCTGCTTTTGGCAAGCCCTAATAATCTGGTAAAAACACTATGCATACAAAAACCCCTCCCAGTTCAAAGCAGCATCTGCCTGCTGGAAACCCCCCAGCGTATCCAGGGAAGCTGACAAAATCTCCCACACCTCTCCCCACCAGCAGTGTTTGCCAGGCTGAGATGGTCGTTACGTTATCGAGCGCTGGGGTAAGCGAGCTGCACTGCACCACAGAACTGCTTGAACACTCAGTATCTCCACAGGACAAAAAATGATAACGCAGCAGGGAGATAAAAAGTTATTAGCAAGCCTTTGTCATACCCTATGGGAATAGAAGGCAAAGCTCTACCCAAATCCGTCTCTAAAAACAGCTGATCGTGACCAAAATACAAGTGACTGCAACAGATGCAAATCGGAGATGGAGGGAATTCATTAACTGAAAGTGCAATTAACCGAGAGTCACAATTAACTGCAGCTCAGGAAGGTATCTGGATGGATGGTTATACACTGTGCTTGTCTGAAGGAGAGCCGAAGAGCAGCCCCCCAGAGCGCTGCCAGCCTCCCAGGCAGCGGAGGGAACGGCGCAGGGACAGCCCGCTCCTTCCCCACCCCGGGCACGGCACAGAACCAGAGAAGCACCAAGGCTGGAGAAGGCCTTTGAGATCAGCAAGCCCAAACATCACGCCACATCTCAACAAAGAAGGGTTTCTTTGCCTTACCTGAGCTGTATCTGCTGCGCAAACAAAACATCCTGAATTGATCTGATGAAAATTTCTTCAGGAAGTCCTAAACTCCAGGCACAAGAAAAGCAAAGACAGCTTTAACATTTTATCAGACAATTCCTTCAGGAGACGTTCCACTCCCTTCCAACAGTTTCACAGTGCATTTCAGACAAAGTAACAGGACAAATAACTCATTTTTTTTTAGTTTAAGACAGGCATAAAGCTTTAAACTGTAACACTGGTTTAAAGTCTACACCAAATAAAATCTAATTCCATGAAAGATAGAAGTGCATGCATATACACATGACATCAATACATGCACAACAGCAAACACAAGACAGTGAAAAGTACTTTGCAATTATGATCAGACACTCTATAAGGACCTTTGCTAAAACCCAAACTGAAATTGCCAGGCTAAAACTGGGATACAATCTTGCAGGAAAGGACAGCCCCCGAGCTTTGCAACTTTATGAAAAAAAGAAAGCTTCTTTAAAAAAAAAAAACCAAACAGGTGTACTTCTTCTGCAGGACCAGAATATGAAGGAAAACAGGGAGTGAACAAAAATAACTTTCTTTTTTTTTTAAATACTGCTGGAGTTTATCAGTGTTGATTATGAAACCTCATTAATTTCAACCTAATATTTATCTTTTAAAATCATTTACTATAGTAAATTATTACTATTATTCCAATTAATTTATAATAATAGTATAAAGAACTGTTTAAATGCTTGGAAAGTACATTGATAAAACATCCAATCAGTTCCAACTCTGCTCTGGGCAAAGCTGGTAAGTTTGTGCCACTGAAATGCCACTGAAATAGAAAACTCATAGGAAGTCAGTACAGGTGAGAAAATACGGGAGATGTGTTTGCTTAAATCTGCCCATTTTGAAATTTAGCTTCTGCTACCAGACTAAACCAGCCTGGACACCGAAGGCAGCAAGGTGCCAGCAATGTGCCGTCTCTCGCGTGAAAACCAGAAAGAACTGTGGCAATCAGGGCAAGCTACGTCAAGAAATACAGGGAATAGTGTTTGTTTTCGTGAGGGGGTGGCTGTGCTTTTGGTTTGGGTTTTTTTTGTGTGTGTTGTTTGTTGTTTTTTTGTTTGTTTAAATAAACTATCCAGCTGAGCGTACCTGATGTGCTCAAGAGCTCTACCCCACTACACAGAGGTAGAACAATGTGAGTAAAGGATCAAAAAAGATTCAAATTTGGAAAAGGCCCATCCATACTGGGAAATTAAAAGAAAAAAATGCAAACAAAAAAAACCACCCAAACAAAAAACACCCAAACCAAACAAACACAAAACAAACCCCAAAACAAAACCACCCCAATTCTGCCTTTTGTTAAAATCAGAGAACAGAGAAAATACCGCAGCTCTTTCAAAGCAGGTTGTTCAGCCAGGCATTATCACAACATGCTTGATTCTGGGGGTCAGAATCAATAGTTATTTATAACAAAACAAAACACAGAACAATCAAACAACAAGAAAATCTCAGAGAAGAGGAGAAGGGGGAGGGAAAACAGGGAAGCTGAAGGCAGAGGATGCAGGTGGCCACTGGCACGCTGGTCCTGGACAGGTTTCCCCTGTTCCAGAGCAGGCAGAAAAAAACCACACTTCCACGTAGGGATTCTTTTGTTTTGTTTTTGTTAAGATTCAGGAAGGCTGTACAGGAAGAAATTTGTTTTGCTGGACTGAAAATTGCCTACAGGGGAGGATTAATACTTGACAACTGTGTCTAAGGATAGAAATTAAAAGTGGAGACCCACAAGGGAAGAGCAACGGGCCTGAAGATTTTGTTTTCAGCAGGAAAAAGTCCCAGCTGCTGATGTGGAGAGGAACATTTTCAATACGTTATTTTAAACTGCCTGCACTGCATTTGTGGCCACTTCTCCACCCTCCCCTCGTCTGCTGAGAATGAAAAGGGTGAGCCATGGGTTATTTTCCTGGGGGAGTCAGGGCTTAACTGCACCCAGACAGCATCAGGAGAATTAAGAATAAAGCAGCTCATATTGAACTCCTTTTTAAAGGGATTTTAATTAAGTCTTCCGAGAGGGCAAAGGGAAACATATGTGCTGAACCAGCTTCTCAGGCTTTGTCTAAAAGAAAGCCATTACCCACTTCTACCAAGAGGAGCCACCCTGGTGCCAAGCACAGCTGTACACACACGCCTGGCAGAGAAACCCCACTCCAGGACACACCAAAGACTTTGGGACACAGTAAAATGGGACATTCAGGTGGCTTGTGGGTGCCGAAAGACAAAGCTCTCTGTGCCTCAGGCAAGGTCACTGTACGAAATAAAGAAGAATACGAGAGACTGCTGGCACAGTGCAGCTGCAGGACACCCAACAGCTTCCTGACCAAGCGCTGGCACTATGTCCTATTTAACCTCATGCTGAGCAAGGAAAAAACATCTGCTCTTTTCCAAGTCCAAAAAGCACACATGCATTAGGAGTGGGCAGATGAGAACCCATCACTATAGAAGAGAATAGCTTAGGTTGGAAAAGACACTCGAGATCATCGATTCAAACTGTAAATCTGTAACGTGAAGTCACAGAATCACAGAATGGCTAGGGCTGGAGGGGACCTCCCAAGGTCATCTAGTCCAGCCCCCTGCATCGAGCAGGGATACCCTCAACTAGACCAGGCTGCTCAGAGCCTTAACCAACCTCACCTTGAATATCCCCAGGGATGGGGCCTCAACCCCCTCCCTGGGCAGACCATTCCACTGTTCCACCAAGTCTGGTACTGGGCACAAACACTGCCCCGACAAATGCTCTCAGCTTACCAAAATCCACATTGTAAGCAAACTCCGACTCCCAGTGTGTTTCCTACGTTCAGATCCCCCACAACAGGCACACCAGCACTACAGAAACACTCGCTTCAAATCTTCAGGCTGGAGAAGAGAAGGCTCCAGGGAGACCTTATTGTGGCCTTCCAGTATCTGAAGGGGGCTACAAGAAAGCTGGGGAGGGACGTTTTAGGCTGTCGGGCAGTGACAGGACTAGAGGGAATGGATTAAAGCTAGAGATAGGTCAATTCAGGTTGGACATTAGGAAGAATTTCTTCCCCATGAGGGTGGTGAGACACTGGAACAGGTTGCCCAGAGAGGTGGTGGAAGCCCTATCCTTGGAAGTTTTTAAGACCAGGCAGGATGGGGCTCTGAGCAACCTGCTCTAGTGGGAGGTGTCCCTGCCCATGGCAGGGGGGTTGGAACTGGATGATCTTTAAGGTCCCTTCCAACCCCGACAATTCTATGATTCTATGATCTTTCGCTGCAGCATAAGCACACGCTCCAAGGTTTTCTCAAAAGAGGGCTGTGAGTAATATTTACATATTAACAAACATACATTGCTTCAGTTCACAGAAGTAGATTACCTTAATTGTTACGTAGTTTTTTAATGACTTGGACATTTTTTCTTTACTTCCTTTAACATGCAAATGCCCTAGAAAAACAGAAAGAAAAAAAAAAAGAAAGAAAAAGACACATAAAAATCAGGATAAATGAGCATGTTTCTGAATGGGGAGTGAATGAGAAAGACTGCACCGAGTGAGACACTGGAAACACTGGAGGCAGCATATGCTGTGATGGGCATGTGCCAACCACTTCAATGCAACACACAACATGTTTTTCAATAGCTTTGCCTACAGTCCTGCACACCTCTCCATCCTCAGCTTTTGTGGAGTGAATTTTAAAACACAAGCAAATATGGGGTTTTTAAAAAAACAAAAACAATTACAAAAAAAACACCAAACAAACAACAAAAAACACCCCAAACAAAAAAAAAAATCCAAAAAACAAACCACAAAAACAAAGCAACAAAAACAAAACCCCATCAAACCTAAACAAAACCAACCCAAAGCATCACCACCATGAGCAGAGACATTAATAAGGAAAGAACAGAAGTCTTCCTGCTCAGAATTGATAATAAACTAATAAAAACCAGCATGCAAATATTTTTCAGTCTTCACAGTAACCCTACCTGTTACTCTTGACTCTTAAAAAATATTTTAAGACCTTTAAAGACCTTCCAGTGATCTCATGTTACAATACTCTTGAAACTCAAACAGTTTTCTGTACTTAGTACTTGCTGGTGGCTGTTACACTAGCTTTTTTAATTCAAAAGTTTACCGTGCTGGTTCAAAATACCTTATGTATAAAATGAATTCTCTGCATATTCCCTATTTCTCCAGGCTTTGGGAGACTGAGAAAAAGAAGGGAGAAGGAGATGCCTAACTTGAATTATTTTAAAATACCATCTCTGAGCATTGCTAGAGCTTTCAATAGCCACGTGGACCATTGGCTTTCGGGGCTGTGGTACAAGAAAAAGTTAGTACCCATCTCCATTGCATTTAGGAGAGCACATAGAGCTTGGCTTCTGGACGAAAAGGTCCATCACAGCAAGACCAGAGATGGGCACCCTCAGGCCGTGTGCTCCCAGGCCCCATCCATGCCAGCCCCAGCGCCACTGCTGATGGAAATCACAGCACCGGAGAGATGCTGAATACACAGCAAATAAAAGACTATTCAGCACCATTTCAGAAATGTCATCAAAAGCCTTAACTGGCTCCTCCTAATAAAGGAGTAGTCCTGTAAGTTATTGAGCACCCACAACTAACGCACAATTTTCAGGCACTTTGTGAGCTGCGCTTACCTGAACTTAGAGGCAGATTTTTAAGCAGGAACTTTTCCTGCTCCCTAGTGCCACATTAGCACTCTGCATTCTTTCAGATCCATCAGCCCAGTGCTACCTCAGACTGCGGTGCAAGGACAATACCCGGTTGTGCTCCTGCTTCTAGAGGTGGTGGCAGAAGCTTGTCCTGCTCAGCAGCCCCAGCAGCAATCTGCATTTTGTGCTACTCTCCACACAGCACTGTTTCTGCAGCCTTGCCCGGAACCCTCTCTCTTCCACAAGCAGAAAGAGGTCCCCATTATGCTTGGCTGGATACAAAAGCAACACGCTCACACCTGGGTAAATGGACACGAAAAGCATCTTGTTCCACTCCATGGCTATTTCTGACAATGACCCAAAGCAGCAGGGATTCGCCGTCAGGAGACTACCTCCGGTTCTATCCCAATCACCTGGAAATTTAACTTTGCACACCACACTCCATGAAGAGTAGGAAATAATCAAAAGATTTAGGGATACAGAACTTCAGCTACAGCAGAAATCTGCTATCAATCCAAAAAATCTCATTTTCCTCATGTCTGTCCTGACCACTAGCAGGTGAGGCCGTTTCCACCACTGTGTGTTGGAGAAGACCTTGAGGATGGAGTCCGACTGTTAACCCAGCATTGACAAGCCCACCACCAAACCCTGTCCCTCAGCACCACATCTACACATCTTCTAAATACCCCCAAGGACGGTGACTCAACCACTTTCCTGGGCAGCCCGTTTCAGCTGTTGACAACCCTTTCAGCGAAGAATTTTTTCCTCATGTCCATTCTAAACCTCCTCTGATGCAACTGGAGGTCATTTCCTCTTGCCCTGTCATTTGTTACTTGGGAGAACAGACCACCCCCCCACCTCACTACAACCTCCTTTCAGGTACCTGGGGAGAGCACCAAGGTCTGAGCCCTCAGTGAGAACATTCAGGCTGCCAGAGACACTGGACACCTGCAGCTCTTGCAACCCAAGTAAAAGCCACAGAGAACCTTCTCCTGGGAGAAGGGGAAGAGCCTGGGTATGATTTTTTTTTTTTTTCCCCCTTTTTCAAAGGTGCCAAAATACTTTATTACTCAACTTTAGGCAGCCAAGCTTAAAATAGTTTGATTATGTTTTCCTAATAAGGTACAGGTAACATCTGCATTTGAAAAAACACTCCTTTTCGAGAGTTTCGGCCCTTAGAATGATTTCATTAAAGATCACAAAACCCAAGGACTTTCATAACTTTGGCTTGGCGCTCTTCCCAGAGTACAAGCAGTCTAAAAATAAAGTCCTTATAAGAAGATTTATCCTCAGTGCGGGGATTTTCTTCCTCTAATGGGGATTGCTCCTTCAGTTCTGAGCCTGCTAAAATTCTGAAGTCTGTTACCAGAATAAATCGTTTCTGAAGCTGATTAATTTGCCCTAAATAATTCACACTACCATCCTCCAGCAAAATTTTTTTGACTTAATGAATGTAATCTGTCAGCTCCTACAGAACCTCAGTGTTCAAACCGCCCTTGGAATTAAGTTCTTCCCCCACTCCCCCCTTGATTTATTTTTCTTTTGAGAAATTGACTCCTCTTTATTTAGTTTGTCTCAAAGAGTATTTCCCCCATAGTTTCAGTTCGAAGCTTGACCAGTCAGATCCACTGGTTTTCACCAGTGCTCCACCCAGCAGCAACCAGCACATCTCAGGGGAAGCACAGAGAATTTCCCAGCGCCTCGGGAGCAAAGCACACCCCGCAGACACCAGTCTCTGGACAGTCGCTGGGGATTTTTAACAGGCTCCACACTGGCAACTGGAACTAACATTCAATGTTAATGCCTTACAGTACAAATATACGTAAAAAAAGAAAGCCCAAGGAATTCCCAGAGTGTAGCACAGGCTTAACTCTGTGTCTCTTACTCAGGGAAGCAGCTCAGAGAGCTCACCAAGACATCTTGCACAAAGGACTGTTCAGCCAAAAGAGAGACTGCAGACCTGAATCTGAGTGTCTGTTGACTTCAGCTGACAATTCAGAGCCACCATGACTGAAATAAGAAGCACCAGCCAGAACAGCGCTTAGTACCACTGGACAGCATTGTAGTTCCAAGCACTGTAGAGTACAAACTTCACTAAAGCACTGTCTTGCAGAGCCAGGCAGTATCATATGCTAAAGACCAAGCAAGAAAAAGATCCTTTTGTGCAGTTTAGTCAGGCATAGCGAGCAAGTCACCTCTATGGAAGCAGACAAGGTCTGTGACATCTAAGGGCTACACTAATAGCAAGCTACTCACACTCCACAGGAAAGCAGAAAGACACTGCAAGTCAGAGAACTAGAGAGGGTTAAGAGACCACAGTGATGAGACTCAGTGTCTCCACCCTTCTACAGAGCCCAGGGGCAAGTGACTTGGTCTTTACGTAGCCCACAGATGTCACAGACCTCCTTGTCTCTACCCACCAGCAACCTCATGGGCCATGCCTGACCAGAGTAGAACAAAGCATTTGACTTACTTGGTCTTCATCATGAATCTTGTTTCTCAACATCACTAGCTGCAATGCCACTGGTGAATAAAAAAAGACTTCCCAGGAGAACTTAGAGCTACAGGTATGCAAATTGAGCACACACAATGTCCAGTGGTTGGCTGCTGCAGCAGAATGTCTGCCTGCAAGCCTTCCCCCACACTTCAAACCATACAAAACATCCCAGCTTAAGATGTTTCTCTGCAGAACCACAACTTTGTGAGCTCATCAGTTCAAGTATTTTAGCATTCTTTCCATTCTTATTTTCGAGTAGCAAGATGTCTTTTCTTATCATGACTAAAAGCCTTTCGCCATGTTTACAAACACAGGCTATTTCATTCTGCATGCTATGGAAAACTTGGGTTTAAGCGCACAAGCAACTGGTGCTGAGAGATGTTGGAGAACATGACTAGTTTATTCTACTCTCAATGCTTAATGCTTAAAACATTACAAACCAACTACCTGCCCACATTCCACCTCCACTCCCTGCCTTCAAATACTGTGGGGTTCTGGTTCTATGACAGCAAGACTTTCTGTTTTTAGGAGGATTACACAAACAAACGTATATAGAAAACATCAACCAGTTTCACCCTCTTACTGCAGGACTGTTACAGCAAAATATAATTAAAAAGAAAGTCTATGACAAAGAACACTCTCAAACTTCGATGAAACTCAAATGAAAGGGAATTATATTCTACAGGAAAAACTCTTCTTTCAACATTTTTAATTAGGAGTAAACCCTGTGCATGGGTAATGCATACACTGTTATTATTTGGAAACTTCCCCAGATGAATTCAGGAATATTTCACTGTAACTGCTTTATTAATAAAGGCATTTGTTCTACAGTTTCAAGATTCACTCTCATTTAAGTTTCTTCACTTAGTGAGGACAGGGAATTGGTCACTGTAGAGAAGCATCTATTTTCATACCTTGAAAATCCCAAGCCTACAAAAACCCAACCATTACATTGGTACCTGCCTTGCAGGTGATTAGTATTTTACTTACCAGAATGCAAGAAGTAATTCCCCCATTGCTCACATTGATGATACACTTCACACTGTGCAATTTCATTTTCATGATGAGGAAATGCAAGATCTATTCCACCAGTATGGATGTCCAGCTGCTTTCCAAACACTGCACTGTAAAAATATTTTCCTGATTGGTAAGTACAACACTACAAAAATCCTTGTGTAAAAAGAAGTGCAGAAAAAGAGTAAATGGTACACTTTATATTGTTTCATCTTAATGATTGAAGTTTTAAAACAATATTTTACACAGATCTTGGATACTGAAACTGCAGCAGAACTTGTACGGACAGGACCAATACATATGCCCGCAATTAGTTCTCATTATTATAATATTATTTTAGTTAATTAATTATTTTTCTAACTTAAAGAACGGCAAGCAGGACATCTCCCTTGTTCTGCTGCAGTTTCAATAGCAGACATCTGCCTTCACTGCAAACCTCACAACTTCAAAGTGACAAACATTTCTGGAAGTTTAGCTTATCTGGCACCTCTTCTGTAAGAATTCAGGCAGCATTATACGTAGTCATGACAGAAAATGCTTAGTCCTATATAGTTATCATGTCAAAAGACATTGTTATGAAGTCTGATCTGCCCAGGCCATTCCTCTTCCTCCCAGTGGCACTGCAGCATCATCAGCGCAGGTCACCCACGGGCTTGGGCAGCACAGGCCTCTCTGCAGTTCCTGGTGTCTGGAAGCAAGGGATTCGTGTGGCAAGGAGGCAGACCTGGATGCTTCCTGGTTCAGTACCAAGAGCCAAGGCTGCTACAGCCCATCCACTGCTCCGTCAAGTCCCCGTTAGGTCACACTGGGCAAGGGAGTAACTTCACTTTGCTCATCTTAAACCAAGACAACACTCCCTCTCTCCCAGGGAGGGAAATGCACACTAACTGCCCAGAACCCAGGGACACTCAGGCCCACACACGTGCTCGTGAGCGTGCACTGACACGCGCAGTCTTCCGTGCCTCTCCACGGATCACGTGAACATGGGGCTTGTGGCAGCTGGCTAGGTATTAATACTTCTGTCTCTCTTGGGGACAAACCACCCTGTTAACACCCTGGTTCACAAGGGCTCTGCAGAAGCTGTTGGGGCACAGAGGAAGAAGAAAACAAGAAGAGAGGGTGGAAGAAAGAGCAGGCGTTGCCATTTCCCAGTGTGCCCCTCTGCTGTTTCCCGTCTGCCCCCAACACCAGCTCAAACACAAACCTTCCCAAGAGCAGCCCCAGCTCACGCCTTCCCTTGTGCCATCTGCAGAGAGAGGGGCACTGGCCACTCGCTGCTTCCTCCAACAAACCCACGAAGAGCTGGGAAGAGGTGGGTCTGCCAAGCACTCAGGGGCAGGAGCAGCAGCCCAACTGAGTGCAGGGGAAAGGGCAGAGAGGAGAGCAGACCTTGGGCACAGCGGCTGGTTCCCTCCTCCAGGGCTGCAACACAGGCGATGCCTTTCACATTCACCTTCCCCGGGCACGCTTCAGAATCAGCTCGCCCAGCTCAACGTGCTTTGAGATCCAATGCAAACCAGACGGGTAAGCAGGTATTGCTTAAAATGGGCCTCGGACAGCTGACTGCGATAGCAAAACTTTTTAGGTCACTTATCAGAATAAGCTCTTCGGTTTTCACGGTCCCAGACTGCTACACTGGAGCTCTGCACAGCTTCACTCTTCTTTACGTGTCAGGGGCCTCATCCAGCCACAGTACAGTAAGTTTTTACAGCAAGAAATGCAGCCTACAGACAGCACCGCATTAGCAGACAGGCCATGTCCTAATTGCTGTTTCTTACCTGTGCACTTCTGACACAGGCTGAACTTTGAGGACAGCATATTTTTGTGCTTTTTATTTGCTTTAAAAACCGATTCACAGTCCTGAAACTATTTACAAGAAAAAAAAAAAAATTACTCTTATAAACCTTTTCACACTCAGGTAGTAATTCCTAACAACCCCTGGTGCTCCACCAAAGCATGTGAAAGAGAACCTAAAGCACCTGTTCCATCTGCTTTCAGCTTGGGTTGAAAACTAAGTTAAACAGAGCCAGACCTAAACAATTTGTTACTAGCTTACAAAAAGACTAATGCAGAACAAGTACCACTATCAATCTTCCAGGAGAGAAGAGTTAAAAGTATCTTTTTATAAAATACAAATTAATAGCTCATAAGTTAGTGCAGTGCAGGACAAAGTACACTCGTGACATACCAAATTGCACAATGTATTCATGTTAAAACTGGTGCTTTCTACTGAGCAGGAAAAAACCCAACACCCCCCAATAAAAAAAAAAACAAAAACAAAACAACCCACAAACACCAAAAAACCCACAACACAACAACCAAAGCAAAACAAAATAAAACCAACCCTACCATAACAACCAACACTTGTAATACTCCTGCTACCATTGCACTGTGACTGAAAACAAAAACCAGTACTAGATTTAAAATCCAAGAAAGCTGACCTTGATATTGTGGAACACTCAATGTGCCATCCAGGTCTTCCTTTTCCCCAGGGAGAAGTCCAAGATAGCTCTTGAGGTTTGGCAGCTTTCCACAGGGCAAAATCTTTACCATGTCGTTTATCAGTATCAACTGCCAAGAGTAAGTGATTTGTTAAGGGGCTATGTCTCAGGGAAGGAAAAAAAAAAGGAAAAAAAAAAGGAAAAAGAAAAAAAAAAGTGAAGGCACATGGAAATACTTGTTTAGTGAACTGCTCAGATTTTAATGTCTATCACTCAATGTCTCCTCCCTTTTCCCTTATACAGGGATTCCAGTTTATCAATCAAGCATTTGAAAAACATATGCTGAATTAATTTTTGCAGGTTAAAAAACTGGATTCAGGATGCTTTTATACATCCTATCCTTTTAGTCCTCTCAGCCCTTTCTGATTTTCCATCATTCATCGAGTTACTCATCAGCCAGATTCCCAGAACAAACAGATTGCACCGTAGCAGAAAAAGGTAACAAAACAAATCAAAACCAAACCCCACAAACAAAAAAACCCCCCGAATTTCTTCTCAGGGACACAAGTAGGTTCTAGTTCATATTCTAGAAAAATCAAGCGCTTGAGAAGAGGATCAAAACTCTTCTTGGACAGTAGCAACCTTTCATTATCATTTTCACCAATGGCTTCTCTACAATAGGCCACTCCCAGCCAGTTGTTGCTTCCTCCACTACACAACCAAGGTTTTAATTCTTTTTGCCACAGCAGAGCAGAGAGGACAGTTCATCCCTGCTGGCTCCTACCCCCCAGCTGGACACACACAGCTCCCTGGCAGGAGCTACAGAACGGTGTTCTGGACTCTACATTTTTTTGCTGATGGATACGTGACCTTGCATTTGACCGATGCAGGAAAATACACTGATTTGGCTTGAAGGGACCCAGCTTGGCAAGCAGCTCTTGCTGATTTAAGTCCCCTTATTTAACACCGATCATCAGTTTTATCAGCAGTTGATGCGAGATCTACTTCTCTCCTCTACTTATTTCAGGTCACTAAGAAAACCATGGTCTGAACCAATTCCTGGAGCATTCCAGCATCAACACATTTTAGTGATGATTCACAGATATTTCTGAGTCATATTACATGGTCATTTTTCCAGAGGCATTCCACTTGTACTTCATTTATATTATATAGTTGATCTTGATACCATTCCAGTTTCTATTCAGCATGCCATGCAATACTAAGTGAAGGATGTTACAAATACCCATTACACCTGCTTTGTCATTCACAACTGGTAAGAAACAGAGGGACAGAAATACAGCCTTTGTTTTATCCACTGTATCTTCATGTTGTCTCTTTTACTGGTTTGCCAAGCTCTGGCTGACCCATATCTGTTGACTTCATCACTCCTTTCTCTCTTTTTGAGTGTACTGCTACAAAAAAAGCACTTTTGTAGTTATAAGCAAAACAATAGTCAAAATCTTTAGAAGTAACAGTAAGTTTAGTTGCAAGGGACTTGAGTGAAAAACAGGGTAAAACACAGAATCAGTCACAGTTGAAGCTGGAAGGCACCTCAAGATCATGTAGTCTAACACACTGCTCAGAGCAGGCTCAAATACAGCAGGCTGAGCAGGATGGTGTTCAGCTGGGTTCTGAATATCTCCAAGGATGGAGACTCCACAGCCTCTCTAAGCAATGTGTTCCTGTGTTAGCCATCTTCAGAGTTAAAAAAAACCAAACAAACAAACATGTTTTTCTTAGCTTTAAATGGAAATTCCTGTGTTTCAGGTTGTGCCTGTTGCCTCTTGTCCTGTCACCAAGCACCAATGAGAAGAGCCTGGCTCCATCTTCTTTAGTCCCACTGTCAGGCGTTTGTACACATGGGTAAGGCGTCCCTGAGCCTTCTCTTCTCCTGGCTCACAGTCCCAGATCTCTCAGCCTGTCCTTGTACAAAAGATGCTCCAGTACCTTCATCATATTCATGGCCCTTGGTGGGGCTCTCTCCAGTATGCCCATGTCTCTCTTGTACTGGAGAGCCCAGCAATGGACTCACGACTCCAGGCATGTCTCACAAGAGAGAGCTGAGCAGAGAAAAATCTCCACCCTTGACCTGCTGGCAATGCTCTTCTCAGTGCAGCCCAGGAGGCTGTTGTAATGGTGAATCACTCCAGAATGCAGCTGTGAGAAGTTTCTGGATGCAATTCACCTGAGCATCAGCTTGCAAGGCATTTTCAGTAATGGCAAACAATTTTTTTTTTTTTTTTTTTTTTGTCAAGAGATCACTCACCTTCACACAACAGGATGCTTAGCAGTAGTCCCATGGTAAGCAATGAAAGAGGCAAACTCACCCATTCAGCTTGCATCAGAGGGAGGGCAACTGCCCAAACAATGGCACAGCAGATGAAGTTTACCGGCGTGCACCTTGACTATCTCACTGTGGCTAGTGCAACCGCCTCACTATGATGTTTATATGTACAACTCCCAGATATTTAAGTAAAATTAAGAATCCTAATTGTTCAAGGTACCAGAACAAAGGTATAGAGAGAACCAAGTATGAAAAGAAACCACCAAGTTTCCTCTTGCACTAGCATCAGTGCCTGCCTCAATACTTAGGAAGACAGTGTAGTCTTAGTTAACCAAAAAGCTGGCTATACACAACAGAATAGAAAACTGTTTCAGACTCTTGAATTAAATTTTTTACACACAGATACATCACAAGTTCAAACAATGCATTAATGCAAACAAGGTGGAGCTGTCAACTTACCTGCTTCATCTTGGGTATCAGGATTAATAGTAGTTAATACTCCATATCTTTTCCCCCAAGACTTAACATCAAAATAAACATTGCCTAATAGAAAAGAAACATTTAGATTTATAGCAAAGATGAGGCTCATTCATGATGAGGAGGTAACATTTCCCTGAAAGCAAAACAAAATGCCCTTCAACTCCCATTTTAAATCCAATTTAGAAACTCAGATATACTGCAAAAGCAGTAGCATATGTTTCCAAGTTACTAGCTTTTCAATAGCCTCACTGCACATGCTCATACTGCACTCACGATGTTTGTATTCTGGAGATGTCCCCAGGTTCTTCTCTGCCCATGCACAATCAGCAATGACCTGCCTGACTGCAGCACAGCCTACAGCTACTCCAGTTACAATACACTCAAATCCCTCTACAACCACTGGCTCTGCTAAAAGAGCAACCCACACGTTGTGCTTTGCAGGCACATCTTTTACAGCACACAGGAGATACCCACCTCCTGTTTAGAGCTAAGAGGTTCCCCCAACTCTCTTGTAGAAGGCAGGCCAGGACTTCCCCACAGGGCCTTAGATAGCAGTTCATTACAGTAAACAATTACATTAAGTAATGAGCTCCATTTAACTTAGAAATGGAGTAGTAGTGGTTCTGCCCACTCATGTCATCACAAACATGTTGCTCACAGCCTGTCAGTCAACAGAAGGGAAGCCTGGCACAGGGTACCTCATCTGATCCCACAAGAGGATGACTAAGAGTACTGATATCCCATGCACGTGCTGAACAAGGAGTCACCCTGCTATAAGCCTTACCTTGAGAGGTTGAGTAAGCTTGTCCACTAGCAATTATTGTTTTTATAAAGGAAATTATCTGAGGAATATTGTCAGTCACTCTCATATAGACTGTAGGAGGAAGGACCTTAAACAAAGAGAGTAGCATCATATTGGCTGGCGTGAAGCATACTGCTGACAAGTTCCATCACTCTAAGGAACAAACTTTAAAGAACAGCTCCTCAATTTTGTCCTTAAAAAGTTGCAAGTTTCATAAAAGGTCATAAGCATTATTTAAGATAATACATACAAAAAAAACCCCCACAAACAAACAACCAACCCACAAAAATATGTGAAGTGTGGGGGAAAAACCAATAAAATATCCACTAGTTTTTCACAGTGGTTAACCCTCTGCTTCTGACAAGCATTTTGGACAAGAAGCACTCAGCTGAAGTCAGTGAAAGAATATCTGATGTTTCCTATGCTTTAGATCACGTTATTTCTGCATTATGGTAAATGCATATGGTCTGTGAACCAAGGCTCTACTGCATGGGAGAACAGAAAAAAAATTGTGTTCTTAAAGAAATGTAACTCACTCCAAAGTGAGACTTTGCCTCTCCCTTGGGGGAGCGAGCAGCTGCACAGTGCTTGGCTGCCAGATCCCATTTTCCTACTCAAAAGGTAGACAATATCTTTCCAGAATGAAAAAGGAAATCAGTACTCAGTTTCCAAGCAACACTTAATCACACAAGCAACCAATTTTTTTCGGATCAAACTGTGAAAATCAGATTCCTTACCGACGTAATTGCTTTAAAAATACTCTTAGATTTAGAAGCCTGAGTATCTGTACCTTTAAGGCGGCCATATCTTGTTTAAAGTCTTCTTCATAAATACGAGCAAGAGCTACTGGCGATATATTCATCTGAAAAAGAGAGAAGCAGATTAGTAAATCATAAATCAAAGTAATAATATAAAATATTGCAATATTTTATAAGACAGTTAATAGCTAATTGGGAGACTTACAGAGCCCCCAAGGTAGAGAGTCAGAAAGGCTTGTTAATCTAACATTCACGAGAAGGAGATGCAAGTTATAAATAACTGAAAAGTAGAGTTTCATTTACACTTTTGAATTACCAAAATATTAATACATATCTCTTAAGAGGAAGCAACCAAAGATTAAAATATTAAACTCCTTCCCTCTCATTATTTTCCTCTTGAGAAGGTCTTCCACTTCTAGTGACAAGACAGAGTAAACGGGATGTGAAATTCATTCAGCTTACTGGCAGGGGACACCGATACCACCTACACGTCAGAAAGACAGATCAGAGACTAGCTGCATGAGACAGGATATTAATTTCCAGTGGCTAAGAAAAACCAGCTATTTCAGCTGCTCACGGTTACACAGATCTCGGCACAATCGGGGGAAATAAACTGAAAGTCAGCCCCGAGCTTTGCCAAGTGCCGCACTTCCCAAGCACCTTCTCCCCACTTCTCATTCACAGGGCAGTGAACAGGGATCTTTGCAGAGGTGACAAAGTGTGACCCGAAAGGAAAGAGACACCTTGCACATGACAAGATACTTGTTCTCAAACATTCTGGAGGCCAGGGCTTGAAAGATGCATGACACCAAAGCCTGCCCTAGCAAGCAGAAGCATGATAGCAAAGTGTTTCAAATGAGAGTTCTGACATACTCCCTGAGGAGAGCACAACACTGTCAGCCCATTAACAAAATAAAGCCAGTTTCATCACTTCCAATTAATTACTGGAGCATCTTGAAGGGATCTGATTTTTGTAGCATGGGTGGGTACTGCTGTTTGGACAAGCTCCTAGAGAAGGCAGTTCTGGTGCAGACAGACCAGATGCTCATCCAGCAACAAAACACAAAGGCATGCTTCTGCCTCCAGCCCACAGAGAGTGCTCTCCCAGACCCCAGCAACCAGACTCATCTCCCTAGACACCTCAGCTGCTTCTTCAATCAACAGTGACACAAAGGTGCCTATAGGAGGAAGATGGGGAAATTCCTCCCATCCGGACAGATGTTCAAAACACAGGATGATTCATCTCTCTCTCAAGGGACCACTGAGGGCACACAGTATGCTCATCACAGAACCCATGGCAACTTTCAGGCTTTCTCTAGATGAATCCCAGCAGAGGATGGAGAACAAGCATAGGCATGTTGATCCTACCACTGCAACGCTTCAGGTACAGAGGTCCCAACAACAAAATCAGGCTATTGATGCAGAGGTCTTGGCCAACCAAAGTGTGTGGACCAGAGCAGGTGTTTCAAAAAGTCACCAAAAAACCCAAAAAAAACCCCAAAAAAAAAACCACGAAAAAAGCTTTGAAAAGATTACTTCATAAAACTAAAAGATGCAGTAAATGAACACAAGTTCTTCTGAAACATCGTGTCACTTCCCCCTCCTCAAATATAAAATCACCATGATGTTCTGACAATAAGGAAAAATTTGAAACGCACACATATAGATTTAAAATGCCAGAGGGCTCTAGGATCTTTTGGGTTTTGATTTGGGTATTTGTGGGGCTGGTGGTTTTTTTGGGGTTTTGTTTGTTTGTTTGTTTTTGTTTTTTTTTTTTTAAGATGGCCTACTACCTGAGAAAACTGCAAGTAAATGGCCTAAGGGAACACACATATTACTGAAGAAGCAGTGTGCTAGTATTTGTCGAAATGTAGTGGTATTTAAATGCAATAGCAACTGCTTACTTGAAGATTAGATAAAAGTGACAGCTATCAAATTCTCTGGCTCCACGAAACTAGCTTAAGGTTTGCAACTGCAATTTGGTCCAACACGTTCATTTATGACCCACAAAACACAAGTTACAGGTTTTAAAAATTAAACAAAAAATTAAAAACTTGGAATAAAACACAGAAAAAAGTCTTATCTTTTTGGGGTCCAAAAAGCATTTAAAAAAAAAAAGAACTGAAATAATCATTCACCAAGCCCAGACGGTAATAAAGGGCTGATTAAAATCTAATTGAGAACCACTTTTGTCTCTGTCTTATCAAGATTTACCCCTCCACTCAGTGTCAAACTTTCACGTAGGTGACCAACTCCGACAAGCTTTCCAAGACGCTGACCTTGCAGGTAATTGGTGCTCGGCACCTTTCAGGAGCTGTCCGTGCTGCCTTTACCAACTGACAGCACACAGCGCTTCTCCAGCACTCAGCCCGAAGCCTGCAGGCTGCTGCTCTGGGCTGCTCTTGGCATGACACCCTTCACTCTGCCAGGGTTCACCCTGGCTTTCTGTTCCCCACTGGCCTCCCAGGCAGAGGGCGAGGGCCGGACGACCCCAGCCCTCCCAGCCTCTGTCCCTCGCACAGCTCTGCACCCATTTACCTCCAGCCCTCCGGTCTCCCAGCCCCGTTCCAGTTGTGCTAGGGGACCGGAAATCTCAACATTTATTATCTGCTTATTGAAACAGAACCAAAATGAAACAAAACCTAACAAAACACAAAAGCAAACCAACAGACTGAAAAAAAACCCCACAAACAACACAAAACCAAACACAGAGAAACTCAAGTTAATTTTCCTGTAGAAAATACCAGAAGTTTGGGTGAAAGGCTGCAGCAAACACCTACCTCATTGGCCCTTTTTATTATCTTGTCATCTATGTCTGTGATCCCCATCACCATGATAACTTCAATTCCAAAAAACCTAGTCATTATCCTTCGAATTATGTCAAACTTAACATAAGAGCTGGAAGAGAAAAAAACACAAGCTTTTAAACATGCAGTAGCAGGAATGAAACAATAACCAACAGCACTAAAAGCCACAATCTAAATACTGCAACACTTGCAAGGAAAACATCTTCTGTGCATAAAGTGTGTCTCCAAAACCAGTTCCCACCTGCACAAAAGTCAAGCAAATTTCCCTTGAACTGGCCTACCCTCTTCTGGCATTAGTGACACATTACATCAAATTTCCTGAGTGTTTTCTTTTGTTGCATCTCTTTATTCAAGCAGGGAAGCACATCAGAAGCTACATGGGAGCCAGGAGACTCTCAAAGCAAGCAGCACAGAATAAGACACACAGATCACATATTCTTGAAATCCATCCCTCCAGCTTTGTATATTCTAACAGGTTTTTTGAAAGCCACAGGGCAGAAGAGCATGGGGAAATAAAACAGGATTCAAATGAACTTTGCTTAGAGTTGAGTAACAACTCCAGCTACCAGTAAACTATTTCATTCACACACCAACATGGTTCTTTTCTGAGAGCAAAGAAGGCTATTTTCATTTACACTCAAGCAGAAAGTCTCAAAATTATTCAGTCTCTGTCACAAACCAGTGTCTTTAATGCTAAGACTGATGTACCTGTGAGCAGTACAGGGCTGTGGCAGCCCCTTCTGCTGCTCACAGACTCACCACTTGTAATTGTCAAAACACTTTAGCCGAGTAACACCCAATTAATAGGTGAGATATTAGAAAGTGGCTAGAGGCTCTGGGTCTGCCCTGTCAGAGCAAAGAAGTATAAACAAATCCTGCAAATGGATTTGCATCCTTGTCAACTGCAGGGACCCTGTTCAGGGGAACAATGCCAGCACCAAAAGCTTGGTATTAGATTTAACAGCCCTGTAGTGTTAGTTCCCCGAGTGGACACAAATTTCAATTACATTGATGGAAGAAGCACTGCAAGAGCCAGAGAAGATCTCCTGACACCTCAGAAAGCAAGGTCCTTACCACTTCAGGACTGAAGAAAATTAGAACAGACAGTGAAAACAGTAGGGGTGGCGGAGCAAGCATGAGGGACTGAATGAAATCTCTTCTTGTGCTTGGTTTTACTCCTATTCCCCAGTGCTGAGCCAGAACCTGGACACCAACCAGGCTGCAGCTCAGCAGTATCACGGCCAGTCTCAGAACTGAGGGAAGAGACAGCCAGCATTATCTTCCCAACTGCTTTTTTTCCTTCATATTGAATGAGGTTTGGATGCTGTATGAAGACATACAGAGCACCTGTTTTGAAGACTAGAGAAAGTTGGATTATTTCAAGAAATAGGAAATCCTCATGGAGGTGAAGAAGGAGGGCAGAAAAATGATAATGCCATTCTTTTCAAATTCTTCTCAAGGATCATAACACAGAGATAAATAATTGAAATGAGCTTATCACCAGTGGCATTTGCTGCACTTGCCTCAAGTCAAATGTAAGGAGGAGTGGAAAAAAGGAATTCCAGTGATAACGTGTTGCAAGAGTACAGTAAACCAGTGGCATTTTACAAGAGCAGCACGGTAGCAGCGACAGCCATCATTCTGTCACTTCATATCCTTTCCCAGGGCACCTCCTGGCCTGCAGACCCCCATCTGCAGTACGGATTTCAGCTGTGCCTGTATAATCTCTACAGCTGAGCCTAGCTACTGCAGAAAAAACCCAAACAATCTAGTTATAAAAACATATAAAACCAAGAGTGTGCCACCATCCTGACCAAATCGGCTGTCAACACTGACAAGTGCAGACTACAAACACTGTGAAGGAACAGCCAGCTCCTCACACGCTGGAAGGTTGAACTGATCAAAGAGAGACAGAGGGGAAGGTCTTCAGCACAGGCATCTTGCTGAACAACAGCGCTCCCGGAACAACACGGGAAGGCGCTAAAGAGACAGCAGAAAGGGTACAGAACAGGCTACTAACCTGCATGACTGCCACGCTGCCCCGGAGGCAATATTCAGCCCTAAGGATGCTTTCTGAAAGGGAAGAGGTCAAGCGCAGGCAGCACAGAGGTACAGCAAACCTCCAGACTGTTAGTTTAGACACAGGAGGTGGGCAGGAGAACAGACAGAGCCAGCGGGGCCTTCCTACCCCCTCCTTTAACCAAAGGTGACTGACGGCAGGAGAACAAGGAGAACCACTGCCAAAACCAGCCATTCAAAAGCTGAGAGAGATGCGGGACCAGAAGGTGAAATTCTCTGCCTCAATGTAAACACTGCTCTAGATCCACTACAGCGCTTAGGACAGGAGCACTTGTGCAATTCCCTCCCCTGCTACAGCACACCAGGGAAGACAGGCCCTACTGCGCTAAAGAACCTCAACCGAGTGATGAGCAAAATAAATTTATTAACATCTTTTTATGCAGCTGCTCTCAAGTTATTACTTTAAATTGTAATTATTTGAAGGTAAACTGTAACATAGCCTGTATTACAATGGCTGTAGATTTCAATACTGAAACGGCTGTGACTTTTTTAATATTAAAGTTCCCCTGAAGGTATTAGGTACAAACTAAATAAATCAAGATATTGTTTCCTTGATTCTTTACATCACCAGCAAAAAGCTAGGTTAGTTTTTTGTTAAGACTGAACAAAAGCAAGGAGTTAAAAAAGATGTCACCACATACACACAGAGTATAGCAGCATTTAAGGAGAGGTTGCCAACAGTATTTTTACATGATTGGTATTTTACAGCTTCACTTTTACAGAAAGAAGGAGCAGTTGTGCAGTACTGCCACAGCTCAACATTGGGCAAAACTCAACGCAACTTTCTGAATGAAGTCGAGCCAGGAGCAGAAGCTGTGAAATGCCCCACATTAAAAGGGAATTACTCAAAACACAGCCCCTGATCTTCCACAGATGGGAATTATCTGAGAGACCCCTGCTCTTCCAAGGAGCCCAATGCATATATCGTTCTTGTTCTAAGAATTAGAAGACAGGAGATAAGAGCAGCTGAGCTGCTGCAACCGCCCTCAGCTCCACAGGAGACCAGGGGCACCCTGCGTGTCTTCTCATCGGCTGCATTGTTTTAAAACAAAACCAAAAAACAAACACGACAACAAAACAACTGGCAGCAACATTCTCTGGCATATCTGAAGTGCTTTTCAAAGTTACTTATAACAAAGCTGGTTTATTATTGTCATTATCCTCGTGATCTATGGAGAAAATGCTGTGCTGGTTTGGTTTTGGTTTTAAACGCCTCAAAGCCACAGGACTCTTACTATTCAAAAAGGCCTTTAAGCTACCTGGGCTTTCTGAGTTTTAAGAACAGATGTGTTTATCTGTCAACCTTAAAAGCATCTTTTTCATTGTCAACCCTGAATGGCTTTTCTTGTTGAAGACACAGCATCCGAGATAAACTGGGGGCATATCTACCATTTCACATGGACAAGGGGCACTGCTCCAGGACCCCAACTCCTCTGCACGAAAGATCCCATGATGGGGATATGATCTGAAACAACTCGCCCTACCTAGCAGGGAACTGCACGCTCTTGATACTTTCCACTCCCCTACTCTGTCTCCGTCTGGGACGAGCTGCACCAACAGCTCCTTTCATGCCCCCTGAGACCGAGAGGAGAGAAAAAACAGAACGGTAACAAACACGGATTCTGCCCTTTGCACGGACCAGGAGACGAAGCGCCGGAGCCCCCGCGGCTGCCCCCAGCGGGGTCTGTCACCCGGGCACTGCCCGCCAAGGACGGGCCCCTGCCGACCCGCCGCCATTCGGGACGCGACTCACCTGGCGTGCCCGAGGTGCGCCCGGTCGTACACCGTCGGCCCGCAGCTGTACCTGCGGACAAGGGAGGCAAATGAGGACAAGGGAGGGAAATCGCGCCCGTCAGCCCCAGCCAGGCCGGCAGGCGCGGCCCCTCCCGCCCCACCCCCGCCCGCCCGCCGCGGGGCGCTACCAGGTGGCCGCTCCTTCCGCGGCCAGCACGAGCGGCTCCTTGCTCCGGCTCCGGCTGTTGTAAGCCACGATCCCGCTGTCCCACCCCACCGGCGGCACCCACTGCTGCCGCCGGGCCGCGCCGCAACAACGCCGCGCCGCCGCCTTCCCCCCGCCGGGGCCGGGGTCGGGTCCGCGCGGCCGGACGGCGGCCGCCGCCGCTCTGCGCAGCATGGCCACAGCTCCCGCCCGGGGAGCCGCGGCTCCGCCTCTCCGCGAGGGGGGGAGCGCAGCGGAGCGGGCACAACCCGCCGCGCCTGTCGCCGCCGCCTGTGCGGGGAAACAGCAGCCGAGCGGGGTAGCTACAGCCGGAGCGGCAGGAAGAGGAGGGGCCTGCGGCTCCGGGGCGCGGCCGGGCCGCCACCGCCTCCTGACGGGCCGCGGGGTCGCGGCTGCGGCCGGTCGGCTCGTCCCGGCCCGGGCGGACGGCGTCCGTCGGAGCGGCCCCGCGGTGAGTCTGGCGGGCTGGGTAGCCTGGGGGTGCGGGGCTCGGGTCGGGCAGTGCCCCGTTCGAACTCAGCCGAAGTAGTGTGTACCCAGCCCTGTGCTTCAGTGTGATTGCATCAGCGCGCGGTTTCTTCCTAACGAGAAATTTAGGGGGGTTCTCTATAGAAAATAGGTGATAGTTTAACAAAATAATCTGTGTTATGTCAATTGAATCCGGTCACACGGGTGGCGGATCTATTTTATAGTGACTTTCAGGTCAGGAAACGACAGGCAGCCCTTTGCTCCTGAAAAAAAACGGGGTGTGAAGCTCCCAAGTCAGAGTCTCAAGAAACACCTCTGCACTCCCCTGAATCCAACGTACCTGTGTAAAGTCCTGTCCGACCTGGAGAGTTTCTAAAATGCCATGAACTGCTGCTAGGTTTAGCCAGCACATTGTCAGGGACTGCTCCTCTTCCGGTGTCAGGACAAGTCAAGGGTGAAGTGTATTTTCTGATGATGCTCCTCTCATCTCGTGAATCTTTTTCTTTCAGAGGATGCCAAGGAAACGGAGCATAACTTGCTGCAGTGCTTTGATCCACTTTGGAAATTACAAGCTACTTAACTAGAATGAGTAACAGGATAATGGAACCAATATAAGAGTGCCAAAAGTCTTTTTTTAAGTAGCATCTTGTTTCCCAAAGCAACTATGAGCAGGTACCAAGGAAACAAGTGAGAACCCTACAAGCATATATAATATTTTCCTGGCTACTCTCCCAGCTTCCGACCAGATGACATTCTCAGCTGAATGGTTTGGGCCTCAGGTTTTTTTTTTTTTCCTCACAGTGTTTTTTTTGCCATTCCTTGGTAAATTGCTCTACCATTAATTTCCCTGGCTTCTCTGAACCCACATCAACCCCGTCCTTTTGCAAGGAGTACCACAGGCCCGCTGCCATTTTTAGGAAGCATCCTCTCGGCACATGTAGAAGCTGAGGCCTGTTAGCCCCTTTTGCAAGCACCCTTGCTGTAGTATAAGAGAGCAAACCGTTGGTCCCAGTGCATGCTGTCTGCCACACTCCTGACCGTCTTCCTCCACAGGAGCCTCTGAGCAGACTGGTCAGAGCAGAGCTCTCCCAGACCACTGCATTACTTGCCTGCTAAAGCATCTTCTTGGCCTCTGGAGGAAGGTAATGCTGAGTGATCACAGCCTTTCCTGACTGGCTGCGGCAGGGAATAGGCCTGCCTGTGGTGAGCTGCCTCACAGAAGTCCCTGTCTTGTTTCTTCTTCTGTCTGACACAAACAGGTTTGATAGATTTTTCTTACATGTAATATGATCATTTAAAATAATTGCTTTTACATAATAATAGATGTCCACCTACATCTTGCTTCATTTTAGTGCATCAGATATAAAGCCCTACCAGTGACAAATGTTTCCTTTTTTTTCTTAATACGCACTTTCCACCGTATTTTTTCATTTAACAATTTAACTTTTTGATAAACTAAGAAACCTGTTTTATGGGCTTGCTAATTTGTGACTAGCTAGGATGGAACTGAAGATGCCATCCAATACCCTCTGTAAATGTTTGCTCTATTTGCTTTTTGGGAAGCTTCAGAAGCCAATTATTTCAGTCTCCAGGGTGAGCCAGTTTTGATGTCTTTGTTGTTCAACACACATCCTGCTAAGAGTTGTCATTAACTTTGTTGTCATCTTTCTTCTGTACTGTGCCAAGCACTTTGACAGAGTCCAAATCAATACTAAGTAACAATGGATGTTTTTTTGTCCTTAATTCCAGGTTTAGCTATCATGATGAAACTGCCAACAGGGCAGAAGAATGCAGGAGTTTTTTCTTTCTCCGGTAGTTTCAGAAGGCTTAGTGTCTCTGCTATCCAGACTGGCTTTTAGCATTTAGTCCAGAAACTGCCATGTCCTGCTATAAAACATTTTTTTCTGAGGGTAGAAAAGGCCCCAATTATTAAATGCCTGAAATGAACACTTAACATCATTCACACTTGAGATCTGTTTTCATATAGCAGAATAAATTCAGTGGAACAGTGGAAAGTATTCTACAAACACTGAAGTACCAAAAGAATATAATTTGAAAGGAGAAGCAGTAGTAATCCTGATAGATTAGAACCATGAATTATTTATTTAAAAAATACCAACATTCTCAAAACCAGTCAGTCTCTGGCTGTAAGCACACCCGTACTTAATGCCACCTATAACTGTCTCCCTTCCCGATACCCTTATTCCTGGCCTGGAACATGTGGACTGAGGTGGTGCTTGGCTACCAGAAAGGCAGAAGAGCAGCAAAGGATGTTCCACCTTCATCAGGAGATTCATCTTTGCTTCACCTGGAGCTGAAGATGCCTTTTGAGGTTGCCTTCAGCTAGAGGCAGGGTACACCCGATCGATGCCAGGCCCGGGCCTGCTGTAGTCCTGTTACTTCTGTATTTTCTGCTGAACAGCTAGTAGGAGATGCAGTCAGCAGAGCTGTCTTACTCAAAATCCCACTGGGGTGTGTCTGCCAGAGTTTCAGGTAAACTGGTTTCAAGGGGATGCCCAGGTATTTAATATTGTCAGGTCATCTTCTCACATTTTTTCTTAGGAGCTGTTAATGCTAAAACTTCCTTGTTTTAAATAAAAACAAACTTGAAGGTAAAGAGGTGACTCCTGAACACCTTATTTTCTGTCCCTTTATCTGCACGTGCAAGAAGGTAATGTTTCCCCTCAGGGCTTGATCTAAAGGGAAAACGTGTCTGAAGCATAGCTGCATGTGCTCTCCCCCAGCTGCTCCGCAACCCTTCTGTGGTGGGCAGAGAGGATCTTTGGGGGTTCTGGCTCACCTGGCTCCTCCTGGATTTTCCAAGTTACCTACAAGATTTGTCCCCAGAGGTAAGATCAGTGAGCAAATCCCAGAGCATGTTTTGTATTATAAGTCAATAAACATTAAGCTAAAAATTAATTTTTCCCTTCGATTTATTAATAGGAGGTACATGCTTTGTAAGGTTTCACAGTTTTCCCTCTATTGCTAAAGGTACTGTGTTTTTCTCCTGAAATATTAAACCACACCAACTTAGAATCGTTGACAGAGGAGAAAGGCTGCATTTGTTGTGTTATCAAGAGCATGCTTTCAGTATTTGTGGCCCTTGTTAGATTCTAGTTCAGGAGCTTGGCAAGGAAGCGGACTGTGAGAAAATTTAGGTGGAAATGGTTGTAAAACTACAACCTAAAAGCAAAGATGAGCTAAATCCCCCATAGTGGACTGAATCTCTCTTGGCATGCTCTAGTAATCTGCAATAACAGACTTTGACTTACCTTTTATTTTACAAACCTAGGTGCTTATCAGTTTTAAAAATTAAATTATTCTTTCACAAAGGAGAATAAAGAAATTTCTCAAGCATATTACAAATACTTGACTCAGAAATATTGTAAATGTTAAGTGGCCATTCTCCCAAATACTCATGAAGTAAAATGTATGATTTATAAAAGAGAAATCATTTTGAGATATCTATTCTAAAAGACTGGTTCTGAAAAATGAAAGAAAACTGAAAAAGAAACGTCATCAGTGGACATAAAGAACAAAATAAACTCTCCTGCTTTTGTCAAAAGCTTATTAGGCTTGAGTTTTCAACACCATTTACTTTTCAGACAACCTACCTTCCAGCTGCTCTAAAAAACTGCCTGTTTTTCACCAAAAGCATTTGAGTCCTGTGACACAGTTCAGAGAAACAAACCTGAGGTTCAGTAAGAATTCGGTCAGACTGATGTCTGTCAGTGGTTTCCAACCATTGACATTTATCTGTTGAATGTGGAGCCCATGGAATAAGCTTCCCCTGATCTGTGCTTGCTCCCAACTGGGACAACTTGGATGGGTACTTCTGCCCTTGCCTTGCACTGCAATACACAATTACTAGCTCCAGGAAGAATTTTTCTGCTCACCTTTAATACCAGTGCTGTTTAAGCTCACCCAGTGCAGCAGGTACAAGAGATGGCAGCAGGCAAAACAGGTGTGAAAAGAGGCAGTGAGTGCAAATCTCAGGGCAAGCAGAGGAAGAGATGAATCCAGTGAAACACATTTTAAGTAGGACTTAATTAAAAAAAAAAAGACAAAAAAGTTCAGAATGGCAGGCCTACATTCAGTGTTTGGGAAGTGCGTGAAGTTCTTGGGCCTTTACTAGGAAGCGGGAAAAGGACCTCCTAGATTTGTTTTCCCTTAAATTCTACATTGCTTGCTGACACGAACAGGTATTTCTGCCCCAAATACCTGTAAATGGTATACACTGTCCATTGCACAGACAAAGTATATTGCATGAAAAGTGTGAACTATGACTTTTCTGCTGGTCTTCATACTTCCACACATCAGCTCTGCTCATCTTTCACGTCAGTCTTTTGCAGTTGTGTTTCAAAACCTTCAAGCATAAGCAAAACAAATAAACTTGTAAAAAATCTATTGTTGTCACTCAGGTAAGTATTAATTTAGCCTCATAAAGCCCATGCTTTAGTGGTGACCTGGCAGTGCTGGGTTAATGGTTGGACTAGATGATCATAAAGGTTTCTTTCAACCAAAATGACTGTGTGATTTTTATAACAAATAAACAGTCAAACAAGGAAAATAAGTAAATAAAAAGCCCTCAAAGCACCACCCAGAACACAATACTATGTAGAGCTGTGGAAGTGAGGAACTAAGCTATGAAATGCTGCAATTCATTCGAAGGAATAACTCAACTGATTCATCTGTACCTATGAAGTATAATAACTAACAATCAGAAGACACTGTATTTTCTAATAGAGACAGAGCTGTAGTGACCACACAGTATTTCATACAGCTGTATTCAACTAAGGCAGAGAAGGAAAGGAAGCAGCCAGAATTCCCTGTGCCAGCTATCCCCAAATACTCAGCACTTGCACTTCTGAAACATGTTCGGAGGTTTGGGATTTTATGATTTTCCATATTAGGAATTCAGAACTTCATGCTGATGAGCTGGAATAACCCCAATGACTGAAATAAATATGGTTGCTAGAATATTTGTATGAAGTATATACACACACAATACATGTAGCATATATGTTACACATAGTTGTGTGAGTTAATCTGATTGTAGGTTCCCTTGATTCCCATTGCTGGAAGTTTAGATCTTTTAGTAAAGTAACAAGAAACTTTTGAAAACCCCAAAGATTTGGGTCTATATGCAGGAAAGATTTCCTTGTAAAGAGAGCAAAGGAGCTTGGAAGCAGGAGGAGAGTTAGATACTTAATCCTCCCATAAAGTATAGAAAATAGAAAGCCGGTTAAGCCTACAAGTCTCTTCCTTCTTTGACGCATGACAATCATTCCCTATGCTTCTACTTGTGAGTGCTCCACCAGAGTAAGAAACAGGACCCTAATATGAAAAAAAGAACTGAAACCACATTCAAAATCTCCCATCTCTCACCTACTGCAGTTCAGAGGCAAGAGGCCAAAATAAAAGAAGTGGAGGAGGAAAGGCAGAGGTGGGCATTGGTTGTCAGCTCCATGTCTTCCAAAATTTTCCAACCTGGAGATGTACACACATACCTGATTTCCCCCCTCTCCCATTTCCTAAAATAATGGCTGATGTGCTGCTGAGCCTAGAGGAGGGTGCAGAGAATAGATATTTCTGCGTACAGGTCTATTTGATTACAGCATTACACTGAGAATCACTGTCACAGTTCAGGGTCACAGCAGCCTACTACACCTACGGATGCTGTTAACCACCCTCCCACCCCAAAGGGAATGAGAAAGGGAATAAGGGGAAGAGACAATTAGAAAAGGAAACTAGAAAAGCTTTAATGAAAATAATAATAGTAAAAATGGAATATATACAAATATATACAAAGTCAGTATCAAACCCAACACATACACACCCCCCTCCCCCAGATGGCAATTACACCACCATCACCACTGATGCTGTGGAGCAGGCACCGGGAAAGTCCCAGGCTGGGCCCAGTGGCTGACAGGAGCTGTGTTCAGGAGCTGGATTCTGGTACTGGATTCAGGAACACACAGATCAGGATCAAAGACAGAACTGAGAGAGTCCTGCTTGGGTGCTAGTCAATGAAGAAGAAAGGAAAAGGGGTGATGAACCAGACTGACCCTTGTGATCCCTCAGCTTTATGATATCTATGGGCTGGAATCCCTCGTTACTCAGTTTAGGGTCACCTGTCCTGTCCCCTCCTCCCCACAGGTGAGGCCTTTACTTTCTGCATCCCCCAACATGGTACCCAAGATCCAGCAGTGACCTTGGTCTGCACACCAACTAACTCTAAACATCAGGTACTATCACTGCTAGAAGCAGACACTGTCTGTGAGAACAGGCTGATAACTTCAGACAGTGCAGTTAGTTAAAACTGAGCTGAAAAGTAAAATAACAGAATTAGTTCTGTTCTCACTCAAACCAGAACAATCAACTCTGGCAACTGTGAAAGGGGACCCTGAAATTGTAAGCCAAACGCATTCTTAAGTGAGCTCAGTCCCATCCATTCCACAGAACTTGTGCAAAGCCCAATGATGTTTTTTCCAGTCACTCTTCTGGCAACATATGAGAAGCTACCAGAGGAAGATCTAGTAAATAGCACTTCTAAGAGGCAAATGGCACCCAGCTCTCTATCCTTAATGCATCCAAGCCTTTCAATACTTCGAAGCAAATTACTGAAGCCTAGCAAGCCACAACTACACTTGAAAGTTCTTCCTTTGAACTTTTTTTTTTGTCTAGAAGATGAAGTTCTTGTTTAGTAAATTAGCAGATACTTTTATGAGCTGACTTCTTATATGTACACATAATTACTACTGTGTGTCTAGAATGGTAGCTATTTGCAAGAGTAACTCTTTCTGGGACTCACCTGAATTCTTTTCAGATGTCTTGCCTCTACTGAGTCACAATTACTGGCTTGAGTTCTTGTTCTAGCCAGGGACTGTTAACTACCTTTAATTGCCAACAGTGGCTCAGCTGCTTCAAGGCAAGGGTGAAACAGGCTCTAACCACCAAGGTGGTGCCAACAATTTAGAATAGGTGTTCCCAGGCTAGTGCTGCCAAGACATAACTCCCTCTCGATGACACCATAAATCAGAGCACACAGGCCCAGAAACACTGTCTTGGAGCACTAGATACCATAGTACTCATCATAATTTAAATATGTAATACCTCAGGTTTTCAAGGTTTACATCAGCAAGTACAAGTACACGTGGAAACAGAAAATGAGGGGATGAAAATAACTGAGAACTTACAGGTATCCTCAGAAAACAAGCAACTGCCCTCTGAAATCTGCCCAAAGCAGGGGCAGTTCAAATAGTCTTAAGTCTACAGTCTTGCCTCCATTCCTCAGGATTTCACTGCCTAGCTCCCACAGCAGGGACCGATAAATAGCTGTCGCTGGTCTCCTGAAAACCCCACTCCGGGCGTTAGGACACCAAAGTGATGACAGCAGCAGAAAACCGGGGTTAAGGTGCTGAGGTCCTTAGGCACCGCTCCCTCTTCCCTACAAGAAGCAAAACATCAGTGCCTCAATAAACAACGACTGTACCAGCAAGTCTGAGCGTTTAGAAATGATGAGTCAGTCTCCCCTAAATTAGGGGACTGCCAGTGACGTTTTACAAGAAAAAAAACCCCAGCAGAAAGCGTGCGTTGTTTTCCTTTGCTGGAGCCAGGGTAGGTTTTCCAGGCCCGCCTCCCGCGCTCCTCGCTCCCCAACACCGCCGGTCCTGGCGGGACCGGGTGTCTGCGGGCCCCGGGGATCTCCCGCGAGGAAATGTCAGGTAAACGCAGCCACGGCTCCCTGGTGAAGGACGAGATAAAATCGCCGGCCCTGGCAACGGCGCTTCACCCCGCCGGGCCTGAGCCCGCCCTGCGCGGGTGGAGCTGGGCCGCCGCCACCGCCTCCCCTCAGCGCCCGTCCCGCCTCCCGCCGCGGGAGCGGAGCGCTGCGCGGGGTGCCCCGAGCGGCACAGCCTGAAGGGAGAGCGGGGCAGGGGCGGGCATCGCCGGGAGCGGAGGGCTTCCCCCGCCCTGCCGCCGCCGGGGCTGCTTGCTGTTGCTCGGCGTCCCGACGAAAGCGGGAGGACGGATTTGGCATCCCCGGGGCGCTCGGAGGAGCGTGGGGAGAAGGGAGAGAGAGTTCGATCTCCCCGCGCCCTCCAGACCGGCGCGGTACGGGCCGGCGGCAGGGAAGCTGCTGGGACCCAACAGCAGCAGCTTCGGAAAACAAAGGCCTCCGGCGACCTCCAGCCGCAGGAAAGGCGACCGACAGCGGGGTCCTTCCTCAGGGACCCTAGCGGGGAGGACTCCAGCGGCACAGGGTGTACCCCGTGCCCCTTCGCCTCCTTACCGGCGGCGTTCAGAGCCTTCTCCGCCGGGCGGGCAGGCGGAGCGGGGGCAGCCCGCCCCAGGGCAACGGCACAGTGCGGACCCAATTCTCCAGCCACAATCCTCACCACCCCCGGGGCGCTCCGGCAGCACCCGCTGACCCTTCCTGCCCCGAGCCCAACCGCCACTGCGCATGCACCTGAACTTGGGTCTGCTGGGAAACGTAGTCGAATCCTGCCCGCCTTGGGCGGCTCCATTTTCTCCTCGCTCTGCGGCGGGTGCGCGTGCGCGCGCCCGCCTCTCCCCCCTCCCCCCTGCAGGTTACCGCCCCTTCTACCGCGGCCGGTATCCCGGGCAGCGTTGTCACCGCAGCGACCGCCCGCCCTCCCTCCCGCCTGGCGAGGATTGGCCGAGCGAGCTGCGGGGCGGGACAGGAGCGAAGAGGTGATTGGCTGGGGCGGCTGTCACCCGCCGCGGGGATGATGGATGCGGTTGCCTGCTGAGGAAGGAGGCGGGAGGCAGCGCTTCTCCTGAGCGTCCGGCGCCGCTCCGGGTACGGCCCTGCTCCCAAAGCGGGGTGGCGGCGCAGCCACGGCCGTGGCGTCGCATGGTTCTCAGTGTCCCCTTCTCCCTGTCCCTCCTAGGAAAGCCCTCGGAGCTGCTCCTTTCCGTGGTGAGCGCGGCCTCTGCCACCAGCTGGCAGAAGGCGAGAGACTCTTCCAAAGTCTGTGCCCTACCGCAAAAGCATTCAACTTCTCCCGCTCGCCAGCTCCGGCAGCCCGCCGGCGCCGCGCACTCTCCCCTCGGCCTCCCCGCCGGCCGCCCTCCTCGCAGCGTCCCGGCAACTTCACCGGAGCCTCCGCCTCCCCCCTCCTGCCCCGCGCTCGGCGGCGGGGGCTCCGTCCCTACGCCTACGCCGGCACCGAGCCGCCCACCACCCCCTCGCTACGACCGTATCCCCACCGCCTTCCCTCCCCAAACGTGAGTAAGGGGAGGAGGGACGATGAATATGCAGAGGAGCGTTCGCCCCGCCGCGGTTCCGGGAGGGGGAGGGGGAGAGTGTGTGCGCGGTGCGTGTGTGTGTGTGTGTGTGTGTGTGTGTGTGTACAGCGCTGGGAGGGGTGCGCATGCGCCGTGCGTGGCGGGGCTGAATGTTTCCCAAGTGTTTGAAACTGGTATTTGGGTTTTCCACGTTGGATCAAGTGCGGCGTATAGGAGCGAGGAGGCTGCGTTAATATCACCGGGGAGCAGCGGCGGCGGCGGCGGTGAGGAGAGCGGGGAAGGGGGGAGCGGAGGAGAAGCGGAGCAGAGCGGCGCTGGCGCATGCAGAGGGGCTGCCGCTGCTCCTGACAGACACTTTGCAGAGCACATTTTGTTTCCAGATTGTTTCGGAGGAGCTGGTTTAAGCCCCCCTCCTTTCTCCTCCTCCTCTTCCCCCCCCCCCCCCCCCTCACACACACACACACAAATCCCTCTGATTGTTCCTACCACCTCCTTCGTGAATTACCCACAACGACAGCCATTCAATCAGCTGCTGCTGGCTGTAGGGGACTAGCGGAGGGTGTGTGTGTGTCTCTCTCCCTGTGTTTCACACAAGAGGAGTCAGATGTAGCTTCTCTCGGTTTTTTGGGGGAGCTACAGAGAGAGGTGGGCAGGGAGTGAGCCGTTCATCGGGGTTACCGTGTTCGGAGGGAACAGCAGTTGCTCTCGCACAGACAGGGAGAGAGAGGTGTGGGGAAGGATATTTTTTTTTCTTTGCCGGATGAAAATGTTGAGTCCTGCAAACGGAGACCAGCTTCACCTAGTGAACTATGTGGAGGATTATCTGGACTCCATCGAGTCTATGCCCTTCGATCTGCAGAGAAATGTCTCCTTGATGAGGGAAATTGACGCCAAATATCAAGGTAAGTGCTTTCTATATATGTGTGTGTGTGTGTGTCCGTGTGTGTGGCATGGGGCTCGGGGGGGGAGGGTGTCTTTTCTTTTTTTCAGAGCTGAGCCTCGGCTCCGTTTGCCCCTTTACACCCCACAGGGATGGTAGTTTTATTTTTGGGAGGTGAAAAGAGGGAGAAAGCCAGGAGGAGAGATCCGAGGAGAGAGAGGGGCTGATCTGCAGCGTTAGCTCTTGTCATGGGGCGGAACAAAAGGTCTCCAGCTTCTCTTATTAAGCAAGGACTCTGCTTTTCTGTGTAAATTGCTGGCCAAGAAGGCGGGGGCAGGGAAGTGGGGTGTGCGGTGCACAAAGGGGGGCCGTCCCCGGCCGTGGGGCTGAGGTGGAAGGGTTTCAGGGTACGGAAGAAAGTGCTGGGTGGACAGAGAGGGAGCGATTACAGCACAACATTTAGGAATGTACAGTATTCATTATGGCTGTAGTAGGGGAGAGAGGCAGCTAGTGAGGGAGGGAAGGAAGGAGAGAGGGAGGGAGAAGAGGGGGGTTAGGCTAGAGTGGGGGGCAGGGTGTGCTTTCTTCACTCCCTCCTCGGTGGGTTTCGTTTCACCCCCTGGAACGGCCCCGCTCCGTGGGCACTGGGGGACGGGACTGGCGTGTGCGGTGTCCGTTTTGGGGGGGGAGGGGAGGGAGGGAGGGTGAAGGGGGGAATACGGTCGGGTTTACGGATGTGCTGAAGGCTGAAGTGTCCCTTCCCTCCCTGTGCTGTCGGCACTCGGGGCACGCTGTCCCCATGCCCCACGGGCGGAGGGAAGGGGAGGCCAGTTTGTGCGGGGCTCGGGGCAGCTTTGTCACTTGCTTGCTGGTGTCCGCTCGGGAAGGTGGAGGGGGCGGGGGAGGAGGGAAAGGCTTTATTGGGTGCCACCGGCAGCGGTGACAGCCGGGGTGCGGAGCGGGAAGGACCCCCCTCCCCCGGCGGGTGCGTCGCCCCGCGCCCCCGTGTGCATGTGGCCTTAGGGGCGGTGGGCAGCGAGCCCTGCCGCTCGCCGAGCCGTTGGTCGGGCAGCCCGCCAGAAAGGCCGTCGGCTCCCGGGGGAAACTTCCTCAGGAGGCCGCGGGCCGGCGGGCGAAGGAGAAGAGGGCAGGGCGGGCAGCGCGCCTCTGGCACACTGCTGACATATACAACACCGCTACCGGGCGCCTCCGCGCTTTGCTGGGGGCTCGGTGTTGTTGCGGCTTTTATGGACGCTCCTCGTTAGCATATCGCGGCTGGCCCCGCCCCCGCCGGGGCTGATTGGGGGGCAGGCTCCCCACGGGCCGGCCGGGGTCCGCCCCCTCACGCCTATTGGCTCCCGGGCCCGGCCTTTCCGCATTGTGCCCCGCCCCCTCGTGACGTTGCGAGAGGCAACTTTTCTGTGGGGTTGATTTGAATATCTCGGCCTGCCCCGGCCTGTGGGCCCTGATTGGCTGCGGCGGCAGCAGCGGGCAGGCCAACCTTGGGCGTTCGGAGTGTGACTGACGTGTTCCCGGGGCGGGCGGTGCCGCTCTTCCCGCCTCCTCTTGCTCGTGAATGGCGCGGCTGCGCTGGAGGGGGCGGGCGCAGGGCCGCTCTGCCCGCTGCGATTGGCTGCTTGCCTTTTTTTTTTTTTTTTTTCTTAATTATTATGCTTTACGCTTCTCGTTCTTTTTGGTTCCGATTGGGAGCACCGGGCCAGCAGGGGAGGGCTCTCCCCGGCGGCGGCTCTGATAGGCGCGAAGGTGGGCGGGTTGTCGCCCTTCGCCGGCCGGCCGCCGCCGCCTTCTCCCGCACCCTTCCCCCCTCCCTCCCGCTTCCTCTGGCTCCCCTGTGAACGCCGCGAACCGGGGGGATCGCCCCCGATTTCCTGCTGGAGAACAATAGCTTCTCCGTCACTTCCGGGGCGTTGCCGCCGCGCTGGTTGCTAGGAGAAGGCGCCCCCCCCGCGCCCCCCCCCCCCCCCGCCCCGGCCCGGCGGGACCAAACCGCTTGCCGGCCGGCGGGCGGGCGCTTCCCGCTGTTAGGATCCGCCGCACCGTAATGGCGGCGCCTGCTGTTCCCCTTTCCCCGCGCTCCCTCCTTGGGCCGCGGAGCACGCGGGTTTCCGGGCCTGGCGCGGGGCGGGGCGGGGGCGGGGGCTGGGGGGCGGCCCCGGAGGCGGCGGGTGGTGCCGCAGAGGGACGAGGAGGGGGCCGGGGGAGGAGGTTTTGGCGGTGTCCCGTACGCCGTCGCCCCGGTGGAGGAGGCGGCCTCCGCGGGTAGCACCTGGCCGGGAGGCGCCGGCCGAGCACGGACATCCCGGCGTGGGTTTTGGCTCCGCTGCTCGCGGAGCTGCCTCCCGCCTCCGCCGTCCGCTCGGGAGGCCTCGGCTGCCCCGTGCCGGCCGCCCTGGCGGCGGTGTGGGAGGGGCTCCCGCCGCGGGGTCTCGGCCCCCCGGTCTGTTCTGGGAATAAAGCTTTCACAGCACGCGTCACCTTTTCTTGGGGGGTGCCACCGTCGGAGCGGTGTTGGTGGTGTCGGGGTGCGCGTTCACAGCTGGGCAACAGTTGCGTAACGCGCAGATCGCGCACAGCTCTGCCTCCCGGCCTGGGCTGCAAGCCCGCCCAGGCACGGCGCGTCTCTGCAGCTCCGTGGGGCGGGCAGCCCGGCTGGGCTGGGCTGGGCTAAGGCGCCGCGCTGCAGTCCCCGTCCTCCAGGGCGGAGCGGGCAGCCCAGCCCTCAGCCCGTTTCTCGGAGCTGGTGCGCTGCTGGGATATCGCGTTTCCGACGGCGGTGCCGAGCGGCCCTTTCTGGGTGCGAGCGTTTGCGGGGGGCACCTCTCGCAGGTTGCCCCCCGTACCAAGCGTGCTGTGCCCCAGGACGCGCTCAGCAGAGCTTGCAGGGGTCAAGAGCATTGCAGCCAACGCTTTCTCCTGAGTAACGTCGCCGTTCCAGGAGGTAGCGTGGTGCTGGACTGGTGGTGCTGGTGCGGACATGCCGCGCTAGAATTGAAGTTTTTATGATGCCTAAGAAGTCATTGAGTCACTATTTAGCGGTATCAAAGTATTCTTTATGAAAGACGCCTACCTATCGGATTGAGATGAGTTAAACAGATGACGTCAGTCAAATGCTGAAATTCTGAGTATAAAACTTCTGCGTTTTGGCCACTGAAAATAATTAATGTTCGACTTTTAGTCTTCTTGAATACTTAATCTTCTGTACGTTTGGGGTTTTTTTGGTGGTAGGGATTGTTTGGTTTTGTGTTTTGTTTTTTTCTTGTTTTGTGGGTTTGGTTTGGCTGTTTATTTTTTGTTTTTTAGTTAGGAAAAAAAGGCATTTTCTTAATATAGTTAATAACACGTTGGAATACTAATTTTGGCTATAGGGGTTATATTGCAGTACTAGGTGACAGGTAGTGCTTAGCCAGTGTCAGAAGCACAGGCTGCATCTCTAAAAGCTAAAACTTGCGTAAGCTTTCCATGCCTTCACTAGATATTAGGAACACATGTTCCTAAAAAAAAAAAAATCCACCCATGCAAGGTAAAACCTAAATCACAGGATAACAATTAATTGCACATGCCTCACACTCTCTTATTTTAAAAAATAAAAATAGTTTTAAAAAGTTTTGTTAATGCCATTTGCATGTGTAGGAGATCCTGGCTTCTGGTTGGTGAATTGAGGTTAGGTTTTATATCTCAGTGTACTTTGCTTCTCTAAGGCAGAATGTTCTAACCTGTGAAGAAGGGAAAAATCAGAGAAGAAAGGGCCTGCAGGAAAAACATCCTGCGTGGTTTTGAGCACTCGGTATGGAAATGCTGAGTGTCTCACATGTTTGAGTTGATTTGAGTAGCGTAGCAAAACTCAAAAACATCTGCTTAAAAATAGGTTTCTAGAGCCACTCTTAAAACTCGAAACACTTTTGTGCAGTGTTCTTTCTTACAAACTATTGGAGCAGTCCTTGAAGTGCAATTTGAGATCTGATGTCTTTTCAGTGTTAGTGTTTCAAATCGGAGGCTCTAGCTGCTCCAGTTAGAATCATAGAATGGTAGAGGTTGGAAGGGACCTCTGAAGATCATCAAGTCCACCCCCCCTGCCAGAGCAGGATCACTCGGGGCAGCCCACACAGGAACAGATCCAGGGGGGTTTTGAAAGTGTGTAGAGAAGGAGACTCCACGATGTCTCCAGGCAGCCTGTTCCAGGGCTCTGTCATCCTCCCAGGAAAGAAGTTTTTCCTCATGATTCTTGCATATCATCTTGAATGTTGTCTTCTAACTTTTTAATCTCATCTCTGCAGTAAATATTTAATGAAGACGGTATTTCTCTGTTTCAAAAAGTAAGCAACAGGTATTTTACACAAAGTAATTATCATCTAGACTTCTGGAATATTATAATCCCAGCTCTGTCCGTAGTTCTAGGGATTTAAGAGGCCTCGCATTTTCAGCACAAGTAACTCATCAAATGAAACTTGGCATAGCTAAGGGTCTAGCCCTTTGTGTTTGGAGTTCTTCTGCAGCAGCTGTCAACTATGATAGTGATTATTAAGTAACTCAGCATCTGATTTCTACATTGTTTTGAGCTTTCTATCTCTCCCACTCTCTTTCTCCCACTCATATTCATTCACTAAAAATATTAGTGTTATACAGCAGATGTCCAGGAAAGCAATCTATTATTTTCCCTTCTTAGTTTTACAATTAATTTTGGAACTTTTGATGGTGTGTGTGTGTGTATTTGTTTAGTTAGTTCTTTTAAATTACCAATAACAGAAGAATCGTCAATGTGCGTAAAATTACAGTTAGTCACTTTTTTGTCTAAATGAGCACTTGCATTTTATTCAGTGGGACTGACTAGAACAAAAGTAATCCACTGGAGTCAGGAGCTCCTTGTCAGATACCAGCCTCAGGGAATCTGCCTTTGGTCAGCTTTGTGTGTTATAAAATGGTGTTGCTGCGTGGAAGGAATGGTATGGCCAGGCTTTGTTTCGCCGCTCTCTCTGTCAGCAATATTTATAGTTTTTATTTTGCCCTTGCAGAGATTCTGAAGGACCTGGACGATTACTATGAAAAATTTAAACGAGAGACAGATGCCGTGCAGAAGAGAAGAATGTTGCACTGCATACAGAGAGCCCTGATTCGGAGTCAGGAACTAGGGGACGAGAAGATCCAAATCGTCAGTCAGATGGTGGAGCTCGTTGAGAACAGAACCAGACAAGTGGACAGCCACGTGGAACTGTTTGAGACTTGTCAAGAGACTAACGATACCACTGGAAACAGCGGGAAAGCCAGCCAAGATAAGTCAAAGAATGAGACAATCGCACAGGCTGAAAAGCCCAACAATAAGAGATCGAGGCGGCAACGGAATAATGAGAATCGAGAAAATGCTTCAAATAACCACGATCACGATGACATCACCTCAGGAACTCCAAAGGAGAAGAAAGCAAAAACATCCAAGAAGAAGAAACGATCCAAGGCTAAAGCAGAGAGGGAAGCATCTCCTCCAGACCTCCCTATTGACCCTAATGAGCCAACATACTGCTTGTGCAACCAGGTCTCCTATGGAGAAATGATAGGATGCGACAATGATGAGTGCCCCATTGAGTGGTTTCACTTTTCCTGCGTGGGACTCAATCATAAACCAAAGGGCAAATGGTACTGCCCCAAATGTAGAGGAGAAAATGAGAAAACTATGGACAAGGCATTGGAGAAGTCTAAAAAAGAAAGGGCCTACAACAGGTAGTTTGTAGACTTTTCATAGAAAAGAAACGTAAAACCACCAAACCAGTGTATTTATTGTCAGTGTCACCTTTGTTGAGGTGAAAGGATTGTAAAATGTATATTTTTAAAGGAGGTTAAAAACTGAACCATTCCTGTTATAGGGACGGCAATAACCAATTTTGTTTTTCATTTGGTAAACTGTAACAAGAATGTGGTCTGTGGACCAATGTATTCCAGAAGTAAAGTTATATGAGTTTAAACTGAATATTTGGGTGGGTCTTAAAATATAAATTAATACCTTTTTTTTGCTTTTTATTTTTTTTTTCAGTGCTGGTAGCACTCTACCCATTAAAATTTTGATGACAAATATCTCTGAAATGTAATTTCGTTTTCTTTAATGAAGAATGTTATTTACCTTTTGAGCAAAGTTGTTGAATAGTGTAGCCATCTGGTTGTATCTGAATAAAGCTGCAATACATTACAAATGTAACTTCTTTTGGTGATAAGCAATGCAAGAACAAACAAAAGGAGGGTAAAATTTGGTTCCTGCTACAAAGTGTCAGTATAACAGTTCAAGAACAAATGTTTAAATAGGCTTAGAGGATTATTTTTTAAAACAAAAAAAAAAAAAAGAAAAGAAAAGTTAATGGTTAAATTTTACACGACAAATATTTTATATGCTGGCCAAGTACCACAAGGGCCATTTTAAAATGATTGAATATGTTTTATATTTAACCAGGAAGTGGTTTAGTAATGAGACTTAACATAAGCGAAGCTTTATACTGTCACAGATAGTAGTGTAGCAATCCTTAATTTGTTTAAGTTGTATAAATGTACATTTTCAAGTGGAGTTGCACTTACTGTATTATACTTGGAAATGCAGCCAAATGCCATTGTGTAACCAATGTGCATTTCCTGCTGTATGTTTGAAAATTGTACAGCTGTGATATTAAGAAATAAATGAAACGACTTTGACAGTTTGCTTCTTTAGCAATCATGTTTAATGATCATTCATATAGTTAAAAAAAAAAAAAAAAATGTCCTTATAACCTCAGCAGCTCCAGCAAGCTGCTGCTAGGAAGCCTGAAACTGTTGTAGTGGTAACCAAATTACAGTTCTGATAATGAATCTTCACAGACCGCAGGGCCAGCAAGGTCGTAGAGGAGCCAAATAGCGTTTAACTTTCCATCCAACCCTGCTCTCTTTGTGCTTGCAGTCACTCCCGGACCCAGACCTTTCTCTGAAAATTGATACTCTAGAGCTGGTCTTGTTCAGTTGTTTTCTTTTTTTTACACTATGGGCATGAATTATTTCATGTTTGTTATCAGCAGGAAGATCTTTTGTGTTACAGCATTTTTTACAGAATATTATTGCAGCTGTTGCAGGGTAGGCGTTTCTGTTCCTCATGGTCATCTCCTACAGAAATGCACTAGCCACGACCGAGGTGCTGGGTGTTAGGTGAGGTACCCAGATTCTCTGTCGCTCAGCTTCGGAGCGAAGCTTGGTCAGGCTCTTTCCTTCACCTGCATGGCTGGAGGGGCCGGCATCCTGGCTGAGCTGATTCCATCTCCTCATCCCCTCGTGACCCTTCACAGCAAGTGCAGAGGGAATGCGACCAGCAGCGGGAAGGCCGTGGAAGCGAAGGCTGTAAAATCCGTCGGGTCAGACAAGAGTCTTGTAAGAATATGGGAAGCCAGGGTTGGGTGTTTTTGGAACACAGCATTCTCTTAACCGTGTTGTTTTGCTTACTAGACAAGTGAAACCACACCTCTGATGGTGCTTTCCTCCCCGTGATGTTCCAGAAGGTCTTTCTGTTGGAAGCAGGGGAGACAAGGTTTTGGATCCAGTTGAACACAAGGCAGTGGAAGGGGCTCGGTGTTTTCTAAAGATGTACTGAGAAGCCCGACGGTGTGCCGCATCGCCTCCTGTGGATGGCTATTCCCTGCCAGACAGACATGCTCACAGTGACAAGGAGAAGTCCTGTTTGCCTTCTGAGTAGGTACACTAAGTGCCTGCACATGCATGCTGCCTGTCACTTCAGACTGTGTTCCACCAAGCAAACAACTCTAATTCCACTCTCCTGCTCCCGAGGTGTTTTAGGGTTGATTTGTAATTTCTCTACCCCTTACCCTTCTCTTTTCCCTCCTCTCTCTAAAGCTTTCTGGTTTTCCGTTCTCCTGACGCACTTAACTGGTCTTTCCTGCTGCTCCCTCCCTGCCCTTGCTGCTGTTGTGGCTGATCCCGACATTTCTGGTGTTTTCTGCCTCAGCCATTCTGTTGTCCTCATACCAGCCTATGCTGAGGACATCGATACTTAGCAGGATTGTGCTAGTGAAACCCCAGTGAAACTTTATACAGGAACCAGTGCAGACACAGTTTCAACCTGAGCCTTTTTCATGGAATATTTGCATTGGTTCTTTGGGGCATTTTGAACGTCAAAAGCCAGAAGAAAACAACAAAGGTGCAAAGGAGTGTGGTAGGAAAGTTCAGTTAGATGGATCGGTAGAGCAGTATTTATACTGCCCTTACATGAACACGTTTCCAGGTACTGAGGGCTGGCTGTGGTATCCTGTATTTCAGGAGACAGCTGCTGATCTGCAAAGCAGCTGGGAGTTCCATCCCTTCCCACTTTTTTTCCAAGACTTACATTATCTTCCGAACTCACCCTGTTACAGGCTGCAACATTGTTCTGCTGCTCGACTTGAAGGATTGACAGGTCTAGTTTCAGTCAATGGGCCTAATTAATTACTTCAGTTAGATGCGAGGGACTCTGCTGTGGCACTAAGCTCTTTGTTGCTGGAAGTGAAGCCATCTCATGTTATAGCGACAGGCTGCCAAGTGCTGCCTACTGTGCAAACTTCGTTCTGGCTTTGGTATCTGGTCTAAAATGCTGTCTTTGCAAATCCTCCTTTTTTAGTTATTCAGAGTGCATTTAATAGTCATGAGAAACCGGTGTCCTTCGAGGCAGTTTTCGTTATTTCTGTGTGGCAGATCGACTGATTTGCAAGCTTCTTTACATTGCCTGGCAGGGTGAGGAGGGAATGAGCGAGATCGACTGCAGGTTTGAGAAAACATCTGAATCTCTTGGTGACTCGCTGAGGCTGCCAACAAAAGGCTTGAGTGAGAGGAAGACTCTTCTAGGAGCTGATGCTGAGGCTCCTAACTCATTTCCCACAAGCTAGTGAGTGGCTATGAGGTGTGGTAGCGTTAATACAGTGTATAATAGTCAGCAGATGTTTGTTGAGGAAGAAGTCACAGCAACAAGAATCGCAAACTTTTATCTTAAAGTTCTCATGGAAAACTTTCAGGCAGCTGTGTAATCACTGCTGCTCTATGATAGGTGTCACAGGTAAGTCCATATTGTGTTGCTGAACCTTTGAGCTGATGATGAAGTCTTTCTGACTACTGAAAAGCACCTTTTCAACGCTCAAGTCAAGGGAGCTGGCAGCAGACCTTACACCTGAGTCGTCCCCATCTGTCCTCAAATATCAGATTTGCTCTGCAGTAGGGCAGCTGGCAGTGAAGGGCTGGTGCTGAAGGCACAAGTCAGGAGGTAAAGAAGACAGTGAGGGAGCCCTTTGGGTGCTCTGTTGCAGAATGTTCCTGGCAGGACAGAGAGAGAGAACCACTGTGAACCTGAAACAGCAAAGCAAAGCATCAGTTTCAATGGTTACATTGCCTGAAAGCATCCCAATTAAGCAGAACTACTATCTCCATGAAGCAGCAGCAACCCTGGCCATGTATATCATTAGGTTTAAATAGGTTTCTTACTAATTAAGCACAGTTGTTGATAAACTCTGTCCTAATTCATGAAGCATGCAGAGCAAACACAATGGAATCGGACTACGCCACTGGTGTCATTTTTTGATTGGACATTTTCAGTTAATCTTTTAAATTACAATAACCACAAAAGAGAGAGATAAAATACTGAAAACTGTTTCATAGAACAGAATGCTAAAGAAGTCCTTTGTAGTAGAAATGCTTCAAAACAAATGTCAACGTCTTTGGTTTGCGTTCTGTTGCTTTAGTCAGACTCACCATCATCCTTGTGGCCTGTTTGCTCTGTGTACTTAAAAACCCCAGCTCTTGCGCTAGCCATAGCTTAAAAGTGCTAATAATTTCTCACTTCTGAGTCTCAAAAGTAGTGCGAGTGTTCGATGTAATGCCAAAAAATAATCAAGCTTCTAATGCTTCATTCAGCTTCTTACTTTTCCGGGTGTTACTGAAGTCCCAGGTGAAACAAGTAGGAGGAATGACACAGTAAGGAAGAGCACTGGAGCAAACGAAGTCTGTATAGGACGTGCTGAGAGACAGCATGAAGGCTTTCTCACAAGTCAGGATACGTAGATTACTTTTCCCAGCAGGCATTTATTGTTGTTGGTAGTCAAAAAAAAGCTAAGGTACCTCTGTCCCCTCTCGCCAGGGGAGCTGCGTTAGCAGCCAGGACAGCAGTGCGGGGGGCTGCTGGCACTTCTCCCCAGCTGCAGGTTTCTGGTTGTCAGTGTGTGCAGCCCGATGACTTGGTTAGATGAATCCTTTAGGTCACTTTATAAACAGCTTTGCTGATGGTGGTTGCCATCCCTCAGCCCAGTGTGCGTTACTGGCCCCTCTGCAGGACCTCACTGCTTTTGCAGTTCCACCAGGAGAAGACAAAGGTGCTTGATACCAAACTTTTAAATGAGGTACTAGTGTTTGAATTTCCAGCTCTTACTTGAGAAGCTAAGTACACATTGTGTCCTAACAGCCTTGAGGAGGACTGCTGGCTTTGCTGTCCTCTCCAGAATCGCTTGGTGGTCCAGTTAACCATTTTTACAGACTTTGCAGGCCAGCCATCGAACAGAAGGCCCTGAATTCTCAGGTGCTGCAGTGACAGCAGCAGAGTGTGGCAGTAATCCCGGTCCGACGAGCGGACGCTTTGTACAAGTCAAAATGCCTTTCAGCTCCTGGGCTGAAAATCTAACCTCCGTCCAAATTTTAGGTAACTAGTGAAGCAGGGAGTGAAAAAGGTGTCTGAAATAGCAGTATTCCTTCCAGTACAGTAATTGGAGTTTCTGTATGACTGTGCTGCATGCCCCGGGGACCAAAACTATCCCCCCAGGAAGTTTCAGGGCAATTCCTCAAATTACATATCAAATGTAGTCCTATGGATATATTGACAGTAATGTTCATTTTTAAGCTGCTCTAAGTGGCTACTTTTATTTGCAATAGCTTACTTTAATAACTCAGACTTTCTATATAACTGTTGGCTGAGACTGAGGGCTGGAGGAGACTGTAGGAGCTGCAGAAGGTACAGGCAGTAGGTAACTTTATGCTGGTGGCACATCAGTTGTCCATGTGAGCTCTGGCTGAACTGGGCTTGAACTTCTGCTTCATGCTTTGGGGAAAGGATCACGATGCAAAGAAAAAGGAGCGATCTCTTGCATTTGGCTTGCTGACAAGTCAGGTAAGGCTCTAAGAGATTAATATACCTAGGGCTTGTAACTCAGCATCATAAAAACACCATGTATAAGTATATACACACACATATATACCTAAACTTGAATCTTTTCAGTGAATATTGTAGAACTTGGGTAAGACAGAAAAACACACCTTTATACTGTCGTTTTGTGGAAGAATTAATGCAATTTAAATTACTGTTGCCCCCTCAGTGATATACATTCTGAACTCCTTCATCATACAATACACTCCACTACTTCAATTTTTTTTCCAAATAAGTCAAACTCGAGGGGAAAAAAAGGAGTTTTAGTGATAAGGATGAGAAACCCAAGTGAACTGCGCATAAACGATTTACCTGCATACAGAAAGGAATGTTTTGCCGTGTTAATTAAAAGATATATATCAGGGGACTCTTCTTTCTGCCAGCCTCCTCTCTCCTTGAGATTTGCATGGCTTCATCTGAAATAAAATGCTCTGTTCTCATAATAGCTTCTTCCGTCTTAGAATGTGAGGAACAGACAATTTATTGCAAGCCATATCAGTAAAAGATGAATTGTTAGATGCATGTTCCACACAGTGGTTTTATTCAACAACTAAAAGATTAAGGGCAATTCTTTCAGTGAAGTCCCCTGAGTTTGAATGCTTTAGTTTGTAGGTGTCCCTGGAGGACACTGAAAGTGGAAGAAAATGAATGTGACATGTCTTAAACGTTAATCAAGTCTAATCTATGGTCATAGTTACTTAAAAACTTTGTGATCATACTGTTTTGGCATAGTGTCACCACAGCAGAGAAATATGGCTGTTTGGATGCCCTGATTTTGCATTTCCATGCTTTATCAGGATTTGATTTATGTTTTGTCTCATTTTTTTTATCTGCCGACCCTATTCTGCTTGAATCGAGGACAGCCTCAAGAAGACAAAAGCAATATTTTTAAATTAAAGTTCCTGATACTGCTCTCAATCTTGTTATCCACACTAAGGTATGTATTTTTTTTTCTGGGAATATTGAAGGTGTCACGAGAGCTCCCTTATGGTGAGCCCTTAGAATCGACACAAAGAAACCTTTACAAAAGGAAGAGAAGGACGTGTGAAGAGTGGAAGTAAGGCTACAATACCAAGGTAAACAGATGGACTTTGATATCAAAAGTAATCCCTGGGCCATAAAAGATTTAAGAGCTCTATCTAAATAACTTCAAGGGAAATAGAGCATCACATTTCCCAGAAAGATAAACAGAAAGTATGTGACACTTCTGCCGGTCCTGGTGAGAGGACCCGAGGCTGTTCTGCGCAGGGGCTGTAGTAACCTTTTGCAAAAAGCCAGAACTCTGTCATGCTCTAGGAGAGAACGTGGAAGAACTGTTGGAAGCAGATTACCAAGGTGTCCTATGACCTGTAGGTGTTATTTTACCGAAGGCCAGGCAGTAGCACCTACATCCATGGAGATTTCAGAGGAAGCCAAAGAACCTTCTTTGTGCAAGTCAGAGGCCAATGGTCCACGTACTGTGTCCAACAGAGCAGAAATGGGCAAAATCATATTTGACCTCAACTCTCTGTCAAGACGTAGCTAAGCCAGGTTCACAGAAAAGCACAAATACCCACTTCCATGAGTAAACCATTTGTGCTTTTCACAGGTAACTGCAGCACGTGTCAGATGCTTGCATTTCAGGAAATATTTTAGGCATTAAGTGGCAAGATCTGTTATCTAATGCAACTAGTGTATAAAAGGTGGAAACAAAAGAACAGCTGGAGGACTGGGTGAAAAGGTTTGGACCAAAGCTCAGGAAGAACACGCTTATTTTTATCTGTAAAACTGCTGCAAACCTGATTTTAATTGTTTCATCTAACTTCATTGCCTCATCCCTTCTAACACAGGGCTTTCTAAGAGCGATTTCTTGCTTGAAGCAAAAACTAGAGTTACAGACTCTGGTATGTTATCAATGCAGGTTGCTCTGTTGTGTGCCGGACCTTCCCCTGTTCTTTCTGGACAGCAGAGATTCTCTCCAGTGAAAATACAAGTAGGGCATCTCTGCTCCACACCGAGCAGCTGCTTCAGGCTGTTTTATCAGCATCTTGCACACATCTCACTGGTCAACAGCATTTTTGTCCCCAGGGTCTCTGTACTTATGGAAGCAACCAAACCACCTAGGACACGTCCTCCTGGAAGATAGACAAGGAAGTCAAACACACTCATTTTTGCACCATTTTTTTGGGGGACGGGGTGGTTGGATTCAGAGGTAATGCACATGATGAGTGGATGTGCTTCACTCTCTGCAATACACTGTATGAATCTTTGAAGGCTTCTGTATGTCCTCCCCTGTCAGTTACCTGTACTGGACAGTCTGTGGTAGTGTGTGCGTGCTGTGGATTGGGAAATTGGGAAATTCTGTACATGCTCACAGGACAAGGTGGCAGCAGTAACTACAGAGCCACTTCATCTTCTCCAGCACTGATGGAACTTGGCCAGGCTTTAGGCCACAGGCCTGGGTTTCTGCTATAGGTGCAGAAAGAATTCCTGTAGGATTGGCATTCCCATCAACCAGCTGTCTGAAGGGAATTTCCCTTCACGGGGAAATGAACATTTCTCATTTCACTCTCCCTTCCCCAAATACTTCTGGGTAAACTGGGATAATCATAGGACAGAGGTGAAATAACTGCACATAAATTATGCTGGGTGTGCAGATGTCTGCTTGTGGGTAGCATGCCTTGGAAAAGGTTGTTACACATGATCATCTTGAAAAAAGCCAAAGGGACAATCTGGGAAACCATGAGCATGTCAGCCTCACTGCAGTTCCTGGGAAAATCATGGAGTGAGTCTCCTTGGAGCACATTTCTGGGCACATGAAGGTGAATGAGAGTCTTCAGCACAGCTTTACCTAGGACAAATCATACCTGACCAACCTGTTAGCCTTCTGTGAGAAAATGATTGGATTTGTGAATGAAGGGAGAGCAGAATCACAGGATGGTAGGGCTTGGAGGTTATCTAGTCAAAGCCCATCTGCCAAAGCAGGTTCCCCTAGAACAGATTGTATAGAATCTCATCCAGTTAGTTTTGAAAGTCTCCAGAGGAGACTCCACAACCTCTCTGGGCAGCCTGTTCCAGGGCTCTGTCACCATCACAGTAAAGAAGCTTCTCCTTATGTTTAGGTGGAACTTCCTGCGTTCCAGTTTGTGTCCATTGCCCCTTGTTCTGTCCCTGGGCACCACTGAAAAGAGACCGGCCCCATCCTCTTGACACCCACCCCTTAGGTATTTATAAACATTTCTAAGATTCCAAACACTGGATCTCATTTACTTCAGCTTTAATGAGGTAGCTTCTGTTCATGTAAACTTAAGCAAGGCTTTCAGCACTGTCTCCCATAATATTCATGCCCCTAAAACAAGAATTTGCAGTCTGGGTGCAGGGATAACTAGGTGAGTAAGCAGCTCTCTGGCTGGTTGGGCTCATGGGGTTGTGACTAAGGGGTCACATACCTTCTTCCTGGGCACTGGTATCGAGCGGGCACTGCAGGTCTGTCCTGTGACATGGCCTGTTTAACATCATTTCCAGTCACTTAGAGAAAGTGATGGAGGGCTCTCTTGTCAGGGTTGCCAGTGATGCCAAACTGGGACGACAGTACCAGTGAATAGGCTCAATGCAGGACCTACCATTCAGAGGGACCTGGACAGGCTGGTGCGAGGCTGACCGGAACCGTGCGCAGTTCAGCAGGGACCGCTGGATCCACGCAGCTCTCCAGAAGCTCGCAGGGAAGCACCTGCTAACTCTGATTTCAGATGTGAGAATCCATTGAAACATTGGAGGCAAACTTGTCTCCTAACCCTATTAACCACCCTTAGCTGATCCTGACACAAGTGTACAGCTCTGGAGTCTTGCATGGTGATACTATAATTTTTTTTTTTTCTTGCAAAATGGCATTCCATGGTGGTTTCTTTTCTGACATACACAAACAGATTAAAACATATCACCAGCTTTTCCAAATATTCTCCTTAATTGGGGTGCAGGAGAAGGGAGTCCCTGCATTATATAATTTATCTGAAGATTTATGTTTTGATTTTGCTGTGCCTCAGGTAAATTTCCAGCTCCCCATATCTTGTTTCTGATCAGTTTTAGACAAATTCAAAACCTGACACCTATGTTTGGCTGCTGATTTTAGTTACTACTTCAGCACCTGAGTATGAACAGAGCTGCTTGAAATGCTTGCAGAGATAGGAAGGAGTTTGATGCTGAAATAATCCACAGTTCTGAGTTTCCTAAATAGAATCCTGTAGCAGTGGGATTTTCGGAGCTTAGCCGTCCATGTGACCGGAGCAACTTCTTTTGGAGTGGTGTTTTCATAATTGCGATTTTCTTCCTATCCTGTAACTCAGGAAACAAGATTTGCTGTGAAGATACCATATTTATCAGAAAGAAACAGAAAAGTTTTGATGAAAGGGATGAGAGAAAACAGCATGGAATTGTGCAGAGGCCTACACAGGGGGTCAGGTCACTTTGTCCCCTGTCCCCAGCTGGCAGGGCCGTGTTTGCTGCTGGAGGTGTGCAGTGGGCACAGCAGCCGTACCTGCACCACAGCTACAGGCTCGGCACAGGAATGAAGCTTTTCCTGCAGAGCTGCACCCGGGCTGAGAGACAGGCATGGGATGTCATCTGCCTCAGCGCATGGGATCCACGTCCTGGGACCCTCAGATGAAAGATGTAATCACTGACCACGCGTGGCCGTGGCCGTGTGCTGGAGGCTGCAAGAGAATGGGGTGAAGTCCCACCCCACAGGGCTGCTGACCCACCCCACAGGGCTGCCGACCACTCCACAGGCAGGTTTGGGACTGCTTCGGGAGAAGGTCCTCTGTAGCAGGTTGCTGCTGGGCATGGAGTCCCTTCTTGCTTCGGGACCCCAGAGAGGAGGTAAAAGTGTCTGGCAAAGCTGTGGAGCAGGAGAAGGGCACTCCAATCGTGTTGCGAAGCCAGAGCTGGGAGTCCTGCGAAGGGACCGAATGAGCAAGTCCCTGTCTGCTCCTGTGCCGGGCTGGGATGTCATGGGGCAGGGTGTTCCAGAGGCCCACGGGCGCCTGCCCAGCGCAGAGGCTGTGCAGATGGTTAGAAGGTATTTGTCTTGGTTGTGGTAGCGTGCCTGTGAGACCACAGGTTATCGATTTGCTGCAACTTTATCTGCTTTGTGCTAATAGAGTTTGTAACTTCTGAATTTATTTAGCCCAGAGCAAGACCAACCAGTTCTCTTGTGTATGCTGGAAGCCTACTGTAAGAAGCAAGAGTGAAGATGAACATAAATGAACCCAAAGAACGGGGGCTGCTGTAGAAGACAGGGAATTGAGACTAAACTGTCATTCATATGCATAAGCACAATTCCTATTGATTTCATATCGCCCATCTCTGTCTACATGCAGTGTCTTATCACCCAGTCCACACCATCCTTCCCATCTTTCTGTGCCCAATTCTGCTGTCAGATGAACCCCTACAGCTTTTACCAAAGCCAGCTGGAATTACAAATACATTTTACACGATATTTTAAGTCAGGAACTTTTTTTCACAAGATGCTGTACGACTGGGGATTCATTTTCTTGTAATAGCAGGTCTTGATTTTTCTTTAGGTTCCCATGTTGCAAATGTTGCCAGGCTATTATGGGATTGGACACGTTAAATTACTCGGCATGATTCCCTCTGTCACTATGGAATATCTTGTCCACAGTAACTGGGGAAGTGCAGATATACCAATCATACCATGGGGAAAGTATAAGACAATTGTTAAATATACCAACAAGGAAAATAAATAGGTGTGTTTATGTTGGAATTGCTAGTTACAATGTAAAAAAATATGAATATAATAGGGTGATAGCAATTTGAAAATGTAAGTATTTACAAAAGGGCAGAAGCAAAGACTGAAGTCAGGGCAGATAGATACCTTGAGGTATTTATATCAAACAACTTGTCTCTTCTGTGTCCTGTTACCCACTGGAGCAAAGCTCCATTTATATTCACCTGCTTACATTAGATTAGCTTCTAGTATTGACATCAAAACCTCTCCAGTTGTCACTGTGCTGTGTTCCAAGACGTAGTTTCCCAACCAGAAGAAAGCGCGGACACTGACATCCCTGAGCCACTGCGCTCAGAGGTCTCCACTCCTTTTCCCATGATCTCATCCCAGGAAGGACAGCCACCCTTCTGCTGTGTTTTGTCCCACAGTTTGCAGCTCCAGGCTAGACCTCTGCTAAAACCAGACTTGCCTACAGCCCATGCCAGGCTCGTGGAAGTGCCCGTTCATGTGCAAAGTTCAGAGGGAATCTGCAGACACGTGAAGGGAAAAGCTTTTGGTCCCCCCAGTCCCTTCCCGTGGGGCCACCCACACTCCCCCGTGCAGGAGCCAGCTGAGTAAGCGTAGGTGAGACGTGCTGACACTGAGTACGCAGCGGGGAAGTCCTATTACACCTTTCCTTGTCACGGCCTCAGCAGACCTTGTGTTTATTTTGCAGATGATGAGCTGATCCTTTTATCGGGAGAGCAAAGGAGCAGCATTAGCAGCGAGGGCAGCAGCACTAGTCACTAGGGTTGTCTTGCCTCCCTGTTGTGCAGGAATGACACCTGAAGGGTTACATCTCTCTCAGCCTTAGGGAAGCTGTGAAATAAAAGAGACAGCTCACAGCTAGTGGCAGGGAAAGGGAGGAAGATACAGAGAAAAAAATGGTCTGTATGAGTGGAAAGTTGCAGGGCTGTCAGAGCAACCTGGGCTAACTCTGCTAGTTTCAACCTTTGTCCAACCCTCCGTGGTACATTCTCTGGCACATAAGAGAAGCTCCTTCATATTGGTTAAGGAGCTGGCTTTCTATCTTTTAACCATATCAGAGAAGCACTCTGAATGGTGAGAGGCTCCACCTGTACTACAGTGCATGGAGGGCAAGGATTACCCTTCTCTTTTTCTCTTAGGGTTTGTCTCCACCCCACTTTAGACCAGCACCGTAGAGCTCCAGAGAGGATGCGCTTCGCTTCTGAGCACTCACTTGGCTCTTCTCTGGGCTCTAGGGCTCCCCAGGCTGCTGTCTGCTGCTGGTGCCATCGCTCCCTGCCGTTTGGTTGCCTTAGTGAACTGCACCTTTTGTCCACTCTGGCTTCATATGCACGCTGGCTGTGGCTGTGGAGGGAGGCATCAGCAGGAAAAATCATTTCAACAGCCTGCCAGAGTGGGTTCCCAGCCCCTTTTCTATGCCCATTGCTGGGCACTGTTCGGGCAAAGCACTACCTACTGGTCTTCACCTGAACTCTGGTATCCGAGGAACAAAATAAAGAGGTGAAGGCCAGTAGCTGCAGCACCACTGAGATGCTGGTGTCCCATAGGACCTCTTCAACCTGGGATAACTGCCATGCCCGACATGCATGTGAGCTGTCAGCCTGTGTCAGCTGGACACTGTGGCTGGTGAGCTATTGAACTGCAAGCCAGCTTTCCATGGCATAGGAAACACCTTTATTGAAAAGTGAAATTTCTCTCTGTGGTACATCTGGAGTACCAGAGCCCTCAGCAGAAACATTACACATGGAGAAGTTTTCCCAAGGTCTGGTATCAACCTTAAGTTTTGAAATGCAGCTCCTCCAGCTCCTGCTCTCAATCCCTGGTCCTTCTGTGTGGAGGGCACAGCTCATCTGGCTTCTGACCCGTGCAATCAGGTATCTTCGAGGGACCCATATCCCCTTAGGAACCACATCTTTAATCTTCAGGCTGGGTGACATGGAGACAGGACAGAAGGAGAGCTGCCTGCCACGTCTCTTCCCTTAATGCCAGCATTCAGCCTACTGCCTTCTCCCTGTGCCTGCAAAGCAACGGTGATCTGCAAGTTCACAATCCCCAAACCCGTCGGGCTTGAGCTACTGGTGTATCTCTGTAAATTGTTTGTATAGCTTTTTTTGGTCTGCACTACCTATTATGTAAGTTTTTCCTTTCTTAGAAATAAAGAATACAGCAAACAGGCAGTATTAGAGGGAGTGCTTTAATGAAATGTGTTCATGCTGGGGTTTGAACAGCCAGCGACCTCTTTGAATATTGATGTTCTTGGTCCAGCTCCCTGAAGCAGACTCTCTCATGATTCTACCTTTCTTCCTCTGCAATGTGCTAGGAAAATAAAATTTTTAAAATAGCAGCAGTGTTAGGACATCCACTGCTGGCCTCCAATCCTTGGTTATTTGCCAACTGTCCTCAAGTGCGAGCTGCTGGTACCTCCTCGGACGCCTCCGTAACACTGCTGTTATTACTGCTCCCCTGCAGCCTTTTATTTGCCTCGTCCATATTATGGGGGAAGTTGCTAAATTAAAACAGATTCTGTAAATTCCATGGATAATATACAGCTCCAGTGACATGGCCTGAAGCTTTTGTTGCCAACCGTTATCTCTAGATTCGCTTTTGTACACGATTCCTTCCCGCTAGCTCGCTTATGGAGAGGTTATTGCTGAGGCAATGATTTTCTCATATACCTGTTTATGATTTTGTTCCCTCAGCTGTAGGAGAAGGAAAGTCACTGCCCGACAAGGGCGGTCAGAGCCAGGTGCCCAGCTTCAAAGTGTGCTGCCGTTTTGGTGCAAGGAGAGGGTGAAGCAGGAATCCCCGGATGAAATTCCTCAGTTTGTGCTGTGCTCAGTTCATGTCCTGAGGGATTTTGCCCGGCATTACTTTTGATCTGAGGCATTCTTTTCAGCCCCCTGCTTTCTGCATTAGCTGCCCATGGGCAGGTGTTTGGTGTTTGACACTGAATTAAATGCCCGTGGCTGCAAATGGTGACTACTAGCTGCAGTCCTGATGTTGCTCATGCTGAAGAGGCAGGACAAAGACCCTGATTCCCACTTCCACAGGGACTTGCTCCATGTCTCTGACCACACTTGGGGCCCTGTCAACAGCAGGCAAGAAAAAGGTAGCGTCAGTTCAGGATACCACTTTTTAATACGCTTCCCAGTTCTTCTATGGCAGAGTGGTGTAAAAAAGAACCTTGCCTGGAGACCTTCATTTCCAAGAGCTGTTACAAGCCTGGGGATGTAGTTTCACAGGATAGTCAGGCCAGAGCTGTTCTTCTTAGAGATGGCCTCAGACCTACCAGCAATCAAGCAGCACAAGTCTTGCTCTCATCTAAAGCTCCTTTGCTGGCTCAGACACCTTCCAGAAATGTTGCCAGGGTGGCTCTGGGATGCTAGAGGTTACACCTGACAGTGCCAAAGCTGACAGTGCCAAAGCCACCAGTGCCTTTGCTACACCCAGTCGCCAGGTCCACCTTGCACCTCCTCAGTGGGCCAAATGATCTTATGGGTCTTTTCCAACCTAAATGATTCCACGATTCCTCTCCTTATTTTGCTCCTCAGCTTGCTGAGCCCTGGCATCCTGCCAGTTTTACAGCCAGCCCTGGGCACCAAACATCTACGTTTGCTTTGGACAGTTGGTGCAGGGGGTCTCTCCCTTTGCTGGATGGGTTGCAAGCCTGGGGGACGGGTGCCTGGGTGCATGCGTGTGCATGCGTGTGCATGCGTGTGTGCACAGGCGTTTGTGTGCACGTGTGTGTGTGTGCATCAGTCCCACAAGGACGTAGCCTCGAGCCCTGACAGCAGGACAGGATCTGACTGCCTGGGCCAAGGTACCTCGGCCAGACTCGCCATTCCCACAGACTCCAGCCTGCAGACTCTCACACCCCTTTCCTCACTGTCCTCACAACCCTTCTCTCTTTGGGGGATGTTTCAGGTGTTTCAGCATCACCTGAAGGAGCTCGGCTTGGGGGAAAGGTTTATTTAAGTGAGATGTTCACCCTGGCCTCCCAAGCAAAGAAAGGGCTGAGGACAGGAGAGAAATGAAGTCCACAAGGAAGGTACATCAGAAGATTTTACTGGAAATGCAAATTATGGTACTATGTAATAGTTATTATCATTCTACACACAGCAAAATAAATTACCCAGCTATTAATCTATTCTCTGATGAAAACCCTGGACACTGGCAGTTTGGACTGGCCTCATTTTCTGTCTGCAGCTCTCTGATCACATCCTATTTAATTTCCTCTTCCATCAAGAAACCATACTTCCAAACATGAGCATTGTTAGTGTGCTCTGACCAATTAGTTATAATAATCCTTGTTGAAGGAAGATGAACTCAGGGAAATCCAGTAAAACCTGATTTTCACCACCATCACCCCATTAACCTTGTTTGTCAGGCTGTTTTTTGTTGTTACAGAGTCAACCACAGCTGGTAAAATATCCATAGCTCTAAGGCCACTGGTAGGGACAGCCAACACAGAAAGTCTCCGGCAGCATATGAAGAAGGATGAAGGCAGGAATGGGCACTGTCCTCCATCCAGAGACAGCCAGCAGAGACTTTAGACTGAGGTTTAGTTCATGGATGTTATGGCATTTTATCTACAACACCTCAAGGGTTGCACTGTCCACCTGCTGGGGAGACACATCAACAGGGATGTCATAGAATGGAAACATAGAATCATAGAACAGTTTCGGCTGGAAGAGACCTTCAAGATCATCAAGTCCAACCTTGTTTCTAACCCTATGAAAAACCACTAAACCATGTCCCTAAGCACAACATCTACCCACCTCTTACTTCCAGGGATGGTGACTCCACCACCTCCCTGGGCAGCCCATTCCAGTGTCTGACAACCCTTTCTGGAAAGAAATGCTTCCTAAGATCCAGCCTGAACCTCCCCTGGTTCAACTTCAGGACACTTCCTCTTGTTCTGTCCCTTGTCATCAGGGAGAACAGACCAACTCCCACCTCGCTACACCTTCCCTTCAGGTAGCTGGAGAGGGCAAGAAGGTCTCCCCTGGTACCAACGTCAAACTGACAGGCCTGTAGTTCCCCGGGTCATCCTTCCACCCCTTCTTATAGATGGGTGTTATGTTGGCTGACCTCCAATCTGCTGGTACTTCCCCAGTCAGCCAGGACTGCTGATAGATGATGGGCAGAGTCCTGGTGAGCACCCCTGCCAGTTCTCTCAGCGCTCTAGGATGTAACCCACCCAGCCTCATAGATTTATGCACGTTGATGTTGAGCAGCAGGTCATGGACCATCTCCTCCTGAGTTGCAGGAGGGGCATTGTGCTCCCAGACCCTGTCTCTTGGCTTGGGGGTGTGACTTTCCCCAGTGCAAGTGTTTCCATTACTAAAGGCTGAGGCAAAGAAGGCATTAAGCATCTCAGCCTTCTCCTCATCTTTTATTACCATATTTCCTCCTGAAATGTTAGGACACTCTGTCCAAAGTGGTGGCCTGTTTGGCTCTGCAGCAGAAGAGCTGCCACCAGTACCCTGCAGTGGCACGGTGTTCTCTGCCTGCTTTGGCTGCCCTGCAGACACTGGGCAGGCTGGGTGAGTTTACAGCTGTTACTGCCTGGTGGGATTTACTGGCCGTCGTGTTTTCCTTACCTGGTTTCTTGATTGTTGCCCTTCCTGAAAATACTTTTTGCACCCTTGGCTTGATGGAGCATTTTCCATACCTATGGTGCCAGCCCTCCACATGAGAGCTACCAGGCTGGCACAGAGGTGCTGACCCACAACAGATTTCTCCCCTCAATTCCCAGTGGGCAGCCAGGCTGGTGATCAGGCATCCTCATGAGAGATGTTTTCTTGCAGAAACAGCACACTGTCTGATATGTAACTGCACCGTTTAGCCTTCCATTTCTGATGTGTAACTGTGCCCTGGGTTGGGCCCAGCAGATGGTCCCACTCTGGGTGGATCCAGTGCTGCTCTTCAGGAAGACCCACTGAATCCAGTGCCTCATACTTCTGAGGCTTTGGACACTTGAGAAGCACTGGACCTAGGGGGCAATCCAGCAGCATCTCTGCTCTCTGTGCAGGTCAATGATAGGCGTGCAAGCTGTGGGTCCTGTCATAAGGGCTTTTCCTAGGGTTCAAGAAAACTTTATAAATGAAGTGTAGAGAAAAATGGCTGTAATTTTTCAGAGCTCACTCTATATAAAGATGGCATTTACCCAGAGAAGAGCAGTTTCCACAGTATCCAGAGATCTGGAACATGCCATTAGACTGATCCTTTGTAGCTGAAAAGTGCCATTACTGTTCAACTGCATACAGACAGCTTAAATTATTAATGGGATTCCTGCCTGAGGGTAAACATTGTAGATTCATATTCTGAGATTTTTAAGAGCTCTTTGATTGCTCACAACTAGGGCTGTTAAATACAGTTATTTGCTTTATACATCTTAGATGGATCTATATCAGATGAAGAAATATCAGGGGGATAGAGACTGAGAGTAAAGGAGCAGGAGTAAAGCTGCCACTTGTGGCCTTCCTGTCCACAAGGGCACGTTGCTGTCCCATGGATAACTTACTGGCCACCAGGACACCAAGGTCCCTCTCCACGGGGCTGCTTTCCAGCAGGTCTACCCCTAACCTGTGCTGGTACATGGTGGTGTTCCTCCCCAGGTGTAGGATTCTACACTTATCCTTGTTGAACTTCACTGGGTTCCCCTTTGCCCAGCTCTCCAGTCTGTCCCGATCTCGCTGGATGACCGCACAGCCTCCTGGTGTAAAGTCAGATATCACATAGGAGACGTCAGGATGAGGGGGAAGAAGCTGCTTTTCCTTCTCCTTTCCAGATTCCCACTGGTGCTATTCCTCCTTTTGCAGCTGTCTTGGGGTAAGGTTTCATAAGATGGTGTGAGCCAAAATAACAGCTCACTGCTGCCAAAGGGGACGATTCCCACCGCAGCCCCTGGCCAAAGTTCCCACCAGCCCCTCTGCTGGGTATGCCACTCACCAGGCTCCTCTCTGAGCAAAGGCAGCGGGCAGGTTTTGCCATTTCAGTAGGTAAATGGGCACAGGAGAGAGTCTGAAAAGGTGCTAGCCACACAAGGGAGGCAGTGGGATGGTGTGACCAGCAGCAGAGAATTGTGGCCAGCTCCCTTTTCTCAGCCATGGGCAGCTTTGCTGGTTCAGCTGGGCATAAAACTTCAGCCCCAGACTGCAGCTCAGCTTTCTGCAAGTGCTTCTCTGGTGCCACCTCTCTCCGCGCAGAGGGGAAGAGCCCTCAGGGTGGCAGACACTTCAACAAGCTGTGTGCCCAGCACCCATGCTCACAGCAGAAATTCACGGGAGAATTTGGAGCCCTCCCTTTTGGCAAGGTGGTGACATTACAAACCCAGTCATGCAAAAAGAAAAGCTCTTCTCTAAAGAAAAAGGACACATAAGCAGAGTTGTTCAGCTTTGAAAAGCTTATGCCCAGACTTTGAAGTATGGTTCATTTTAATTCTTGTAAGTAAAACAATTTTCTGTTCAGGGATCCCATTGAAAAGAGAGACCAACCCAGTTATTTTATTTCTAATCCAGGCTAAACCCATGCAAGCACTGGCATATCCTTTCTTATAAGAGTCGTCATTCTCACCAAATTAACTCATACCTTTGCTCTCTGTCCCATTCGATCTACACATTTCTTTATGTAACCCTGCTGCTCTCTGACTTTCCAACAATTTCAGAAAACTTCAGCACTGAAGTAATGAAAATGGTGATTTAGTGTGACCTATAGGGAAAGAGAAAAAATTAGCCTTCTAACACTGTGAAGTGTTGTTACATTTGATGCCTCATTTGCCACAAACAGTTATCTTAATACAAGCATGTTTCACAACATGTTAATCTTAAATCAAGCATGTAATTATTAAGACTGATGTAACACACCTAGAGCCACGGCACAGTAATTAGTCTCCCTAGTGCAACTAGTTGAGAGCATTGCAGAAGGAAAGGTGGCATTCAGAGATGCGATACAGCGTGCTCCCCATTCCCACACTGTCAGCTGGGTAATCAGTCCCAGTGTCACCAGAGATGTGACCTGATATAATATACCCAAACGTGTTTAGGAGATAAAAGGGAGAACGAATTAATAAGATTTTTGAGTCTGAAGAGATTGGACGGGGTTTCAAAGTTTGCATTTGAAACAGATATTAAATGGATCCTGTGCTATTTTGCAATGTGGTTCATACACAGTGAACAAATACAGTGTACGATTCAAAAGTAAGCAAATATTTTATGTTATTTTATTATTTTATATATATTTTTTTTAAACAACAATGTTGCTTTTTATGGAATTACCTCTTCAGAAACTTTTAGGAGGTAACATATCACACCGGCAAAGTTTGATCACTCCAAATTCCCCAGGAAACAGAAGTGTAAGGGATGTTGATACTACAACGTGCTTTTCAAGACTGAAAACTCCAATCTGATCCCTGAAGACATATTTAGATAGACTTGACATTCAGGCCCTGAAGGTTACACCAAGTAATTTAAAAGTCCAGGACTTCATTTTTAGCCAGACATTCCTACATTACAAATGCACAAACGCCATTCAAAGTTGACCTAGAAAGAATTACATGACACTAAGATCGTAACATGAATCCATCTTCAGGAGCTGTTACACGGTTCTGATTTTGTCTAAGGCATCGTACTTGTAAAGTTGAGTTTCAGAAGTGACAGTGTAGTAATTTGTTAGCACTAGAGTGGAAAAGCTGCCTTATGGCAGCCCTTATTAGGGCTTCAGAAATAGCCACCAAAACTCCCCCAAACACAAGAAAAGTGCTTGAGCACTTTGACTACATCACAGTCCATGGCATGGATATCGAGATCGGCAAGGTCAGGCTATTAACTATCATCAAATTAGAGGTATTGGCAAACACTTTTCAGATGTGTACATGGTCCAGATCCTTCAGTGGTATAAGTCAATGTGATTTCAGTCCAGGGGGTAATAAATGCTCTCCTTAAATCACGAAACCATCCCTTGGCAAGTCAGTCTCCATCAGAGATGTTTGCAAGGGCCATGGGCTGGCTGCCAGCACTTCTTTGCTAGTCAAAGCCTGCGCAGAGGGTGGACAGAGCTTGTGGGTGAAGGTGACGCACACACACACGTTCAAGCAGTGAAGTCTTCCGTGTGTATCACGACTCCCATTTTCTGTGCCCTTCACTTTATTTATTATTTCATTGAGCATTGAACTTACTCTCAACTGTGGAAAAGCAGCAGATTTTTGCCAAAGATGCTGTTAGAGGAAATATTTCTCCTTTGGCTATCAAATCTGGTGGGTCTTAAACTTGCCAGATGACTTCTGGAAGCGCGCATCCCTGTGTTTGATGTCCTCCAACGCACATGCTGAGCCTTACGCACTGCTGATTTGTCCCAAGCCATCCTGCTCAGCAGTTTGCTGTTTCTGTGAGGAACATCACCATCTCCTGGCTCACTATGAGATCACTTTGTTACTAGGCAAGACTCAAAATGGAGATAAACCAGGTTTATTTGATCAAATTAAAATGTTAATCACATGTAAAGTGTTAACCTGCTTACAGAAGACTGTGCCTGCTATCCATCCTGCATCTTACCTGTTCTCTTCTCTTTATCTGTTCTCCCTGCTAGGCACTGCTTTACTGCACACATCTATTTAGCAAGGAATCCTGTTCTCACCTTTTTTATTCCTGTTTACATGTGGACATTTTATGGTTGCTCTCAAAGTGCCAAAGCACCTTGCACGTTGCTCTACAAATGCAGAGCACCTCTGTATTGTGCTGATGCTTAGCCATTCACTACACCACTTTTTTGCCTGGGTGAGAATACTAATGAAGTAGATTTTAAATGTGAGCTGTTTGAGTAGAGTCCTCAATTTGCCAGTTTTCCCTCATCTATTTACCCTTCTCTCAAGAGTCAAGCAATTGACTTCCTAACATTTTACAAATCACACATACAGAAGGAGCCCTCTGGGACATCACTTTTTGGTCTGTCTTCCCAGGTGCAATAGGAACCTTTTTGTGCTCTTCCCGAAAATTTGCCACTTGCACACTCCAGAATGCCCGACTTCTGACACATTTCATGTGGTGCCCTCAGCATCTGCAGGGGCCACACGTGACTCTGAGAGCACGGATGTCAACCTGCCAGGCCGAGTGCCAGGGGATTCTCTCACAGAGAACTGCTGTTGAAGTTTGGTGGGAGAAGCCTGCTTTAGGAGGAAGTGGAAAAACTAATAAAGTCACCATTGCAAGGGCTCCGATTGTTTCATTTCAACTCTTATTTTTTTGTCACCAGTCCAGTATTGATCTCCCTTGGCAATTTTTTCACAGTTCTCCTTCTGAAATTGGTGCAATAATAGGCTAGCAAAGGCTTAAGTGGTGAGTTGTATTATTCTGGCCCTGACCTTTAAAATTCAACGCTAACTTGATTTGAGGATAGTAAGCAAAAAAAGTAAATCTGGTTTTTTATTTAAAGGCATTTTTGTCTCTCTTGCACAGTAATCATTCCCACTAAATTTTTATCACTAAAGTGATAAAAATTGAAGGAGCTGCAGCTCTGTCTTATGTTAGGTACTGAGTTCAGAGTCAAGTTCTGCAGCCTTAGATTAGGCTGCAGAAGACACAAGAAGCAAAAAAAAAGAAAGAAGATAAGCTGGTCTGTCTGTGCTGTGAAAGGCACAGGGATAACAGTAGTTTCCGTATTCTCTTGGCAGTTTCATCCAAGTGGAAAGTAGCTTAAGAGCTGGTCTACATGTCCTGTGTGGAGTGACAAGCTGGAGGAGTAGGACCATAGGTCTCTGTGTCCAACACGTGTCCTGCATGAAGCAGCAAGTGGTCCTTCCTGTATTCTGACTTCCCAGGGGACATATAAGGAAAGTGGGTTTGCAGGAGGGTCCAGCCAGTGGGTAACATGCTTCTTCATGCTTAACCCCATCTTGAGCCAGGCTGTCCTTGGACTGCTGACACTGTGAACTTGCAGCAGCCATTTCTCAGGGGCTGTGTCCCAGGTCCCTGCCTCAGCTCTCTCGCATGCCTTGTTTAGAGCCCTGCTGGAGGGCAGGGATGGGAGCTGACTGCTCGTGCATGTGCACAAACAGGAGTTTTCATGGCATGCCTCTGCTCAGAACTGCCCGGCAGGATGGTGCCCTGCAGGGTGATAACTGTGCAGTCCCAGCCCGTGCCAGTGAGCAGCTAACTGCTGTCTGCTTCGGGCTTCCAGAGCTTCTCCAGGTCAGTTATTTGCATGGCTTTCAATAAAAACCAGCAACTTCTCCCTGCTAAGATGATAGATCTCACATATAAAACCATTTCTCAAATGTTACAGTAAAAGACACACAGGTGACACATTCACACCAGGTCCACCTTCATTTCAGGGACATTATGGAGAAATGCTGGCTTTGTTCCAGACAGAGGTTACCCTCTTTCTTCTCTATGGGAAGATATGGGAAAGTTTACAGAGCAGCTTTAAAAGAAGGAAACAAAAGTAGGGATAAATAAGCAGGTGAAAAGAGAATATGGGTTAAATCTGAGATGAATGTCTACTGTGACCTAGATTATTCTAAATATGTGTACGTGATGTGGGAAGAAAAGCATCCATTCTGAGGTGAGAGGGTTTGTTGGTACATACGAAAGTCTCTAGGGTTCTGTGTACTGAAACCAGCAGCAGAGAGCTGCAGAAGGATCTCATGGTACCAATTAACTGGAAATAAAGTCAGAGGTGAAAGCTGGTGTTACTACATTCACGATCATTCACCTATGGAAAACAATCTTAACCACATACATACACATAACGATGGGCTCTCCATTTCCTCTAACCACGTAAGGAAGGCCTGGTAGTGCTTTGAGAACATCAGGCCAGTGTTAAGTAGTAAAAAGACTCTTGGTAATTACTAGGGAAAGAGGGGAGCATAAACCGTTGTGCATCGTTACACTATAAATTTATGCTGCATCCTCCTTTCATATACTGACATCTTATCTCAAAAGGTTATAGTCAGAATGAGAAGAGATACAGGGAATAACTAGTATCTGCTGTTTAGATCTGCTTCATAAAAAGTACTGAACAGAATATGATTCCTCTGCTTGGAAAGGAGATGATTGAGAAGAAATATGATATAGCTCTATGAAATTGTGTGCTGCATAAAGAAATTCATTCGCTGTTTCTCCCAGAACCAGGGATCACCAAATGAAACAGAGACAGCAAGCAACAAGGAGCACTTTTTCATGCAGTGTATACTGAATTTGTGGAGTTCATTGGCAAAGAATGTTCTAGAAGTTGAAATTACAAACAGCTTCAAAAATAATGAAACAGACTAATGGAGAGGAGGTCGTCAAGGGCCATGGAAAACTAGTGTGCAGATACATTCTCTGCCCGGGGCAACAAGCTGGGCAGGAGCTGGCAGCAAGCCCTGGCAGAACAGCTGGCCAGCAGCATCCAGGGTTGCAACAGCAAGACCATAGCCAGGACCTCGAGACAGGGGTTGTCTTCTCTGCCCAGCAGCCATTGTTAGACCACATCTCAGTGCCATGGCCAGTTTGGTGCCCACCAATGCAGTAAAGACACCAATAACCTGGAGTGGGTCTAATCCCACAATGCTGAGGGCTGGAGGGTGTCTCCATGAGCAGAGGCTGGGGCAGTGGGTCTTGTCCACCCTGGGGCAGGGATGGCTTTCGGGGCACCTCACAGCCACTCCAGTGCCTATGGGAAGGGGATGGACAGGTGGCAGCCAGATCTTCACAGCTGCATGTGGCAGGTCAGCACGGTACATCAGGCATGAGCTAAAGAGAGAGGGGTTCGTGCTGGGGACTGAACTTTCCCCCGTGAGTCCAGGCAGGCCAGGGGGCAGGCAGAGGGACAGGCTGCCCAGGGAGGTTGGGCAGGCTCCGACCCTGGGAGGCTTTCAAGGCCCTGCTGGGCAAAGCCCTGAGCAACCTGGTCTGACATCAGAGCTGGCCCTGCTTAGAGCAGGGGTGCATGAGGGACCTTCTGGGGACCCATGCAGCCTGAATTTCCCAGTGAATCCATCCTCTGATCCTAATTACTTTAGGTAGGGGTCAGAAAGGTCAGAAAGAGGTTTCAGGGGAAATATGGTACTGGATAAGACTGTCCCTGAGTCAGACTCAATGAGTCTGTGTAGAGAGTAAGAAAACGTATATGTAATGAAAAATGAGACCCCGGTGCACAATTCCAGGAGCAGAAGCCCTGAAGCCTGGGAGTGACTTGAGCCTTATGACAAACTGAAACTGTAACTGCAGTTGACTTAGAGCTACCCTACAGAGTTATTGCAAGGAAGAGAAAGTAGTTTAAAGCATCCACTCCACCTTGTGCATCCTTAGCTGGTTCCTTTCACAATTTCCTATTACACAGCTGATCAATCACACCTTCCCTGGGGCTGCAGAGGTGTCAATGAAAGCCTTCAGCACCCTGCCCAGTCCTGAATGCACTTGATGATGTGTGAGGCAGGAAGAAAACAAGCTCAGACCTAGGATCCTAGGCTGCGTTTGTAGGGTTTGCGGCTGAGAAGACCTAGCACAGATGTTTTCCAGAGTCACCCAAGCTCCTGGATCTGTAGCACATCAAGTACAAATCTGGCAAGATCATTTCCCACCTGTTTTCAGCCTAGAACCATGTTTTGCCTGAATTCCTGAAAGAAGCTGCAAGTGGCAACTACACTGAGAAAGACGCTGGTCATTTTGAAGTCCCATGGTGCTGTTCCGTAAAGGTCCACAGTGCCAAGAGTGTGCTGGTGGCTTCCAGCCCTGGGGCAGGCTGCAGCATACCTTCTGGTGCAGAGCACTTGCTATTTGGACTGAAGATTGGGAAGAGTGTGAGAGACGTTCCCAACTCTCAATTAGAGAGAAGTTTCTGGTGTTCAGTGACATGCCTCTTTTTACCTTCTTCTAGTATAGGAAGGAGAAACCATGTCCTCCACCAAGTACTGAGCAGGTGCTGGAGAACTTGTTTTGCTCGCATAATAGGGCTTTCTGAGCCAGTTTGGTTCTCCTGATGCATTTCAGGGTGATGCATATTCAGTTTTACCCCCAGGTAGATTATAGCATGACTAGGCTTTCACATGCAAAGAATAAAACCTTGGTGACATTGCACCTAAAATCTAAACCTACTGCTGCCATCAGTTATATCTTAGTCAATGCCTTGGTCCACTTGGTGTAAGAGCTGAGGAACAGGCTTAAAGTATCTTATTTTTCTATCCCTACACAGCAATGCCCAACTCCCTACGGCAAAACATTACACTTTCAAGTTAATTGGTATAGATGTCTCCAAAGTTTGGTACTACAAATCAAGCAAGAAATTCATTTCAGAGCGCATGAGCCCAGTATTTTCTCTCCCTCTCAAGTCAATTCCAAATGCTCCGCTTTACAAGTTCCTCTTCTTTTAAATTACAGTTCTCCCATGGTAGTAAATAAATTTGTTTCAAGCGCACATGCTTCTTTTCTTTTCAATTACAGTACCCTCTCAAGTAATTTAATTTCTTTCAAGTCTTCAATTCACATCCAACTTTCTCTCCAACAAACGTATACACCAGGTAGCAGAAACACATGTCAGGCTCTATATTTATATTGAAGTTTTAGAAGGTGGATTTTGTCTCCATTACCTCTGAATTGACTAAAACCTCTTTACAGGTTCAGCAAGAGGTATGCAGGCCAAGTAACACATGTGAAAGCTGCACAAGCAGGCTTTCAATTGAATCACCTCCTTTGGTTCCAGCAGCTGCCCTAATCCAGCTGTATGAGTGATGGGAGCACCGAGTGCCTGAACTCCAGCCTTATTTGTATAGAAATACACTCATTTTCATTTGCAGCAATAGCTGATGTGATAGTGAAACCCTGTGAAGGCTCCATCAGTAGCTGTTACAGCCTGATATTTATTCCCCTCTCCTCTTCACGGAGTATTGAAGACGTGAAGAAGGTTTGGGCTTTAGATGTTCATGGGGTATGGACAGAGGGCTGAAGGAACTGGAGACCAAGGGCTGCCTCAAGGCTGATGCTGAGACAATCTGTACAGCCTCTGGTTGCTCTAGAACACACCAGAGGTATATCATGACAGGCTGGAGGGCAAAGCAATCTGCCAGTGTGTGTACTTCATCACTCCTACAAATAACCACAGGACTGAGGTGACTGTTTGGGTACCTTCCACGTGTGTAATCCTCGATATTCAAGAAGTGAAACCTGGGGCAAAATGCACATAAATTCATTGCAATAGAGGCTGACCTGACCCGCCCACATAACAATAAGGGCTTCAGACACTGAGGCCATGCGTGGTCCTCACTTAGCATAGCAAAGAGACACCTGGTTGGACTCTGGCAGAGGTATAAACTCAGCCAGTTGAGTTAGTAGCTGGATGAACAGGCAAAAATATTTCTCTGATGCTTGACTACAGCCACCTGTCAGAGGATGGGTAGAGCAGTCAGTAATCCACGAGATCCCTAAGGAGCCTTATTCTGCCTTTGCTCATTTAACCATGGTAGTGAGAAAAGATGATTCAGCCTTTCAGGACAGCCATAGAAAGATTAAGAAAGTGAGACAGATTTCCTGAGCCAGCTGTCCTGAGCTGGTGTGGCCTGATCTCCTCTGGCTTGCGGCTGGAGACCGAGGTGCTGTGGTGTGTTCCTGGCCAGCCCCTGGCAGATCACCGAGCATGCAGGATCTCTCCTCTCGCATGGTGCCAGGCAGATTGACTTCAGTGCCTGCGGTGGAGACCCATTACACATTCCTGGTGGCCCTGGGAAATAGATGTTCACACTTGCTCTCCTTTTGGACATTAAAATAGAAAGCACGTTTCTATCTTCAGACTCTTCAGCTAATTGCGGTTCATTTCTCTCTGGATTTGGCTTTTATGTGCACTCCAACTGACACCTGCTGTTTTTATTTATTGAGTCTGTTATTTGATGAGATTCTGCCTTTCTGATTTCTTTTTCTCCCCATTTCACTGCCGTTGCAGTTCATTCAGAAGCTCCCTAATTCGATAGCTCTGTCCCGGGATCTGGCACGGTGCTCCGGCTGTCTCTCTGCCGATACAATACTGGTTCTTTCTTTACAAAGACTTGTTTTCCTAACAACCAAATTGTGCAGAGAGGCCCATATGTTCCCATAGTCCATGTGCTCTAAAGCATAGCAAATTACTGTTTAGAAAAAGCACTCTGTAGTCCCCCGTGCCAGTCAAAACTCGCTCCTTGGCACGGTGCCGTTCCCTTGAACAACACACAGTCTCAGGGAGAAGGTTCTCAAGAAGGCACCAGAGCTGATGTGCACAGTGGAAATGTAGGTGCAGCCAGAAACCAACTCAACCAGTACACTCAGCATGTAGTGTTCTGGAAGGAGAGAACTTGCCACATTTTAAACTCTACCTAAGGCACATGCTGAGCCCCACCTGCCACAATCTGCGGTGGTTAAAATCCTTCAACGACACCTAAGGACACCAGAACCCACCTCTAGCTGCTTGGAGCAGGCGAGACATCGGGAGGGAGTGCACAGACCTTTCTGCTCAAGCAAAGTTTCTGCTGGCACCTCATTAAATGCCTTCCCCACTTTGCTTTTGTCTCTTTCCCATTTTTCTGTCTGTGTCAAGCATCCATTCTCACAACTCTCTCCCAAATTACTCCCCTCGCCATCTGACGAGGCGCTTTGCTTTCACCGTACCTGCACAGCTCCCCCAAAGCCCCAGTAGAAGGAATTACAGGAGTGACTGGAGCTTGCTTCTGTCCTACAGAAACCCCACGCACTCTTCCTTAGCAGGAACTGTTCTGTGTTAGCAGCCCAAAGGTGGGCTGGGGCACATCTGCTCACCACAGCCTGTGCTGCCTCTTGCCAGAAAGAGCCACATGGATCCACTCACCCTTGGGCTCAGACCCTTTGAAGGGACAGAGGGACTAAGTAGCTGCTGAAAGTATTCTCTCCATGTCTTAGCCAGCTGTCCTCTGTTTCAGTGCTGTCTGATCCTGCTCATAGAATCATGGAATGATAGGGGTTGGAAGGGACCTCTGGAGATCATCAAGTCCAACCCCCCTGCCAGAGCAGGATCACCCAGGGCAGGCCACACAGGAACAGATCCAGGTGGGTCTTGAAAGTCTCCAGAGAAGGAGACTCCACAACCTCTCTGGGCAGCCTGTTCCAGGCTCTGGCACCCTCACAGTGAGGAATTTTTTCCTCATGTTGAGGTGGAACTTCCTGGTTTTTGCCTTGCTGCCATTACCTCTCGTCCTACCACAGGACACAACTGAAAACAGACTGGCCCCTTCTACTTGACACCCACCCTTCAGATATTTGTAAACGCTAATAAAATCCCTCAGTCTTCTCTTCTCCAGGCTAAACAGCCCCAAGTCTTTCATCCTTTCCCCATAAGAGAGGTGTTCCAGTCCTTCATCACCTTTGTAGCTCTCCATTGGACTCTCTCCAGTATTTCCCTGTCCCTCTTGAACTGGGGAGCCCAGAACTGAACACAACACTCCAGATGTGGTCTCACTAGGGCAGAGTAGAGGGGGAGGAGAACCTCCCTTGACCTGCTGGCCACACTCTTCTTTATGCACCCCAGGAGACCATTGGCCTTCCTGGCCACAAGGGCACATTGCTGTTCTATGGATAACTTACTGTCCACCAGCACACCAAGGTCCCTCTCCATGGGGCTGCTTTCCAGCAGGTCTACCCCTAACCTGTGCTGGTGCATGGTGGTGTTCCTCTCCAGGTATAGGATTCATCCTTGTTGAACTTCATTAGTTCCCCTTTGCCCAGCTCTCCAGTCTGTCCAGATCTCTCTGGATGGCAGCACAGCCTTCCAGTGTGTCAGCCACTCCTCCCAGTTTAGTATCATCAGCAAGCTTGCTGAGGGTACACTCTATCCCTTCATCCAGGTCATTGATGAAGATGTTGAATAAGACTGGACCCAGAACTGACCCCCGGGGAACACCACTACTTACAGGTCGCCAGCTGGACTCTGCACCACTGATCACAACCCTCTGAGCTCTGTTGTTCAGCCAGTTCTCAACCCACCTCACCATCCACTCATCTAACACTCATCTGACTGAGCTTACCCATGAGGATGTTACACAAGTGTCAAAAGCTTTGCTGAAGTCAAGGTAGACAACATCCACTGCTCTCCCTGCATCTACCCCTTCAGTCACACCATCATAGAAGGCTTTCATGTTAATCAGGCATGACTTCCCTTTGGTAAATCCATGCCGGCTACTCTTGATAACCTTCTTTTCTTCCATGTGCTGAGATATGATCTCCAGAATGAGCTGCTCCATTGCCTTTGCAGGGACGGAGGTGACGCTGACTGGTTTGTAATTTCCACGGTCTTCCTTCTTGCCCTTTTTGAACGCTGGAGTGACATTGGCTTTCCTCCAGTCCTCAGGAATCTCTCCCATTCTCCACAATCTTTCAAAACGAGGGAGAGTGGTAGAGCAACAACATCACCCAGCTCCCTCAACACTTGTGGGTGCAGCCCATCAGGGACCATAGGTTTGTAGAGATAAAGTAGGAAATGGTCTTCCAGAAGCAGTGAACGCCTGAAGAAAGCTCAGATAGCAGCAAATATCCAACTGTGTAAGTATTTTGTGTATCTTCCAGGGTCTTCAGTGGTGCACCAGATGTGGTTGCAGATCACTCGGTGGTTTGGAGATCTTCTGATACCCATCAGTCCCCCACTGACCTTTGCTCCTGGCCATCAGGAACCAGTTGTTGCTGTTGCTCAAGCCTGCATTGTGCTTAGATTGGACAAACGTATTTGCTGCTTGAGCCAAAGGGACACCAAACATCTATCAGGTAAAATGGGCACCATGTGTCACTTGCATCAGGCGCAGACTCTGGCCCTCTGAAAGCAAATGGCTGTGAAATACATAACTCTGCTCTAATTCTGGAAAGGTTGTATCTTGTGGTCACAGCAGACTTTGGTTTTTGCATTTGTTTTTTCCTTTTTTAAAAAATTTTATTTTATTTTTTCCCTCGTTATTCTTTCTACTGCTCACAGAATCAACACACCTGAAGATACATGTTTGAGAGCATGGGTATAAACTGGTGCCAGGCATTGTCCTGGAATGACATTAAATTAAATACCTTTCTTAGGAGCATTTTTCTTCATTCAGAGATAGTTTTACTTTATGCATATTTCAGCCTTTGCAACTTTTAGTGGTTTTCCCGTCAGAACCAGGGTGCTAATATAATACTCCTGAATTTACCCAGTGCCTGGATGAATTGCTCAGGTTCAGCAGAGATGGATTTTGAGACCAGCATCTGAATTTACACAGCTTGGAAGCACATCTGTACTGAAATCCTTCAGTGCTTTACACAGTCCGGTGTCTGGAGGGGACATAGGACAGCTGACTTTAAGAACTTGCTAGCAATAATAAAATCACTGGTGCCACCTGCGGCAAAGAGGTTACTGCTGTGTTCTCAGGCTGCACATTTTCATCACCTCATTTTTCTCCTTGACCCGTGTTTCATTTCTGGTTCCTGAAATTTCTAGATTTCTCATCACTGGATCTTACCACTGGATTTTTGGATGTATCTTTCTCTATGGAAAAGCTCTGGTGAGTCCTTGAGAACCTCTGTCTCAAAGAGCCCCCTGCATCGAGGACACCACCTTTCTGCTCCTTGCGCCTTGCTGCGTGTTGGTCATGTTCTGAACCTCCTTCAGGAGGAGGTGATGATGCTCATGTTTGCTGTCTTTAGTCTCACACTACCCGGCTGTCCTGTGCAAGAGGTCACCTGTACATATCCCAGTTCCTCCACTCTGAAAATTGTGTCTAAGGGATGATCTTACTCTCCTGTCTTTGGGTTCAGCAGGATTATTCCCTCAGCTGTTCTGCCTTTTGCTATTCAGGTCACAGCAGGATTAACCTCAAGCAGAGTACCAGAGACCTAATAATTAGGGCTTATTATTTTGGGCTTGGGGCCATTCTAACCTGGTTACAGAGTTTCCAGCTGGTGCAGGTCTGGCTGGGGGCTGTGCAGTGCTGGTCTGAGCAACATCTCAGCACCTTCAGGACTATGGGACCACTGAAGCCTGTGAGCTTTCTGAGACCGCATCATTCCCAGCAATCATGGCATCAGAGGCTGGGAGAAGCTGCTGGTCTGCCTGGGATGATGGTCATGCTACCACTGCCTCCTTCCTTGCATCCAGCACTGAAGAGTGCAGGATGTGACCTCTAGTTCAGAGCAAAACTCATCCTGCACAGTGGCTGCCAGGAGCGTTTCTTAGCGTCCTGATGGCAAACCAGAGCGGAGAGCGTCCAGGTGCCCACCAAGTCCCCTCAGCCCTTGCTGCCCTTGGGAAGGCAGCAGTGGTGCCCAGGCTGGACCAGAGCCACGAGATGCTCCAGCAAGGCCCCAGCTAACAGGCTGAGAAACCAGGGCTTCCAGCTGAAACAGGGAGCGTGTGTTGAGCATGCAGTGAAAAGAGCAACTCCTACTTAGTGCTGTAGGAGCCATTTTGAAGATGTAGGCTTACAGAATCCTGTGCAGTAACTGAAGCAATGCAAGAAGCTCCATGAGGGCATGTTGCACACCTGAACGTGCACTGAGGCTGCCCGTCCTGCCTTGCAGCTGTGGCAATTGCAAGGAGACCTGTTCAACGTGGTGTTTTGACAGATCGCTGCCATTAGGTCCCCTTAGCTGGTGTTCCAAAGGCTGCTTTGCAGCTAGGGTAACCACGTTTGGCTTGTTCCTAAACTTGGGTAAATATTTAGGAGATAAACCCCTTTCTCAATAATTACACAAACTCCTCTAGCCCTTTCCTCCTGCAGACATCCAGTGATGGAGCATCCTCCTGTGCCCTGCTGATAGGCCAGTGCTGCCCACGTTAGTCAAAAGCAGCTTGGCAGATCCCTTGAAAACACTAAGGTGGGTGCTGCCACCACAGACCAGATCCTCGTTGCTTGTCATATCACCATGGGGGATGGTGATTCTTTAGCTCCAGAACCTTGGTAGGAATTGTTGCCTCTAGTAAAACTGTCATCTACCAGAGGCCACAGGACAACTACCTGCATCACTGGACATGGCACTGGTGCTGTACACCACACAAGAACTGCTACACATTCAAAGAAGCAACAATGCCCTCCGCTCACGTGACAATAATTTCTTTACACAGATGTTCTTGGCTACTGCCAACAAAGCTGACCTGTATCTGCAGGATGCTGCTCCAAGATGAAGAGTGAAAATCTATCTGGCAAATGGTGATGGTTTCTAATATGACAACATCCAACCCCTCTGCTAATGGAAGATGCATCTGTGATTTATTAATAGTAGAATTTCAGCTGAAAATGCAGGTTTGAAGCATTAATTACAAATACAGTCCAGTAAATAAGCTTCTAGGCATTTTATCATCTACACTACATAGTGAAAAATCCCAAGGGTTTTATACTTCCTAGAATTTACAGAGCTTCCTGGTTTGACATCTTATTGTTGGGAGTGTTGCTTGATCCCGGTAACTGCCATTTAAGTAAGTGCTTCTCCACACCATACATGTATTTTTTGCTTGGTTCTTCTTACATTGTGTACCTACCTAATCTTCATAATTCGCCTTTTTCATGCTGGTTTTTATAAAATATGCTGTATTATACAAGGTGTCAAATAAAAAATGAACTGAGACTCCAAGGTATGTGCTTCATGTTATTGAGACTTAATCCAACTCACAACACCCTTCAGAAATACTGAGAATAAAATACAACCAAAACCTGGCAGAAAGCACAGACACCGTTAAGTTTGTGTTCAGCACAGGAAGGCACACGTGTCAGTGGTGAGACCCAGCTGCCAGCTCGCACCAACAAACAATGCTTGACCTTTCGGTAACATCAAGAGAGCTCTATTAATAAGTGGTATTTCCTCTGCAGTGAGTTTCCATCCTGCCCTTGCAGGAAGAGAAACTCAGACTAACTTATTTTTCTTCTTTAACTTACAATTCTAGCCTGGCGAGAAGAACTATAATTAATACTACGCAGCTTGGTATTGTGCTCAACTTTAGGTGTCTGGTTCTCTTCTGTGTGGAACAGTGCTCAGATTAATGACCGAGCTGGGGAGCTTGTCTTCAGTGTCAAACGCGGTTCTCCCCTGCTTGCACTTCAGCCAGTTGAAACTAATTCCTGCTGATTTGGAAACAGTTACCAAGTCCTGTATGTGCAGCTCAGTCCCACAGAAGCAAACAGAAGTTGCTCATTAAAACTTGCTGTGCCTTTTGAAGGGAGAGGGGATGCCTGACTTTTATTCTTGTGCCATGAGTAACATTCATTACAGTTTTTTGGGAGTACTGTTTACAGAAAAAGTCCACTTCTGACTGTGGCAAAGCTTTTAATTCGGATACTCCAAGCATATGGTACTGTTATGAACTCTTGTAGTGTATTATTTAAAACAATATTACAGCCAGATATGCTTTTAAAATAAACCATCTGCTTTAAACCAGAGTTCTTTTGATCCTTGCCTGTAAACAGCCAGTTACCACTCGGAGACAGGAAACTCCGGGGTCGGAAGGAGAGGTGTGAAGAATCTGGGAGTCATTAAGCAGTGCAGCAGAAACATGGTTACCAGTTGCCAGGAATAGTAAACTCTGCTTACACAGACCCATTGTTTTTCTTTCCTGGGTTTAGCTGGGTCTCAAAGATTCCCTGCCCTGTGGATCTGCATCCCCCAGGCCAGCGGCAGCAGCAAAGGGGGATGTTCCCAGCGTGCCCCTTTCCGCTGCTGCCTCTTCTGCAGCAATCCTGCTGCACCCCTCAGCACTGTTCAGCATGGGGAGCTTCCCCTCACTCTTTTTTTATCCCTGTAGGAAAGCCACAACACTGCTCCACCCCCAGCTCACCTGCCCCCAGACCAAGGCTTCTAGGGCTTTCTCCCTGGAGCATCAAGAATTGCTCATTTTAGCTAGGGCTTTACATGACACCATATGTGAGAGAGTTTGCTTACTAAAATATCAGCAAAGGGGGGATTTTTTTTTTGTCACAAAGACCCCTAGAAAGCATAATTAAAAAGAATTTCACCAGGGTAGTAACCACCCTGAAGAAAATATATCAGGATTTGAAGGTGGCAGGGGAAAGCTGCAGCGTGCGTCACGTCCAGTGGTATCAGCAAGGTACCAGCAGAGGTCCAGCTGCCTTACCCCCTGCTCAGCTGCTGATGCCCCACATGCCCAGGAGGTCAAGGGGCATGAAGGATGTATTGCGCTGGCCGGTGCGGCAACAAGTGGCACTGTGGACAGCACTGTGCTGGTGGAAAAGGGCTTTTGCTTGGTTTATTGCTGTGGGGTTCATTTGCTTGTTTGGCGTGGGGGATTTTTTGTGCCCCGCCCCCAAGTGTGTAGTTTTTCACTGCCTGAAAGAAAACTGGCCTGAAACGAAGGATACAAAGTCAGTGGAGAAGAGCACAAGGCCATACTACAGGAAGTGTGTGTTACTGCTGATAAAAGCTTGTACCATAGGCTCCAGGACATGGGACAGCAAAAATTCCTTTTTTATTCTAGGTTTGTTTTGTGCTCAGGGTTTACTTCGATATTTTGTGACGCAGCCCTTCTGGATATATTACATTTGTAATAGGAAGGCAGAGGCTCCTTAGTGCTTTACAACTTGGTTATAAATATCACCCTAAGGTTCAATTTCAGACTGCAGAAGGACGATAGTTTGTTAAACAGGTTTAGTAAAATAGACTAGCAGTCTTTTGCCAGTTTATGGAATGCGAGTCTGAACAAGGATTGGGATTTGATCACAGGTGCAAAACCAGTGTTCAGAGAAGTTCACAAGGTCTAAAAGCATTTGCAATGGGTCTTGAAGCCGAGGAGCATCTCATCTTAATCTGATCTGTATGTGCCTCAGACATACCTCACAGCTATTTTACCTAGAATTAGGGGATCAGTTGTTAAAAACATTAAAGACTGTAACCATGTATGAAGTTGTGCAGCACTTCCCTTTCTCTTATTTAACATCACCAGACTTCAACTACTTGGTCAGAAATATTCCATATCTAAATATTGCCTGAATTTGTACATATTTATATTTCTGCCAAAACTTTGGTTTTGAAAAACAGAATTGGAAAGAAGCTACATTTGAGAGGAATTAAGGCAAAAATACCTATGTAAACCTGAAAGAAATCAACTGAAATTTCACACAAAACCGAGTCTCAACTAAAGAGATAACCAGCTGGATGATGAGGAGAATAACTGGTTATCATATTCCATGTGAAATTCATGGTGGTGCTATTGAGTTAAATCTAAGCAGACAGAAAGCAAACTGGTTTCAGAGAACCATTCCCTGAACCAAAGTATCAGTCAGACAAAATAAAATAATGCTTGGCTGATAAAAGCCTTCAAAATTCTAGACTTGGACAAGAGGTCTGAGTACGAACAGTGCTACAATACCATTGGCCTTGCCAAATAAAAACTAGTGAGAATTTATCTCCAGGTGTTGGAAACCCAGCAGTCAGTTCAGAAATTGCAGAGCAGGGAATAATTACAATGGCTCAGCACTGCTTTCTGTTACCAGAATCTGAGACTTTGTAACTCAAGCTTGAAGAAGGCTTGTGAGCCACACCAGGCTTCATAACAGGGTTGGAGCACCTCTCCTATGAGGACAGGCTGAGAGAGTTGGGGTTGTTCAGCCTGGAGAAGGGAAGGCTCTGGGGAGACCTTATAGAAGCTTCCAGTACCTTCAGGGGGCCTACAGGAAAGCTGGGGAGGGACTGTTTACAGGGGCATGTAGTGGTAGGATGACGGGTAATGGCTTCAAATTGGAAGAAGGTAGGTTTAGATTAGAAATCAGGAATAAATCCTTCACTCTGAGGGGGGGGGGGGCACCAGAACAGGTTGCCCAGAGAAGCTGTGGATGCTCCGTCATTGGATGTGTTCAAGACCAGGTTGGGTGGGGCTTTGAGAAACCTGCTCTAGTGGAAGGTGTCCCTGCCCATAGCATGGGGGATGGAACTAGATGATCTTTATAGTCCCTTGCGATCCAAACCATTCTGTGATTCTGTGATTCTTAAACTGTGTCAGGCGGTCTAACAGAGCAAAATGAGGAAAGTCCTCTGCATTTTAACAGCAGGATATTAAAATACAAACCTTCTGTGTCATGAGTAGTAGTTACAAATGGAAAGACAAGGCTATACCAGGTAGAACTCACTTCCGTGCTTAACAGTGTATATTCTTCACCAACTAACTCAGCCCCTTCCCCACCATAAGTGCAGCTGATGTTAGCCTCATCACTTCTGTACTTTTATTGCTTGCATGTATCTGAAATTACAAGACAAACTGAAAACGGGAAATTCCAGTTAAAGGAAAGAAAACTTCTTCCCTGTGGAGGTGGTATGAGTTCATTTGGGTATGTATCCACCAACCTCAAATGTGCTGTGATTCTGTGACATCTGTAAGGAGATGGTCCATGACCTGCTCCTCAACGTAAATGTGAATAAATCTATGTGGCTGGGTGGGTTACATCCTAGAGTGCTGAGAGAACTGGCAGGGGTGCTCACCAGGCCTCTGCCCATCATCTATCAGCAGTCCTGGCTGACTGGGGAGGTACCAGCAGATTGGAGGTCAGCCAACATAACAGCCAACATAAGAAGGGGTGGAAGGATGACCCAGGGAACTACAGGCCTGTCAGTTTGACTTTGGTTTGAGGGAAACTGATGGAGCAGATCATCCTGGGTTCTATTATGCAGCACATGGAGGAAAACTGGGTGATCATTCCCAGTCAGCTTGGCTTTATGAAGGGCAGGTCCTGTTTAACAAACCTGATCCCCTTCTATGACAGGCTGACCTGCTGGTTGGGTGAAGGCAAGGCTGTGGATGGTGGCTATCTTGACTTCAGCAGGGCATTTGACACTGTTTCCCACAGTGTTCTAGTAGAGAAATGGAGTGCTCCTGGCTTGGATGGGCATACGCTTTCCTGGGTGAGAAACTGGTTAGATGGACGAGTCCAAAGAGCTGTGGTCAATGGAGTTAAACCCAGTTGGCTGCCAGTCACGAGTGGTGTCCCCCAGGGCTCAGCACTGGGGCCACTCCTGTGTCACATCTCCATCAGTGATTTGGATGAGGGGATGGAGTGCACCCTTGGTAAATCTGCAGGTGACACCAAGCTGGGTGGAAGTGTCGATCTGCTTGAGGGTAGGGAAGCTCTACCAAGGGATCTGGAGAGGCTGGGTGGCTGGGCCAAGGCCAATTCCATGAGTTTCAGTAAGGCCAAATCCCGGGTCCTGCCCTTGGGCCACACCAGCCCCCAGAAGCTCTGCAGGCTGGGGAGGAGTGGCTGAGAGCTGCCAGGCAGAGAAGGACCTGGGGCTGTTGATTGACAGCTGCTGAACGTGAGCCCCCAGTGTGCCCGGGTGGCCAAGCAGGCCCATGGCATCCTGGCCTGGGTCAGGAACAGTGTGGGCAGCAGAGCAGGGAGGGGATCATTGCTCTGTACTCGCTTTGGGGAGGCTGCAGCTCAAATACTGTGTCCAGTGTTGGGCCCCTCTCTACAAGGAGGACGTTGAGGTGCTGGAGAGGGTACAGAGGTGGGCTGCAAAGGTAGTAAAGGGTTTGGAGCATGTGTCTTAGGAGGAAAGGCTGAGGGATCTGGGGCTGTTTAGCCTTGAGAAAAGAAGGCTGAGGGGAGACCTTCTTGCCCTCTCCAGCTACCTGAAGGGAAGGTGTAGCGAGGCAGGAGTTGGTTTGTTCTCCCTGGTGACAAGGGACAGAACAAGAGGCAATGGCCTGAAGTTGAACCAGGGGAGGTTCAGGCTGGATCTTAGGAAGCATTTCTTTCCAGAAAGGGTTGTAAGGCACTGGAATGGGCTGCCCAGGGAGGTGGTGGAGTCACCATCCCTGGAAGTGTTTAAGAGGTGGCTAGATGGACATGGTTTAGTGGTTTTTGATAGGGATAGGAACAAGGTTGGACTTGATGAGCTTGAAGATCTCTTCCAGATGAAACTATTCGATGATTCCCCATTTCCTCTTCTATTGAAGATTTATGAAATAATTAAAAACCAAGACTTCAGATGGCCTTGGCTCTAAGTACACATTTTGTGTCAAAAAGCTCTGGTAAAAAAGGCAGTTTCACAATTCTTGTGAAATATTCAATGCTTCAAAAATGATACATCTCAGCTGCAGGCCGAGACACGCTCTGTCACCTACTTCTTCCTTCTGCAACATTAGCCATGAAGGAAATTACCTGAAACCCCACTGAGTGTCTGCATTGTAGGGCCTTCACTGTCTTCCACGTTTCGTTAGAATTTAATGATTAGCTTCCGTGGAGCCTGGCAGCAGATACAGGCCTTGAGATCTGTTTCTGTGTTAGCTTGCAGCTGAACACACACGCGTAGAAGGGCTTTTTAAAATAAAGCAGCGCGTTCTCTCTTTGAATGTGCAACACAGGCTCTTCCAAGGTGTTCTTAGGGGAAAAGATGTGAAGAGCAAGTGAATGAAACCCCAATGTACACAAATTTAAAAACCCCTGGCTTACGAACACTGTATAAATGTTGTCATGCTAAAATTTGTTACCTAAATTTTTACCAGCAAAACAGACACATCCCATTTCAGTTGTTAGCCAATGATAATCCTTAAAGAATCAGTTTATAGCCACGTACTTAAGGCAGCAGCGCTTACTGGAACTCCAAGTTAATATCTCAGAGCATTCTGAAGTCCCTAGCGCACACGCCTCTGGGCAGCACTAGGTCAGCAAATTACATCTGCGAAGAACAGGGCCCCGATGGGGCTGTGCAAGGACAAGCAAGTGGCCACCTGCATGCCAGGAGCCGCTTGTCTCAGGTGAGTGTCAGCTCCCAGTCATGGTCTTGTCTCCAGAAGACAAGGGAGTTTTGCTGGTCTGGACAACTCCTTGCAAAAGGACCAGTCTATTTTCCCATCAGTGCTACTCTCAATCTGAATACACTCTGAGTATCTTGTATTTAGATAGTGAATGACATGGAACACTGACTTCTCTGTAATCTGTAGCATTTTGCCTAAAGATGTTCGAAGGAGACTATAATTTTCCTGAGAACCAGAGAGCCAGTATTTTAATCCATTTTTGGAGTTCAAGGGCGATGCAACCTCCATATACAGAATACCCAGTTCCTGTAATTCAGCTGAGGACAGCTCACTGGGCTGTTCCGATTTGCTTCCACACACCGACAGAATCAAGAAATTCCACCGAGAAAGATCATGGAGAGATGTGATTTTAAAACTGTTAAAAACGTGCTCAAATTGCCAATAAAATAATAACGTCTAAACAAAATATTCAGATACAATGTAATATGTTTGTTTATTTTAAAATCCAATTTGTAAAGGTCCCTTTTTGAACAAAACAAGAACAAAAATTCAACACAATTCAGAAGGCTTATCTCATTTACCGTATTCTTCCCCACCCTTCACTTATCATAACACAAAGCAGCAACTTATATTATTAGTGCTCATATAGTGCACTTCTATGAATTTTGATTTGTGTATTAAGCTTTAAATACAACGTATTTTCCGTGAGCGTAGCCCAAAGAGTACACGACGTTACATTTTCAAAGCATATGTTAAAAAAAGAAAAACCAAACGGACAATAAATGTATATCCAAGACAGTCAAACTCAAATATTTTGACTTGGCAAATTCTCTAACAAGTAACAGCAATTTCAAACTGCGCACACAGCAGAACACCGCCAACATGCCTCCAGTCTGTGAGCTATGGCAAAATATCAAGCGTACAGAGAAAGGAGAGAAGCCAAAGAAAACTGCCACAAATTCAGAGCTGACCTGAGGCACACCCAGCTGCGACCGAACAAAGGCAGCCCACTGTCCCACTCTATGGTGCAGAGCTCAACGACAACAAAAAGCACTTCTACGCTACAGGAAGTGAAACGCTAACTTCTTCCAATTTTGTCTCTGCGGTTTTCAACAACTCGTCCAAAAGTTCTAAAGGTGAACATCTAATTATACCAAAGAAACGTACAAACTAAGTCAGAGAAGCTCCAGAAGATTGCCACTTTCAACCTTGCATAGTGATAGCTGGCATTGATATTGCTACCATAGCTTCAGCAAAAGATATGGAAAAGAAAAATCTTTACTTCTAGGAGATGCACATACGTAACATTTTCTTCACAAAATTCATTTAAACATCATTTTAATAAACAGGAAAACAGCTCTAAAAAGGGAAAGATAGTGTTCACAAGCTTAGAAATAAAAAAACCAAAACCAACCAGAACATTCCATAATAAAAAAATGAAAATAATAAACATTCCATCATAACAGCACCTACTCGATCACTAAATAAGCCCCATACATGCAACAAACTACAACTATTGTATAAGGCTGTCAAATTAAAGGTTTACTTTTCATATAAACAAAGTGTAAAAATAGCAGTAAGTTGCAATCTTCAAATGTAATGCTGTGTGAGGATTTTGCCCCCCCCCACTTTCATTTGGTAGCAATTTCAATATGCGTTGGATATAAAGGTCATTCATCTAGGAACCGTGATACAAATACATTGTGCCTAGGACAGTATTGTCGTATCTCTGTTCCACCTTGACAGAATTGGAATGCTCAACAACACTACTAAGTTCGGGGATGCTTTCAGCAGTATCCCCAAAACCGTGATAGTGTCCATAGTGCAAAGTGTCTCCAGGGTCTTCCACCCACGAGGGCCGGTTAGAAACACAGCTACTTGGGCTTCCATTCAGATGTAGAGATCCACACATATCAGTGGAATTATTCATGGCTTTTTCCGGTTCCTCACTGCCGTTACTGGTATGAATTCGATGCCTACTGGGAGAAGTTATTCCAGGAATTATTCCGTTAGGTGTTAATGTTAAACACTCCTCATGCCTGGCATCCATCCCAGCGAGCTGCTGTGCGGCGGCGAAATCCAAATGTCCATTGATGGCACATCCATTTGTCAGTGCATTCAATATGGAGCTACTGCTATTCATATCTGCATCGAGAAATACACCTGTCACCAACAATTAAGAATAAATCGAAATACATCAAACCGTCTCCACTATACTCCACTTACTTAAAAAATGTTTCCGTACACAGCTTTGAAAATAAATCTACCCTTTCTTTCTTTGTAAGTGTCAGCAGTTCAAAGGAAGGAGAGCTAGCCAGTGAGCTTGCGGCACAGGATCTACGCGGCTGTCAAGAAAACACAACTCTCTGCCTACAGTCAGTGTGTAAATACGCCTCTCTCCACCGTTGTGAAGGCACTGGGAACTTCCCACATCTTTTTTTCATTGAACTGTATGAGAGGAAGTGTTGCAAGACAACATCCCGGGCAGTGTCCTGAAAGGTGGAACAGAAGTCATCTTTCCACCTTAACTGCAATGCCCTCTTGGGATGAAAGATTCTGTACATACAAGAACTGGGTGTCTGTGAGAGGGTGAAGGCTGGGGTTTTCACTTTTCATCTGTAATTTATCTGTGGCTCTTTTTCTTTTTAGTAGTAACTCTCACAGTACAGTATACACTGAAATAGGTCGGATAAAGAAACGTTATGCTCGGGTGCTAATATAAAATATTTCAAAGTTCCTGCATTCAGGAAGTACTTAAATTTATCTAGCAGCTTGCTGGATCGTGTCCTAGGCAGATTTGTATTTCATGGTCAGTTTGTAGTAACATCTGTACAATCCACACGCAAAATGCCGTACAATAGCAGAGTGCACAGAAGACTAGAAAAAGAGCAGTAGGAAACAAAATTCCAGAAATGCGCATGCAAAACCCAGACAACTTTTGTAAAGCACTTTCTCCTCTGAATGTAGATTATTACAACAGATTTTATTTCCAGAAACAGATTTCATCACTATGTCTGAACTGTTTTTGCAGTGGTACTCAAAGTACTAGAACAAAAAATGGGTGATACATTCTGCCTTAAACATGCTTACCAGTAAAGGACATCTAAATTTTACATCTATATTGGTAAAGATGAGCAAGGCAAACATAGAAACTACAGACCTATATGGTGACATTTAAAGCTTTTACATCCTGTTATTACCCTTGGATACGTGCACATATGTTTATGTATACAGGAAGGCATAAACCTATGTGCAAAATAGGATCGCATCGACTGGGTGTTTCCAATTCGAGCCTGTAAGTCTGTTGGTAACTTCCCACATACTGGGTTCCTGTTTTAAGTGGCACATGATGAGTACCACTGTTGGACACAGAAGAAGCTGGGCGTTCCGTTCTCTCCTCGCCTTTCTTTCGCAGGGCACTATGGGACGTGCGGGTGACAGTACCGCTCACATCCAGCCATACAGAACGCCAAGAAACGTGCTCCATTTCTGACTCGCTGGATGGGCTAACTTGGGAGTTTCTTGTTCAGTCCCTACACGAGTTAAAACAACTGCATCAGCTGAACTCACTAAGCACAGCTTCTTACTGAGAGCGGAGAAACACCAACCCAAAGCCATCAAGACATCAAAGCTAATATTTCAGTGATGAAAACGCAGAGAAGGAATTTCATATAGTGTTTATTAACTGAAAAGTGCAAAATCTTAACTGTTTAAAAAGAAGACCTTATAGGCTGGCTTTGCCACATCAAATTTAATAAGAATGGCACTAGTTAATACGCAAAAGTAAGTAATGAATAGTGGTAATTCTAGAATGCTATTATTTGGTAAAAATTAGCACCTATAGTAATATATTTATGAAAGACAATCATTTCTCCATAAATAAGAACACTTTCTAATTTTTAAGTACTGATTTTATATATATATATATGTATATATATTTATTCCTAATATATTAAAATATCTATCAACCATTCCCTTTGGTGAATCTGACCTGTGGTACAAAGCATAAACGTATTTATCAGAGAACAAATTAAAGTCAGAAATTAACTTCTGAATGCAGCAATGCACTGTCATAAGAACTCCATGCCTTGACCTACAAAGCACATGGAAAAAGCTGACCCAAGACAGCTTCCATCAAAACTCTTATGCACATTCTGGGGTCACCAAAAGCATCTTGATTAAGCAGCCCTTAAAAAACATAGAGCATTAATATTCACTAATACTGGTAGCATTTTGACTGTTTCATGAAGGTTGGTATAAAACACAAAACTGTGTTCCAAGTTGTAAATGTTAGTTTAAGACCTGTGATGCCCAGTCTTTCATTTACATAAAACAGCCCACAGCAGGATCCTGCACTTGTGTCACCGTCTGAACAAATTCTGAGCACATGGCACATGTCTAGACTGTTCTTTATAGTAGCTGTTGAACTATTTTGAATATAGTTGTGTTGTAATGTTATTTTCAAAGCTATATAAGCACTAGGATATGTTTCCCTATCAAGTCTTCTTATTAACAATTAAAACTATTTAATGTAAATTAAATGAATAATTTAAATTATTTCTCAATTTTCTTTAACCTGAAATTATAGCAACTGAAAGCAAGGCACGATGTAATACAAGCCTCAGGTTAAAAGTGAAACAGCCGTTGTAGATTTCTGTTTATCTGAAATAATAATAATAAAAAACTACTAATAACTGTCTCTTTCACCATTACAATATATTGCGTGAAACAGCCAATTTTAGATACCTACTAAACCCCCAGTATAATGGGTGTTACAGCAATACAATAGTTTTCAAGACTCTAGACAACAATGTGCAAAAATAAAGGACTAGGTTTTATACTTAAAAATAAAATGCGTATTGATTCTTGCAACGACAAGGAGTTTGCATTGCAGAAACAGTGTATATTTCAATTTCTTTTGGTCCAACAGAAGTACTCTCCTGTTGTTTGGTGTCTTCAACCATTTGAGTGTTGTTGTAGTTAACAGGAAACTGTCCACTCCCACCTGATACAACAGCAAACTCTCTATCAACGTGCATATTGTCAGCATCATCCTCAACTCCTCCATTCATCATTGGTATTAAGCCATCAAAGCTGTAAACTGAGTAAAAAGAGAAAAGTCACATTTAGTCACTGGTGCACAGTTGAAAACCCAGCCAACAAACAGATGAGTACTTGGATTATTAAAGCAAAAGCTTTTTACAAAGGACATTTCTCATATCTGAAAGACTTTGACACATTTGGGATGCCTAAGAGTAAGTAAATGCTGAGTACCTGCACATTCCTTTTAATCCCTCAAAACGGAGACTTCCCAGTGTACCGATCAGACTTTGCACCTACATATCAAGCAGTTATTAGTCTAGTACAATATAGTGAATAAAGAGCAATAGAAGTTACTCATATTTAGGCTTTACAGATAGTGTGCCAAACAGCTAAAAAGCAGCCTGTACCCCACATTTGGGTACCTGCAGTCTGGACTGCTCCCTGTTTCACTCTCAAGGGCCAGTTCCCAGTAACCCAGCCCCATTCATACCAGCCTGCTCCAGGCATCCCCCCTTCAAGAGCTGATCAAAGAGATCTGTCTTCTGAGAAAAGCCAGCAAGGGGTCAGACTGCTGTAGCAAATGCTTTAGTAAGCAAGATGGGCTTGACTTCACTAGCCTTGCACCTACCACCTGAAGCACTGCTGCAGTAGTATCCTGGCAGAGCCCACACCGCTCCCACACCGCCACTAACACAGCCTTCTCCACGGGCTGCACACTCTCCTAATGCGAGCTTATCGAGAACCACTCGAACATACTGCAGGTCAGCTCTCATGAGTTTGGGCACAACAAAAGTTTTTGTGAACTACTTGCTTTTAGACTCTTAAGCAATTGCTAAAGTGTTTCAGGGCCAGAGAGATCACATGGGGCTTAAAGGAGATCAGGGCTCTTGGATCAGTGGGCTTCAAATTACCCTAAACCAAGAAAGGAAACGCTTTTTTTTTTCTAGTTACCTAGGCATAATGAAGTATAGTTTCATGCTGGCCAATCCAAGGGTACAGCTGGTGATACCCTCCCTCCCCACCTTACAAAGAACCCCTTAAAGCAGCAGCAAGTCCGTGCTGTCTGTAGCACGTATAGCACGGTGCAAAAGCCAGCCTGCCCAGGGCCATGGACCAGAGCAGCCAGGTGCAGGATTGCTGCTGTCACACTCCTGTGACAAGCTGGCCTGGTGTGCACCACCCTCCAACCAGCCCAGGAAGCCCGGTGAAAGCTCTGGAATTGATTCCAGGAAAACAGACATAAAATCCAGCTAATGGTTCTAAGTCAAGAATAAAAACTATTCGGTGTATGTTCTGTAAGCAGTCACTGGCTTTTGTCAAGTTCAGCTTTGGCCTTTGGAACACAATTTTTGCATTACATTTGAAGAGAGTAATTATTTTGTAGCACAGTATAATTTATATCAGTGTTGTTTAATTTTGAGGCACATTTTTAATACTATGCACCCGACAGCAGAGACGTGTGCATACAAACAAAATTACATGGAAGTAACCCCCCCTCACTGACCAGGTTAGATATTTCAGGAGAAAAGGCAAAGTGTAGCTTAAGTATTGTAAATCTTCCAACCCCACTGCTTACAGGTCCTTGTAAGGGGTATCTGTGCTTGCTCACAAGGGAGTTTTTTTCAAAGCACCAATTGTTCCGGTTTGGGGTATGGCCATCAAAACCCGCCCCATCTGCACCAACACAGATTGCCTGCATTCTCCACAAACATCTGGAACCTCCTGTGCAAACAGCCTTTAAAGGACAACAGCAGCGTGGTTTTGGTAAGGGCAAACTTACAACAAAATCGGGCTCGTTTTGTAAAAAGGCTGGCTAAGCACAAAGGTGTACCAATGGCTTCTCATTGCCCTGCTCTGTTGTCTACAAGGCACCTCAAGAACAGCAATTCCTTCTCACTCAAAGACTTTTCACACTGATATGATAGAGAATTACTGATGTTGATGTCTTTGAGGGCAGACATATCAGATTAGGAACTTCAGCTTCTGCGTTTGAGATGCATCTCTTAATTAAACCTAAAACACTTTGAACAAATGCAGACAAGCTTTTAGCTTTTTTTTGTAAAGGTCTTAAATAAAGTCATACTGGTAAAAATTGAAAAAATCCCCTACTCTGATTGCTTCTCTAAAATAGAATCATTGAATCACTTGGTTGGGAGAGACAGAGACTATCAAGTCATAGAATCACAGAATGTTAGGCGTTGGAAGGGACCTAGAAAGATCATCTAGTCTAACCCCCCTGCCAGAGCAGGATCACCTAGATCAAGTCACACAGGAACGTGTCCAACCGTAAACCAGCACTGCCAGGTCAGCACTAAACCATGTCCCTCAGTGCCACATCTACACCTCCACGGATAGTGACTCCACCACTTCCCTGGGCAGCCTCTTCACCAGTGCTTAACAACCCTTTCTGTGAAGAAATTTCTCCTGTTCTAAACTTCCCCTGGCACAACTTGACTCCATTTCCTCTGTAATTGCTTGGGACACTTCATTCACTTAAAGACACTGCCTGCTTGCTCAGGCTAACTTACCCACTGGACCAAGTGCTTACACCGAGAGGCAATGCAGACATTGCCATTTCATGGTAACATGCAGAGTCAAACCAGCTGGCCCAGTGCCATTCCCACGAACGTGGGGAAACGCTATCTCTTGACTACATTTAAGCCATTTTCTAAAATGACTGCTGGTTAGGAACATTCAGAAGGAATAGCTCTTCAAAATAAAACATACCCATCTTCAGAAAGCTCGTCCCGTAACAGGACATTGGTGCACTGAAGACATCGTTTGGCAGCTGTTAAGAGGCAGCTCTAAACTGCTTAAGTTTTCTCATACTACACAGCTGCTGAAGGACATTATTCCTGAGCAGCAGTCTTGCATCAACTGCGTAGGCACTTTTCTCCATCATGCAGTGACAGATAGGTTAGGCCAACTACACAAAGTAACGCATCCTGGTTATGACTGGCTATGGAGTACCCCGTCCCAGGTCTCTGATCTAGCACTAAAGCAGATACCACCATGTCAATATTGATGCAATATATGTTGTCTGTGTCACATTAGAAACATAGTTCTCAATTCCCATCTTATCTGGAATTAAGCACTGTTGAGCCCATTGTACTTGGCTCACTGCAAGTCACATCTGTTAGAACAATGTAAGCTTTAACTGAAGAAAGCATCTTCACTGAAGGCCTACAAAGTCCCTTTCTTGATGGCTAGACACAGAAAAATGAAACAAGGTTTGAGTGAAGAATGTTGCATTCTGTTAATTAACAGGATGCCCAACCAAAAAGCAGCAGAGGATATTCTCTATCATATTATTCGAGGTATTTATAAGATGTAAAAAAAAATATTTCATATAGCTACCCAAAAACAAACAAACAAAAAAAAACCCCCAAAAAACCCCAAAAATCAAGGTTGTACTATTGCATCATTGCTGGCAGAAAAAAAGCAGTATCCTCAGTGCACAGGGCTGAACAGGAATCCTTAGGGTTCGCTGTGGTCTTACATCCTCCTGTAAGATGTCTGAATGACACTATTTTCATCCATTGTATCTAGCAAACAGTTTTTTAACTGTGAATTAATCCTGAAGTGGAAAAATACCATCAGAACATCTGGGCATCTTTGTGAATTAACACAACGTTATTTGGCTTTCCTGAAGGAGAAATTGAGGAAGGAGTAGAAGCCAATTTCAGCTCCTACTCCTCCACATATTATTCTTGGCATCATGTAACTTTAGCGCTTTCTGGAAACAGAAACTTCTGAACACACCAAGATGATGACAGACAGGGAGAACTGGGATCCTGTGGCACGAAAGAACTGTATTCATCTTCTTGTCTTAAATATGTAATTTAGATATGTGTGGGACTTCGTCAATAATAACATTCACTCTGAAAGGCTTTAAAATGTTTATTTTCTTTTCTCAGTAACAGTATCACCCCATCCCTTTTACCTCTGTGGTCTCACCTTCTGTTCTAGCCTTCTTCACTCCAGCAGACTCTGTATCTTCAAAGGATCTCTTTCGACTTGTCCCACCACTGAATGGATTGGGACCTGCATTCTGATGAACCCCATTTAAGGTGCCATTGCTATAGAAACGATTCAGGTGACAGTTCTGGAGGTTCAAGAGAAACTGGGCACATTCTTGGAAGCCCTGGGTATGTGCAAGGTCTGCTGCTGTCAGGCCACTGGCATTTCTCAAGCTGTACAATACAAAGAAACTGAATTACACTCATTCATCAAGCTAGCTTGCTGCTGCTGCTGCCCTTACTGACTATCTATCTGTGGGTGATGAGAGAAAACATAGACTTAGCAAATTTCCATTAAGAAATTAGTTATCAATCTTAGTTTTATAACTAACTTTTCACACATATATCTGGCTTCTAAGCAAGATTTGGGAGACAATACACTTTAAAATAAAATCAGTATACTATGTGCCTTAGAAAGAACATCTTCCTATTTAAACTTCCCCAAATGCTTTACTCTACAATAGTCTGAAGTATCTCATCTTTACATTAACTTCAGACTAATTTAAGCCTTGAATTTTACCATCTTCTGCAGTTCATTCTGCAATCTATTGCTTTAACTTGAGCAAAAGGTCAAATACTCAAAATAAACTTAACATGACTTGGCAATTGTCCATGGCATTGTGGTTTCTAAAGTAACAACAACATCACTATTCTTCCTAACAATAAAATATATACATACACAGAAAAAGATAGATAGGTAAAGAAGCTATACTTAGTTATGCTTTGCTTATACTTTTTTTTTTCTGGTTTGTTTCTCGTTTCAAAGTGTGTGACATTATAAGTGCTGGGACTTGCTTTGTTATTTGAACCCCATGGCCTAGAGAATGGCACTGGATTTTGAATGTTCTAATGCACCAAGGAGACTATCAACAACACCAGGCAGGACGTGTAGAGATGCAGAGATTTCATTTGGAAGGGTGCTGAATTGCATGCATTTGCACAAACATAAAGTATGTCCGTGCTTGGAAACACAGAGTAATTTTTTTAAGTAAGTGTATAAAAGTAGAGAGAAGAGGGCTAGAAATGACAAAACTAGATTGTGAAGTGAAAGATGTCAATAAATCTTTCCTAAGCTTTTTCCGCCTTTTCAGACAGATCTAACTAGTGAGAAAATTGCATTTTTGTTTCTTTGCTTCAGTAGTTTAGACAAGTCCATTACTTAAAAATTCAGAAACAGACCAGCCAACAGAGTAAGAATTCAGAAGATTAATGGACCTAATTCTGTTGAAACTCATATGAAATAGAAAACAACTCACTCCAGCTCATACAAAGAAAACAAAGAACAAAGCCCAGCTTTGCTTCCTAGATCATTGCAACTTATTTGCTATAAAAATGAGACAAAAAAAAAAATCTTTATAAACTGTTACAGAAAGACTAATTCCATAAATGGATACAGATAGGTTACATAAAATTTGGAAGAATTAAGTCAAAATACTACCGAATCCGAGAAATCATCAGGCTAGATCAATGTCATTTAATTCCATACTGCAATATTCTAAGTCAACATTTACTTGGACTACTAGTGAGAACCAGACAACAGCCGCCAAGAGTAGTCCAGAAAGCAAGACTTTAGAAGACTGAAAAACCTAGTTAGTCAAAAGAAATGAATCCTCACGTTGAGGTATTGGTTTTGAACACCTAAAAGATTAGCAGCAAAGAGAATGATCTGGTTTGTGCCCAGTGCAGGCAGTATATGAGTGGGATTGACACGAACAAAGGATATTTGAAGATTATTATGAGAATTATGAGAAAGTTGTCTTATCTCCAGAGGATTGTCTCCCCTCCTGCTTTACGAGATTATAATTTCAGAATTTCTGCAAATACAGCCAGTCCTTTCCCATGTGGAATTAGACAGCCTGTTGAGGTCCCTGCTCACCAACATTCAGGGCTCCTCTAGTAGTTTCAGTTTACTTGTGTAACATATGGATGTAAACACAACACAACTACAACCCATTTTTGGTCAAAAAGAGTAGCTCAGTTCTCCGAAATATATTTTAAATCTGCAAGCCCCAAAACAACAGTAAAGGAAATCTAACCAAGAGCAAATTTAAGTTATGCAAAGATAAAAATGACCAAAACATGGTGTGACCTAAAACTTCAAGGTGGAAGAAATTCTATTACTTAGTGGAATTTATAGAACAACGGCTCTGCTTTGAGAACTGGCCTGTAAGATAGGCTACAGTTAAGCCATCATTTCCCAAAGGAATACTGATATAAGTTGCCAGAGGCATCTGGAGAGGTACAAACTAATGTGCAAGTGTATACATGACAAAACTCTGGGAAAGAAAAGTTTAAGTTTCCCAAAAACAAAATAAATGAACCTTAAGTTAGTGTTACCAGATTTTAAAATGTAATGACCTTTGATATTTTTAGACCTGTCCCCTTCCCATCTCTTCCTGAACAGCCTACTCTTAAGAGGCAAAGATGTACTAAGAGTATTTTGGTAGTACTGCAGAGGTTTAAGGGGCTGAAGCACACTGGCTATAACATTCTCACTTCTGAGAGTTTAGAAATGTCTCTCTTGAAAATGTGAGTCTGAATTTAGCCTATTAATTTCAAGAGAACTTCCTGCGTTCCTAAGTTAGTAATGAAAAAGAGAGAGGGAAGAAAAAAAAAAATCAAATAGAAGGAGATTACAGGATCTAGATGACTTTAGAAACTAGTTGGCTGCTACAGAATAAAACATAACTATTAAGTTCTCTCTGCTCCCTCTCAGTAGGAACACTAATTTATGCAATTTTTCTATATCCTGTTGTCCATTTCCATTAATTTAACCAAAGCTCAACTATTCTGGGACTTTCCAATCCTTTCAAATTTCAGTTAAACTGGCTTGCATTCCAATGTTAACAGGAAAGACAAAGGGAAAAGCTGACTAAATTGGCAGAAATTCATCTCATTTTCTGAAAAACAAGGTAGAAAGATAAAGACCTACCTTTTTAAGATTATTTTTTTAGCCCTCTCGAAGAGGAAAAGTCTGTCAGTGAGAACACAACAGGCAGGGAGAGCTGTGCTATACTAGTTCATCATAACAAAATGCACATAATTCAAGAAAAAACAGCTAACTCAATCACCTCTGTGCACGGGGGAGGACAGACAATGCACTTAACAGGTAGCAGAGTTTTACCAGATTGGAATAGTTTCACCTGTTACCAAGAGAGGCAGAATTCCTGCCATCACTGTGAGGATTCAGAGTGCATAACAGAAAAATACAGTCTTATACAGACCTTCTAGAAACCCTTGATAACTTGAATGAATTAAAAAACTAGCTCTGCTAGTCCATTCCTTAAAAGCAGTAGTCTGGACTTGGGAGTGGCACTACCCTGTTACAGCAGCAGTTACAAGGAACAGGGACTACATCCATCACCAAATCTGCAGTGTATGGTCTAGCTCAAATGCTGCCAAGGGCTGAAAATGAAGCAGCTACCTCAGAGTAGCCCATGAGCTAAGAATGTAAAAGCCATTACTGTAAACTGACTCCATTATAAGAACCAAAATGAAGCAGGTCACTGCCTCAACTACACATAAGGCTAAGAGGAGCTCAGGCTCTTTTCTGTAATGCCTGTGTCAGTTCTGGGTTATGAATGGCAATTATACGTAAACTAACTATCAAGTGAAAAGGAGGAGGAGTAATAGCTGAAGATTCACTTGGCTATTAAGTAGACTGTACGTGCCATGGACTGCGTGCTTAAAAACAAACCAACCCAACATAACATCCAACAAGCAGGAAACTCAAAGAGGTAATCACTACATTTGAGTAAACGTTCAACTGCTTCAGTAATTAGAGATGCCCCCTGGAAGGTGATTTCCTTCACTTCTCACACCTGACTACAAAAAGAAAGGATCTGACTAGGCAGAGAATATTATACTTGAAAATAACTTCAAGATCTGGGCTGTGAAAGAAAAGCAGTAGAATGAAAAAGTAAACTGTTGGGCAACATGGACAGAAATACCTCAATTTTTCACATCTCTTGAATAATTTCTTCACCCATCCTCTGTGTGGTTTTTTTAGAAGTTAAAAATTCCTTCAGTACTAGTTTTGATCTTTTAGCCTAAACATCTTGAAATAGCAGAAGCTGCAAAGCTCAGAACACACTGTTTGATACTAAATCTTCAGGCAAGCTGCCCTTTTGTTACTGCTAATCATACAGCAAATATGACAGCTCTATTTCTGTAACTGCATTACTCAGAATTTAAAAGGGAGTATGGAAATTTCCTGCAGGTTCTGGGGGTGGATTTTTTTATCTTTGGATTTTATTTTTGTTGGGGGGGGGGGGGGGGGGGGGGGGGAGAGTACCATTGGATTTTTTGATTCATTGGTGATTTTGTGCACGTGTGTGTCCCAAGCTGCCAAACTTGAGGACTAAGGTAGGCTACCTCGATGAAGCAAGACCAGACAAATAATAAGCTAGATAGACTGGTATTTTTCAATTATGATCTTACAAGGGAAGAAGCTACTGGTAAGCTTTTCCAGAAAGGAAGGTATATAAGGATGGAAGATATATCACAAAGAAAGTCAGGCTAAGTCTTGAAAAGTTACATGCATTTTATGATTAGCCAGTCTTTTATTAAATAGTTTTCCTTGACTTGGTGCAGCATTTTCTAAAGATTGGCCTAGTTATTGTCAAAAAATTCCCTCTCTCCCGTAAACAACAAAGTAAGAAACTGAAGACATGTCTGAAGGAAGTCAGTCTAGCTACAGGAGCAGACAGAAAAGCTGAAGAAAGGACACTGAAAAATAAAGCTATGAAAATATAATTCCTTTTTTGGCACCTACTCCAGACAGAATATACATGAACTGACAAATGGGAGGATTTCCTTACATAACTTTACGCAGGACTAATGCAGTTTTGGTAAGCAGTCAGACAGTCAATTCATTCTACTCTTAGAGAACACATGCTTTGCATATTTTTAAAGCAATTCAAGTATTTGAATAGCAAATGTGTGAAGATTCTTTCAATTTAGCAGCATTTCTTTTTGCTTTATAGTTTATTCATCATTTCCATGTAGTTCTTATTACCAGAAACAAATTAGAATCATGAAGCATGGTATTATTTAACCTCAGCCTTCCTATAGGCTAAAAATCCAGAAGCTGGGAATCATGAAGTAATAATGGTTTCTGTCCCAAAGTACAGAAGTATAAGATGCTAACTCCAAAGCTAAACAAGTCAGACAAATGCAACTGGAAAGATACATTTTCATATTACAAAGTTATTCTAAATGGAAAAAAAAAATCCATGAGAAAAGTTGAGGAGAGGCTGAAAGCAGAAGTAGGTGATCTTGAAGTTCCTTGATGGATTACATTTAACAGCTGAATTGCCCTGTAGTGTCAGGTGTTTTATAAACAAACTCAAAGTATGTAGCATTATATTAAAAGTTCTGACTTTTGTTTATACATTTATTCACACAGCTTTCTCCAGTGCTTAAAACAACACTCTTGTAACACAATTTTCTTCTTCCATCAAGCAACGTCCACAGGAAGTCTTCAAAACTGACTAATCTTGGCATGAAGAGGACTTCTCTTTTTTTTAAAATCTGTTTTTCTCCCTTCGGTTGACATCATCAGAATTCCCATTTTAAAGGGCCAGTTCACCTTAAAGCCCTGGTATCAAAGCAGCTACACGGAGGACACTGATGAAGCGCAAGTTTTTATTTGACTTCTGAAATGCTTTTCAAAATGCTGGCTGTAAGTGTAATTGAACTGTTGTTCAAAACTGAAAGAGATAAATATGTTATCTGACCAAATAATATTGGTGTACAGAAACATGAAGTTAACTTTCAGTTCAGCTTTAGCTGAAGATGGTTTTATTATTTCAGTCTATTCACAATTTGATGTTTGAGACGTTCAATAAAGGAATGAAAGAATCTGAGGCAAACTCAAAAAAATACACAAGGCACTTCCACTATGATTAAGTTACAGAAAGTAAAGCAAAACAAACTAAAACTTAAAGTTGTTTAAAATGTAACTACCTTGGTGTAAGAAAGATTTACTTCAAGATAACTTACAAAACTTACTCTTGGAAGGAATCTGTAGAAAAAAAAAGAACTGTGCTTCTAACATTGAATTATAAATCAGAATGAAGTTCTAAGTCAATTCCGTATGTTTCAATTGTTCATGCTTTTTTCCTCAAATAAATATAAAAAATAAGTGCATTTCTATGTGTATTTAACATAGAAATACATTTGAAATACACCATCTTCCACTTATAATGTCACATACCTTGAAAACCAAAACAAATGTTTGCTACAAAAAGTCAACAGTAACTCTTTTTGAAAAAAAAAAGACATTCACTTACGTAAAAAAAATTCCCTAAATGTTTAATTTCAAATAGTGATTACATCACCTAGAGCTTACTGTGTTTTTGTTAATGCCATGCGACAATCTTAAGAAAATACACCACAGTTTTCGTATAGCAATGTAATATCTGTTAAAAAATACTGATCTCAACTTATCTATTGTTAGTTTACAAATAAAAATTGTAGATAATTGTAAATTAGGGTAAGCAAAGCATGCAAATCTATAGATTCTATATCTGAATTCCTAGATTAGCATTAAAACCAATCACCGCAACAAATACCTCAACAGTATGCCTTGTGTGCAGAAAGGAAGCGATACTGAACATTCAATGCCACAACTGTAAGGTTTTCGGAGAAGCACCTGTGGCAGTTTCAGCAGTTTCTATATGGAATGCTCCCCCTTTCTAGGATTACTTGAAAAAATCAAGTCAATTCGAATTACGTAGCTGTAAAACATTGACATGTGTAGTTTTCACAGTTTCAGAATCTTCTGTTTGATTTAAACGGGCAATGGTGCATAAACAGGAAACTTATATCATAAGGGATCACATATTTGCAGGCAACATTAAGATTAAAAGTTACATTAACATACATAAAGTGCTGTAGCACATTATTCAATATGTAAGCCATTATCATGTGACCACCTTAACAACAAGATACTAAGCCTTTTATGCCTTTAAAGCATTATTACTTTCATCCTGAAACCAATTTGTCAGCTCTTCACTGAAATTTCTATAGAATGGATTAAATTACCGGTCAACTCATGGCTTCAATTACTTTAAATTTAGTAGGCTGTATCTCAAAAGAATTAGTAACTATTCCTATACAAAAATTAGCAGATACAAGGATTAAAACAAAACAGAAGAAGAAAGAGGGAAAAAAAAAAAAAGAAAAAAGATCAGAACACTAAAATGCCCACAGTCAGAAAAAACGTTTCCTATATAAACATCAGTATACTAGTCTAAGAATTCTAAAGCAAGGTGATTTTAAAATACAAAACTTTAGAGTGTTTTAACCCTTTGGTGTCCAAATATAAAAGGTGTGAAATAGTTTTGACCTGTTTGGGGGGGGGGGGGGGGGGGGGGTTGTTTGGGGTTTTTTTTTTTCCTTTTTCCCAGATACCAAGAGAAAAATATTCTTGACTAAACAGATGTGTGTCACTGCTGGGGACAGCTCTAAAAATTCATGCTAGAATTACATACTGGGCATCTACAAAAGCACAAGTTGGTGCCAAGTTTTCATTTCACAACAAAACATGTGGCAGCTGAAATTATATTAGACTTTAAAAAAATAATGGTAGAGTTTCTCAGAACATCCTCCAAAATCAAATCAAGGTGAATATACTGGAAAGAAGGAATCTCCTCTTTGTAAGGGCAGGATTTTTTTTTCACATCAATATCAAAGTTCACTATGGATTATGCAGCTATAATCAGCTCCTAGGTACTTCAACTCACAACTCAGCAACTGCTGACAGAACAAAGAATTCCTTAACCATAGCAGACAACCTCAGAATTACTACAAGCATCAGGCAGTGACTTTGTTGCTGTGTCTGTATGCCAATTCATGTGCTTTAAGAAAGACCTGCAAGAGCGGACTTCGATTTTCAACATCTCTTGCAAAAATGGATCACATTTGCCTGAACAATTTGGGCCTAACTTTCAAACTTCATATCCGATTATGTCAGAAGTGATTCCTAAACACAACTCTCAAAAGGAAGGTATGAAAGACTACAGTAACTCTTAGAACAATCTGATGGCGATATGGTGTAACAGAAAAGACTTTCCCTATTAAAATTAAAATGAAAATAAATATTTCCTGGATCACTACCAAAATGAGTTCCAAATAAGCATCTTTTTAGTGCTGCAGCCAAATCCAAAGACAGTAAGAGTTACTTAGCCAACTTTATGAAAATCGGGCCTATCACTGCTGCTGCTGCTATCAGGTTTCTACAAACAGACCAGGATTGGAAGATCAAGTTGCTCACAATGAGGAAACCACTATGGAACACTACTAAGGAAAGTTCAGGGCAAACTCTAGAACTTGAAAAGTTAAACAGTCTTGCAATGCAGATACTGCCAAGATGCCTCTAGTAGCAAATAAAATACCATGTTATTTCTCCTCAAGCAGCGATAGCCTAGAATTAGGAAAGTCAAGAAAGAAATCTTCTCACAAATGTACCAAACATGGAAGAAAGTTAGAGATTTAGTACTAAAAACACTGACAGTAAGAGCTTGGCAATAAAACTGATGAAAAAAGAGGCAAATGAACCTCAAAGTACTTTTGTGCCAAAAGGGGTAGGAAAAAGGAAACGATCAAGAATGAGAAGACTACAGGTATTAGACAGATTAATGATATTCCCTTAACAAGCATGGAGAGGGAGACTATCATAGTATACAACATTTTAGGTTTTTTGTGATCTAAATAACTTGATGTTCTTACTCAAGCAGACAGATGATCTTTTGGATTAAGCAACTGCTGAAGTGCATAAAACCACTTTAAATGAGTTTCAGTAAAGACTTTTCTCAGCTTAGATTTTCCTCCATTTAGAAGAAAAATGTATCTACCGTGTATGAGTGACAGCATGCAAAATACAAGGAAACAGAAGCTGAAACATAATAGTAACATTTTCCCTGCCAAAGATCTTCCAGGGTTTGTGAGGCCTCCCTGCAATGGCAGGTGTCTTGTAACCTGTAGCACAACACGCATTAGAAAACCTCTCTGACCAACCTGAACATGTTCTGGACCATACCACAACTGCTTAATAGGTTTTTTTGTCCAGGTTCAAAAAGTAGTAGTTGAACTATGATCAATTTTACTGAAAAGACACAAACTAAAATAGCAAACAAATTCCACATCAACACAGCAGAAGTTAGAGCAAATACCTTCCAATTAACAATTCTCTCATTGCACATCCAGTCCGAAAGTATCAGCAGATCAAGCACAGCACCCCTACAGATCACCACCACACTGATGCCTGAACTAACCAACAGAACTAATTAGGCTATCATATTTAGAATACAGTGTAAGCTGTAAAGCAGCGTATCTAACTTGTGCTCTGGCCAAGTTACACTTCGTAACACTTCAGTTTCTCCACCTGACTTAACCGCACCCACGTTTCTGTTGCCAGCAATAGCTTGTCTTACAGAAAAAACCCCACCACTTATCCGAAGGGAAGCTGCACAACAAACATTAGCACAGTATCATATATGAAGGCAGATCACTCTCAAGAAAAAGTCCTAATATTCCTATCAGAAACCTGAGCTATCCTCATTGAAAAGTCCTGGTAACACTTCAGTGTTCTGTATTTGTCTATTATGGACTGAAGGAAAGCTGAGAAAGCAGTGCTGTAAATCACAAAGGCTTGTCAGTAATTAGTGACCTTCCCTATCAAGCTGACCCATATTCTGCAAACTTCCTTTATGTTCCAGAAAGGTCACAAAATATCACTGCTTTAGTGAAGGATTTAACTTTATTCATAAAAAGCACAACCTCTCACATTATTCTCCATTTCTGAACTGCTGTCAGTATCTGTTGCTGTTATTCCATCCCTTCTAAGATTAATTCACTCTCAAACTGAACAGGAACCCAGCGCTAAGAGTTTTCCTCTGCTTCCTGCAATTATTCAAACAGCTGTAACTGAAAACTATCCTTTTTCTTCCCGATTTACTCTAAGACTGAGCCCCTCTCTCCTACATTTTGATTTATCAGTTATCCATGCACATACATTCTACTTAAGTATTTCCCAATCTTTCCCTGGAACTAAATCCAAATTACTGCCTTACTTCATGATTACTGCCTTGTACTAACCACCTTAAGTTCTTCTACAAGGATGGCAATCAAGTGTGAAACCAAACAGGGAAGAAATTACCAAGCTTTACTTGCAATTATTTTGCAGAATTAGTGTTTCACCACTGAAATGTAGGAAACACTTTGATGTTGCCTTCCTGTAAGAATTTACATAAGGCAGGAAAGGAAGATTGGATGCCAACACTTGTAACCTCCATCCTGCAGAATGGTCATTACAAGAATACTACAGCGATGGCCCTTAAAATGCTTGTTCTGTACGATAATGAAATGCTTGTTGTGCACAGTGAAAGAACAGCCATATTCTTTGCTCAACTGTACTGCACTGTCTAATAATGCAACAGTAGTTGATCCAGCAGTTTAGCTGTGATCTGGAGAGCAGGCAATCAGGTTTGAAAAAAGAACAGTGCATGAAGTGTCATCACAGTCTGAAAAGTACCAAACAGTTTATATAAATATTAATATACTAATTAACAGATAAGAACCACTCCATTGAAAAAGCACCTAAATCCTATTCCTAAACAAATAACCACTAAGAACCTGAAGCTTTATTCTCAATGTTAGGTGAACAACCATAATAAAGTAGGGTGTTGGTTTATCTACTCTGAATCAATGTAGCACTACAGCTTCTCAAGTCAAAACGTGGCACAGTAATGGCACTTCATAAGGGTTTTAACGCCGTAACTTGTCTTCAGTTCAGTATTAGAAGTTCAGTATTTAAGTCAGCTAGTTAAGAAAAAGAAGCAAATGGTAAAAATTGGCAAGTATCTGCTAAGAGTTTAAGAAACTGGGAAGAAACCAAGAAACTGATGGAGGAGATCTCTGACCCTGAGACCCTTCAAAGGGAACAGGCCACACAAGTTTCCCCTCCAGGCTGAAAAGAAACTGAAGATTTACAATACAAAGGAACAGCTGAATTCTGCACTATCATCATGAAACCTATACGTCACTCTTCTTCTGTCTCTTCACTGAAAGTGTTTGAATTTCAGGAAGTCAAGAAGTCTCAAAAGTACAAATGAAAAGAGCAAAAGCCGAGATATCACAGGAGTGGTCATACAGTGAAGCAGATGTCACTTCAAACAGGAACGTATTACAAGAATTTCACGAAGGGCTAATCCAGAGGCTAATCCAAAGTCCACACTGGACAGATTTCTGTTATGAAGGATGGAGAGTAGTTGTGAAGAAGAAATTGGTGGTTTTGGTTTGTTTCTGAAAAACTAGATACCAGAGATTGGACATTTCTGGCATTACAGAAGAGGAAGAGTGAATTTACACATTCAAATGAATGCAAGACAGCTTTAATGATAAAGTGGTTGAAGTGTCTCTCTAAACTAGATCAACATCACAACATCAATCTGTCAACTGGAAGAAACAGATGTACTGGTGTATTTATCCCAGCGTGTCAGTTTTTCTCCTCAAACCTGGAGACCAGAGTGCAAGAAACCAGAAAGTATCTCTTCGGGTCTTCTGGTAGCACATCTCATCACAGCATACAAACCAATTTCTCCAAAACCCTTAGGATTTCTGGCAGTGGAATTAAAAGCTTTCCTATGCTGCTATTGAGGCATCTCGACTAACAAACCTCTGAAGCAAGCAAGTACTTGTGTTCAACTGGATGGGCACACACCAAGCCACGTCCTGTCCCACAAGTTACACCTTTCTCTATCCCAGAATAACAGTGGTTGAAGTTTCTTCCCTAGCTCTAAACTGAGTCACTAAGGAGTACACAACTGTTCAAGTGACAGCTGCAGAGCAGTTTTTATTCAGCAATAAGTGGACACAATGCAGAAGTGAACTGCATGAAAGTGGACAGAAGCAGTGAGTTCAAATCGGTAACAGCTGCATCTGGTGGGTTTTTGTTTTATTCAACAGCATCCTGTGTTTAAAGCTGTTTTTCATATATTTATATATGCTGTGATGCAATCTCTGTAACTATATCAACACCCAGCATTTTGTAAAAATAGTGCAAAAGAGCAAAACAAAACATGGCACCAAGAAGGCTTTTCCTCCATAAAGAGCTGTGGACACTTGTTTGTCACCATGATAAATAACACACAATTAACCATACATAAATAGCATAATTATGCTTTTTAGTGAAAACCCAGCACTTATTATGGATACTTTAAAAGGTACTATCCACATTAAAAAGTCAGTTACACAGCAAACCTTTTCACTCATATGAGGACATTGTGACCACCTGCTTCCCCCTCTTCAAGGGTCCATGAATACCATAGTTAGTGGAGCAACCATTTTTATGGCTGTAGGACATACTGTGCACAGAATATGCTTCAGCTAAAATGAGAAGGTAAATACCACAAAAAAAATCAAAATATTTTCACTAGGGTACAAGTATTATTTTTTAATATTATTAAAAATTTACACAGGAATAGAGACCCAAATTCTCTCATCAATTAGGAAAACAATGCAACAATTTAAGGAAATTTAGAGACTGCAACATACTGTATTTCTCTGTAAAAGCAATACACTAACAAGCCTGAAATAAAGCAAACTAGAACAATTCAAGTGAGGCAATTTTATTCAAACTAGAATTCTTCCTTTTATCCTTACTGGTCTATTGTCAATATTCTTTGGCTTCCAATACAACCAAAGGAGCAAATGAAGTAGAAATACAGTAAACACTGATAGCAAAGATTACACTAGTCCAAGTTACTTCATTTTAACAGCATTATTTCAATAATCACTCATTAATAAGAAATAAATTTCTTGCAATATTACACTACTGATTGCTAGTATTTGTGTAATAATGAAATCTTAACACTCCTGTTCTCCTTTCTATAAAAAAAATAGGGGTGGTAAAGTACTTGATGTATATTACAAATAACACAAGGGATCTTCTCTGCATCTTTACATAACTAGATTTTGATACTGTAACTGTATGAGGAAATAAAGACAAAACTGGATTAGACAATTTAATCCAGAGAAAACCAGGCTGTATCTGCCATGAGTACAGATCAGCACTTTAGTTCTACATAGTGCTTAGTTCTCTATTTAGTAAAAATTTCTGCTTTTGTCCTATATAGTAAATTTTAATTTTAACTAATATATATAAATTAGAACTCGGGTATACGAATAAAATTCCTCTCCTTTTCTTCTAACTGAAGCCATAAAAGATAAACTATCAGAGCATCTCTATTTTCAAGATGTTATAAAAATCAGGAAATCAACATAACCATTAGAGATATGCGGCCAGTTTTCAAACCCACATAACCCAAAATTATTCAATGTCAAAAGGATATACATGGATCTGGCCTAACTGAACACACTGAGCCTGGAAACTACGTTCTGTGGAAACAAATCCTCACCCTCATCAGTCAGTAGCTAGATCTCTTAGATGACAGGGACAAGACATGTTCCTCTGAATAACTAAACATGGGTTGCTCCACTAGCCTATTGCATTTGCAGCCCTGACTTTACTATTTCCTGGATAGGATCTGCTATTTAATTACCTATAGAACTTGTGACAAGTCTATCCTACTGAAACACAGATGGAATTCAAAGTTAGAAAACTGAGAATTCAGATTATTTCCCGTTCACTAAAACTGCTATAAACCTACACTACTTCTGCTGCAAATAGCTTTGGTCAAAAGCAGATATGACTTTCCAAGATTTAGAGAAATGTTTTGCCTATGGCTTGCAAATGCAATGTTTAAAAAGTGAAGTTTTAGTTCTGACAGTTAAAGTTGAAGCCACGTCTCCAACCTCAGTTACTCCTCTACTTATTTTGAAAGTCTTATGAATGTAACACATCCTCTTCTTTGACATCGGACTCTTTAACTCACTCATTTTACATTGCTTATGCAGTTCCACAACGTCTCTTTTGATTGGATACACAAGATTACATACTAATTGATGATGATAATTAAGGTTTGCTCAATTCCACAGTAAATTTAACCCAAGTTTATCTTAAGATACCTGAAAATGATTGCAAAATGGGAATTATTAAATTTAAGACTAATTTCACAAACTGTGACAATTGCGTAAGTTATTTCAGTGTCATTTTCTATGAAGCAACCTCTTCATATATATAAAACAATTTGTTCATCACTATTAACTTAAAAAGCACTGTATTTCCTGAATATAATACTATTGAAAGAGTTAAAATTTATGGTGATTTGTCAGGGCAGCATTACAAAACCAGTAAGATGGAAACCAAAGGGTAAAACAAGAAGTTAACTACATGATTCTTATTTCACTTACAACTTAAGTTTCATATTGCAGGTTAAAATACAGTAACTAGTTACCATTTAAGATAATAAGGCTAGTTCTAATTAAAACATATTGCTAAAGTATTTACATTATTATAAGCCATAGAGCTTATACTCAACATTTCTAGGTGAAAACTGCATCCATTTTGTCCATGCTGTAAGTTGCAAAAGTTTGTGACATTTTTCTGAATGTTTTTGCAGTACATAAACCTTTAAAGAAAAAAGTTAACATGGCAAATACACAATATACTAACAAACAGTATTAAACTAACCGCTAATAGTGTGAGATGCTATTTTCTCATTCATTGCTTATAATGTTGCTTTTCCATTGTTTTCTATATTTATTCACCAGTGCAAGGTGTGAATTTGTTATAAAAAGTAACTACACGCTAGATAAAGCGTACAGTTTGGGGCCCTCTGACAAGAGTGACAAATATTTTAACATATCAGATTTAAACGCAGTACTAATGTAGCACACTGGTAGCACTTAAGTAAAATAAACTTTATTACTAGACACGCAAAACATCTCGGGCTTCATTACAGTTGAACGTGTCTAGCTGTCTTTTAATCAGGTGTCTGCTGTTTTGACTTTTCTTTCTGACATTAGTATCTGTGTTTACTGGTCTAAGTTAGTTAGCTTAGCACACAACAGTCAACAACAACAACAAAAAAAATACCTCACTTACTCTATTTGCGCACCATGAGCCACTAGGGCACTTATGGAATCCATACTACCAGACCGTGCTGCTTTATGAATAGGAGTTTCACCAACATAATCCTGTAAAGACAAACTACATTTTGTCAAGCACAGTATTTCTCAAAATTAAAATCTTATTTTACATTAAGAAAGCAGATGTATAAAAGCAGCATTAGCTAGCAAACGCATCAGGTACTTTATTATTATTTCCCAAGTTTGCAGTAGGCTGTCACATACATCAGGTATTTAGCAAGAAATTAGGTATCTAACTCACAAGATAAGCCTTATCCAATAGCTAGGCAATCAACAGAATCATATTCAGCAAAACATGTTGAAAACCCCCACAACATACACTACCATATAACAAGTCACTGTAACAGTTATTTTCTAGCACTTTCGGTGCCCAGTATGTTGGGCTAAGCGAGCCATCTGAGTTCAGCAGCAGAATGGCCAAGTCAGAGGCACTAGACCGCTTGCGGATTTTGCCAACACTCTTAGGCAGTTCTGTACTGCACCACAAATACCAACTCCCCAGGTGAGGGGTGTGTGTATGCCTAACTCTGCTGTAAGAACAGCATGCCCGGAGTTCACAGGCCAGGCCAGATCTTTCCTGAGACATACACACTGACTCCTGTCCCACGTGCTTTTCTATCTTCACTCACCTACATTCCACTGTCGCTAACCAGCACAGCCAATCATTTCTCTCTTTGTGTTATGTGCCAAACATACTAGGAGTAGTGTATTGCTTTCAGGGCCACTCCTCTCTACAAACCACCTTCACAGATAGCAGGGAGAATCTACAGCAATTTTACAAATGCAACTGGCAAGCAGCAGGTAAATTCCATGCATCAGGGTCTGCTGGCTGCAGATGAAACTCAGTACTTGCAATTAGCCATCAGTTTTAGGAACCAGAGAAGAATGTGTAATGAAATACGGCTTTGCAGTAGCAAGTAAACGTTCAGTTACTGCTTTGTTACACAATTTAATTATCAGTCCTCAATACTTTCAATGCGTAGCAAGGCTTTTTGTTTCTTTTTTTTAATCTTTCTTCCCCACCCTCTTTCATTCTCTCCAAATTTTTGACAGACTTCACTTGTCTGCTCCACTATTAAACATTTCTAACTGTTTGTGTCTCATTTGTACTTTCCCATTCATTAAAATATCAACACTAGCCAGTTAAAGTAACAGCACCATCACTGACTTGCCAGTCTTCACAAGCAATGGTGTTCACACCTAACTCTACAGTACTGGCTACAGTTTAGCTCTAATTCAAATCTGAATACATTCAAAATACGATCATATTGCTCTCTTGATAGATAGAAGGTAACAAGTGTTTCAAATGATCTGCCAAGCTTCTGAGAAATTAAATCACATCTTTTACACTATGTAAACGTAACTTGAAGATTAATTTTGGATTACGTTACAAACTCTCAATTTTCTACTTGCCAAATACTTCACTTGGTAAAATATTTCTATAACAAGTTTCAAATTCACTGAGAGGAAGCCAGTTTACCAGTGCTTAAGACATATATTCAGCCAAATGGTGAACCACTTAGCACCCCAGCAGGGAACAATAATTGTACCGAAGTTTACCTTCTTACAAGCTAAGGAACATTGCTGAAGCTGACACAAGGTTTGGAGACAGAAGAGAACAAACATTTCAGTGTCTTTAGTGATTAGAGAAGAGCCATATAGCCCTTCTTCCAAAATGGCTGTCTGTAGCTGATGAATAGAAGACTGCTTTCCAATGAAGCTTAAATCATTTCTCCTATTTATAACTGTTCTTGAAGTTAGAGGGAGACAGATGTTTAAGAGAGGACACAGTTCTATTAGCCATCACACATGAAAATTAATTTGGTACTAATTTATCCAGGATGATTTCTTCATAGTGGAATATGTTTTCCTACCATGGAAGCTGTCTTCTATTCATCATTTTGTTTCCTCCCCCCCCCCCTTTTGTTAGTTGCAAGAGTGTAGCAGAGAAGTGATTTGTCTCTTTTGTTCAGCACCAGTATCTGCAGTCCCAACACTAACAAAAAAGATAATAATTCAACATAAAGCTCAGTTTAGGGCAAGTTAGCTCAAGTAGCCATGCTTTTGACAAAAATCTCTACTAGTCCCATAAACCTAAGGTGCTGCCCACAGCAAGATCTAGAAAAGTGAATTCTGAATTATTGCTGTGAGGAAACACCAGAAGGATGAAAAGTGACTTCTGCAAAAGGACTCCTCAGCACTGCATTACAAGAATAAGCTAAGCTTAGAGCAGCCAACAATCTTGTAACCAACTAGAAAATGTTACAGTGTCTCAGAAGAGAATATATGTCTCAAGAAGCACTTCTTCCACTTATTGCCCAGAAAAGTGTGTCTTTCCTCAATTCTTTAGCTTTAGAGAAGACTTACAGAATGGCAATACTTAGATTTTTATAACATTCACTTTAATTACAGCACCTAAATTTTAGTCATCACTAATGCTATCTTCTTCTGAAGTTGTCCTATGGGACCAAATCTTTTAATGCTGAAGTAGTTTATAAAATAGTTTCGTAGCTCTATGAAGACACTTTCTCTGTGTTATGAGCTACAGTGGAGAAAACAAAACAAAACCAGTAAAAATCTCCCACTGAGAAACAGCTTTAAAGATTACTTATTTTCAACACATACAGAGGAAAATAAGAACAATTCTGGTTTGATTCAACAATTCAAATGGATGGCTCCAAACAGCAAAAGCAGCAAGAGTTTTTCCAAGAAGCTTCTGAGAACAGCTCAGTGTGTAGAATTATAACACGTTTTCATGTGCTCTTCCCTATCTCTTGTCTATGTAGAGCAAATGAAGTTGCTTTACTTTATTTTTTTGCAACTCACTGACAAACATTTTCCACCTTTCCTGTCAGGGGCACGACTATCCATCCTTCTGCAAAGATAAGGGCAATCTTCACTAGATTCCCTTTGACTTCTCTTTCATTTTACTGTTTAAGTATCTAACTTCCTTCCTTATTCCCTTTTTATTTACATAGCCAAAGAGTCTATTGCTTTTTTTTGCTACTTGATTACATATTTTTCCAAACTCTCTGCTTACTCCCAGGCATCTTTTAGATGTGGTCATTTTTTCAGTTCAGTCTAAAGCCATTTTTAACTCTAATTTCCCCTCTGTCTGTGATCCAAATTTCTGATGGTGTTTGGATCCCTCAGTTGAACTTAGAGAAAATTTTCCATTTTTTTCTCCAAGTTCCCAGTACCTGGGTATGATTCAATTCATTTCACTCACTGGTACCTTTACATCCCTTCCATATATAAAGTTACTTACCTGTAAATGCTTTTTAAAACAAAAATCCCACATGCACATTTACACTGAAACCCTTAAACTATGTGCACTGGTTTTGGCTGGGAGACAGACGATTTTCTTCACAGTACCTAGTATGGTGCTGTTTTGGATTTGTGACCAAAGCAGTGTTGATAATATATCAATGTTTTAACTTCAACAAGCTGGGAGGCACTCCAAGAAGCCGGGAGGTGACAGAGCTGGGACCACTGACCCAAACTGACCAGATGAACATCCCAACCCAGATGACACCTGCTCAAAAAGAAAAGCCCTAAAGCTGTGCTGGTGGTGGAGGGGAGCCTGTCAGTTGCTTGGGGCCTGTCTGGGCATCAGTCAGCTACTGGTGAGCAACTGTGGGATTTTTTGCTTTTGCCATGGGGTTTTCAAAAGGTTTTTTATCATCACTTGATTTTCTTGGGTTTTCCCTTGTTTCCTTTCTTGACTATTAAATTATTGTCTTTATTAAACTTAGGAGTTTTCTTACTTTTCCCTTCCAATTATCTCCCTTGACCCACAGAGAAAGGAATGAGTAAGCCTTTGTGTTGGGCTCAGGCGCCTACTAGGGCTAAACCACAACACTGTACAATCACTTGTAAAATACTTCTAGTACAGGTATTCAAGACACAGAAACACCATATTACCTGACAAAAAATATAAACTAACTCCATTCCTTAACTCAATTGACTGAATTTCAAGTTCCGTCAGCTAATTGCATTTCTAAAAGCTCTTCAGATTTCCAAGACCTAGCACCCTACCCTTTCTGAAGCTAAGAAGAAAAAGCTGGAGAACACCAATTATTTTTTCCTCTTTCTTTGCTAAAAATGCTTTGAATTTATGATGGCCTCTATTTCTGAATTGTAAGTACAGATGAGAACTGATGGAATATTTCTCCCTGGATTTAGTCCACATTGTTGTTTAAAATACAGAATTATAACATACCAAAGGAATGTGTGTTTTCCTCCTTCCCACCAAGGATATTAGTGTGTTTACAGTTCCTGCTAGCATGGGTAGTCTAACTCTCCTAGATCTGCCATCCCTGCCACATGAAGGTAACTGGCTGAAAAGTTACTGCATTCTTACAAGTGATGCTATTTCTCCTCCCTTCTCTTTAAGGGTCTACACAAAACTGTTTTTTTGGCCAATCAACACAGGCAACATGTAATACAAATGTTTAATAGTCTGAGGCTAGAGGGTAAATATTTAAATGAAGTAACAAGTTTTTAGTCAAAAAAAACCCTTATTATCTGATATTAATAATATGTACAACATCTCAGAATTGATCTGCGTTGCAACAAGGATAAAACATCAGGAAAAAATCTCAGGGAAAGAAGCAGCATAATTGCTTTGCACTATTACAGTGAACTAAAGCAGGCAGGTCGCCAAGTGCAGGTCCTGAGTCACATTAAGGCCTATTAGCAGGCACTGCCCACTGAAGGAAACAAAAAATAAACAGTAGGACTTTCTCCTGAGTCCATTGCTGGGCAGACACAGGCAGACCATTGCTTGGCACTTCAGCTTTCTCCTGTGAATTTTTATGATGATCCTGGAGAGGAAGAGCTGCCCATTGACCATAAAGAGAGCTAGATGGTTCTAGCCAGCACACACAGTTACATAAGGGGGCTGGGCATCACAGGATATACTCACGGAACTTATTTGGGGAGCAAGGTAGAATTGGGACAAGCAGTTTTCAGCATTTGTCCTTCACTGCTGCTGCCTGAGAAGTGTCCCGGGCAACTGCCACCAGCACTGAGATAACACATTTTTCAAGTTTTCTTAAACTTGAGGGCTACAATACAATACCTCAGGGCAGATATGAGAAAGCGTGCATGCAAATTCTACTGAGTACCGGAGGTTTACGTTAAGACTGAGAGACTCGAGTGGATTCCTTTTCAGAAGCTATCCTTTTCTTTTTCCAGAGGTGATGGGTTAATCTGTAGCCAATGACCAGGAGTCAGTTTGCAAGGAAAGTTTTACTAGTTTAAATATCAAGTATTCCCAGATCTTTCTCAGCATGTGTTTTGTATCCAGTGTCCATGGAACACTTGTCCTCACACAAGCATTAGCCAGTGACTATGTCTGTTTGAAGTACAGCATCAGTCAGCGAGCTGGAAGGAATAAACAAAATACACATCAGGAAATAGTGCTCCAAAAGCTCAAAAGTGTGGGTGGAAACCCTAGAGGATCACCTGAAAGTGCTTGGAAGTTAAGTAAGGAACCAAGGTCATTTATTAAGAAGTTCAAATCAAACGAGAATAGCAGAATTTGACTGCAATTCAATAAACAGCTGGAAGGAACTGGGGGGAGCAAAGCATGCACTATGCTTTACATAGCCATGTATGAAACATTCCAAATATCTGTGGGATGAGTTTGCTGCTACAGGCATCACCAAGGTACACTGTTTAGCTTTCAGTACTCATGCATGTGAAACCAGTGTGACTGACCAGTTGCATCCTAACAAAGAACTTGGGAGACTCTTTCGTTTCTACTGCTGTCTTTAGTAGAGCTATATTTTACCATCGAGCCAAATCTAAAAATACCTCTTCTTGTATATTCAATTAATATTTTCTGAGGGCAAAAGAAATTCTCACATTCAAGGGCAGCTTGAGTCTGCCACTAGCAACATACAAGGCTTCCAGTGTCAGCTCTCAGTCCCATCCATATTAGTGTCCTTTGCCTGTCAATACCTAGATCTGCCATTAGCAGTCTACAGGATACTATTATCCCTCTCTGTTTGAAAGCTTGAGAACCACACTACTCTTCCTCCTGAGGAGGATCACAGATCTATTCTTTGAATATGCTCTGATGACAGGCCATCAATTTACAGAGACTCCCAAGTCACTGGCTAGTCTTGGTCACTTCTTCAATCTGGAACAAGTTTCCTGGCTACTTTTAACTGCGTATTATACCGCCTTCTGCTTTTCTTTAGTCATCTGCATGTTGCCCTCAGCCCATGGAGAGATCTCTCTGCACTCTTCTCCTCTTCTTTTGGGGGCTAGCTGCCACCTTCTTCTTTGCTATAACCTCACTCACTAGATGTGATTTCCCCCCTCCCCCATCATGTTCCAGGACAGCCATCTTGTTCTTCAACTCCAATTCAACCTCACTGGTCAGTTCTTCTCTTTATCCTCAAAGTTGGAAACTTTCATTCTTCTCATTCATTCATTTTCATTCATTCTTCTCTTCTCATTTAGCAGATATTTGTACATCTTTATTCTGTGCATGCCATGTTTCCTCTCTAATCACCATTTCTTTACATTCTTACCTGGTCTCCAGATGCATTTATAGTTCTTGTATTTTCTCTTCAGAAGATTCTACCACTATGCAGCAATAACTTATTGCATAAGTTACTTTTGTCAGGTATCAAGGAGAAGATGCGATCTATAGCCTCTGCATCCAGTCACCTTCATTGTTTCTACAATTCTCCTGGTGTCTCACAGCTGTTCTCAATGCACCAGCCTTCTTTTCTGAAAACTCAACACAAACTTCCCCATTTCTTATTTTTGCATAGCTTAAAAAAACAAAAAGAACCAAACTCTAGAAATGCACATGTTCTTCATCAGACTTACTTAATTCTACTGCACAGAAAACAGTCTGGCCATTAAATATTTTAATAAAAGTATGGTGCAAGATTTAAGAGGCCAGACATTTTACAGATACTGTGTTATACTACAGCTTCTAATAAATGCATCTGCTGTAGTATTAATTACTCTCATAGGATATCATCAGTAATATTTTTCAGTACTGTTATAAAGGCACACATTTTGTATGCCCAGCGTACATCATAGATCCAGTCAGTACTGCAAACATTTTCTCCAAAAGTATGGTAGTTTTAAGAACTCAATTCTGTTACTGTACCAGAGTTCACCAGTCCTTTAGAGGAATTTTGCTGTATTAATGCACTCTCTGCTGTCAAATAAATCATTATCCATACTCACAGTAAAAGTAATGAAAAATTATTTTAAAAAAATTTAAAAAAAAATCACCCATTTATTCTTTGTTAGTAAAGTACATGCTCCTGATCTGTTTGCAGGATGTTACTAGAAAAACTTTGGAAATAGTCTAAAACCAGTATGAAATCAGATGCACCTTCAAATAAACCATGGCAGACCTTACTAATGAGATGTATGACTAACCCATTAAGTACCACAAAGGTCTCATGGTTCTGTAGGTAACAGTGAACTTTACAATTCTTCACAGATTTAATAAGTAAGATGTTCCTCACTAGTCTTTTTATTTCCCCCCCTAAAAAGGCATAACAATATCAGGGCATTTGCTAATGCTGCCAACACCAGCGCAGCATACCTTCAAGAAGCAGAAAGATGTCAACTCCTAAACAAATGTTCTCCAAACCTCTAGTGGCTTAAAGGACATTTATTAGTCCTATCTGCTGTAGTGAAAAAGGTCTGTAACTGATAATTAAGCCATTTGACTTCTACTGATGCTAAGAACAATGTATCTGTATGTGAATGTAAGGATCAAACGTGTAGTAAAAAGGGACCAAGACACTCCTTCCAAAACTATATGAAGAAATACGTGTGAATCCATACCTGTTTGTTTATGTTGGCCCCTGCTTGAATCAACCAATTCAGGCACTGTGGATGTCCTCCAAAAGCAGCAATGTGGGCTGGTGTTTGAGCAAAACGTGTTGTACTGGCATTCACAGAAGCTCCAGCTCTTACTAACTGCATTAAGCACTCCAGCTATAAAGACATGAGGGAACAAAACGTTACACAGGTGAGTTAGGACTATTAGCATGTGCTAAATAAATACATAAAACGTGGAAAAGCTAAACTTACTAGGGAGACTGCATGAATGAAAAGAAGAGAGAATATGAACATTAGGATTTTTCTCTTCCTCCTTCTCTTATACCTCACTTCTTTGGCCATAGGCCATAACTGAAAAGTACCTAATTCTCACCCCAAAACTGAAGTCCAACATTTATTCTCAGGATGGGAGAAAAGAGGGTATAAATATCTCTGGTCTGACTACAAGAGCTGTTTGGTTCACTTTTGTTAAAGAGAGAAAAAACAAAAAGCCTAAAACAGTTCTGACCCAGCAAAGCTACAAACCTGATACTAAACAGGCATTATTAGATAATATTAACCAAAGCAAGTGTTGTTAGGAGATACACAGATGTGTTCTCAGAAGAGCTTAGAGAAAGGTAAACCAGAAAACCACAAGAAAGATTTAAAATTTCTTTAATACTTTCCTACAGTGACAGAAGCAGAATACTAATGAAAACTAGTACTATTACCAGTATGCTAGATCTGGAAAAGGAATCAATGCTTTTCATGATTTCAACTGTTATTCCACCTGCAAAGCTGCTAAAACCAAAATAAGCTGCATGTTTGGGGCAACACCAAAAAAAAAAAAAAAAAAAAAAAAAAAAAAAATCTGTTTTAAAAAAATTTGCACTATTTTGCCACACTATATTCTGTCTTATTTTCCCATCATTCTAACCTGAAGCATCAGATATCCAGCTACTATTTTTAAATGTTTATAAGATCACATTAGTAGAAGCTAGGCAAACCACAGCCACGATGACCTCAACTTTCAAAAATAGCAAAAAAACCCCACTCCTTTCCTGTCACAGTAACATTATCTTGTTGTTGATAGGAAAAGGAATGCATTATGCTGAAATAAATAGTTTAGTCTAGGCATCCATTTATTGTGGTTAGAACGTAAACACCACTGCGCACACATGCAACAGCAAAACAAAAGAAAAGAAGCCCCACCACACTGACTCGGGCACTGGTTCATCTAAACCAAAAATTCATAGCTCAGTCTCTCACAGGTACAGAAAATGTTTGTTAGCCCTACCACAGATGTGGAATAGTCTGTTCATAAAGGAACAGTTAAAAGCATCAGAATGTCAGCTGGCAGCTTGACTCAGAAGCATAGAAATCACGATTCCACTGTTCTTCTCTACTGCTGTATGTCAGTCTCTTTTTAACCTGTAAATTCCTGATCTTGATGAATTACATACAGGAGATCAAAGCACCAATCACTGTAGTGAAGTATTTTATATTAGTTTTCCCAATATATTGTGAACTTCAAATGTTTTCTGCCCTCCCATGCAGTTCAAACAAACACGTATCAACTAATATCCTTCAGGATACAGACAACTACTTTTTTTGGACCATAATGGACTTGACACTAGACATAAGTGTACTATTAACCCACTAACTGCATAAAGTAAACAGGCAAGGGGAGGCTAATTGAAATACTGCAGTATTAATGATTCTAGCTCCATAAACCTTAACATTACCAAAGACAAAGTACTTTTTCAAAAGCAAACCAGTACTTTTACTGGAAAAAAAAAAAAATTTACATTAAAAAAGCTGTAGGAAGATTTATAATTGTATTGACAGACTACCCAAACACATTTTGTATTTGCTAATTCTAGACTTTCCCCGGTGTTTACATGCCAGAATCCCTAATAGTGCTGTTAATCCTTAATAATTACTAATAATTGTAACACTGATTATTAGTAAGTGATGTAATAGAGAAAACCTCCAGCTACACCAAGAGGTTCCTCTACTATAACTGCAAGCAAAAATAAAGTTCAATCCGTTTTTAAAACAACAGATTTTTAGCAGAATTAACTTGAAAACACTTTCAGACAAGCATTATAACTTCAGGAAAGAGTAATACTTCCTGCACAGAAAACATGCTGAAAGAATTTCTATAATTAGGTAGGTATTATAGTCCATCAATCAAAAGGGGAAAAACGTTGGAACTGGTTCACCAGAGTCATCTTGCACTGTTTCAGTCTGCTTTATGAGATAGCTACACGTCATGATTACACATGTAACTTCATGCTTAAATGTTTTTCCTTGTGTTTTGTTTTGGTTTTTTCTTTCATTATCTTGCACATGAGAGTTTTAACAGTGAAGATAACGCTTCACTCCACTAAAAGCTGACATATAAATCATCTGCATCATGGCTGTCAGAAAAACCTTCCAACATTATGGGAGGAGATAAATTACTTCTGTCAAAAGTCAACATAGCAATACCTCACTTGATTATTTATGCTTGAGATCAGGACACACAAGTCTACTTTCATTAAATAGCCTTTTAGAGGGTATTTTCCATTGTATTGTTTTATCTAAAGAATAGGTTAAAACGAAAGACAGGCCTCCACATAGGCCACAACACTGGCAAAATACCAAGGAAGAGACAGGCATTTTTATCTGTATTACTTTTGCTCCAAAAGAAACAGAATGTACTTACTGCTACTTTGCTTCCAATAATGTAAACAGTCAAACGGCAAAAATAAAGTAGAAGGGCACAAGGAGATAGATGTGGTCAGAGAAAATAAAAATATATGTGCGAGTAGTTAAAAAGAAAAATTAATGTTAGTGTAAGACAAGAAATCACTGTTAATTGACTTTTTTTTTTAATGCAAGCCCTTCATTTTCTCCCTCTTTGGCAGCTTTTTAGATTGTTAACAATTCTACATTCTGACCCGTCTTCTCGGGAATCTGCAGAATGCCAGGGTAATTTAGGGCACTATATAATTAACTATAATTGGAATACAGGAACTCTAATGGGAATTAATTTACATCTCGGGATACGAATGGCTCTCTGCAGTCAGGGAATGTCCTGCAAATGCAAAGTCCACCACAGATACTCAACACAGCAAGTGAATTTGGGCTTGCCACTGTCTCAAAAAAAGGTTCCATGCCGTCATTGAGCTATCACTTTCAACTGAACTGTGCTGGTATTTTAGTTATTACTTGCAAGCTGTACAAGTATGTTTCAGAGTAAACTATTAAAAAATACTGCCTTTTCTTCATTTTTGGTCTTAGATACTCCATGTTTATTGGTACTAGTATTGCACCGGTGTCTCTCCGACACAAAAAATACATCTTTCCTCTCTCACATGCTAATTGGTAACAGAATTTGACTGTTGCTGCTGCTTCCCTAGTGCGGCACATCTACAACCATGTTCAAGAAGCTAGTCCTACAGAGCTTTATTCTAAAGTGACTTTGTACTGTCCTTTGATACAAAGAGGGCTTTCTTCCATGTTCAAGTTGTGCAACAGCTGAACTGCTACTGCTAAAGTCCACCGACCCTAGACTGATGCTGTGTGCGCGTGCAGACGCATGTGTACAGGTAGGAACTCTAAGATTTCACAGCCTACGTGTGGTTCTAGGAGGACATCTTCCAAAAGAAACTAAACCATTTTGGTCACTTCAACCTCCTAGAGAGATGCAGTTATAACCAACACACATCTGGTGGACCACGGTGCTAAATGGCCCTGTATTAGATGGACAACCATGAAATCCTGTTGCTATTTAATTTTTTTTCAAGGAAAAAAAAATTACATTAAGTGAAAAATCTCACAAAATCTAAAGAGAGGATAAGAGCTTTGTTCAGTTACTACTACTGAACATTTCAAAAAGTAATGTTTTAAAATGCTGATATTTTGAGAAGCAAAACTCCATTTGAAACTTTAGCAAATCTGATTCCGGAAAACACACCAAACATATATAAGAACATAAGACATGGATATAGATGTCCACTAAGTTCAGCTATTGTTTTACTGCTGGTAATCACCTACTATCTGGCAAAAGGTGAAACTATAACTATGCCACACAACACAAAGTAAGTCAAGTTTGGGATCCAATTACATTACCATAAACTTTTTCAAGTGTGTTGTATATAGTCTCTGGCTCACAGAAAGGAACACGAGCTAACATGACTATAAAACATGCAAATAACATCCTTAAGCTGAAATTACCTATACCTTGTCAAAAGGTTTCCAAGAATGTTGTATAAAATATATGCAAAGTTGTATAAAATCCATTTATAGTCTATGTCTTTACAAGTCTCATTTCACTTGACAGATCTTTCTCCTTTATATGCAACAACAAAAACACATACAAAATTTTGCTGATATCGAAGAACAAACACAGCAAATATAAACACAGTGTCTTGCAGACTGACCTCCCCTTTGTTAGCTGTTTCTGCAAGAGCCTCTTGAACAGAAAAGAGAAAGAACACAAAAAGTCACATAACATGGTTAGCAGAACGCTGAAGATGCTTAAAGGAAAAAACAAAACACCACACACTTCCATGACAGAAGCAAGGCTGCCACAAGCATAAACCAAGAGACATTCTTGAGACAGAACAATTAAATAGAAAACTGTAAGGCCAAATTAGTATCTCCACATTCCCTACAAGCATACGTCATGATAAAATTTAAGGCACTCCATTCGTATAAGTGTAGAAAATTATTAGCTTCTTACTGAACATACAAAAGGGTGCTTTCGGTTTGGTGGGGTTTTTTTTTTTTTTGAGAACTACTTAGCTATGTTTCCAAAATGCTTCTTAAACAAGCACTACAGTAATATCGCGTAACACATAGAAACAATTTTTTAATGTACTTTCATAAACCATTACAACTGCCTAAGCACATTAATTTTCCTCCTCCGGCACACAATCAATAAACAAATAGAAACATATTGGAAATGGGAGGGAGAACAAGAACAAAAAGCCCCTCGAAATCCAAACCCAGACAAATCAATAAAAAAAAAAAAAAACCCAAACTATACCACTCATTTCAAGACTCGAAGTTAGTGTTATACGTTAGAGTTATATGTTTTTATCTTTTCTGCATTGCAACGATGCTAATGCAGTTAATCCCAAACTCGTATCTGCATCCGTATAAACCACAAGGTATTTTTCATACTGAAGGCAACAGAGGAGTGCTCCACAAGCACAACTATCTTCTTCCCAAACTCCTAATGAGTCGGTAGTCATAACACAGACACCATAACAAAACAGTCTCCAGGTGTGGAGCCGGAGGACGATAAGGACCATGCCTAGACTCTGCAGACAAAGCAGGCGGCGCAGGCTGGGTTAGAAGGGAAGCCTGGAGCGGGTCTGTACCCCTGGCCGGCCAGTGCCCGCCGGGCCGCCTGGGAGGTCCCGAGGGGGTCAGCGTGGGAGGAGCCCCCTGCCCCTCCTCCTCCCCATTGGCTCCCGCCGCCCCGTGCCGGTGACCCGGGCGCCTTTTGAAAGGCCGGCTGCGAGAGGCAGGGCCGCCGCTGTCAGCCAGCTCGCCGAGGCAACGGAAAATAAAGGGGCCGCTCCCGCCGCCGGCAGCGGCGGGGCAGGAATGATAGACTCGGGGACGGCAGGTGCCAGCAACCCCTCCACCCGCCCCACGCCCGCCTCGCCGGCGGCGGGGCCAGCGGAGAACCCGAGGGCCGCGGCTCTGCCCTCCCGCCCGGTCCCCTGAGGAGCCGCGAGCGGCAGCAGCGGGGGGAGGCGGCGCGGCGGCCGCCTCCCGGCAGAGCGCGCGCAAGGGGCAAAGATGGCGCCGCGTTGCGCGCGAGCGGGACTCGCGCCCTCCTTCCCCTTCACACCGCCCCCCTCCCCCCCGCCGCCCGCTCCCGCCGCCGCCCTCACTCCGCCGGCCAGGCCGGGCCCCACCTTGCCGAAGTGCGCGGCCCAGTGGATGGGCGTCCAGCCGTAGAAGGAGTCCTCGGCCGCCAAGTCGGAGCGCGGCGAGCTCTGAAGCAGCGCGCACAAGGCGGGCAGGTCCCCATCGCGACAGGCGCGGTGCAGGGGGAAGCGCAGGGTCAGCAGCTCCTCGCTGGAGAAACCCGCCTCCGGGCCGGCTCCCAGCGACATGGCGAGCGGGAGGGCGGGCAGGGCAGAGCAGAGGGGAAAGCGGCGAGAGGGGTAGCGAGGGGAGGGGGAATAGGAAGAAGGGGGAGGGGGGGGAAGAGAAGAAGCGGGCGGGCGGGCAGTAGCGCGCTCTCAGAGCTGGAAGCGACGGCGACTGCAGCTGCCCCTGGCTGCCCGAGCACAAAGGAAGCGGGGCGGGGCTACGCGCGCCGCTCCGCCCCTCACGGGCGGGCCCGGGCTCCCCTCCGGGCGGCCGAGGAAAGAGGAGGGGGAAGGGGCAGCGCGAGCGGCGGCGCGAGGCTGGGCGCGGCGGGAAGCGCGCGGTCGCCCCCTGCTCGCCGCGGCCTGATTTTCCCTGGCCCGAGGCGGGAGGAGCGGCGCCGCCGCCTGCGGGGCCGGTTTGGGAGCAGCCTGCGGGGCCGGTTTGGGAGC